>OY978513.1:1493340-2157261 GCA_963854855.1 Nasturtium officinale
ACTGGTCGTAAACTCGCAACTTGAAAAAAATCTCCAATTTTGTAATTGTGATGACAACTTTTTACTCCAACCTTGTAAGTTGAGACAGCATAATCACCGATACAACATAGTAAGTAGATCACAAGCAAATAAAGATTCTAGGAGTAAATTAGCACAAGTAGAATGAAAGCATTATTCGTAATAAGCTAGCAAATATAGGGGCAATTTGAAAATTCTCGGTTCGTTAGTACTGGCTTTTATTTTATTTTTCCCGGAAAACAGGAATTAGAAGTCTGAGTAACTGAATCTCTTTCCACAGAGATAATATCTTCTCCAGCTAAAGAGCTGCTTCAATGGCGAAATCAATGAGAACTATCAAGAATCCTTTCTTCACCTCACATCCGCCATCTCCGTTCTTCCATTTTTCTCTCCTCTTCTTCTCTCCGCCGAAGAAATCTAGTCCCCGATACCTAAACCACCATTACCAAACTCGATGTCCACCTCCACAGTTTTTTCTTCTTCTCATCTCACTTTCTCTCATTTTCTCTGGAATTTCGTTTATCACATCATCATTAGACCCTGAGTCAACTTGCGTCTCCACATCTTCTTCCTCTCTCAAATTCTTCATCTCTGACGTCGACCACCGTCAGATCTTCACTTCCCTCGCTGTTTCCAGAGCTTCCACATTGCTTCCGTTACCAGCGAGAGGAGGACACTCCGGGAATATGACGGAGGAAGAGAGAGAGTTTTGGAAACAGCCCAATGATGAAGGATACATGCCTTGTTTGGATTTTAGTTTGGGTTACAGGAAGAAAGCAGCGAAGGTTTCTAAAGAGAAGAGACGATTCCTCGTTGTTGTTGTCTCTGGAGGACTTAATCAACAACGTAATCAAATCGTTGACGCTGTTGTAATCGCTATGATTCTTGAAGCTGTTCTTGTTGTTCCTGTTTTGCAGGTGAATCGAGTTTGGGGAGATGAAAGGTGAACAAACATAAATAAAATTTTAAATCTCTACTGAGGTTTTTCTTTATTCATATTACTTGATCAAGACCTTTTGTTTTTTTTTCTCAGTGAGTTCTCAGACATTTTTGATGTGGAGCATTTCAAGAAAACGCTGAGATCTGATGTGCGTATTGTTTCTTCTCTACCGTCAACGCATCTTATGTCTAGACAAACAATTGAGAATCAGATTCCGTGGGATGTTTCTCCAGTCTGGATTCGTGCAAAATACTTCAAACAGGTGTGATATTGTTGTTTATTGGTTTAGCTAGAGTTTATGTTTTCTCTGTTTCTTGATTTTGAATGTTGCACTAAATGTAGTTAAATGAGGAAGGACTTTTGGTGTTGAAAGGCTTAGACTCACGGCTAGCCAAGAATCTCCCTCCCGATCTGCAGAAACTTCGATGCAAGGTACATTTTCTTCTTCTTTTTTTCAATTTGTAGATGAAGAAAATTTTAATTGAAATTTCTTGGTTTTATAGGTAGCATTCCATGCATTGAGATTCGCAGCACCAATTGAGAATCTCGGTAACAGGCTCGCGAGAAGAATGTGGATTGAAGGCCCATACATAGCTCTTCATCTGAGGCTAGAGAAAGATGTATGGGTAAGAACCGGTTGTCTCACTGGATTAGGCTCAGAATTCGATCGGATTGTAGCAGAAACCCGAATGGCTCAGCCTGGATACCTAACTGGTAGACTGAACATGAGCTATGCTGAGCGTAGACTTGCTGGGTTTTGTCCTCTCAATGCATATGAGATTGCAAGGTGACTTAAAAGGCAGAACTTGGACTTGAAACTTATTTTTGACATTTGTATAAATGGTTTGATGGAAAGTTAAAAGTTTCAGTCTTTTTTTTCGTTCAAGGTTGTTAAAGGCCTTGGGAGCACCTAGGAATGCATCAATATATATTGCAGGAGGCGAGCCATTTGGTGGATCACGAGCATTAGAGCCACTCGCTAAAGAGTTCTCTAATTTGGTGACAAAAGAGACATTGGCTCATAAAGGCGAGCTTTTGCCTTACACCAATAGATCTTCAGCTTTAGCAGCTATTGACTACATCGTTTCACTTAGTAGTGATGTTTTCCTTCCTTCCCATGGCGGAAACATGGCAAAAGCTATGCAGGTAACATAAAACTTATAGATATTGATCTTTTCCTAGATTTGATTTTTTCAAAGTTTGTTTAACTCTTGTTTTCTTCTCTCAGGGAAACAGAGCTTACGTAGGACACAGGAAGTTTATAATGCCTAACAAGAGAGCGATGCTTCCTTTGATGGAGAATTCATCGGTTTCTGATTCCGAGCTCAGTTTTGTAACTCGGAAGCTTCACCGTAAGTCCCAAGGCTATCCTGAATCACGGAGAGGGAGGAGAGATCGTGACGTGATAGCTTATCCCGTCCCGGAGTGTATGTGCCGCCATGGTAAACATAGGTCTGTAGGTTTCTTCTAGGCAGAGGTTCCTTGCTTCTCAAGGTAACAATTGCCATAACACGCACTGGTCAGTAAGTTTCTTCTAGCTCAGGCTCCTAGCTCCTCAAGGAGACACCTGTCATAGAAATGTCTAGCTGTATCTAGTAGTTGTTAGACACGTGTAAATATAAATCTACTGTAAAGTGTATATAGTTTTCTTTATGTTCGTGTACAATAATACAATACAAAATTTAGCTGTAATCAACTAATAATAATCAGACACGTGTACACTAGTTCCGAGATTGTACAGATATTTTTCCTACTTTGAAGAACGTTGACCGGATTTCTTGTATGGTGTTTTATAAATTTGCAAATTTTGTGCAGACAAAAAAAATACAACTAAAAACATGATTGGTTTAGTCATTGCCACGTATATTAATTAATTCGACTTAATCATAATTGAAATATGGCTTCTCGGACGCGCGCACATTCACCGCCTACGAAACGATATCCAGAATGCAGACGAAAAACAATGTCAGCCGTTCGATTGACCGGAGCTCCGGCTTTGATCAACGGACTGGAATTTATCATAGTCTTCGTCCGTCTCTTTCTCTACCTTGTATTGATCAACCTCTCTCCACGGCCGAATTTGCGCTTTCTCTCCTCCGCAAGTCCTCACCACCAGCAACCTCCGGGAAAGACATTGAAGGCCTAACCTACCTTGTTTTCGCTAGCTCTGGTGATAATCTTACTTATGGAGAGCTTCGTCGTGGAGTTCATTCCCTTGCTGTGTCTCTCCGGGAGCGATTTCCTTCCCTTTCCTCCGGAAATGTCGCTTTTACCCTCTCTCCACCTTCGTTACACGTGCCTGTGCTTTACTTGGCTTTAATGTCGATCGGCGTTGTGGTTTCACCGGCGAATCCAATCGGATCTGAATCGGAAGTGAATCATCAAGTTGAAGTCAGCAAACCAGTAATTGCGTTCGCAACATCGCAGACGGTTCAGAAGTTTCGTTCCTCTTCTTTCCCTCTCGGTGTTGTTCTAATGGACTCGCCTGAGTTTCTCTCCTGGTTGAATCGACCGGATTCTTCATCGGTTAATCCAGTTCAGGTTCGGGTCAACCAATCGGATCCTGCCGCCATCCTCTTTTCGTCTGGAACAACCGGG
Source organism: Nasturtium officinale (assembly GCA_963854855.1). Lineage (NCBI taxonomy): Eukaryota > Viridiplantae > Streptophyta > Magnoliopsida > Brassicales > Brassicaceae > Nasturtium > Nasturtium officinale. The sequence goes on from OY978513.1 coordinate 1,496,897, forward strand.
CGGGTCAAAGGCGTTTTGCTTACCCACCGTAACCTAATCGCTTCAACCGCCGTGTCTCACCAACGAGCTCTCGACAATCCCGTTGATTACGACCGCGTTGGACTTTTCCCGCTTCCGCTCTTTCACGTGTTTGGCTTCATGATGATGATCCGAGCCATCTCGCTTGGAGAGACATTGGTACTTTTAGGTAGATTTGAGCTTGAGGCGATGTTAAAGGCGGTGGAGAAATATAAGGTCACTAGTATGCCTGTATCTCCACCGTTGATTGTAACGTTGTACAAATCGGAGCTAACGAAAAAGTACGATCTTCGGTCGTTACGTTCCCTAGGCTGCGGCGGTGCTCCGCTTGGTAAAGACATCGCCGAGAGGTTCAGGCAGAAGTTCCCAGACGTGGAGATTATTCAGGTGATAAGACAATGAATGTGAAATTGGTTCCTTGAAGTCTAATGTATCGTCAACATATATAACCGTTGATATGACTTTTAACTTTGTGGTTGGGTGATGCCTCACAGGGTTACGGCTTGACGGAGAGCTCGGGGCCAGCCTCTGCGACGTTTGGACCTGACGAGACGGTGAAATACGGCTCAGTTGGTCGTATCTCTGAGAGGTTAGAAGCCAAAATTGTTGATCCATCCACCGGAGAAGCCCTGCCACCGGGAAAAACCGGTGAACTCTGGCTCCGAGGACCAATCATCATGAAAGGTATCATAAAACATCTTCAAGAGTTGAGGAAGATGCAATGAAATCCGTAACTGTCCAAATTCATGATTCTTGGAATCTAATATCTTGTCAAGATTTTGATCGTTGATGTAACTTTCTTGTTTACGTTGAGTGATTGATGAGCGCAGGTTATGTGGGAAACGAGAAAGCGACTGCTGAGACAGTAGATCAAGAAGGGTGGTTAAAGACCGGTGATCTCTGTTACTTTGATTCCGAAGGTTTCCTATATATTGTTGATCGGCTAAAGGAACTTATCAAATACAAGGCCTATCAGGTAAAATGTTGGAGTAACTGAAGATATGGTCTTTGGAATTTAATACTAAACCAAAAGCATCATTCATAGGTTCCACCAGTAGAATTGGAGCAGATTCTTCACTCCCATCCGGATGTGGTTGATGCTGCAGTTGTTCCGTGAGTATAATATCTTTATACTCAAATTTTGCAACTTTTTGAAATGTGTTTTCTGATACCAAAATGGATCAATTCAAGGTTCCCCGACGAGGATGCAGGAGAGATTCCAATGGCATTCATAGTGAGAAAACCAGGAAGCAACCTCAACGAGGCCCAAATCATTGATTTCGTAGCTAAACAAGTAATGTTCATTGTTCTAAAAAAAGATAGGACAAATCGATTTGATTTGATTTTTTGTTTTGCTTATGTCATTTGTCCTGTGGTGTAGGTGGCACCGTACAAAAAGGTAAGACGAGTTGCTTTCACAAAGGCGATCCCAAAAAATCCTGCTGGCAAGATTCTGCGTCGAGAGCTTACTAGAATCGCTGTAGATGGCAATGTGTGTAAGCTCTGAGAGAACGACCGGTTCAGATATGGTTGTATCGGTTCTCAGTGAAAATGAGATCGAATTACCTGTTCAGTCCAAATTATTGTTCTTCAGAAAAGTGTAATCTTTTTTGCATTTTTACAACTAGGATGACTACTATATTTAGAGTTCTTCAGAAGAGTCGGGATATATAGAAATATAAATATATATATATATATGATAATGAGAGATTTAAAAGTGATAAGGACCGTTCGATCAACGTGAGTAAAGGCATCCCCACCGTCAAACAAAACAAAAACCTAGTTGCGTTATAGGGAGTATATATCCAACGGCTGTATTTACCGATCTGGATGAACTGTTAAAATCCAACCTATATAAAAGTCGTAGCTCGCCTTATTTCAGTACACCCGCATTAAGAAAAGAAAAGGAAATTATTGGAGCAGCCGACTCGAATTGCGCGTAGAAATGAAAAGGTTAAAAAAGTAATAATAACAGACACGATACACTTATAAACGCGTAATTGTGTCTACGAGAGGAATTTAGACTTTAGAGAAAAGCTTCACCGAGATTTGCTGGCGATCGCTTCTGGCTCTCCTCCATCCCGTCTTTCGTTTTCTTATTAGCCGTCCGGTAAGACCTTACGGTACTTGTGTGAATCGGAGGAGAGGAAGGGGACAAAATTATCGCCTTCCTGGAAATTGATTTTCTAGGGTTTCAATTCTGATTCGGATTTTGATTTCCTCTTCGATTCTTTTTCTTAATTGGTTGATTGATCGTCTTTCTCGTTCGATTGTTGAAAGATTATTGAACATCCATCGAATCTGTTTACCCTGATTTGATTTCGGGTTTTGTTAATTGGGTTGTTTCTAGGGTTTGTGTTTTATCCTTTTTTATTTCTATACGATCATTTTCTCATTGAGAAGAATACGATGGCGGCAGGGGGAGTTGATGTTTCCAGACGTTCTGTTGCCGCTAAAAAAGACTACGACTTTTACAGGAATGGTACTCGTGATGCATATTTGCCACAGAGGGGTAGAGAAGGCGAGAGGCGTTCAATCAAACGACCTAACGATCAAGATCTCAGGAGGAATGATGGGCGTCACAGATCACGGTTGCCTTCTGACAAAGTGGAACTACGAGAGGAAGCAGAGGTTCAGAGGCCCCCTGAGAAAAGGAGGAAATTTTCCCCTGTTGTGTGGAATGAAAAGGATGATAAAGTTGGTAAAGCTCCTTCTCGGGAGAATGCCAAGTCTCATTTCCCTATTCCAGCTGCAAATCTAACATCCAATCAGGTTGTTGATATAGCTGTTTCTGGGAAGACGTCTTCTAAGGATCAGTTCAATGTTGTGATGTCACCCGAACCTAGTTATATTGCGTCAGTGCAGTCTTTAGAAGCTCGATTGTCTGGGGAACATTCTGTTGATGATTTGGAGGAAGGTCAGTTGGAGGAAGAACAGGTGATGCAGGAACCTGTTATAAAGACATCTAGGTGGGAGACGGGTTTAACTTCTCCCAAGGCGGAGTTAACATCTCATGGTGACAATGTTTCCAAGACTAGCAGATGGAACAGGAGTAGTTTGACTCCGAAGTGCGAGGAAGTAATGGTGTCTGAAAAACCGCTGGCAAATTCATCTGGATCCGGTAGTGAGCATCACAGCCTAGAGAATATTAGTGCGGATGAATATTCTGATCACGAGTGTTCTAGTTTTGATCATGATGTGTTAGAAAATGAAGAACCAGCTTCTTTAAGTCAGGGAGGGATGAACATGCTGTTTGGGAGCAGGTCTGTGAATAATTTTCAGAAGCTAAACAAGATAAATGAAGGAACATATGGAATTGTTTACAAAGCAAGGGATGAAAAAACAAAGGAGATTGTGGCACTCAAAAAGATCAAGATGAAAGAAGATAGGTTCGAAGAAGAGTATGGATTCCCTTTGACATCTTTGAGGGAAATTAACATACTTTTGTCATGCAATCACCCTTCGATTGTGAACGTGAAGGAGGTTGTAGTTGGAGGGAAAAACGATAGTGATGTTTATATGGTCATGGAACACTTAGAACACGACTTAAGGGGTGTAATGGATAGAATGAAACAACCCTTTAGCACTAGCGAGGTCAAGTGCTTGATGATGCAACTTTTGGAGGGTATGAAATACCTCCACACAAATTGGATTATCCACAGGGATCTGAAGCCCTCTAATCTTCTAATGAACAATGCTGGGGAGTTAAAAATATGTGATTTTGGGATGGCCCGCCAGTATGGGAGCCCTATCAAGCCGTACACCCAGATGGTTGTTACTCAGTGGTACAGGCCACCTGAACTTCTTCTAGGAGCAAAAGAATACTCTACAGCAGTTGATATGTGGTCAATCGGTTGCATTATGGCTGAACTGTTGTCTCAAAAGCCTCTGTTTCCGGGCAAGAGTGAACTTGACCAACTTCAAAAGGTAATTCTGTTTTTTCCCTAAGTTTGTTAATGTTTTTTCCCCTGATCTATCCCTAGTAACTGTTTGTTTGCATATATGTAGATATTTGCGGTCCTTGGAACACCAAACGAGGCAATCTGGCCTGGATTCTCTTCGTTTCCGAATGCTAAAGCCAAGTTTCCTGCACAGCCATACAATGTGTTGCGTAAGAAGTTTCCAGCTATTTCATTTGTAGGTGGTCAAATTCTGTCAGAACGTGGATTTGATTTGCTGAATAGTCTACTAACTTTGGACCCTGAGAAACGTTTAACAGTGGAAGAGGCTCTCAATCATGGTTGGTTCCGTGAAGTCCCGCTACCAAAGTCTAAAGATTTCATGCCAACATTTCCTCCAAAGCGGTAGCTGAGAGAGACTGTCATCATTTAGAGGAGAGGATGCCAACGAACCAATATATATGATAGGCACACAGGGTGGTCGACTGGTCCGATTCCTATTTTTGGTATTTTTCCTTTTTACTTAAAAAGACATGTTTTCATCTATCTGATTCTTAACTCAGTGCGGTTGCTTTGTTGCCTGGAGATTCAGGGCATGCTAGTTAACGATTTATTTGGACCCGTGTGTAAATATGAGTGGTCCGTTTAACTGAAAGAAGGTGTGTTTCGTAATTGTTATCAAGAGCTGTAGACACTGATGATGATGACTCAATAAGATTTTATTAGTTTTCTTTTCAAGTAGGTTTATGTCCTTATATTTCTTTGTGTGTTGTTTTTATTCACGAGGTAAACGCAAAGAGTTTATCAAAACCTTGGAAATGGAAGTTGGTTGACATCAGTAAGTTATTTTGATTACTTATTTACTACGCTCTATATCGATGTTGGTTTGTTGTTCAATATCCCCTTGCAGTCTTTTTTTTTTTTTTTTTTTTTGATCTCTTGGCAGAGAGAGAGAGAGAAGAAGAAGATGATGTTTTCTGCTGAATATGGGTGAAAATTAGAAGATGTATAGTTAGCAGTTTATGTTACTCCGAACATGAAAATTATTTTGGTATGAGCTTTAGAAAGAAGCTCGAGTCAAGTATAAAGGCGTTCATAAATATAAGTAATTCAGGGGAACACCCTATTTCACCCTTAGAGATTAATCTATGGTTCAGATATATCAATCGGAAAATGTTACCTTGGAAATGGATCTTTATCCACCATGATTCGTAGTCCAAATCAATGATGAGTCACATTCAGACTCCTCAGAAGTCAATCTCTCACGCTTGTTCCAAATCAATGATGAGTCACATTCAGACTCCTCAGAACATGTGTAGATGTGAGCATTTGTATTCGGGCTTTTGGAACCAAACAAAATTCGGGTTTAGGCCTTGTTCTGGTGGTATTCCAATTTTAGTATTGATTATCCATTATCAACAAACGATGTTTTTCATTGGTTGCTTCGAAACAAAATATTGTATATGACAAATGTTCCGTTTTTTTCATTTTTTTTTCTTTTCCAAATGTTTGAAAGTATTATTCTTTTTAAATGTTAACATCTGTTTCATTACAAAGATAAAACCACAGATTTTAGCAAGCTGTTAAACTGAAACATATGAAGTTTATAATTTTGAGGTTTTTATCAGCATTAAACTAATGAATAAATCAAAATTTTGGTCATGTTTAAATTTTGAACTAAACAAAGATATTAGTAACAAATGACATACTAAGATTTTATACATATGTATAAATTATAGTGATTGAGAAAATGATATGTTTAGTCATAACGGATAAGATTGCTCATTTTCAAAAAAAAAAAGAATGGATAAGATTGCTTTGTCTCATCTACATATATTAGATAATAACTCTTACAATAATCGAAATTTATAATTTAGTGGACACGGCACGGCATAAGTTATGTTGATACGGGTTCCGTCATATTACCTTTATTGTTACTTGCTTTATCTTTATGAAATATTCCAAATGTAGTAAGTGGCTAAGTGCACCTTAGATTTATAGAAAATTAGTACACATCTTACTATCTTAGATCAATAACTAATTACAAGATGATTTATTGAAAAACAAACTGGCGTGTAAACCTATGTTAAATGAATGCATTGACTGCCAAAGTAAAGTTTAATTTCGTGAATGTGTGGTATACAAACAAAAAAATTCAACACATGTTAGTTGGCGGTTTATGTTGAAACTGCTGACAAGTTTGTGGTAGCGTGATTATATAATTAGGCATATGATCAGCCGGTGAGGGTGAAACAATAGTTAATCAATGTTTTAATTAAACATTAGATTATATATACGTATTAATGATCAATCTCTTTAAGCCATATATAATTGATCTCAACCAACCCAAAAAGATCATATGTGCAGCCATCTTCTTTTGGAAAGTATAACATGTTTTCTATAATTGTATTTCCTATCTATAGGGGCGTTTGTAAAGTGAAACCAGTAAATATCAACTTTATAATTTCGTTAACATGTATGTATAAATACGTCATACGTTTATAAACTATGAAAACAGAGTAGTGAAATTAACTAAATATGGGTCCATTTTTAGTTTTAATTGGTAATTATTAATTTAATTATTCATAAATATTTGGGGTAATAAACAAAGTGAATTAATCTAATTAATTTCTTCTAATATTTATTTTCAATCCCTCAGATTTTTTTAAAAATATCAAAACTACTTGTTTGGATAAAAATGGAAGATGAGGTGAGATCGAATTTTTAAAAAAATCAAACCGAACTCCTAAGTCTCACCATCGCATCAGCCATCAACATCGTCCCACTTCTACTTCCACTTCCACTAAGGGTAGAGCCTGGTTAATTAATTAGTCAGATGTTTGTAACAATGATAGATTTGTAGTAAGCTAATTACATGTATCTACGTGTCCTCTTGCGTGTTACCATGCAAAGTACAACGCAAAACAAACCCATCAGATTTTCTAGGTGCCATACACAAACCCAATAGTATAATATAAGTTCTAGGTGCTTCCCAATACCTCGATAGGCTATAAATATTAAATATTTTAACTAATTAGTTACAAGAACTTATTATATAGAAAAACACATTACATATTTGATTTACTATTCTGTTCCACGTGTCGAACGACACCTGAATAGTAAAATTTTAACTTAATTTATAGTTACTAGAATTTAGGACAGAAACATTGCATATTGATGTGTATATACGCCGTTCATTGTTAGTTCTTTTCTAAGAAGATGGGACCTAACTCTATTGGCACAACTTTAAATTCGTCTATAGAAAGATGAGATCGTCGATCTTGTCCCCCGAATAAAGATTTAAAATCTAGAGTCACGATCACCATTAGTTAATCAAGATTCCACTAAATTAAATTCAGAGTTGGTCAAGGTTAATGGATGAACCCTAATCTCTTGGACCATGCCTAGCATTACCTTTATCCCTTGCGGTATCTATATTTTAAACCTAATTTCGCATTTATTCATGATTGAAAGTTTGAAACCACAAATATACTTTTGATTTACAAAATAAAAAAAACTTCATTTTGGAACGTAGGAAATTCATAACTACTCAGCTAAATGTTTGCTATGATGTTATTTTATACGTGAATATGTCCAACTCCTAATAATAAATATGTGAACTATACTCTGCATCATTGGAATTTTTATGAATATATATATATATATATGCTATGCGTACGTAACATTCTTTCGTCTAATTCACTGGACTAAAAATTCAGTATACCTACTATATAGTTTTGTCTTTGGGGTTAAAACAGCACCTAATTAATAGCTTGAACAAAATGTTTCCATGTGGGCGTAATTAAACTATATATATTTTACATTATATGTATGCATACGTAATGCGATCTGGAAAAGGAACATTATGAGCCAAAATATCTGTTTAGGCCACAAATCAGTTCAAGGGCCAAAGTGATTATTAACAAACCAACTACGATTTTGTTATCTGCTATACGACCAGATTATGTGTTCATTACTATAGTTCACTATATAAAGTATTTAAATATGTCAGAATTTAAGTTAATTATAGAAATGACTAATTATCTAATGAAATACATACATTGTTTCGAATTAATAATTAATTTAATTTTAAATATAATTTTGAAATGATCAACTCGAAATAACTAAAAGAAATATCTATCGGAAATTGAAATAGTAACATTTTTAGATAGTATGAATATTAGATTGAATAGTATTTCATCACTTTCACAGAAAAAAAAAAAAAAAAAAAAAACCATGTGCAACGGTGATAAGCGTATTCTAGACAAAGACACGCGTATCAGCCGAACACTTGTCATCCTCAGAATCCCATATAAAGCTTCACACCTCTCTTCTGTATTCTTCAAAGCTCCATTAATCTTAATTAAGCATTCCTAAGAAACTCTTAAAGAGATCAAAGAGAGATGGACAGTAGGGGAGGTTGTTGCATAGCCAGGTCTGACGGTTGCGGTGGTCGTTATGGCCTCTCCAAAGCTGATCGAATCATGCTTCGATTCCGTCCCATTGCTCCTAAACCAGTCATCAACGGCGGAGGTAGCTCTCCAGTTGCTGTAATATATGGCTCAGCCACTACGAGCGGTGGAAGCTCCGATGTTTCATTCAAATCTGGGGGAGGCAAGAGGAAATATCAGAAGGAGACTCCCGGTGGTAACTCCCGGAGATGCTATCGGAAGAAGAGAACGGTAACTTCCAATACTACTACGGCGGCTACACTTTCTCTTTTACCAGAGACGCCTGATAAACTAGTATTTCCTGATCTGAATGTCACTCCGGTGGAGAAGGAGAAGCGAAACGGTCCATTGTGGTTGAGTTTTAGCGGCGACGGTAGTGAGATGTTAACACCTTATAGTACGGCGGAGATCTCACGAAGAACGGTGGTGATTTCGTCGAGTGTAATTGTTGAGCGTGTGACTGACGCTTGGATCGACGGTTATGGATTAGGGAAGACAGATGACGAGAAAAAGATGAATCTTGTGAAAGACACGTGTCCTGGTTTTATATCCGACAGCTTAGGGAGAGTCACGTGGACCAATGAGGCTTATAAGAAGATGGCTAGAGAAGATATTAATATTCCGATGGAGGCAAGTGCACCGGATAATTTTCAGGTGATCGTACGTTTAGTGATGAAGGATAGGCCGATGCGAACGTACCCAGCGTTCACATGCAGAGTTAGATTACAGTACACGTGTCAAGATCGAGAAAGAGGATTCCTCACGGTACCTTGTGACGTGTGGAGAATGGACGGCGGAGGTTTTGCGTGGAGGCTTGACGTTAAGGCAGCTTTGTGCCTCTGACGTTCTTTCAGTCGCCGTTGGATTTACGATGGTGAAAAATGATGAACGGTTCCGATCGTATGCATATGGCCTTCTCATAACTAAAAATAGCAAGGGTTGAACTTTGGTTATTTGATTTCCACCTTGAACATATGTGTCTGTTTTTTTTTATATTGCCTTTCTCTCTAGTTAGGATTTTTGTTTATAAAAATGTTCTTTGTTAATTTCTCTCTTGAGTGAGTTATGATATGCTAAATTGCTAATCTCAAATTTATGATTTTTAGCTATAACTCATAAGAAAGTAGTATATGAATGCCTTTTTAATCATTAGGGTGTTATTTTCACATTATTAGTTTTTATGTGGTGTTCAATTCGGATTATCCGATCAGAACAGAAATATCTAATCCGATAAATGGATACATTTTGTTATATATATATATATATATATCCCAAAACCGATTCGAAGTGAACCAAGAAAGCTACGATATCTAAAAGACAAAACAGACATTTAAAATAAAATAGAAATACACAATTAGGTCAAAACTCAAATCTGAATAAAAACCAACATTTAGGTGTCAGTTTAGATACCATTCATTATTCATAACCTGGAAACTATAAAAATCCAAACCGAAACTTGCATTGAACATCTTGAAATGGAAATTGCCCACATTGGTTTGCAAAGGTGCAGTGTAACATGATGTTCTTCACAAGCCCATACAAAAAGTTTACGTAGTACAGTTTATATTTTATATTTTATACTTTAAGGTTTTTAGACTTAATAAAAAGGATTAATTTTCCTATTTGATCCTTAATTAATGTTTATCTGATTTTATTTTACTGAACAATGTATCATCTGCATTAAAAATAAAAATAATAAGTAAAATATGAAACAAGGTTCAACGGAAGTTTCAGTTATTTGTATTTCACTAATGGGTAGTCTTTGTCTCTTGATATTTATTAATGGGCCTTTGGGTATTTTAAAGGGCTTAAAAATCAAAAGATTCATTTGCCATGTGTATTCAAACGCTATTTACAAGGCGCGTTATGTGGACAAAATAGTCAAAAGGGCGGAGACAATGTCGGTCGGTAGTCGCGTCTGTTACACGCGCTACAGTAACACGTGTCATGCACTGAGTGTATCTATTACCTCTGTACTTTGGAATTTCAATAATCACGCGCCTAAGATCTTTTCTCAAAACAATTAGAGATCCAGATTCCAGTAGATTGCGCCATACGCTTTACAGCCGTTGGATATAAATCTTGACGGTCGAAATCGGACGGATAGTTTCAGCCGTTCAGATATTGGTTGGCTATAATGAACGGCTTAGATTTGATTAAAGGCGGCGGGCTGATCAGCCCTTGGGATCTATAAGTAGAAGAGCAAATTCGTTCGTTATTCTGTGCAAGTCTTTCTCTCTCCTCTTTTTTTTTTTTTTTTTTGTTGTTGTTGTTGTTTCTTCTCTTTCGTTATTTCGATTTTTTTTTTCTCCTTGGAAGCAATACCTGTAAGCTCAAGATCTAGGTTTCCGAAATCGATTTTGGTAGTGTGGCTCAGTTTAGGGTTTTTCTAGGGTTTCCATTTAGGTTTTTCCTCAGTTCTGGTCGAGGAAGGTCATCTGTTCGGTCACGTTCCGTCGGGGGTTTTCTTAAGACGGGATAAGGAAGGAAAGAAAGAATTGAGATATTAAGTTTGGTAAGTTTTTGAAATTCTTTGGAATCAACTATCGCATTGATTTGGTAATCGCATCTTTGTGATTTTTTTTCGGCGAATTGCGATAACAATGATGGTTGATTGTGTAAAGGACTAAGGCGAGTAATCTGAAATTCCCAATTGATTTACTGCAAGATTTTTGGAGCAGAAGAATTGAAGCATACTGGCTTGAATTTGTTTTTCTTTAGTTGGGTTTATATTCTAATTCGAGTCTTTAAATTCCAGAATTTCTGAAAAGCTAAGGACCTGTTAGGTTTCTGGCTTATAGCAAAAAATGGGTAAAGTACGGAAACACTCTAGAGCGAAATCATCAGGCTTTGTTCCTGATTACATGCAAGATGTTGAGCCTGATGAGTTTGTTTACTCAGGCAGAGTCGATTCTCAGATGAAACATTTAGAGGAGTCCCCTCCTCTGAAAAGGAGTTGTTTTGGTTTTAATGGGGATACTCATAGTCTTCCTAAAGAGGTTTTGTCGTTGTCTAATATTTCGAGGTCTGAGAGAAAGAATTTGTTTCACAAGTTGAGGATGGAGCTTCAACAGGTCAGGGACCTTAGGAAGAAGATTGCATGTCACAGTTCAGATACTGTTCTGTTGTCGCCATACAACGAGAATCAGAGTTGCAGTGATGGGCCTAGGAGGCCACCACCAGAAAACTTTGCTACATTTGTTGGGTCACAGGGCAAAAAGCGTCCTCCTGTGCGCACTGATAAGCAGCGGGCTAAGAAAGGTCCATCTCGATTACATGTCCCAACAAGTACTACCATTGCTTCAGTGATGAAGGAGTGTGAGACCTTACTCAATCGTTTATGGTCACATAAGTTTGGGTGGCCATTTCGCACTCCAGTTGATCCAGTCATGTTGAATATTCCAGACTACTTTACTGTGGTTAAGCACCCAATGGATCTTGGTACTATACGAAGCAAGCTGCGTAATGGTGAATACTCTAGTCCTTTAGACTTTGCAGCAGATGTCCGTCTTACATTTTCAAATTCTATGGCTTACAATCCACCAGGAAATCAGTTCCATATTATGGCTCAAGGTCTCAGTAAATATTTTGAATCTGGATGGAAAAGTATAGAGAAAAAAATACATGTGATCAAACCGCCAGTCATTTCCCTAACCAGTTCTGCTTCTCTGGAGTCTGAAATCCCTTTTGAAGTAGCACCGTTGAGAAAGAAAGCAGCTGCGATGAACGAGAGCATGCTGATAGTGGAACCCGCTAAGTTGGTCATGACAGATGAGGAGAAGAAAAAATTAAGCCAAGATTTGCTGGCTTTAGGAGAAGACTTCCCACCAAAACTTGTTGATCTCTTGAGAGATAAAAGTGACAATGATGGTCAATCTGGAGAAGTTGAGATTGAGATAGATATAGAAACGCTTTCTGATGAAATCTTATTCATGGTTCGGAAACTCCTGGATGACTACTCATCGGAGAAAAAGAAATCCCAGGAAAAGAGCGAACCTTGTGAGATAGAGGTAAATAATCTCTCTGATCAGATTTTAGTGATTGTTTGTGTGCTCTAGGAAATGTTGATTCTGACTTTTGCTTTTAAATTTTCTCACAGATTATCCATGACTCTGGATTCAGTAATTCCCCTCAGCAGCCTAGTAAAGGTAAGTTTTTGCTATTTAGTTCGATGTAGGACATGATTTCTTTCAATAGTCTGACGTATTCCTACCCACAGGTGATCCACAAATTGACGAGGATGTTGACATAGTTGGTGGGACTGACCCTTCTGTTTCAAGCCATCATCAGCTTAAGATAGAAAAAGATGCTGCATGTAGAAATAATGATTCCAGCAGTTCGAGTAGCTCTAGTAGTGAATCAGGGTCTTCATCTAGTGGTTCGTGTTTATGCGAGCCTTCTTCTATTTCCTTAGAATAATCTTCTCTTTTTTTTTCTCTTAAGTTTTGCATTGATTTGTTCAGTATGTAAGAATAGCTAATATTGGAAATAAAGTAATTTTTTTACTGAAACCATTAGTGTTGGACTCCTGAGTCTTGTTTTGTAATTTGAGCATGCGTCCTGACCCATTTTGTTTTCAATGCTTTTTTCTCTGCTCTACTAAGTGTGGTTATTCTCTTGCTATAGATGATGTTGTAGTTATTTTCCGTGGTCGAAGGAATTAAGTTCGTACATTGGTGGTTCGGCGACCTGTAGAATCAATTTCTTTGCTTAATTTTTTTCCTTTGAAGATCTTTTTATACTGATGTATTCTGTGATTATATTTCAGATTCTGGTTCTTGTAGTTCCTCTGGGAGTGAAGCAGATTCTATTAAAGCTTCAAATCCTACAAGTAGAGAGGTATAACTGATTGTGAAACAATTGCTCTAATTTCTCTCTGCAAGATTTTTAAAATACTCTCTGCATGATTTCCATGGGCTCTTTGCTAAAAGTGAAATTTACTACGGAAGGTCTCCTCTTTAATTTAGGATAAAAAAGAACCAGGAGTTGGTATAAACAGAAAGGACGATGATAACAACAGAGAGAAGATTGCAAATGGTAAGTCTCTTTTCAGTTGATGTATGCAAGTTGGAGTGGTGGGATAGAAGTCTTACCGAAACTCATTATTTGTTCTCTGTAGATTCTTTGAATGAATTGGGTCAACTTGAGCATGGTGTTGGGGAAAAATCGACCGCTATGGATGCAGTAGATGTGTTTCCAGATGGTAAGAAATGAAAGTTAGGAAGGTTGGAGATGGTAATTTATTTTCAGATCATGATTTTACCTGTCATGCTTTGGCTCTTATAGAGGAGACTGCTCCACCTGAGAGGCAAATCTCCCCAGAAAAGCGTTATCGCGCAGCTCTATTGAAGAATCGTTTTGCTGATACCATTATGAAAGCTCGAGAGAAGGCACTTTCCAAGGTTAAATTTTTGAAGTGCCTGATCTACTGTATGACTGGAAAACTCGGCTGAATATCTGGAAAGGTTTAACCAAATTTTTTGATGTATTAATTTTCAGGGTGAAAAAGGGGATCCTGAAAAAATGCGGAGAGACAGAGAGGAGTTTGAAAAACGGCTAAGGGAAGGTTGGATTGTAGTGCGCCGAGTGTATTTATGTACATAATTCCTAAGTAAATGCTTATTTTTAATTCTTGTGATTTCCTTCTGATTAGAGAAAGTACGGTTAGAAGCCGAGGCCAAAGCAGCCGAGGAGGATAGGAGAAAAGCTAAAGCAGAAGCTGCAGAAAAATTGAGGAGGGAAAGAGAGCAAGACAGAGAAGCTGCTCGACAAGCTTTACAAAAGGTATAAGAGACTTGTTCAAGTTTCCCTTGGATTTTCAGGAGTCCTGTTGTTGTGTATATATAATCATGATAAGTGAGTTTTGGGCGGTTACAGATGGAAAAGACAGTGGAGATAAACGAGGGCAGACGGTTTATGGAAGACTTGGAGATGCTTAGAGCTACAGGGGCAGAGGGTGACCAATTGCCGACACTTATGGAAGAGATGAGCCCCAAGTTGAGTCAGGATATGTTGGGTAGTTTCAAGATGGAAGGCAGCAATAATCCATTAGAACAGCTAGGTCTGTACATGAAAATGGATGATGATGAGGATGAAGAAGATGAAGAAGATCAGCCACAGTTTAGCCAAGGAGAAGTAGAAAAAGAACATCCCCATGACAGAAGTGAAGAACAGAGACTTAATCCTGACAAAGAAGTGGGAGACGAGCAAATCGTTAGCGGTAATGAAGAACCTGTAAGCCAAAAGACACAAGATAATGGGAACCAAGAAGATGAAAACCCCATCAACCAAAATAAAAGAGAAGAACAAGTGGAGAATATGCCCGAGCAAGAAAGTAGAGTTGTGGACATGGGAGAGCAAGAAACTGAAGATGTCGACATGGGAGAGCAAGACCACGAAGTGGTTGACAACGGAATGCAAGAAACTGAAGTTGTCGACAAGGGAGAGGAAGAAACTAAAGCTGTGGACATGATGAGACAGCAAGAAACTGAAGTTGTGGACATGGGAGAGGCAGAAACTGAAGTTGTCAACATGGAAGAGCAAGAAGATGAAGTTGTTGACAAGGGAATGCAAGAAACTGAAGTTGTGGACATGGGAGAGGCAGAAACTGAAGTTGTCAACATGGGAGAGCAAGAAGATGAAGTTGTTGACAAGGGAATGCAAGAAACTGAAGTTGTCGACAAGGGAAAGGAAGAAACTGAAGTTGTGAACAATGGAGAGGAAGAAACTGAAGCTGTGGACATGATGAGACAGCAAGAAACCGAAGTTGTTGACATGGGAGAGGAAGAAACTGAGGTTGTTGAGAAGGGAAATGAAGAATTTGAAGTTGTTGACAAGAGTGATGAAGGAATTAAGTTGTAGACAAGGAAGAGGGAGGAGAAACCGAAGTTGTCTACATGTGAGTGCAAGGAAATGAAGTTATGGACAAGGGATGTGGGGAAGGAACTGAAATTCTGGACAAGGGAGTGGAAGAAACTGAAGATATTGAAGTAGAAATTGATTGACGAAGAACAAAAATGAAAAAAAAAAAAAAAAAAAACAATTTTGCTTAAAGAAAGATGTCGAAAAAAAAAAATGTTGTCGACAAGCCGAGTTTAAATTTAAAAAAACTAACTGTACAGAACAAAAAAAAAAGAGAGAGACTTTGTGTAATCAAAATAATTTTCCTTTGGTACATTTTGATTGGTATAGTGAACCCAAATAATCTGGATAAAGGGTAAGTATGTCATTTCAGTTTGTTCTTGTTAGTTGAAGGCAAGGCAGTGAGACGGTAAGACAAAGAGCAGAAAAAATGGTGTGCGTAGCTGTGGTTGCTCAGTGGTCTCTCTTTATCGCTTCGCCGTCGGCAAGTCTCAATCCACACTGCTCTCCCGCTAAGGTGAACCTACGCAGAGATTTGGCAGCATTTCGTCCTCAGTTCCGTCTCTTCTCTCGTGATTCTACTTCTCGCCGCCGTCTTCGAGCCGACTCCAGAATCTTCCTCCCCCACCTTGTCGCTTCTATGGTTTCCGCTTCCTCTTCCTCCTTATTAATGCGAACTACTTTGTATTTTTAGTTTGTTTTTGGTTCGTGTGTTTTTTCTCTCAAATTCACCTGAGTAATGATTGAATTTAGGATTCAAATTAGTTAGATAACTTCAAATTTGATTGCAGTTTAACAGGCCTTTTGATCATTATTAAGTTGTTCTGTATTGTTTCAGGAGGATGTTGAGGAGACTTACATTATGGTGAAACCTGATGGTATACAACGAGGCCTTGTAAGCTAATTTTATTCTCGTTTAAATTATGTATCTTGGAACTCTATGGAGCTTTGAATTTGATTGCATTACGCTATCTAGGCCTAAACTCTGAATTTTTGTTCTTAGGTTGGAGAAATCATCTCTCGTTTTGAGAAGAAGGGATTCAAACTGATTGGACTCAAGATGTTTCAGTGCCCAAAACAGTTGGCTGAGGTTTGACACTCACTCACAACGCTAGATGAAATCATCGAGATTTACTTTTTCGAAGGCTTAATATTCTTGTTTTATTTTTTTTTAATTAATTGGCAGGAACATTATAAGGATCTTAGTGCTAAATCATTCTTTCCTAACCTGATTGAGTACATCACTTCAGGCCCTGTTGTGTGTATGGTACTACGCCTTACTCCTATACTTTGATTCTATTTTCCTGTTTTTTCAACAAGCATTAGATTAGTTACTTGCTTGTGTGGTTTTCAATCTTGTAAAGGCTTGGGAAGGTGTTGGCGTTGTTGCTTCAGCCAGGAAGGTAATAGGGAAAACAGATCCTCTTCAAGCTGAACCTGGTACTCTAAGAGGGGATCTTGCTGTACAAACCGGAAGGTTTGACTCTTATCACCTTTTAAAAGTTGTTGGAAGTTTGCATTAAAGATGATTCTCATGGTTTGATACTTACATTCTGCAATTTGCAGGAACATCGTACATGGAAGTGATAGTCCTGAAAACGGAAAGCGTGAGATTGGTGAGATTTCTTGTTTCTTAAAAATCATTTGCCCATCTTTTATCACTGAAATTTATTTAAAATGCAAACCAATGCGGTTCAAATTCCTTTTTCCTATCAAAGTTGAGCACATACCTAGATAAGATCATATTTGATTTTCACAAGTTATTTGGTTCAGTTAGTGTTTGGATTTATCAAAACTTTTACTATCGCTTATTATTCATTTACTTAGTTTGACCAAGAATTGTCGTTCCTTAGTTTGCTGAATATTTTGGTATTCATCTGCTGACATTTTGACTCTTGTGGTTGTGGTATAGCTCTGTGGTTCAAAGAGGGAGAGTTATGCGAGTGGGATCCGGCTCTAGCTTCATGGCTAAGGGAGTGATATCCTTGAGAGTTGAGAAAATGATTCAATTGTAATGTTGTAAAAGAAATTTCGTTACTTACTGTATTTTATTGTTACTGAGCAATAATGAGCTTTGATTTTGGCGGCAATATAATAACTGCCAGTTTCTGGAGCTGAAATGTGGTTTTGGTTTAGGGTTTGGCCGCCTGTTAACCAAATTTGAGTTTTAATATTCACCGACTGTGTACTCAAAATTCGGAAGTAAGAGTGAAGAGATCTCTGACCTTTTCCGATATTTCTTAGCAGCTTCTTTGGTTTTACGTTTCCTTTCCTCCTGAGAGCTCTCGAATTTGGTTAACGGAGACGACGAAAGAAGTAAGGAGAGGGAAATCATCGTTTCTAGCGCCATTTTTGTGTTTCGTCTCCGTTGGTCCTTTCATCATAATTATAATGTTTTTGGAACTGTAATTAGTTTGCTAAGCAGAGTGATTAGAGTACTACTAAAAACTGTTATCTGGTTAAAACGACGACGTTCTAAGCGTACAAACAAGACCAGTGAACTTCGATCTTTAAAGCATATCCCTCCCTACTACGCTCTATCTCCCTATATTTTTTTTCTCTCGTTTTCTGGTAATTATGCTGAAAACAACGATTTCTCCTATTTTCTCATCGTTTACAGGTAAGCCCAAGACTTCGAGGTTGTTTTTTCAAGCCTTTAATAAGGTCATTCTTCAAGATACATCACCAAGTACTCGACGAAATGCGTCAACTAATCTGTCCACGTTACACCAAGGCCCACCAACCTCAGCCTACGTTCATCTTCCTTTCTGTCGCAAACGCTGCCATTATTGTGACTTCCCAATCTTAGCTCTAGGCTCCTCCTTTTCTTCTTCTTCAGCCAGACCGTCCAATGTCTACGAGGAAGGAAAAGAATATGACCCTCGAATCACAAACTATGTGAATTTGCTCGTTAGAGAAATAAAAGCCACAAGAACGGATTTTGATACGAATCCGAATTTAGAGACTGTCTTTTTCGGGGGTGGGACGCCTTCTCTTGTTCCCCCGAAGCTTGTTTCTTTGATTCTGGACACATTGAAGTTGAATTTTGGGTTGAGTCCAGATGCTGAGATATCAATGGAGATGGATCCAGGCACGTTTGATGGTCAGAAACTGAAGGAGTTGATGAAATTGGGAGTGAACAGAGTGTCTTTAGGAGTTCAAGCATTTCAGGATGAGCTTTTGAAAGCTTGTGGAAGAGCTCATGGTGTCTCCCAAGTGTATGAAGCAATAGAGTTTGTCACACAATGTGGAGTTGAGAATTGGAGTATGGATCTTATTTCTTCTCTGCCTCATCAGACATTGGAGATGTGGGAAGAGAGTTTGAGATTAGCTATTGAATCACAGCCCAATCATGTTTCTGTGTATGATTTACAAGTGGAACAAGGCACTAAGTTTGGAAATTTGTAAGTGTATAATTGAGGTGTGCTTCAGATTTTGAGCATAACTTGAGCAGTCATTGAATTGAGATCATGAATTTGTGTAGGTACACTCCAGGCCAATCCCCTCTTCCTTCAGAAACACAATCTGCAGAATTTTATAAAACAGCATCATCGATGCTCCGTGGCGCAGGTTATGAGCATTATGAAGTCAGCAGTTGCTCGAAAGACGGCTTCAAGTGCAAACACAACTTGATATACTGGAACAACAAACCGTTCTACGCTTTCGGTTTAGGTTCAGCGAGTTATGTTGGAGGGTTGAGATTTTCAAGGCCAAGGAGGCTTAAGGAATACACAAACTATGTCTCTGATTTGGAGAATGGCGCAGCAAACTGGTGTGGAAATGGTAATGTTGATCTCAAGGATGTTGCAACAGACATCGTAATGCTATCTTTCAGAACATCGAAAGGGCTTGAACTTAAGGAGTTTGGAGAAGCTTTTGGCAGTGAGGTATAAGCTCGATCTGTAAAGTGTATGAGCCTTATGTGGAGAGTGGGCACATTGTTTGTTTGGATGATATGAGAAGAGAAATGATGAGTGATGATTTCAAAACCTTAGTTGCTAATGTTGAAGTGAAGATTGAGGATCACGTGAGGTATCTTAGGCTGAAAGATCCAGATGGTTTCCTCCTTTCTAACGAGTTGATATCTCTATCGTTTGGCGTGGTAGCTCCTTAAACTTTATAGCTACCAACAAAATTACAGATAAGTGACCATAATATGTTTTTGTGATTCAAACCAGATGTATCATTGATATGTATGAAGATTCGATAAAATTACAGAGAAATTAATCACTATTCCTATTTCTATGGAAGGAATCATCTGTTTCTACAAGCTTACAGAGAAATCTGTTGCCTATATAATAAACCCATTTGACATCCATAGCAACTGGTTTCATAACCCCAAAGTAACACTCTCTTATGGGAATCCATAAAGTATCTTGTTTGAGAATAAACACCAAATCAGGAAAGGTCCAAGAAGGAGAAGTAATGTAGCAGATTTGTGATTTCACCAAACCTAGATCGGATTTGTACATCCGTTGCTCTGTCATGAGCAGCTTGAAGCTTACCTGTATAAAAGGTTAAGCAAGAATATCCTTTAGGAACTGGAAATGATTTGATGTACTACACAGCTAGATTCTAGGCTTGTTTAGAGAACGAATTCTGAACATTTTCTTTGATTAGCATATGTTTGAGAGAAATAATATCTTACAACGGCTTTGGTTTCTTTCCAATTTTTATAATCCGGCGCAACTCTTGTGTTCCGCTTCTCTTTTCTCTGTTAAAGACAATATAAACAACAAAGTGATCAAAGACTTATGAAGCATCAATCAATGATGGGAAAAAAGTAACATCATACGGTACCTTTGATATAAGAAGACTAGAATATAAAAAAGTGGAAGTAGCATCAAAGTCAATATTGAAATGGCGAGGTAGAAGACACCTGAGTTCTTCTGCACGAATTAGCATAGACTCCCATGTTAACGATAACTGATATACTTATTTTATTGTCTTCCGCAAGAAACAGATAAGCAAATGAAAACAGATTTGCTTTAAGAAAAAACTAACAGCCTCATTTAGCACACATAAGTAATTGCGACAAATCTTACCTTGCCTCCTCTAGGAAACGGTTTAACTTTTCCAGTGCAGGTATGAGCATCACAGAATTGGCGCAAAAAGTGTTCTTCAGTCATGAAAATCAACACCAAAAAGGGGTGATTTAGGCACACTTCAAGGAACTAATTTGATAAACATATACTTTTAAATGAGCAAAGATTCACAAGGAAAGGCTCTCAGTAAGTAAAAGTACCATGAAGACGGCTAGCTGAGGGACCTTGACTCACTGGGAAACAACTATTGGCAACGCTCTAAATAAACAAGAGAGGGAATAAAGATTAAAGATTCATGGATCCCGAGCGGAAAAAATCAAAGTATATTGAAAAGAGAAGCCGAAAAAGAAACCTCGCAGAGAAGACGGTTTTTAGCAACAGCTGCAGGGTTGCATTTGCTCTTGGGTTTTTTAGAGATCAATACAAAGTCACAATGCAATGCACCACATAGGTCAGCCAAACACTTTGTACCAGTCTGAAGCATTTGAAAATAAAACTTCAGTATTCCAAAGATGAGAAGCATACAATACAGAGATCACGGTAACAGAATCCACATACCGTATTCAAAAGATTAGAATGTCTACCAACGAAGTGCTGGTCAAGAAATTTCTCATCATTGAAACTTTTCTTGCAGTAACCACATTTCCATTCGAACTCAGCCACATGGATCTTATGTTGTTCTTGATCTCTGTACAAATCATTATCAGGATGAAGCCTACAATTCTTGGAAATTTGATATCTTTCCCGTTCCACAAACGGTGTCAAGTACTGCATAAATCCAAAATCAGCTCTCAACTTAAAATCAGGCAAATTTAGAAGAAAAAGGTAAAATCTTCAACCAAAGAAATCAATTTGTAAAATTTATAGACTTATTACATCTTGTATAATTTGCCAAGCAGCTCGACTTCGTTCTCGGGAACAATGTATTTCTGGAGCATTACCTTCGTTAACCAATCTAAATTCCATGACAAGACAATTAGTATAGTCAGAGTCTCAGGAAATAAACATGTTGAGCTAAAATCAACACTAGTTGAAAGTTTATGTTTTTATACAAAGACAAGAGTTAAATCGAGCAGAGGATTCACCTATAAGATTCAGATTCTTCGAATCCCTATAGAGAGAGCAAAACAATGAAAGTTCATTGATTAGATAGATCAGAAGAATAGGAAGAGAAGAATGAACCTTTAAATCATGAATAAAGATAGAATCTTCGAAAACCTGAGAGAGTGATTGATTGAGAAGAAGAGGAAAGAGTAAAAGTATCAAGGGAAGTGATTTCCTTGGTCTTCCCATCGGACAGAGAGATGGATGGAAACGTTGGCGATTTTCGCGATGTGCCGGGAAATTAATTTTGTGTACCGGAGTCGGTTTAGGCTATGACTTTTATACACTAGGCCCATTCTGCATTTTTATACACTAGGCCCATTATGCATTTTATTGGACTAGTCTTGCAACCTCAAATTTAACTATATGTGACTGACAAATCTCATTTTAACTCCTTAAAATAGTATCTCAACCTCAAATCTAAACTATATTCTCTTGTTTTTTTGTAAACATCGGTCCACGGATTATAACTCAAAGATTGATAGTTCATTCTTCGAGGTCGAGTAAGTAACAAGATGTATTTTTTTTGAAAAATATGTTTTTAGCTTCCACTGTTTTGGGATTGATCAACGAAATTGTATGTGACCCAGACATGTAATATATACAATGGTTTATACTAGTGGTCTAAGATACAAAAAGTGTTTATACTTTTGTTTACATGTTAAATGTTGAACTATTATGTTTATCTTAAAATCTATAAAAGTTTTATTATTATTACCATACATTTCTTGAAAATCTAACAAGCATTTTCTTTTTCTTTTTTTTTTGTAAAAATGAAAATATGTTGACCTTTGTAATTTATACAAAAGATATGCTTTAAAAGACTTTCTCAATGTACCATGTTTATATTGGTATTATTTTAACGAACATTATAGAATTAAAAATAAAATAAGAAGATATGAGGAAATTGTATGGATTTTAGTGATGCTTGACACATTTTTTTTGTAAACAATTTTGTTTAAGAAATATTTATTTAGGTAGTATGGTTTGGTTGGGATAATAAGCGGGAAAGAAGAAGAGGTGTGTAATGAATAATGGAAAAAAGTTTGATTTGGTTAAAGACGTGTTTCCCTCTTATGTTTCACCTTTCCTCTCTCTATCTATATTACAACTGCATTTCCCTTCTCTCTCCTCCCACCTCCACCTGTCTCTCTTTCTTGATCTTGATCTTGTTGATATTTCCTCTTGCTTTTGATCTTCAACAATGGCCACGGTAAGAAGAACAAAATAAAACACACCCATCTCTTCAAGTTTCTCTCTTTTGAGTTTTGATCATCATCATGATGATCATTCTCCCAAAAAGTCTCTGGCTTTCTTCATCTTTAGTGACTATTCTTTTCTGTTTTTGGTGTAGGAAAATAAAGGGAAGCCATTGCCAAAGTTTGGGGAATGGGATGTGAACAACCCTGCATCAGCTGAAGGATTCACAGTCATATTCAGCAAAGCTAGTGACGAGAAGAAGACAAAGAAAACATCCGGGGCAGATCCTAATAGTCAGAGAAACCAAAACTCCAATCAAGGCAATCACCATGATTCCCAAAATCCTAAATCTAAGGTTGATTACATTTTAATTTTCCTAGTTCTATATCCATATGATTGCTTACCTGATTCATGTCTTCCTGAGCAGAAGAAATGGCTTTGCTACAGTTAAAACATGCCATCTTCTGAAGAATACGAGGGGTAGAGAAGATTGAAGTTAGCTGAGAGATCTCAAACAAAGTGAAACAAAAGGCTTAAGAATCAAGACCACATCTCAGCTTTCTTGCTTCTTACTCTGTCTTCTGCTGCTGCTAATGGTTATAGAATGTATCTTCCGGCTCCATCAAACAACTTGGTTTTTGATGGATATATGACTTTGAAACAAGATAATAATAATAATGACTTGAAAATTTTTAGTAGATAAAGATTATTTATATATATTCAAGTTTTCTACTTTTCCAGATGCTATGGAAGCTCCTCAACGTCGGATAAGTTTGAAATTAAAAAATGCCAAAAGGACCAAAGGTTAGAAGCCAGGCTGTACTCCTTGTGTCGCAGATCTTGTCACCACATCAATATCGATATCATCAGGAATTTGACAATCCACCATATGTCAAAAAAAAAAAAGAATCTAGCTGTTGCAAATATATTTTGATTAGACAAAAAGATTTTAAGCCCAGTGGGTTTACGCAAACCAATACATAGAAGATTGCAGGTTTTAGTGGGTTTTGCCTACAACGGAAGAAGAACAAAGCATAAAACAGGACAGGCTTCCATTAGACTGAACCTTGTGAAAGAGTAGATAGTTACAGTTAAAGCGAGAGAACTAAAATTATTCAGTGAGAATCCTGTAAACAAGTATTGACTTGCCAGATAGATAGTTTAGAGACTATGATTTACCTAAATGTTATTCATAAACTCCAAAAACCAAATAAAGAGTTTGATCCTAAGAACTGAAACGACTATGATGGTAAAGACAAAAAGTATTCCTTACGCAGGCTTCTGAACATGTGGTGTCAATTCCAGCTGTCATCTTCATTTCCGTTGGCGCCAAGTTGAGGAGCTTCTATGGTTTGGGAGCTGCTGGGCGAGAATGTAGGAGGTATGGAATGATCAAATCTACAAGCTGGACCAAATTTGCAGATGCCATATCGGCTGTAGTGTGTGCACATGTTCTGATCCTGAAATGATAACAAGTAAATAAAGATGGGATTAAAATGTGAAACATAAAAGTGTGGGATTGATCACCAATCTTGTGCTGAATCAAAGTCACCAGAAAGATCATGTTCTATAGCATCAGGAAGGAGGGAAGAAATTCAATTTTACGAACAATATTTCTCTGTGGCTTCCTAATACTAGTACAAAAGAACAACATGGATCAAAAAAGAACTCACAGGTCTTAGGGGCAACCCCTTGTCATTGAAAGAGTATGGAGCTTGCTTCGGCAATCTATTTTTCGGATGATGGTATTTGCATTTATATTTGAACTTACAGTCCCCAGTTTTAAGATAATAAGTGCATTCTGGTTGATCAGGACGTTCTGGGAATTCCTCAACAGGCATCTGCTGTTGGTGTTGTGATAATGAACTAGTTTCAGCCACTGAATTGTTAACAGGGTATGTGGAAGGAGGTAGCACACTTCTTTCTGGTGGATAGACAGAAGACGCCTACACAAATAAATATGAAAAACTTCAAAAGTAAAGTACTATAGTTTTATCAACATAAAGAAAAAACGACTCGATATAAGTAATGCAAAGATAGAGCTGAAGTCAACTACCTGATACCCATTCCACTCTGAAGCTTGAGGTGAAACTCCACGATTTGGGGGAAACATGGCTGGAATAAAAGGAACAGTGCCAGTACCATTCATATGTCTCGATGAAGAAAAGGAAGCTGAACTTGCTTGGGATGGGGCCTTTGGGGAAAATGATCCAACAGATCCATCATTATGACCACGGAACAAGGGAGAATCAACTCCTCCAATACCCGTAGGATCAGGATGATTAAATTTGCAGTCAGATCCGAACTTGCAGGAGCCATTCCGCATGTAGAAAGGGCATTCTTTCTCTCCCTGTCAATAGCTTATATTATAGCTTTTCCATAAGGCTGCTCTAATGTAAACAGAACGCGATAAATGTCAAAACCGATTGGTGGCATACCGATCTGATAGGGAGGCCAAGGAAGTTAAGCTCTGGTCGTGAGGCCAGAGAAGCCTGTTCTTTCATGTGGCTGAATCTACATGACTCTCCATATTTGCATCCTCCAGTCCTGAAGTAGTACTGCAAACCTCAAAATTAGAGGGCATATGTAGGATATCAGTAGACAGATTTTTAAAAGAAGAAAGGGAAAAAAGGAGAGAACAGTAACACAGACATAGAACACAGAAAAGGGATAAACGATGCATTTCTCATAGAAAATGAAAGGCTGTGTGTCTATGTCCTTACACCGCCGATAAATTATTTCGATTGACGATAACAGCAATATGCAGACATGTAAAAAGCGAATACTTATCGTCACCTTTAACAAACCAATTTCCAATTACAAAAGAACAACCACACCAAAGTTCCATAGTTCACTGACTGGCAAACACTCCAACTGAGAAAGCTTTTATAACCGCATATGAAGACAACAACATTGCCCAATCAGTACACAAGTGTCAGAACGTTTGAACGAACTGTGAGCATAGCAGATATTCGAGGGAATGGAACACGAAAATAAAATAATGTAATCTTGCTACGCCAATACAGAGGAAAGTAAAGAGATTTAACCTTGCACTCCATCAGCTTCGGATTCTCCACATCTTCTTCTCTTTCCCTTACTTTTTCCCTACCAATCTTCCAATTAACGAAACATTAGAATAGCAAAATATGGACACAAACATTAGATCATCTTCTTTTAAATTAACATAGTCCTTTTTCCTTTTCTCGTTCTTATACTCGATAAAGACTTCAAATCCTAAAGCAAAAAAGCAGAACAATAGAAAACGCAGCAAACTCAAAACTAAAACCTAAATTGGTTCCACTCGAGTAGCCAGAACAGAATCCTAAACCAAGCTTTCCCCTTTTGGTCCAACAATAAAGTAAACAATAAATAAACATAAACTGATACACACATGCACTAGATTTTTCATCTATTTTTTCTCTTCTGCCATAAAAATTAAACCTTTTACCCTAATTTCAACAAAAAAGCCTAAATTAAGAACTCAAACTTTCTGTGATATTTGAAAATATAAACAAGCAAAGATGATGGTCGAAAGATAAGTACTTGAAACTTCCTTGGAACAGGGTGATTGAACTTGCAACTTGATCCGTATTTACAGCTCCCTGTTCTCATATAAAATGAGCAATCCTCTGCATCAGGTCTCACTGGATACACCATCATTCTCTTATCAATCCTACTACTCTCACGCTCCTTCCCTTCTTCTTGCTCCTCTTTCTGAATCCTGGAATCCGTTTCTTCAGAGACACTAATCGGCACACTCAGCTCTTTCTCAGCTTCATCCAAACCCACATTCCTAAAATGATCACTTAGCTCCTCAGAAACGTGATTGGGATCAGACGGAGCCCGATCGGCGACGGTGACGGTGACCTCATCGGAGGAAGATCGAGACGGAGGTTTCGGATCGGTAATTTCTTCAGGCTTGCTCATGATTTACACAAAATCACATTAAAATTTTACAGAAAATCCCTAATTTTTCCACCTTGAGGACGATCAAAGAGTAAAGAAAAAAACCTAAGTACGACAGAAGAAGAAGAAGAAGAAATGATCAAAAGATTGTTTTTTGGGTTGATGGGTAGTTTTGTCCTTTTTGAAAGCGACACAAGTGTGAGTCGTAATGGAACCGTGTACCAACACTGTAATAACTGAGTTAGATATGCCCATGCTGGGTTTCAGTTTTTATCGAAAACTGCAACTATAACCCTTAAGTTGTCTCCTGACTCGCCTCTTTCAAGGCATTATAGAGAATTTGCAGTTCGATACTATGAATGATCATCACTAATTATAATTTTGCAATAAGTATTCATGTATTAAATGTTGAGACATCAAAATTAAGTGTTTAATTTCGGTTTCCACAGACGCTTTGAGTGAGTGTTTATGAACCTATATTCAGTTGGTTGGTTGGTAAGTAGAATCTTATTTCGACCTTATTTATCATCCATTTCATAATAGACTTCCAACTTGGTTGTATATTTTGCAATGTTCAAGAAAGCGCTATGCGCTAGTAGGGCGGTGACCCTCCGCCTAGCGCCTAAAACACCTAGTCGGGGTCTATGTGATTTTAGGCGGTTTAAGCGGTTTAAGTAATTTTGTAATAAAAATATATATATTTAAAAATATATAAATTAACATCATATAATATAACATAATAAAATTATAAAATTGAATCATTGAAAAATTTTTAATTATAAAAACGTGAAAATATTAATGTTTTGTAATTTTAAGTTTTTAAATAACATCGTTTTATTTTTTATTTTCTATAAAACATAGATATTAAATAATTTATTAAATCCGCATATCCCACATAAGTCATAACTCATATAATTAGCGTTTAATTATTTAATTATCACATATTTTGCTAAATTTAATTATCTGTATAATATAAACCGATCTTTTAAAATTTTTAGCGGTCTAGGCGTTAATCGGGCGGCTTAAGGGGGCCTAGCGCCTAGGCGGCCGCCTAGACCGCTTTTTAGAACACTGATATTTTGTAAAGATGAGATTTTCTGTATATCTGTATATATCCACATAATTAATCAAATATATACGGTAAATTATCTTATTGTTTTTGTTTAAATGTCATATTTATCTCATTGTTTTAACTCTCTTTTTAAGATATAATCTCAAGTTTTTTAAGACTATTATGTAATCTAATGGTGTCTACAGATCTGAATTAGAAGGAACATAAGATATTGGTGGTGGTGACTCGAGACGAAAGTGATCGTGGGGGAAATCATGACTACGATTAGGTCTAACTCGTGAATCTTTGATGAATGACCAAAAAATCCTTCAATTCAAATAGAATGATAAATGCAGGAATAATGGTGAAGGGACCTCATAACGCAAGCTATTCCAACTCATGCAATGTCACTATCTTGAATGAGCTTTTCACGGACAGGATTTTAAGGTTATTGTACACATTAAACTTACTAGGAAGATTGACTCTTACGGCTAGGCTCTGACAAAAACATGACTTCCGGTATCATTTAAGTAATACATGAGCAGCGAGAGAACTTGTATCTCCAGAACCTTGGTGCCACTCAGGCACAATGCAATTTCCGCGGTACTGGCTCTTTAGTTTACACTGACCCGAGCCATGGCGCTTGTGTTTTCTTATCTTATCAATATTTAGTTTCATGTTTGTATTGTGGGAAATTGTTAGGCAAGAGCTGCATATATAAAATAAGCTGAAAATATTACTCCCTCCCTTTTAAAATAGTGTAGTTTTAAGAGAAAATTTGCTAATATACCTTAAATTTTGTTAAACTTTTGAAAACTATACCAAATTTTTCAAAATTTGAAAATACATTTTATACATAAAATAATTTAAAATAAATAATATAAATATAAAGTATTTAACAATTATTTTAGTTATTTGATTTATACATATATTAGGGAATAAATAATTTAAATATAATAAATAAAAATTTTAACTTAACTAAAAGTTAGTTACGAAATTCAAAATATAATAGATTTTTAAAATATTTTGTTGGATTTAGTTGATTATATTTTATAATAAATACTAATTAAATTATTCTTATTATTATTAATATAGTTATAATAAATATATAGATATTTTTAAAAAACTATAGATAATGACAAATCCAAATCATATAACTATTTTAAAAAAGAAAAAAAAATCCAAAATATTAAAAATTCTAGATTTTTTGTAGATTTTATCCAGATTTAAGATAATGATATTATATTTAATATAAAATATAAATTAATCAACAATTTATTTTTATTGTTAATTATAAATTTAAAGATAAAATATTATAAATTCATTGTACATAAATTTAATTTGAATATATTAAAATAAATAATTCACAAAAAGTTATAAACTAAAATTAAATAATAAAATATTTTTATTTAGTGAAATGAAAGTTTTTATAAGTTCTTACAGAAAATAAGTTTTTAAAATTATATATTTTATTTTATTTTTACAAAATAACTTTATGAAAATTAAAAGATAAATCACCAGTTTAAATAAGTCAACTATCTAAATAAATCAACTAGTCAAAATATAAGTTCATTGTTAAAAAATAAGTGGTGAAAAAAATAAGTCAACATCAATAAAAAAATAACTTTACAGTTAAATAAATCATCTTTAATAACAAGTCCATATAAAATAATATAAGTGTATTAAGGAAAATAAGCATATTAGGAAATATATAAATCAACAAAACAAAAAAATATATCAACAGTTTAAATAAATCAACTATGTAAGTAAATCAACCAGTTAAAATATAAGTCAGCAGTTAAAAAATAAGTCAGCAGTTAAAAAATAAGCCAGTGGTGAATAAAAATAAGTTAATACAATGAAAAACAAGTTTACAATTAGATAAATCAGTTTTTATAATAAGTTAACATAAAATAATATAATTCTGTTAAACAAAATAAGTCTCCAAAAAATAAAATAAATCAACAAACAATCATAATAAGTTAACAGTTTAAATAAGTCAACTATTTAAATAAATTAATCAATCAAAATAAATCGACTGTTATAAAATAAGTCAACACTGAAAAAAATAAGTTAAGAGAAATAACAAAATAAGTCGGCAGTTTAATAAATCAGCTTTAATAATAGATCAATTAAATCAACCAAAAATTGAAAAAATTAGTTAAAAATCAGTTAGTTACAAATATATATATATATATATTCTTAGGTATTAATTGTTTATAATAAAGTTAAATTAATGATGATTTAATTCATATAATTGAAATAGAAGTTAAAGTGTTAAGGGATGTATTGAAATGAGTATTTTGTGAGATTTGATTTAAAATGAAAAATCACATGTTATTAAAACATGAATTTTAAAATATCATTTAAAATCCAGTGTTATTGAATTAATGATTTTAAAATGCTTATTTAAATCAAATGTTATTGAAAATAGTATTGAAATTTGATTTAATAATTTCAGGTAAGATTTTAGAAGATTTCCTTGTTAAAAATATAAAAAATCAAATCTCATAGTTTTATGTGAGATTTCATAAATTTTAATAACAAAATTCCTAAATCACCAAAATTTAACTAAATTATCTCAAAAATCATTAAAACTTAAATCACTTCAAATATTAACTTCAATACACCCTTCTTAGTTATATTATTTAAAATTAATTGTTTTATAATTAATAAATAAAGGTATTTTCAAATTATGAAAAATTAGGTAAAGTTTCCAATTTTTTTATAAAATATGGTGTATTTATCCAACTTCCTCTAGTTGATCGGCAGTTTAATTGATTCTTTTATAAAAAATATGGTGTATTAATCTTAATATCTTTTTGTATTTTCAATGCAGACTTTTAACAGAATTTGTTTTACATCTATTACATTAATCTATTAACCAATAAGAGTTTATATAATTTATTAACAAAGATAAAGTAGAGAATGTAATTGTGTTTTTAAAACAAAGAGAGTATTTATGTTTCAATTTTCTCTGATTTATCTCTATGTAAGTGAATGTAAAAATGCAAGGATAGTCTAATTCCGGTGATATATAATAAGAAATATATCATCATATTTATAATGGGATCTATGAATGATATATGATATCTAGTCCTCAAATATCTTTATAATTATCATCATATTTTCACCTCAAATATCATAACTTATAATGTCGCCGCAAATTTCTTTATTAATAAAGATATAACAAATGTATAAAATGATTCCGTTAACATATATTTAGCATTTACTCCTCAAATTTCTTTCCAAGACAAGTAAAAAAAGAACATCTAATATATTATATATATACATATGTACCTACACAAAAAGATACACAACAAAAAATTTGGATACTCTCTTTTCATTTTAACACGAATTAATATGTCATCGCAACTACTAACACTTCTTTTCCTCCTATCAGCAGTCACGATCCCGGCCGTGACTTGCAGACAATGGTGCATGGCGTTGCCTGGAACCACAGATGAACAGTTACAAGCCAACATTGACTACTGTTGCACCAACGGCGTCGATTGTAGTCTGATCCAACCTGGAGGAGCTTGCTTTGAGCCTAATACTTTATTTGACCATGCGTCGTATGTCATGAACGCTTATTACCAGATTCATGGTCGCATCATGGAATCTTGTAGGTTCAATCGTTCTGCTTGTTTTGTTTTTGTCGACCCAAGTATTGGCTCATGTATCTTCTACACTTAAAATGAAAAGCTCTTTGATATTTGTATTAAAACTGTGCTCTTGATTGATTGTTTGGATTGTTGTATATCCAAACTACATATATATATATATATACACAAAATCTGCATCCTTAGAATTTGTGCAATTTTTAATTTGATATCGAATAATCAAAATCGGGGTGATCGCTAGACTCAATATCCTTAACCGTCTTCAATCTCTATTAATGGATTGGAAAACAAATAAAAAAAAAGGCCGAAATGTATGCGTCTAGAGAAACACGAATTTGATTATGTGTAAAATGAATAATATATCATTAGTTGATCTCCACTCCTAGAGATGCATGGACTTAGGTCAGAAGCATCTAAATTAACCCCAACAAAAAAAAAATGAAACTAAGAACACACTTATGGTTTGATAAAGAAAAACATACGTATGGTTAAATTCTAAAACTACTTTCATAGGAAGTGGATGCACAAATATAAACAAGTCATCAACAAAATTGTCAATCCGGGGTAAATATGTTGGTGCATGGAAGTTCTTTACAATTTTCACTTTTTCTTGACATCAACTTTTACTTTATGCTGTTAAAAGTAAATAAATTTTGTTACCCAAGTAAAAAAATCATAAATTTGAATTTGAGTTTTCCATTTTTTTTTGGTTTTTGGTTTTTTTCAACCAAACATTAATTTGGGGTTTCCATTTAAAACCCGAAATTAGGGTAAAGTTGTAATTAGGGTAAATGTTCAAGGGCCACGGCAATCTGACAATTCTTGGGATTATTATTATTATGTCTATCTATCTGCAAAATTAACCAACACAGATTTGAAGAATCAATCGAAGCTTCAGATCCATGTCGAGAGAGAGGATCAAACGTGAATTACCTCCCGTTCAAGAGGTAACACACGGATCTATTTTTATTATATCATTTGGACAAGATTCTATCGAATCCTTCTTAAATTTGGTTAATTTCACTCGAATTCTCTGTGTTCTGATAGCATATTGATAAATTGCGGAAATTGGTAGAGGAAGGCAATTACTATGGAGCGTTGCAGATGTATAAATCTATCAGTGCAAGGTTCGTTGCTCGCTTCCTTTAATAACCATATTTGCATTGATCCTTTTTTTTTGGTTTCTGTCTGGTAATTTATTGAAAGTTGGATTCTTTAGAGTTATGAATTGGATTCATATTATAATTACGAATGTGTTTTGATTAAAAAAAATTTAGCCTTTTTGGTTTGCAGATACGTTACAGCTCAGAGATTCTCTGAAGCTCTTGATATCCTCTTTTCAGGAGCCTGCATTGAACTAGAGCACGGCCTGGTTTTTTCCCTTTCCTTCTTTGCTATTTTATATATCTATACTTGTACTTCTTCTTGGAACCTGGACAACTGTTTAACAAAGCATAATCTGTTCCGTCTTGTGCACTTTTGTCTTTTTTTCAGTTTTACTAGTGTAGAGGTATTTTCTTATTAAAGCATCAAATTTTCAGGTGAATTGTGGGGCGGACCTTGCTATTTTGTTTGTCGACACTCTAGTTAAAGCCAAGTCTCCTTGTAACAATGAAACTCTTGGTTAGTTTGAACCACATGTAATCACTTTCAACTATTGCAATTTTCGGTTATACTGAAATATTTCAGTCAGATCGTATCAGGTGTATATTCAAATTGTTTCCTCGGGTTCCTGTACCACCTCATTTGGTAGATGTGAGTGACGATGAAGATGTCCAAAATCTTCAAGAATCTCTTGGAGAAGCCAGATCACGTGTAGAAAACTTGACTTCCTTCTTGAGAGCTGCTATAAAGTAAGCCAGAGTACATTTATTATTTGGCTTATGCAACAGATACTTTCCATCGTTTTGGTATTGTTTGGTGTTAACATGTATCAAACATTTTAAATTTAGAATAGAGGTGGTTAAATCACAGTGCCGTTTCTTCTTTTATTTAGATGGTCTGCAGAGTTCGGAGGCCCAAGTACTGGATATCCTGAGTTGCATGCCATGCTTGCCGATTATCTTTACACCGAGTGTCCTGAACTTGTAATCCTCTAGTACCCATTAGGT
The DNA here is from genome assembly GCA_963854855.1 of Nasturtium officinale. Taxonomy (NCBI): domain Eukaryota; kingdom Viridiplantae; phylum Streptophyta; class Magnoliopsida; order Brassicales; family Brassicaceae; genus Nasturtium; species Nasturtium officinale. The sequence continues at coordinate 1,530,166 of OY978513.1, forward strand.
TATAGAGTTATACATTTCATCTTTTTCATTAACTGATTGTTACTGTAATTCTGGCAGGACATGGTCCGAATATCCCGACATTTTGTTAGAGCTGAGGACCCCGAGAAGTTTGCGTCTATGCTGATCAACTTTATGGGAAGGGTCAGTCTCTTTATTGCAAATTGTCTCATCTCTTCTTTTCTCTATAAGTTTTAAGTTTTAGTGTAGAAAAACTTTGCACTGAGATAGAAATTCAAGAAATGTCTGGATTTCCATCTAACCTCACGTGGATAAAATTATGTGTTTTTTTACATGAATACTACTTTGCAGTGTTATCCAGGTGAAGATGACCTCGCCATTGCACGGGCAGTTCTCATGTAAGCTCCTACTTTATAACTGGATAGAGAGAGTAAAGTTTGAAGGGATTGATTTTTTTTTTGGCATTTTAGGTATTTATCGATGGGTAACATGAAAGATGCAAACTTTATGATGGATGAGATTAAGAGACAAGCAGAGACAAAAAATCCCGAGCTTTCAGAATCAGAGCTTATCCAATTTATCTCATATCTTCTGGAAATGTTAGTTGCTCAATGCTCACACGACAACATCCTCATCATCTTCTTCCATTAGTGTTCTATGATCTTTTATTGTAACCTGAAGAATTTTGATATATGATACAGGTTGCAGAGGGATGCATTGCCTCTTTTCAATATGTTAAGAGTAAAATATAAGTCAAGCATAGATAGAGAGCAGCTGCTTAGCGAGGTATAAATTTATTAGTTACTGGTCCCTCGTTTCTTCAACAAGATAAAACCCTTTTGTTTAGTCTCTGTATCTTTTGTATCCTTATGATTCGTTCGATATGTTTCTCTCTCACTACTGATGAAAACCCGAAATTGTGTTATACTTCGAAGTTATTGGACGAGATTGCAGAGAGGTTTTACGGGGTGCATCGTAAGAATCCTTTGCAAGGAATGTTTGGAGACATCTTCAAGGTAAATTAAATCGCTAATATATGATCTGCATATATCTCATATCTTGAAAGTTTAAAATCTTAAACCGTTGAAACTCTGTTTGTTCGGTGTAGATGATGGGCTGAGGAAGGCGATAGAAGAGGCAAGAATACTTCCTTTTTGTCCTTTTTGTTTTGTATTTGGCAATTCTAATCATGGATAGCTCTGGAGAATTCTTCAGCTTATAAGTTGTTTCTCTTATCCGCAAGTGGGTAAGAGTTTTGTCTTTTGTAACATTTTACTATATTTTCAGGATAAATGAAAATTAAACTTTCAATTTACATTACCATTTATCAAAAAGAAAAAGCGAATCTGCAAGTCCAAACATAAGCAAAACGACTTAACGGTGAAAGACTCAAATCTATCAGAATGTTACTTAGGCGCCACTATAGTTACACTCAACCTCCAACTAAAAGTGTTTTGACAATCTTATCAACACTGCATTCAAGAGAGAGAACAAATGGCCTGATCCAGCCACGTTGAAACGTCACAAACAAGAGCAATCTTCGTCGACATGCCATATATTTGAGTCCAAGAAGGGGAGAACTAAAGAACCAAGAAAATTTGTGTCCTTTTTTAGAAAGAGAGATAAATTGATGATGAAATTTGGTGACTTAACAACATCAATGGCTCGATCCACTTTAATACGATTTAAGGACACATAATGTGCGAGTTGTGGACCCACAAAGCTTTGAAAAAAAGAGTATTACAGGACTTCAAGAATCCCGGACAACAGTTGAAGAAGAGAAGCAAGTACAGAGTCTCGACATGGTCGTTGCTTTAAGCAAGTTAGACTGTGCTGCATCAAGCAATGAATCAGCTTCAATGGCTTTCTCGAAACAGGATTTAGCTTCTTCCCACCTACGTTCAGCCACATACACGAGTCCAAGGTTGTTGTATGCAGGTGCATAACCCGGTTTGAGTTCCAACGCTTTTGAAAACATTGCTTTGGAGACTTCTAACTGCTTTTTCTGTCTATAGAGGTTCCCAAGGTTAGAAAATATCGCATGAGCTTGATCCCCGGTTGACACTGCCAAGGCTCGCTTGTATACATCCTCAGCTTCTGATTGTTGGTCTGATAATTGCAGCGAGATACCTAAAAGCCAAAAAACTTCACATCAGAGTTACACAACGAACTTAAGATTTTGGAACCATCAATTTTCTCCTCCCTTAGAACAGATTAATCTACAAGCACTGATTTGAATTACCAAGATTTGACCACACATAGCTACTTTCTCTAGAACGACCAATTGCTACTTTGAGGTATTTTTGGGAGAGTTTATATTGTTGAGAACAGAGGCTATGAAGACCGATCTGATGCTACCGGACAACATCTTCAGGATCCTCAGTTACTGCCTAATGTGAACAAAAAGGGAATCATGAGATGAAATCTTTTCGCAAATGCAAAAATATATCTTCCTTATCTACGTGTCTGTACATGTCACCAAACCAGAAGAAATTCCAACGAATTATTAGGGAAGTCAGTCTGTTTTCTTTAGTTTTCTTCCTATTATGCCCAATCAGCTATTATCTGAATGCAAAAATGGCATACCTGCTTTAAGCTAAACACAGCCCGCTCTTCCATCTCTGTCAATTCATTTTGGTCAGCAACAAAAGCAGCTGAAATTTCATGCTGTGCCTTGTGAGCCATGGCAGGCCCTGCCCAAGCAATGGGAGGGTCAATCTGAACCGATTCTCCTTCTCTTATCACTGAAGCCATCTCATTGCCAGCCCATGAAAGCTGGTCGCTTGCATCCTGAGACCGTTCTGCATCTTTGATTCATTGGACAGCAACGGAAAATCTAGTAGCCATACAGTTCGGGTCAAGTTTGGCTGCCTGAAGATAAAACAGGAAACTCAGTCAACCATAACCAATAACATTGTGAGTTAGAGAGTTAACAGCCAGAATCTTGTTGTCACACAACCAGGGTAACGTTTTGAACAACTACCATCAAGGTAGAATGGCTCATCTGGAAAAAGGTATGGTTAAGCTACACAACTCTCTTCCTCAAATGTATTTGGATCATGTCTATTGAATTCATGCCTATTATAATAGAGACAGAACATGTCACACAACCAAAAGAAAATTCTTTGCTAAAAACGAAAATATTCAAACCAAGGTCATTTCTAATTCATCAGATAGAGGTTGATATGCCCGAACCATTAAGAGTACAAAGGTCTGCCCTAGTCCTCCCAAGTAAACATATGAATAATGGGTAGGGTATGCAGGGCTCCTGGTGCATGTTTTGCATTACTTCCTCCAAGTACCAGATATTCTTGAGAAAAAGCTAAAAACGAAGTCAAGCAAAAGAAACCCTTCTGTCTAAGACAAGGAAAACAATTAACAACCTCAAAAGAAATGAGTAAGCCAAGAGCACCTTCTCCAAACATTTGCTAGAGCTTCTGTGATCACCCATCATGTAATATGAATTAGCAAGATTCACCCACGCATGGGCGGACTTTGGATCTGATCTTAGAGCAGCCAAGAGAAATTCCTTTGCAACGTTCATAGGTACCTTCTGATCTTCAGAAGCACCAGCACCACCATTAGCCCCGGCACCTGACATCAATTGAAAACACTTCACAGGTTACACATGAAAATACAGTTTATATAGATACGCTTCCCTCTACTTTTTCATGTGTACTTTGCTTAAGCAGGTTCAGAGGAGGAAACAATTTAGAGTTTTTTTGATAAAAAAACAAACCAGCGACAGTTGAACTGTATTTGCAGAGAAGCTCGGCATAATTAATCAAAGCGGCAGGATGATTATGGTCCTTAAGTACCAAATCTTGGAAACATTTTGCTGAAAGCTCCAAATCTCCGCTGGAAGACTTGTTCATTACAGAAAAGTAACATGAGAATAATAGAAATTGAAGGGACGAAGACTCCTCACTTTTGAAGATAAGCAACTCCAAGGTTTGCAAGGCAATCATAACTGTCCGGAACAAGAGCCAACAAAGATGACAAAACCGATATGGCACTCTACAAATCGAACAAAGTAGAACTATATCACAAAAGGAATCACATTAGTAATTTGAAACACCAACAAGGTGAAGATTTTACCATCAAACAACCAGCTTTGAGAAGCATTAAACCAAGGGTATTCCACACGGTTGCCTGTCTAACATCTAGCTTAATAGAATCCTTTAATTTTGAAAGAATTTCTTCAAGCTCTTCTCCCGAAAGCTCTTTAACAGAGTCAGTATCCCCAAAACCATCCAAAAGAAGACACTACAATATTTTCAAGTGTGCAATGTTAGTGTGTGTTTTGAAATGTTGTATACAAGACTTCAATATGAAATTTCATTCAGACACAAAGATCATCACCTGTCCATGGTGAATTTGAATTGACAAGAGAAGTTCTGGCCGAGCAATTTCTGGCTCGCAACCCAGTAAAATCTCTTCAGCCTTCTCATATTCTGGTATCGCCTAAAACCTTCTAGCAGCTAAACTCAATAAAAAGTGATAATTATTCTGAAGGCATCTCAGTGTAGCCTCAGCTCAAAGCCTACCTTTTGAGATTGGCCCAATCGTTGGAACATTAGACCAAGAATAAAATGGGCATGAGCATTTTTGGGCATCTTCCTTGCAACATGAATCAAACCCTATAAGCAGCAGAGAAGAGTAATCAGGAATTTATATATAGCAGCATCATCATCATGAAACACTAGACCAATGTTCTGGGAAATTTAGTGAAATCCTAGTAAGTCAGTAATATTGGTTGCCTCAATATGACTACAATGACCGGCTTATTTCTAGAAAGTGATGGAACTTTGTGGTGTAAGAAAAATAATTTCAAATAAAAACAATGCTAAATCAAGTCATCCGCGATACATAGACTTGGAAGAACAACCAAGCCCACTTGCTACCATACCATGAGTCTGTAAACTCACCATTTTGAGGTTGCTGATTTTTTCTTCCCGGGAGGCAGGGACCCCTTGATCACCATCTCCATCAACTCCACAATCAGAGGAAGCCTCAATCTTACTTCTGGAGTGGCATTTTCCCACCTTGCTGATCTTTTTTGTTTCTACTTCTCCAGGTTCCACCTCCTTGCATGTTAATGTGCCTCCCTCTTGATGACTTTCCTCGTTAGTCAACCTACACTACACAAATGTATTCATCCGTGTAAAAACCAACAGCTCCAGAATATAAATATAAAGATCTTGCTTATAAAAGTCCCAACACTTTTGCACCCAAAAAAAGTCAAACACTTGAGCTCTTTTCAGTTTACAACTCAATGGACCATTTCACTCAAAAGACTTTAGTTTGCCAAAACTATCCATATCTCTAGCTCAGTCCAACTCGACATGATTCTAAAAGAATTCTAGAATCATAAAGAGATAATCTTTCCATTGAAAGGTATGAATTATTCCGATTAGAGAAAAAAAAATCAGCAAAAGAAAGGTAGTAGAAAACAAAGAGAAAGAAAGAGATTTAGAGGAAAATAAGTAGAAGAAGAAATAGATAGATAGATACCTAGAGATGGGAGGAGTAGAGATTTGAACGGAAGAGTCAAGATCATCAGTGTCAGGAGGATTAAAATTGAGGTCAGCTAAGACTAACCCTTGGAGGTCTATCCATGGCGGAAGAAGATGTAGGAGTATCAACGTTCAAGGGTTCGTATTTAACGGCGATCGTCTCCGGCCGGTCCATTGATGTTCTGACTTCTGAGTGCACCAGAAAGTAAAGGTGAGGAGAGGAGAAGCAAAATAAAATATAAAAATTAATGGAAGAGGACTGACTGATGTTTGGCAACAAAGATTCTTCTGTCCTTTGATTGCGATACACTTACTTACTCCAGAGATATTCATATTTTCATCCATACACCGATCCAAATATAATTTTTGTTTTTTTTTTGGTTAAAACACTCAAAATTTTTAATTATTCGTTTTTATGGTAGATAATCATGTGTTTATGGATTTTTTTTGTTGGTCTTATAATCCAGATTCATATCCCTGTCAATAGTATTTGTCAAGTGTTATAATCTCAATGAAAAATCATTATATAATTTTTTTATTAACTTAGATGAAATGATAAAGTGCTTTATTTAGCTGGTGTCCACTTTCTTGTAACAAACAAGAACAAAGACTTGTACAATGAAACGAAAATCCATCAGAAATTCGAACACACTAAGATATCAGTACAAAGACAAACACACAAAACCAAGAAGAAACACATGAAAACTAGATTAAACATATCATGATGTTTAAATGCTTCTAGCAAAATTCATACATATATATATGATATAATAATAACCATAATATATAAAGAAAGTGAGCAAGTATAGTAAAACGCTTAACACAACCATAACGTTGCTAATAACTCTCATAAGAAGAAACTGATAGAGAATCAGTCACCATTACTCTCCTTCACTCATCACTGAGTTGCACAAACCCCAAACCCTGGAAGGATCCACCCATTGTCCATGGCATGACCAACATACAACTCAAACTTCTCTTTTGCGTTTGGTATATCAAGCGACAAGTCATCGAGGCTGTCTTTAACGCGACCAAACCCTTTTGTCATTTGGTTAGTTGTAATCAATCCTTCACCAAAACACTCCTCAAGCAAATTCAGTAACCGATCATTCTGCTTCTCCATTGCCATCACCAAAGCTTTTTTCACTACTTCGTGGTTAAAAAAGGGCATCCCTAGATCGCGGATACATTGACAAGCTTCTGATGTTACTCCTCCTGTTTCGTATTCTTCTAGAAGTCTCAAAATTTTGTCCTTTGCATCTTCAACTATCCAGCCAGTCCCACCGCCCCAACTTCTCAACAGTCTTTCTCCTGCGTGCCGGGCAGAGATAAGGGACCGGGCTGAGCGAACTGTTTCAGTTCCAGTAGATTTTGGAGGTAGCTTGATTGAAATATCTTCAAGGTTAAGTGGAGCCAAGACGTCGTCAATCACTGCTCTAGCTAGAAACAGAGCAAGTTCGTTTGAAGCGTCCATGATGTCTAAAGCTGTGTCTTCTGAGGATTCCAGGAGCATGATGAAACCGTTTATGAAGTCTTCAGTGGAGAATAACTCCATATGAAGAGCAGAGAGAAGAACTGAAGCCATTTCCTTTTCTCTGTTTTTTCTGTCTAGAGCCAGAGTTATGAGCCTCTTCAAAAACACCGGGTTATATTCAGGTTTCTCTAAATCTTGAAGACTGCGGATTAGCTCAGGAACGTCATCTGATAAGAAATATTCTTGAATTATGTTCACTGTATCCTTCTTGTACTGACTTAGGTTTCTGTCTTCACTCGATTTCCCTCCATCTTGATCGGAGGTCACCTTAAATGAATCATCGAGCCAGCCTCCAGAGATAGCCTTGGGAACTATCGAATCAAACAGCTTTTTGGCAGATGGGATATCTAAAGCAAGGTCATCGAGACTCTCTGCTACTCGGTGAAATCCTTTCACCATTTGACTCGAACTGATCAGACCTTCTTCAGCAGCTTCGTTCAATAGCTTTAGTATGAGTGACTCAGCGGTTTGAGATTCCATAGCCAGAACCAGAGCCCTCTTCACGACCTCATGATGGAAAAACGAGACACCTAATTCTCGGACGCATCTACAAGCTTCTTGAGTGTCTCCATTTTCCACGTACTCCTTCAAGATTTCATATATCTTTTTCTTTGTTTCTTCTACTGTAGTGTGAGTACTACCTCCCCATTTCCTCTCCACTAGTTCTGCATGGTGAGGAGCCGAGAGATAGCTCTTTTCTACTGTTACAATAACCTGGAACCCTTTCGAAGAGTCTGGAAGAATCTTCTTAGCTCTAGCCAGAAACACCGGAGGGAGAATTTCATCGACGATGGCGCGGGCAATAAACAATGCAAGGACATTAACAGCATCAAGAATGTCCACTGCAAGGTCATCAACAGATCTGAGAAGTCTAATAAACCCATCCCTAATTTGATCAGGTAAAATAACATCAGCATACAATGCAGAGAGTAACACCGAAGCCATTTCCTTCTCCTTATCGTGCCTGTCCATGGCCATAGAAACAAGTCGCTTGGTAAAGTAAGGATGATATTCACTCGAACCAAGTTCCCTGAGATCAGATGCCGCCACTTTCACATCCCCGGTGCTAAAATATTCTTCAATAATGGAAATCACAGCCTTTTTGTAATCATCCAATGGGTCTGATACAGGTGAATCAAGAAGTCCATCATATGCTTCCTGTTAAATTGAGTACACGAATCATAGGCGCATAAATAAAAATCAGCTGATGCTAGATATCCTAAAAAAAAACAATAAAAGTATCCTGACAAAACAAAAGGCGCAAATACCTCTCCACTATCATAATTGGGATCATTTTTATCAATACAGCAGTCACCATCATCTGTGTCAAGAAGCTTTCCCCAAGTTCCTTTTCCGCCACCACCGTCTGCAGATATCATTACCACATAGATAAATCATACCACCTACATACCTAAACTCTTTTACTGAAAACTAAAATCTAGAAACTGCTTTCATCTCACCAACTAAGCACAAAAAGTTCAAAAAGTTAAAAAAGTTTTTTTTATACCCTTCTTTACACGGATATGCTTTCCTGAGTGAGTCCGTCGCACATGCCTAAATGGAATCCCAGCTACTGGTCCTTTGCCACTAGTGGGAGATTTTATATTCAAATCAGCAAACAAAGGATGAGATTTCGGAGATGACGAAAAAATTTCAGCATTCTGAGTCGCTAACTCAAGCTTTTTCCACTGTCCATCCGTCAAAATTCCCTCACTCGATGCCATCTAACCCAAAAAAAACGATTAAGAACCTCAAAATCACTGAAACCGATGAGAAAAATTGACACTTTTGTTTCCCCCAAACATCTAACAATGATCAGCAAACGAAATTTCATATCTTTTTCAGTAAAAAAAAAAACAAACACTGACAATACCATTAGAATAAGAAATCCAAAGACCTCTACTTCACAGTTTCATACACTGTGAATCACGAACACACACCCAAGTGATATTTCCGAGATTCTTCACAAGAGACGTTAACACCCAAAAATATCGAGTAATTAAACAAACATCCTAAGTACGTAAATATGTAAGCTTTTTAGACAAACAAAAAATATTATACCTGTGATCGCGAGAATCGAATACCAAATCGTGAAACAAAGTCTTCTTCTTCTCTGCTTGGCTCGGATCTCGAGCCAAGACAGGAAAGAGAAAGGATCGGATCTCCAGCACCGGTAAAAACGACCGGAAAGTATCAACGTCAAGTAAACAACGATGTAGATAACGATCACAGCGCAGGAGAATCAAAAGTCACCGTTTCCAGACAGCGACGAGAGAAAAAATGGATGAGGATCAACAATATAATTAAGTTTTAGTGTATTGTTTTATATATGATGGTACACGTCATCAAATTAATACCTGGAGGGCTTAGCTTTTCTTTTTTCTTTTTAATTCATCTCCAATTGTTTTTAGAAAAATTTGGATCCAAAAAAACAATGGGCCGTAATGGTCAGGTCTGGCCTATTTTGTTGAATATATTTTGGGCTGTATTAAACAAAATGAAATTCTAAACCTTAATATAAGTTTATAAACTTACATGGAAATTATTATATCATGTAGTTTTTAATCGGAGTCCCTTTTTTTGTTTTATGCTAAAGACTTTTTAATCAGAGTCTTCAATCCAGATAAACCAATAGGCTTCGTGTCAAACCAAAATGACGTAACAAATCCAAAAACTCAACTCAACCATGAGTTAATATAGTGTAGATAGATTTAAATTCTCTATATATTGGGAAACTGAATCCGAATATGAACTGAAGTGAAAAGGAAAAAAAAAATTATTAAAAACTAAATACCATATTTGACTAAAATCTTAATCTAAACCAATTAAAATTTATTTTGAATATTGTTATTGATAAATAAAAATATTTAATTGATGAATCGAATGGAAGCGAAACTGAAAACCAATTTGTGAACAAAAAAAAATGGATGTTATATTTGGAAAAAAAAAATATAATCTGACAGATTATGATATCATAAATCAACATTATCTTTTAAATTTGGTATTTTAGTGGATGTAATGTACTATGTCTATGTGTATTGAATTATTATTAGAACAATGACAATGAGTAGGAAATTGGCAAGTAGTTTTCAAGCAAAACCGGGCACATGCCTTTTGTCTGAATGAAGTCTATTTTTGTGATCCGACGGCTACTTTTCTATCTACCACCTTAATCCTAATCTAACGACTATGATTGTTTTTAGAAACATCAGTTTTCTCCTCTTTTTTCTTAATACTTTTTTTTAAACAAGATATGTCCATTTTTGGAATTGATTTCATATGCAAAGGACTTGTAATGCGGTAATGCCGGGCATTTGTCTAAAACAGCATTTTGTTTAGTTTGATTATCCAAAGATCAAGTTTCAGTATAATAAGTATAATTATGATCTACCTAAGCCATTGTAAAATTCTGTTGTAGTCAAAATAAAATAAAAGGGTGTAATTAGATATTATCACACTCTATCGTTACAATTACATACTTGCTTGGTCAAATGTAACCACCTTTTATTATTCTATGAATTATGTAAAAGTAGTTAAATAGATATGGATATAATAGCTTTTTTACAGTATTGAGAACATTCTAAAAAATAACAACACAAATTTCGGTTTTCGAGTAGCCGAATGATATTGTCCAAAACTTCCCCAAAAACTGCCATTATTTGTCTTCTGCAATTTAGATAAGAAAATACACAAATTTTACTTTAATGATTTTTGTGAATACTGAATACTAACAGTAATCAAATCACCAGAGTGATTAAAACACATAATGTTGTCCAAACAAAAAAAAGAAAGAACTCACGACGATTAATATTTTGGTCGTAGTCAAATTCATCAACATAAATGATTTAGCAAACAGTTGATAAGAAATGGCTACAGCAAAACAAATTGTCGGCGAGACTTTTTATTGTATAAACTGATAAAGTTTTAAAGAAATTGTTCTTTTTGGAAATATAAACTTTTTAAAGTGTAGAGTAGATATATAGTGATGCAAATACTTCCCATGTGCATTGATTGTCAATACATTTTATACCAGCCAAAAATTCAACTCAGGTCTGATTGTTTGTTACATTTGAATATATATATATATACATATATATACTATATTTATATACACACTATAAATAAATTTATGAAAGTACAAGCATAATTTATTTAACGATTGGACTGGAGCACATGGTTTTGGCGGCCCCAGAACCAAACCTCTATGGCCTATGGGCCAGTGTCGGCTCAGTTCTCTTATTCAATTGTTTTTGGTGAGACTCTTCTCTATTGATTTTTCCTCGCAAACGACATTTATTTTTTGTCACCAAAAGAAAATCATTGTAAACCAAAAATACAGTTAACTAGAAAGTAGAAACATTGAATTTTTAATAAAACATATGAATCCCTTATTCAAGTTTTTTCCACAAAATTATTAGATGGTATTTAAAGATAATAAAACTGTTATATGGCATTACATGTGGTCTGGTGCAGATGAAGGATCTCCATTTTAGTTAGACCTGCTGCCATGGTAGTCAGTGGGGATTTTTTTAAAACTTAGTCAGTAGGGTTTTATGGAAGGAAAACAACGATAATCGTCTGTAAATATTTGTTTTTACATTTTTAATACGTTTTATAAATTGATCAATTATTAATGCATTACGACATGACGAACCCGGCCATTCCGAATTAAAATTACGTAAATATTCGTACAAACTACAAAGCATTTAAAACAAGATCCAAAAAGTGAAAAGAGAATTAAAGTATTTAAAAAAAGTAAGACAGTATGAGCTAATCTTTAACCCAAGAAAAAAACCTTTTAACTTTAGAAAATACAATATGAGCTCTGTTAGGCTAATACTAATATTCAACCGTAATAAATGTACAAGATTAAACCGTATTACTAAAGTACACTAACAAAGTGTTGACTTTGGTGCACACTACTTAGCGTTCACCAACATTCATCTTCAAGTTCGTTGAGATTTTAATTACGAGTTCTGTTTTTTTTCCTTCAAGCCACGTGACTCATTGCTAAGATTTACCTGAATGTTGAATATTGAATGCTATCGGTTAATTTGGTTTTAGTTATTAAAAATGGTTCGTAATGATGACCAATAATACCCTCCATTCTCTTTTCTAAAATCGTATGTTTTGGGGATTTTCACTCTTCAATGCATTATTTGCGATATCAACTAAATAATATTTTATTCATTCTTAATGAGACTTGCATTATAATGTATTTAATTAATATGATTTTTTTAGTATAATACAAGAAAATCTCAAAAGTGTAAATATTTTAAAGAAAAACCAAAGAAGTGTAAATATTCATTGGAGAACAAACAAATATTGAGTGCATACGAGAGAGAAGGTTTTTCTTTCAACTCTCAAGATTAAAATCTTGAAACTTTATTCATTTCAAGAAAGGAGTTCAGATTCAAGAACTAGTTAATTTGACCATATGGTTTTTGATCTAGTGGTGTTTCCTAAAACCTTAAAATTTAAGGTTGTGTTTTCTAAAATTGTTAGCTTGAATCTTAATTAGGATAAATTTAGGCAAAGCTTAAGTTAATGTTAGGTTGCCTCTTTCCGGTTCGTAATGAGCACTGTTTTTTTATTCTCTAAATGATTTAGGTTTATTCCATTCTCACACACCAGAAATTATTTCATAACAAAAGGAAAACGCTAAGGCAAGGTGGGTCCAATTATCATCAAGTTGCATGCGCAATAAATCACCCAAGTGTTCATGTGCTATATAGCCTATAGTTTGCTTTGTCTTTCTTCCTTCACTCAGATGTTTTGTCCTAAACCTTAAATTTTATCAACAATAAGAAGCCAAGAAACACAATGCTAAATTCTTCATATGTATTCCCACTTATCTTTCTCTACTGCATTTTCTTCTACACACTCACTTTGTGTTTACCCGTTTCCGATCCCGAGCTCGTCGTTGAGGAAGTACACAGGTATTATTGTACCACAAGTTTTACTTTCAAATGTTTTAGATTAAACCCCCAAAAAAAAAAATGGTTCGCCTGAAATGTTGCTAACGAGTTCTGTCTATCCAATTTCAACATTTCGATCATGATCACAAACTGACTCGTTAGTATTGCTGCATTGATAACTATGACTTATGACTCAATAAGTTATGAGTGCACCTAAATGCCTAATTAATTACGCACTTACGTCAAGAATAATTAATGCTAATATATATATATATATATATTGTATGCTGGTTGATACTCTAGGAAAATAAACGAGTCTATATCAAGAAGGAATCTAGGGTTCTTCTCGTGCGGGACCGGTAATCCAATTGATGATTGTTGGCGATGCGACAAGGATTGGGAGAAAAACCGAAAACGGTTAGCCGATTGCGGAATCGGTTTTGGTAAAAACGCAATTGGCGGTCGTGATGGTAAAATATACGTGGTCACTGATCCGGGGAATGATGATCCTGTAACCCCTAAACCAGGAACACTAAGATACGCAGTAATTCAAGATGAACCGCTTTGGATCATATTTAACCGAGACATGACCATCCAACTAAAAGAAGAACTCATGATGAATTCTTTCAAAACCCTAGACGGAAGAGGAGCCTCCGTACACATCTCCGGTGGGCCATGCATAACCATACAATATGTGACCAACATCATCATCCATGGTTTACACATACATGATTGCAAGCAAGGTGGGAATACTGACGTACGAGACTCCCCTGAGCATTACGGGTATAGAACTGTATCGGACGGTGATGGTGTCTCCATCTTCGGGGGGAGCCACGTGTGGGTTGATCATTGCTCGCTCTCGAATTGCAACGATGGGTTAATTGATGCAATTCGTGGATCAACGGCTATTACGATTTCAAATAATTATTTGACGCATCACAATAAGGTCATGTTATTGGGACATAGCGATACGTTTGTTCAAGACAAGAATATGCAAGTCACTATCGCTTTTAACCATTTCGGAGAAGGTCTCGTCCAAAGAATGCCAAGGTATTTTATCAAAAGATTTGTTTTTTTTTATTATTATACGTATATTTAAAGATATACATGTCACCAACTATAAAAGTCATTTATATATTGTCGGTTGGACATACTCCTAAAAGAAAATAACAAAGCCAAAAACCAACTGGATTAAACTTTAATACGTTTTTTCCAAATCTAAGATGGTTCAACCGAAATAAGTAGACTGTCTAAATCAACTGAAAATTAGTTGTGTTTGTTGAGCGAACATTTTTGTAAATTGTTTTAATCTTAGATGTCGACCAATACAGAAAGATAAAATTATTTCTATAAGTAGAACATGAAAATTGATTTTTACAAACTAATGGAAAATTATGTATATATAGGTGTAGACATGGATATTTCCATGTGGTGAACAATGACTATACACATTGGGAAATGTATGCAATTGGAGGAAGTGCTAATCCTACCATCAACTCTCAAGGCAACCGTTTTCTTGCTCCTGATGACTCATTTAGCAAAGAGGTTCTCCAATTTTTATTTTTATTCAATTGTAACCAAATGATATGTGCACTAATGTGATTTAATTTCATTCAAAGTTCTAAAACTATAGTCTTATGTTTTTTTGGGGGAACAAAACAGGTAACAAAGCACGAGGATGCACCCGAAGACGAATGGAAAAAATGGAATTGGAGATCCGAGGGAGATCTAATGCTTAACGGCGCATTCTTCACCCTTTCTGGCGCTGGACCAACTAAATCTTCAAGCTATTCAAAAGCCTCGAGCCTAGCCGCTAGACCATCTTCTCATGTTGGTGAGATAACAGTATCCTCGGGTGCACTCAGCTGCAAAAAGGGTTCCCATTGCTGATCATATATAGCCCACCAACGTGTGTGTGTGCGTGTGTATATATATAAATATAGTATATGCAAAATAATGTAACCGGAACTTAAAGCTAATTATATAATAATCTTATGGCAAAGTGAATTAGTGTTGGAAGTTTATTTGGTCGTTTTGTGTCGGCTTCTTATTTCACTGGGCAAACTTAATGACTACTATAACTCAACACACTTATTAAATAGCCAGACTGATTATATTTATTATTTACCATTTCTATTTAGCTGATATATATCTAAAATGACTAGCTAATAATTAATACCAGAAACGAGATGTATGTGTTGTAAATTAACTTTTTACAAACACATGCACCATTTACTTATTTCTTAATGTTATATCTATGAATATCTAATCATGGGTGCCAAGGAAAAAATTATCATTACATAGCATTCCGTCTGAACCGTATTAAAAACGTATCACACTACTGTCCATTGCAGGCTTGCAGCTTATATTCAAGAATTAAACATAATTCTTTTTTCTGTTAAGGGGTCTGGATAAAACATATAATTATATAGAAATAGACAAGATGGTTAAGAAAAACCTAGTCAATTAATGGGTAAAATCGATTCGATGGATCTATTTAAAATAGTTCTTAAGTAACACATAGACTAACCATTACAGCTAAGTAGTCGGATCTATAAATAAGCACTCATTCACTTAATTTATCACAATCAAAATGCATTTCGAAATGAAATCTCTATTTATTCAAACCACTATAGTATTAGTTTCTGTTATATCAGTTTCTATCGTTCATGCCGGAAATATTCCAGCGGTTATAGCGTTCGGAGATTCAATACTCGATACGGGCAGCAACGATAATCTTATGACCCTAACTAAGGTTAATTTCTATCCTTATGGAAGAGATTTTGTAAATCGAGTAGCCACAGGACGATTTGGCAACGGAAGGATTCCTGCAGATTTTATAATTTCTTCAACAAAACAATAAGAATTTAGTTTTCAACATTTATTTGTTATTAAGAGTGTATTCATCATTCTATTGTGGGTGAATATTATGCACGCAGCCGAAGGTTTGAGAGTAAAGAATATTGTACCAGCGTACCGTAGTCCATTTCTTCAACCCAACGATATCTTAACCGGTGTTAGTTTTGCTTCAGGCGGTTCCGGTTTAGATCCAATGACCGCCAGAATTCAGGTTACTATACTTAGATAATCTAATTTGAATTCTCTTTTAACAATTATTTTGGCTAATAGTTTTATATTTATAATTAAAATGCATTAAAAATAACAATATATTGGGTACCAGACCAGTTAAACGACTTCAAAGCTTACATAGCAAAGCTAAATAGCATCACAGGAGATGAAGAGAAAACAAAATCAATCATATCGAATGCAGTGTACCTCATTTCTGCTGGAAATAACGATATTGCCATCACATATTTCTCAAACCCAGCAAGAAACACTCGATATACCATCTTCTCATACACCGACTTGATGATTTCATGGACTCAATCTTTCATACATGTATAATAAGTTTGAAACTTAATTCCAAATTTACATAATTGGACTTGAAATTATGATTTTGATTATGAAAAACATGACATTGGTATATGAGTTATACAATCTTGGAGCGAGAAAATTTGCGATTATGGGAACATTACCATTGGGTTGTTTGCCGGGAGCAAGCAACGCTCTTGGAGGGTTATGTCTAGAACCCGCAAACGAAGTGGCTAGACTCTTTAACGAGAAGCTAGCGACCGAAGTCAATAACTTCAAGTCAATGCTACCAGGTTCTCGTTCGATCTATATTGACATGTATAATCCTCTTTATGAACTCGTCAAGAACCCTATGAGATCAGTTAAACTTTAAGACACCAAGATCTTTATTATTAATCGATTCGTTTTTATATTTAAAGTTTTCACGATCATACTTTTGGTTTCTTTAAGGATTTACCTCGCCGACTATGCCGTGTTGTTGTGCTCCGGCGGCTCGAGTACTAGAGGTGTCAATTGGTCGTTGGGCCCGTGGGCTAAACCCAGTCCAATTCGATATGGACTAACCATGGACGGACCAAAATTTAAATGGAGAATATGGCCGGCCAATAATTTCGCCCACGGTCGAAAATGGGCAGGACCGTATGGACAATGGGCGCGCCCATGGTCTTTCAAATTTAATTTTTTTGGAGGGAAAACCAAAATTGTTTTTTGGCGGGAAAACAAATTTTTTTAATTTTGGAGGGAAAACAATATTTGAAAATTTTATGTTTTTGGCGGAAAACCAAGATTTTACGTTTTCGATGGGAAAAAAGATTTTACGTTTTGGCAGAAAAACAAGATTTTACATGTATGGCGGGAAAACAAGATTTCACATTTTTGGCGGGAAAACTAGATTTTATGTTTTTGGAAGGGAAAACTATATTTTACGTTTTTTGGCGGGAAATGAGATTTTATGTTTTTGGCGGGAAAATGAGATTTTACGTTTTTGGCAGAAAATGAGATTTTATGTTTTTGGCAAGAAAATTAGATTTCATGTTTTTGGCGAGAAAATTAGATTTTATATTTTGGCGGGAAAACTAGATTTTATTTTTTTGGCAGGAAAATGATTTTTTTTGCGGGAAACAAGATTTTACATTTATATCGGAAAATGAAATTATTATTTAGTTTATTTTAATCAATTAAATTGGTTAATTTTATTTGTTTTCAGATTATAATAATAATAAAATTAAATTAAATAAATTTTATTGCTGGTCAAAATATAAATAATTGGTCAAATATGAAATTGGGCTATCCATGGGCGGATCATATGGACATGAGTTTTATTGGTCATCTGCCCATTATGGACCATTATACATAAAGGACCGTCCATTAACGCCCAATAAAATAATGGACTATATGACACGCCCAAATGGGACTGGACAGTTGACATCTATATCCAGTACCATGTTTGGATACATCTCGACATGTGTTTTGGGACATTGGACACCCATCGGAGAGAGCTTATCAGACTATTATCCCTCCCATTATTCAACAAATCCAACATAACGTCGCTTAATTTGGATCAACAGTTGTTCCAATTCTTTTGTCAACACTCAACAACGACTAAATCTATATATATATATATATATGTAGAAAACATGTTTTTTATGTCATTGTTAAATGTTGCTAATCTCATATACGAATATCTAACTATATATCAAACCCCAAGTGAATATTGTTTTCTCTATGTACTCAAATCGTTATTTCAAAGCCCAAGCCGTGCTCCAGGACCTGAATATTTTCTTCCATTTCGAGCCCTTTTAAATGAATATTTTCTTCCATTTCTGGGCCCTTTTAATATTTTTTTCCATTTCTAGGCCCTTTAAGACCACATGGTAATCACAATTTTTATAAGGCTAACCCGCCACATAGAGAATTCGTGACCCGCACAAATATCTGGATTATTTTTATTTTTCTTTAATCAACGTATTTTGTTTGTGCTCGAATAAAAGATTTAAAATAAACAAAGTAATCCAATCACAAAAAGGCATACATGATATATATATATATATATGAGTCCAAATAATGAGGAGTCGGCGTGCTTGCCTTCAAAGACCAAGGAAGGCTGGAGTGTGATAAGGTCAACGGTCGTCCCGATTTTTGAGTTAGTCGGACCACTTTGAATGTTCGGGAACATTCGATTGGAGAAAGAATAAATGGAAATACGCATATGCATCATCTCCTCTGAAAAAAAAAACATTACCTTACAATTAAAAAAAGTAAAAACTATGAGACTAAAAATCGAATAAGTATTTTCTCCTTTACTAGTCGAGGGGATTTCAATCCCGCATTGATTCATTTCAGTCACGTTCCACATTTGATATATGATTAAAATAAAGTGAATATTTTAAAATCATGAATTTTCGTTTCCATCCATTTCTCGTAAAGTTTTATCTTGACTTTCGCTTTACCCATGCTTATATATTGGTGATCAAATTAATGGTCAATCGGCGACAATTTTCTAACACACTTTTGACTTTTTGTCAGTACACTACACACATCTTCTGGATATCTAACTTTTATATAAGTACACCGCTGAGTCCATGATTCTTAGCAATTACTATTGATTATATATCCAAGGTCCAAAGTCTAAGGATCAGATCAGAGTAAAACATGCACATCAATCTCCAGTACTTCGAGAGTTCAAGTGGAATATAAACAGTTTAGAATAGAAAATTTTCAGTTATATTTTAATACCCAAATGCTAATAACTTTTGGGAAGAATCTTACATGAAATCATCGAATCCATTAGTTTTATGTTTCACTTTTCACTTTTCTCTTCCGTGCAAACTTATCCACAAGTTTTGGATTTTGATGTTTCGTTTTCTTAAAGAGCCATTTGTGAATACTTAAAGTTTACCAACAACATGATTAGTTTATCCAACAATATACATACTTGTAGACTTAATGAAAGGAAAACGCCCCAACATCTCATAATAAAATATTATAGATGTAAAGAATATGTAAATATTATCAAACTAAAAAATGTACATAAAAACTACAAGTCTACAACTTTTCAGCCATAAACATTAATTTGCCAATAGTTAGTATATCAACACAGATATCTAAATTTTTTGGAACATAGGTTATAGTTTTGACTTTTGAGTCTGAATTGGATTAACTATTTAGATTCATATTTATCCATGTACGGATATTCAGAATTTTTATACATGTGGTGCAAAATATCAAGCTCAACTTGACTACGTGCCAGTGGTCAAGCTTGAATGTACGATGGGCGTAAATTATCAAATTTGCCATGTGGCACACAGGACACTATAGACGCGGCGATAAATAACACAAATTCCAACTCCTTTGAGGTTTCAGTCATTTCTGCGATAATTTTATAAACCATTATTAACTAAATCCAGTGGCAAAAATGGATAAATGATAGAACGACAAGTGGCCAGACAAGAGGGCCTCAGAGTGGATGAGATTTAACAGCCAGGTAGACGACGGAGTGGCTCTTGGGAAGAGGCAAGGGTCGGTTTACTTCAAAAACCGACCTTTCTCAATTTTAGAATAATAATTTATCAAGCTTTTCTTCATTACAAGGCAAAATTTTTGACCGGTTTTATCACTTTTCCACGTAGGATCAATAAAAATCATAAACATTCGTGATCTCATGGGGACAGACATCCTACATGGTACCAAAAGTAATACTTGTTTTATTAGCGATCATCTGATCCCATACATAACAAAAGCAATATTATTTATAGTTACTTTTACTGGATTTTAAAAAGTAATATATGGGTGTAAATGCTAGTCGTATTTGTATATCGAAAGGTCCAATTAAAGACATACTATATTTGTAATGATCTCTAGGTTAGATCCTGTTGTTATTTATATATGATATATGTTCAAGTGGTTACGTAAGGAGGCAATGCGGCTATTTGAAAATGTTAGACATATTAATGTTAATGAACTTGTTAGGTTTGTTTACAGTTATCTTTTTTTCCTTTCTACATCAATCTATTATTTTCAGTTTTCTGTTTCATTTTAGTTTATGATGTTTTAAAATTGTAAAAAAGAGAGAGTCATATTTTGTATAGTTTGATATTTCTAAACGTTAAGGGTTGTATATTTTTATTATTAATTAAAACGTAAAACCGCAAACAAACTACTCGAATATGGGTTGGTGTTAAAGACGACCCCAAATGAATTATCATGATTATGACTTATCTGAGAGATAGAGCCCAAAGGCCAAAACTCCTTAAAATACAGTTCACTAAGTACAGATAATCAAATACACACGCGCTCACAAAACTAACTAAAGCGCTTGGGTTGGGTAAGATGAGAAACAAAAACAAAGATATTTATTATAAAAACGCCACGTGTATCAATAAGATAAAAAAGAACCAGGCTTCGTTGAGCTGTCTATAAAATACAGAGATGCATCCCACAAGCCTCTCCATCATCAATTAAACCTTAAGCATCCATCCACCAAAAATTTACTAATCACTACTCTCTTATCTCTCTGTCTCTCTCTCTAAACGTCACCGATGGCTATAACCGCTACTAAAAACGATAGCGTTTTGCTTAACGCTACCGATATTGTTTCATACGATCTTGTGGAAACGGATGTTGAGATCATCACCTCCGGTCGCCGTCGTATTCCGGCACACTCCGGCATCCTCGTAAGTTTTTTGTTTGTATTTCCGATCTAATTCATACTTCCTCCATATGATGGAAGGAACATCTTTTTTTTTCTTTTGATGTTAATATTAAGTTTGTTCAAATTTGGGAAAATGCAGGCTTCGGCATCACCGGTACTGACGAACATCATTGAAAAGCCGAGGAAAATCCCCGGTGGATCATCAAAGAAAGTTATTAAGATTCTCGGTGTTCCATGCGACGCCGTTTCAATCTTCGTGAGATTCCTTTCTACTCCAAGGTTCGTTTTTTTCTCATCCATTGTCAGATTTTGCAGAAGTCTCGAATATCTCGAATGAATTAGTAAATTTGTTATTAAATTTTCTAGAAATGTAACTTTGAAAAAACGGCATCAAATTTTGTCATTTTAATACAAAAATCATTTGAATAAATCCTCTTAAAAATCTGAACCAAATTCGACTTTTCAACATTTTGATAATAAATTTTTAAAACACCGCAAAATTGATGTAGACTTGTTTCATATTCAAAACGTGTGAAACACTACACGAGGAAGCCGAAACTAATACCAACATCAAATTTGAACTAATCAACGGCACAAAATTTCCCAAAAAAAAAAAAAAAACTAAAAATACTCTTCGTTGTCCTTGTTTAGTCTAACAGAGGAGGAGATGGAGAAATACGGAATCCATCTACTGGCTTTATCACACGTGTACATGGTCACTCAGCTGAAGCAACGTTGCACAAAAGGCGTCGCCGAGAGAGTAACGGCCGATACCGTTGTCGACGTTCTCCAGCTGGCTCGGCTCTGTGACGCACCTGACCTCTGCCTCAAGTGTATGCGTTTGATTCATTCCAAGTTCAAAACCGTTGAGCAGACCGAAGGATGGAAGTTTCTTCAAGAACACGATCCTTTTCTTGAACTTGACATTCTCCAATTCATCGATGAGGCTGAATCGGTAATTAACTCAAAACGCTTTTTCGTTTGGTTCTTTAAAAAAAAAAAACTGTTTTATATAGTTCAATCTTCCCGGTTCAGTAGAAATAGACCAATCCTTAATTCGTTCGAACCAAAATTTAATGTTACCGTCTCTGATCGAAGTTGGTTTCTTTTGGGTGTAAATTTCTTGCAGAGGAAGAAACGAAGACGGAGACACAGACGAGAACAGAATCTGTATATGCAACTGAGTGAAGCCATGGAATGTATAGAACACATATGTACCGAAGGTTGTACACTGGTCGGACCATCGTCTAACTCAGACAACAACCACTCAACATCTGAAGTCAAAGCCGGTCCATGCAGTGCCTTCTCGACTTGTTATGGACTCCAACTTCTGATTCGTCACTTTGCAGTCTGTAAGAAACGAGTCAATGGCAAAGGTTGTGTTCGTTGCAAAAGAATGATTCAACTCCTTAGACTCCATTCTTCTATCTGCGACCAATCTGAATCTTGCCGTGTCCCTCTTTGCAGGTAAAAAACCGACATTTTAGAACATCGTTATAAACCACATTTTTAAAATGTTTCTAGTAATTAAAGTTTTCACTTTTCGATAGAAAATCTCGTTCAAAAAGTTTTTTTTTTTTCTCACTTTCGGTGCCAATAATAATATCTTTTGTGGTGGTAGCCTACTTATCAGATTATGAGTCGTGATCGGACGGCTGGCTTTTTTTTTTTTGAATTGATGCATGATATTTAAATATGAGAATTGATTTCGTTGTCAACTTTTTTTGTTTTTGGTGATTGGAGTAGGCAATTTAAGAAAAGAGGAGAAAAGGACAAGAAAATGGTTGAGGATACGAAGTGGAACGTTCTAGTGAGAAGAGTTGCGTCTGCGAAAGCCATGTCTTCGTTGTCTCAATCAAAGAAGAAAAAAACTGATGTGTTACTAAATGAAGAAGCAGAAGATTTCATCAGAATCCGGAACAAGTTAATGTAATATATATTTATATTTTTAGAAGATTATATGCAATTGGCGATTGTTAGAAGCCATTGTTATTAGAGTCCGGAAGTTTTATTTGTTTGTAATTTGCATCTCGGGCTGGTTGATTGGGTTAAATTTGTCAATGAGTAACCCTTTTAATCTGTCATTTGCTTGGTCATGTTTATAATAAATGTGTTGATGATTATAATCTGATATTAGCCATAACGGTTTTGAAGATTTGTGGTATGTCAAACGTATAAAGAGTTATCCTTTTCAAAATTGGTAAAGTTGGATTCAACGGATTATTGAATCTAAACAATTTAGGGTTAAATCCGGGTTGGGCTAATATAATTTCAACTTGGTCAAGATGGACTAGATGTATGATGTATCACAAATAATTAATTATTCTTTATTTGTCACTGATTGGTCTGCCAAATTTTATGACCCGACCCGATTGCATGAATCCTAAAAAATCTAAAGTTAAGTTGGCTCGGTCCCATCAACCACATTGTATTCAAATATGCATATGATAAACGGAAACATTGGAGGAGAAAAAAGAGAACATCAACATTGGAGATCAAAACTGACCAACCGGTTCTGTTCATTGGTATCGTGGAAGGGTTGATCATGATTGAGGAAAACACATGTTCTTATAAGTTACAAACAGATATTTATTTAATTATTCATTCTTCGACTGGAAGAAGGAAAGACGCGTGGGAAACATACGAACGGACCACGCAATGTGGTTTCGTGTCAGATGTCTTACATTTCAATTCATACTGCTTAACCACCTGGTGAACGCATTTAATAAAAAACAAAAAATGGAAAACAAAATTACAAGAAAAATTTCTTTTAAAATGGGATTTGAATATTTCCATGTTCAACAACATATTGGAGGAGAAAAAGGGTTCATGAAATGATGAAAGTGGAGCAAGCATTAAAAAAACCAAGCAAGTTTTCTTTTGCTACTTCTGATTATTGTAATTATGCAATCAGTAATTACTATCCCGTTTCACAATTGAGATATTAGATCACATCACATGTTATGTTACTGATACTAACAAGTCTAACATAGCTGTTAAAGAAAAAACTACATTATTCTCTATTCTCTAAGGTTGCAAATAAGAGATCCAGAGTTGGAACAACAAACCTATTAGAGCAGGTGTAAAAAAAAACTCTAACTACTAAAATCAAACTCGGATTTGGTTAAACCCATTCTTATGATGTAAATAACTAAAATAACTAAAAGTTGCAATAGCCAGTCATTGAATGGCAACACAAAAAGACTACTACGACACATTACCTATGTTAGCAAATTCTGCAATTTTGAGTTTTGAGGAATGTTAAACCATTTCTAGCTAACCTCTTTATCAATCTCAAAACATAATATTGGTAGAAAAGTCGAAAATCCATCAGACTGTTCACCGGTATAGCAAAACAAATACCAAACAATCCAAGTATACCACCCTATCCGCAGCAACAGTTACAAACACTCACTTTCATAAAAAAAAAAACTGTATATAATAACTTGGATGACGATGGTCTTCAGCCTAAGATATCATCTACAATTCCATAAGAATGCCATGTTTTTCAGAGTACTCCAGTTAGAGCTTAAATAAAGTAACTATCCTTAGCGGAACTCATAATATCTCAAACCGTTTAAACAATTACACGACATGCTACTTAACATCTAAGCTTATGATTTGATAGAGATCGTAAGAAACCATACTGGCACAGTACAATAGAGGAAAAACAACAAACATGGAACATTCAAGCAATAGTTAATGCCATCTTTTTTTATTAGCTTTATGTCTCCAAATCTCAGCACTTGAAAAGGCAAATTATCAAAAAGACATAACACACTAAACCTGTGTCCGAAATGCGCAAATTTTTATTAGAATTTTGTGGACCAAACAAACGAAACGATGAATGCAGAGTAATCTGGAACTTGGAATCTCAGAGCTCTTCAAAGAAATTTGGAAAATTTGGTTCTAATTCAAAGAAACACGTTCACTCTTTGATTCCCAATCACTCCAAAAACATGAAAACCATAAAAAAAAAAAAAAGAGATAGAACAATATCTGACCGGAATAGCAACAAGAGAAAAAGCAGGCATTTTTAAGATTTGCGTCCAAGCTTTTTCCTGAGTTTTCTATACTTGTGCTTGTTCATCTTCTTCTTCCTCTTCTTCTTCACACTATCTGCGTATATCACAATCTCATTCCCATCTTCCTCCGTCAACGACGCTGTTTCAGTTTCAGCTAGATCTAGACCTTGAATCATGTTAGGACTCAAGAATAAATCCACCGAGAAACTAGGATAAAACCGCATAGATTCATTTCTGGGGAGTGTAATCACAGGTTTAGCAAGAGAAACTGGATCGGGTTTCTCAATAACAGATTCGATGTTGTTGATGAAGGGCTCCTGGTACGTGACGAGAGAAGGAGTCAGCCTCTGGATTGAATTGAGGCAAGACTTGTTCTTGAAGAATCTATGCATTAGATTCGCCATTACAAATCAAAACCCTAACATACCAATAACTCCTCAAAACACACGAGTGACGACGGATGAAGACGACGACGTCAGGGGTTTCCCAAGGTTTTTTACATTTTGGCTTAAACGACGTAGTTTTAATTAAAACCTACTAAACGATGCCGTTCTAAATATTAAGAGGGAATGAAATTCTGTATATTAAAAAAAACAACAGCTAAAAAGTGCCCACACGCAGGATCGAACTACGGACCTTCAGTTTACAAGACTGACGCTCTACCACTGAGCTATACGGGCTTCTATATTATTTTAAATTAATGAATTTTGTTTATAACTGGTATTTAAAGAAACCATTACCAAACAAAATCAAATTTTGTTCACTAATGAACTCCTTATAGGCTTATACATTTTGCAATTCAAGGTTAATTCTTTCACCTTAAAAAAAACTAAATTGCATCAAACTCAACTTTTTTCTTTTAAATAGCCAAACAGTTTTATTTGGTTTTAGTTTTCTATAAAACCGAAATCCAAAACAAAAGGAACAAAACCAAATGGTAGTTAGATATCAAGCATAACCACAAGGAATCATAAACGACGAGCAACTGACCAATTTGCGGCATTGGTCCAAAGAACCTGAGAATCAATAACAGAGAGATGCTTATCATCAAGCCTCTTCCATGTCCCAATCGATTTCACATCTCCCCAATTTCCTTTTCTCTTCTTATTCAAATCAACAACCACAACTCTCGCTCTCCTCTCACACCCAGCTTTACCATAAGCATGATACCCAAATCCACCACCATAGCATAGATTCAAATCTTTGAGTTTACCACAGAAGTCATTGACATGGTCGTGACCCACAAAAACTGATTTCACGTCTCCTCTAGCTACCAATGTCGTTAAGAAACCCGAGTTTGTTGATGCCGAAAATGTACCTTCTTGTCTCGCTCCTTTGGTAACGTTTGATGAGAAGAAACTCCAAAACTCTGGTAATGGAATGTGGAAGTAAGCTAGTCCTGGAGCTACACCTTGTTGAGGATCATCAAAACCAGATTCAAAAACACCAATATAGAGTGAGATAAAAAAACGAGATTGTGTTTCATCATTAATTGATACATATACCTGGAGACTTTTGAAGTGTGGTGAAACCAGAATTGCTGAGAAGTTTTGACCCAATCATAACCTTCCATGTAAGGAACACTAGAGTAATCTCCACTATCGAGAAAATATAGATTAAGAACAGATTTGTTCTGTAGAATTGAAGCAGCAGCTCCATGGATTTGAAGATTGTAATTACCAAACCCATCAATATAATGAGAAGCTTCAGGAGGATTCACTTGAGATAAAGTGTTGGGAAGCTTCACAATATGATTCATGAGTTGTTGCCGAGTTAACGTAGATTCTTGATCATGGTTTCCCAAAATAGCAACCCGAGGGATTTTAGACACAATCGCTGGAGGCTGGAGCAAACGCAGCGTTTAGAGACTTCACAGCGTCTTTGACATCAAACCCAAAGATATTATCACCTGAAACGATACATAACCCTTAATTTTGCTATAATCATCAACATAAATTTCAAAATTAGGCTACTTTATGTAAACAACCTAAAAAGTTCAGAGCTTTCTAATTAAAAGTTCAAATCTAAGGAGTGGTTAATCAGATTTCGAATACTAGAAACAGATGATACAAAGATTAGGGTTTTTCCGAAATGGGGTAGTTTAACGGTGAAGACGATGAGATCAGGCTTCTCGGCGGCGATGACACGCGTCATAAAGATGGTGGTGTTGAGGTCAGAGCAGTGAGCTTTCTGGCTAGAAAAAACATTGAGACAAGGCGTTATGGCGCCGTTTGCGAAGTGCATATCAGCAACTTGCGACGATGAGCCGACGCCGGAACCGAAGCTAAACAGAGACATGCCAGAGACACGAAGAAAAGAAAGAAGTTGAATAAGCTACTTCTTAGATTGTCCGCCATTGTTATGCGACGAAGAACGACGATAAGAGGATTTTGTTGGTAGTCAAGTATCTTCAGTGTAGAAAATTAGAAATGTAAAGCAAATGCAGGGACAAACCAAAGGAAGGACCTCTGAACAAAGAAGACTTTAAATTTTTGTTCATTACTTTATTTTTAGAATATGTGTTTTTTTCTTTTTGTTCACAGGATCCATTTAATAAAACTTGAACACGAGAAATTAATTGATTGCATATGTACTACCAACCAATCAACCGTATACGGAGCAATATATTGATTGGATAGAGCTTAATTACAATTGCTTATAAGAAAATAAATAATACATGTATCGAGCCACCGAGCTAAGCAATTTACATCTCCTTTGACTCGATGACCAAAGCATGTCAAATAATTCCTTGCCATAGCGCTATGATAGTATATGGCCAAACAAAATAAGCTATGATAGTATCTGGCCAAACAAAATACGGTTCACTTATCAATGAACTTAGGAATATGTGAGTGCAAAATCGTTTATTATTTCGCATCTTATCAATAAATTAACAACTACGGAGATTAGCTTATACATAATCTTTTTTTTTTTTTTTCAATTAATGGCTTTCCTTGGTTAATCGATCAATGAAAATATATTATTGTTGTCATCAAAAGGTAGTTTTTCCAAAGTAAAGGTCGTTTATTAATTTTCGTCAAAAAAGAAGGTCGTTTATTAATTTTAAAATACTTAATGTTTAATTCTACCAAACATACCATGAGAAAAATACACACGCAAGTGAAACATCAAACACCAACTCGAACAACAATGAGTTATTATAAAAGATCATATATAAGATTAAACATGAAATGGATCGGACCAGGAATGCTTATTCCCCGTCTAGCTTCATCAATGAAATCGAGGACTTTTCAAGGTGACCTACAGAGGACAATAGCGTCCATCATCATCATCATCATCATCGTCATCATCAATCTCACTGAATAAACCAAGACCAAGATCAGAAGCTTCTGGTGAAGACCTGAAGGAGGAAACATGGTTTATATGCTTATATATATATGGTAATGTAGATAGATACACAAATGCTTATATATATATATATTGTAATGTAGATAGATACACAAATTCAGAGACTTGTATACATATATCATATATGTGTGTGTGTGATTGTTATAAAGAGAAGTTTTTGTGTGGTTGTTTTGAGAAGCAAAACCGTATTGTTTTATTTCCGCATGCGAAGTTTCTTTCTCACAGGAAAATGGGTGTGGGGAAAAAGTTATAAAGTGTTATCCTGTTTTAAAGGTTTGTTTCGCCTTTTATAAATAATAATGTGATCTTTTTCATTTTACCCTAAGTTTTTTACGCCATGTACAGCCTTTACAACTATTCACCTCTATATACTTGTAAGATTACAAGTCAAAATATTATCTATAATTAGATTCCCAGATTCCTTTTAAATACTTTTGCTATAGTTCTCCACATTTTACGCGACATTTTCACAGGAAATGGGTGTTGAAAAGTGAAATTGTATTCGCATTTTTTGTTTATTTTTTGTCATTTTGTAATGGATGTTAGTTTGAAAATTACGCCACGCGGGATTGTAGGGAGTGGCCCAATGGGCCTTCTCTTAGAAAACACTTGTACAATGTGTAAGACAATATTGATTACTTTCACCGTTTACAATGCGTCGGTCGCGGAGAGTAAAACAAACTGAACTTCCACAAGTGTTGATTGTTACACGTGTGAAGAGGATGGGCTAAAAACTGAGTATAAACACCCGAAAGCTCAATAACAAATACGCAGCGTTTTAATAACCTGATTTTTTTTATTTTTTTTATTTTTTTTTTTTTTATTGTTTGCTCCGTTTTATAAAATTACTCAAAAGAAACTTTTTAATTTTTAATTTTCTAAGGAGAGAAGAATGCTACAGTTTCCGACGTTGATGAGCCAGTTCCCGTCATCGACGAAGACAATTCCGGCATCGTATTTACTTCCTTTACAATGGCCTCAGCCGCAGAATGAGGAGATTCTTCTCGCCATGGAAGAAGCTGAGTTCGAAGAAAAGGTAGCTTCTTTACTTTTCTGTTGGAATCTAAATGTAGGAAATTTTCATTTTTCAGCCAATCTGAGCTCATTAATTTCATGTAATTGGAGCTGATTTTGAGTGAGAATCCTAATTTGATGGGTTTAGAGATTTTTTATAAGTGGTTTCTGCTTAATTTGATGATACTGGAGAATATATAATCAATATAAGGTCTTTGATTTCAAATTCGATGAAGACCTCACAAGAATGTTTTGTTCGTCCAGAATTTGGCTTTAGGCAGATCACTTTCTCTACTTTAGATTGACTGGATTAATTAGTGTTCTTGTTTCTTTGTCAATCGGAATCTTTGGAACATTTTATTTTTGGTTCTTCTGTGTTTCAGATTAATAACTTAGCAAAAAGTTTGAATGTAGTGGATGCTAATGTTGAGTTGTGATTCTCTACTAGTGGCCCATGTTAGTGTAGAAAACATGTTTAGTCATTTGATTCTACCGGTACGTTGAAGAACTGTTCAGTGTTCAAAAACTAGTTTCGTTTCATGAATCACTAACAAAGAGAAAGGAAAGAAGCAAAAGAGGGAAATTAGACTGTGGGATATTGTTAACGTGGGAGCTTAAAAGGGAGAGAGATCGATATGAAGAGTTGTCAATTTCAATGTTGTTCTTATGAATGTTGAGAGCAGTTTCAAGTAAATTCTTGTTGTCTTGGTTTGGTGCAGTGCAACGAGATAAGAAAGATGAGTCCTGCTTTACCGGTAATTGGGAAACCAGTTATCGACAACCATCAAGAAGAGGATGATAATGAAGCAGAGGATGATGATGCAGACAATGCAGAGGAATCAGACGGTGAAGAGTTTGAGCAAGAAACTGGGTGAAAAAATCTGATGCTGGAAAACACACATGCTTGGTTTGATGGAAAAACACCATGAATTGTTAAGATGCTTATCTAAATTTTCTTGTGCTATAACCTAAGTTGCTAACAATGGGTTAGAAATTTGTCCAATAATGATAAATTTGCTTTGGAAGAAAAGGAAATTAATATATATATATATATGTTTAAGTTGTGTAAATAAAAGAAACTAGAGATTCTCTTGTAACTTTAAACAAAAGTGCTGAAAAGGTTCAAATTTTGTGTGCTGTCTGTTGTTGATTTTTTCAACCAAAAAAAAAAAGAATTTGAATTCGAAACAGAAGAAATGTGAGGGTGCTGCTACTCCAATAGTTAATTGTAACCATCGAACAAATTCTTATATTTTTTGTGGACTTCTAAGTTTCAATTCTTATGAAGAATGGGACAAGCTTCTCACCAACTTCTTCATACTTTACTCAGTCTGTCCCATTCACAAGTTGCGGAAAATTGGGAGGTCAACTAAATTATGCCGACCACCAATATTTTATTCGTATTTTCGATAATTTTCTGATTGGATAATATATATTTGATGGTCTTTTTTTTCTTCTTTCAATAATTTTCTGATATATTAATCCCTTTTTAATATTTTCTTCCAATTTTTTCTGATTATACACTATGTGATGGTCCTTTTGTCATTTTTTCTCAAGTGGGGCTAAAATTTGGATCGAATAAACAAAGGAACTCCGTGCGAATAATTTTCATGTCCTGATGAGACAAGCAAAAAGAGAAGCGAATGTTAACAAAATTAAAAAATTATTACTTACAGCAAAAGGGGGGAAAAAAAAACCTCGTCAAGAAAACTAAGCTTGAGGGTGTGAAAGGCCGACACGTGTGGAGGTTACTAATGCACCAGACTACACACGTGTTACATCTCTCGACTTTGACACGAGACGGTCTTCCAGTCTTTGCCACGTATCACGTATTATAAAATGAACGTTGTACGTGCAGCCACGTCGTAACGGTAACTCCAACGATTTATAACGGTAGCGCTAACGGCTAGTAACGCCCATTAACGTCCAGGATGAATATTCCGTCTTGTTCTTCTTAACGAATTTGTTCGCCGGTAACGTCTTCGAACCGTAATTTTAAAAGAAAATTTAATTCTTCTCTTCACAAAAAACCAACAATTCAAAGAACCAAAATTAAATTCCAATTTTTCTAAATTTTTTCATTTCATTTTTTTGTTTTGCTTCTTCGTCATCATCGTATTCGTATCCATGGCGTATATAAGATATTCCAATCGCCGTCAATGCCAGATGAGCCTAGAGTCTTTGTGTACACGACACGCATAGCAGCAATGAGATTCCTCCGATCTATGATTGAATCTTCTAAGAAGATCCTTGGGGGGTAAACAATACCGAGATTGTAGATATCTTCCGTACACCGGAGATAGAGAGTTTGGCGGGGAAGGCGTGGCGGAGGATGCCGATTTCGGAGATCGATCGCCGCTTGAGTTCGACGGCGATTCGTGCTTTTGCAATCTCGGAGGCGATAGAATGGCTCGAATCTTAATGTTTCCAGACACACGATCGTATTCCTCGACGATGTTGGTTAGATCTTCCACTGACTTGACGGAGATTAGAGTCTCGAGATCGCCGTTTGGTAATTGACATCTTAGATCAACGGAGTATCCGCAGAATTCACACAGTTTCTTCATCAGCTCTGGAGAAGAAAAAGAGAAGAACAAACAAAGTTAAAATCAATCTTAGTTGCTTCCGAGAACGCTCAAATTTAGCAAAATTGGTAGTCGAATCGGAGCAGGAAGAATGATTTGATGTGGAAACAAACCTGAGAAAGAGATAGGACGATCAACGGAGAGTACTCTGGTGTGTCCTCCGACGTAACGGAGCTTTCCATCGGTAGAACGAGGGAGGATTCTGCCACCGTAACTGCATAGAAACTTGAGACTGCTTCCACTATTCTTCTCATTATAATCAACTGCCACCATCTTTAGATGTATTTTTTTGGTTTTTGAAAATTTCAGAATTTGGGAGAGCAGAGGGAAAGTTTATTTATGTTTGTTTGTTTGTTTTTTCTTTTGGTGTCTTAAACCGAGAAGAAAGGTTGAAGGTGAATTGGTTTTATAGGCAGGGAGTGACGTCATGGTGGGACCTTACGCGTATGGGGGAAATGGAAAATTCGTTGAACCTTCTATGGGCATATTGGTCAATTCTGTTATTCCATAACGGAATATTCTTTCTTTAATTAAGAATAAATATTCTTATGTTATATGTACTTCTATTTGCTAAAGTAATTTAATTTTAATTAATGAAAGAAAGAAAGAAAGAAAAATAACATTGAATGCTGACTGCCTGATTCCTACCATGAGTACCATATTTTATTGTCATATATGTAATGAATATTTATATTGATTCATTTTCGCTTACAACATATTTTAGTTTATTTTAGTTATTGTTGGGAGATTCTTATGTTTGAAATTATAAATATGCCAAGTACGACCTTATAGTGCATGTAGTATCAGTGGCTCCATTTTATTTACAAAACTTATGGGTCAAGTCAAAGATACATATAGAAACTCTCAAAATCACATCTTGAATCTGAGTTTTTCCAGGATTCGATTCGAACTGTATGCATTTGTCTTTTTCAATTTAGACTTTTCATGGTGAGTTTCAGATATAAACCTAACTCTAATAAGTTATAGCCCATCAAGGGTCACTGGTGGCCCATAACACAAAAAGAAATTAATTTCGCGCTGAAAGGAAAAATAAAAACAACCAAACCACAGTGAAAATTAGGGATTCTAATTTGGGAATTTTACTATACAGAGAAATCGTAAAATATCTCACTTTTGTTCCTTTGCGGCTTTTCGTCTTTTTTGCTTCCTTCACTTTCATCTTTTAGCATCAATTCGATTCTAACTCTTTAGCATCAATTCGATTCTAAGTTACACAGTATCATATAAGCGATACAGAAACAAAACGAAAAACCAACTATCTAAAAGTAACGATGAGCTCGTATGATCGTAGATTTGCTGATCCGAATTCGTATCGCCAACGCTCTGGGTAAGTGAATCCTATCGACCAATTTCTTCTTCATTTTTGTTTCATTCAATCTGTAAAACTGACCTTCTCTGTATTACTTTAGCGGCCCAGTTGGTCCATCTCAGCCGATGGATCCTTCAGCTGCACCTTACAATCCACGATACGCAGCTGGTGGTGGATTTGGGCCATCTCCTGTAATGGGCGGTGAGAGTACCGGATATAATCGTTACCCATCATTCCAGCCACCTAATAGTGGTTTCTCTGCTGGTCATGGAGGTGGCGGAAGAGGTATAAATGGTCATTATGGGGATAAGAGAGGAGGAGGCGGAGGGAATTGGGGAGGAGGACGTGGTGGATCAAGTAATAGAGAGATTGATAGTGTTTCTCTTCCCAAACAGAATTTTGGGAATCTTGTTCATTTTGAGAAGAATTTCTACGTGGAGAGCCCAGTTGTGCAGGCCATGACAGAGCATGATGTTTCCATGTATAGAACTGAGAGGGATATTTCTGTTGAAGGCCGTGATGTTCCTAAGCCGATTAAGATGTTCCAAGATGCTAACTTTCCTGGTATTTTATTGGATTGGACAAAGTTTACCGTAATCTGAGTTTAACTATGCTTTGTTTTTTTTAAAAACCTTACTGGGTTCTTGGTAATGGTTAATGTATTATCTGTTAGATAATATTCTTGAAGCCATTGCTAAATTGGGATTTACTGAGCCCACGCCAATACAAGCTCAAGGATGGCCAATGGCGTTGAAGGGTAGGGATTTGATTGGTATTGCTGAGACTGGTTCTGGTAAGACATTGGCTTACTTGTTACCAGCGATGGTTCACGTTAGTGCACAACCTCGATTGGGTGAGTATATACGACAATATGGTGATATGGTTATTTGGATTTGGGCTGCATCTTTTTTTTTTTTTTTTGGTGGGGCACTTGTTTACTTATGTGTATTGTTGGGGTGTTTTAGGGCAAGATGATGGCCCCATTGTGTTGATACTAGCGCCCACGAGAGAATTAGCTGTTCAGATTCAAGAGGAATCCAGGAAATTTGGGTTGCGATCTGGTGTTAAAAGTACTTGTATCTATGGTGGTGCTCCTAAAGGACCTCAGATCCGAGATCTTAGAAGAGGTACTTTGTTTCCATTGTAATGTTTTAGCTTTTCATGCCTGGTTCTTGTATGGAAAATAAAACTTTATGAATCATGATTGGCTTGTCAGGTGTTGAGATAGTAATTGCTACACCTGGTCGTTTGATCGATATGTTGGAATGCCAACACACTAATTTGAGGAGAGTGACTTACCTTGTGCTGGATGAGGCTGACAGAATGTTAGACATGGGATTTGAACCCCAAATTAGAAAAATTGTTTCTCAGGTATGCTTTTTCTTCTTCCAAAGCTGTCATGTAGTGCCATTAAGGAAAGGGTGGCTGACCAATGGGATTCCATCAATAGATAATCTCTACTCAATTTTATGTTCCGTTGTTAAGATTGTACCTTCTTTTTCACAGATCCGACCTGATAGACAGACACTGCTTTGGAGTGCAACATGGCCACGTGAGGTTGAATCTCTTGCTAGGCAGTTTCTACGAGATCCATATAAGGTCTACTTAAGTTATTCTTTTACTTATTCGGATTGAGTGCACTGTCACTGGTTTATGTAGGCGATGTTTATGTTGTGCATTGAACATATGTGTTTATTTGTAGGCCATTATTGGCTCAGCGGATCTAAAAGCTAACCAGTCTATTAACCAAGTAATCGAGATTGTACCAACACCGGAGAAATACAACAGGTTCTTATTTTTTCTGTAACTGGAGAAGAAACTATTTATATGTATCTTTCTTTGTTTTCTTTTATGATACGATGATTATCTTTTTTTTTATCTCATTTGATAGGCTCCTTGCACTGCTTAAACAGTTGATGGATGGGAGTAAAATCCTAATATTTGTGGAGACAAAGAGAGGGTGTGATCAAGTGACTAGACAATTGAGAATGGATGGATGGCCAGCTCTTGCCATACATGGTGACAAGAGCCAAGCAGAAAGAGACAGAGTGTTGGCAGAATTTAAGAGTGGAAGAAGCCCGATAATGACTGCGACTGATGTAGCAGCAAGGGGACTTGGTAGGATTAACTGTAACGCTATGAGAGGATTAGATTAGTCCATTTGTTAATTGGGGTTAAAAGAAAAAACAAAAGTCGCCTGGCTGCCGCTTTCCACAGTTTCCTCTGGTATAATAAAAAAAATCCAAGAATAAGGGAGATTTGAAGAATATGTTTCCCACATCCATCTCCCGGGCATGGAGCTGATTGGTTTTTGAGCAGCCTGGGCGACTGACACCCGCTTGCATTAATAGTGTTTTAACGCCGTCACACACTCCTTATCCCTGCAAGTTAAGGTGTGCACATTTACTTGGGAAAATGTGTTGCTCTTAGTTTCTTGATCTTTTCAGATCCGCAGTTGTAGGGATAAGGGGGGTTTTGGTTCTCTCTCCTCACCTTCCTCTAGCCTTAAAACACCAAAATAATTTACACAAACATTTTTCTGTTCATCTTCACGCATTTGTGTGATCATATCGGTCTATGCTTGACTTCTCAAATGTGTCTTGTTCCTTCGTTTTTGTTTTGCAGATGTGAAGGACATAAAGTGTGTGGTTAACTATGATTTCCCAACTTCGTTGGAGGATTACATCCATAGGATTGGTAGAACGGGGCGTGCAGGAGCTAAAGGAATGGCTTTAACATTCTTTACACATGACAATGCTAAGTTTGCAAGAGAGCTTATCAAGATCCTTCAAGAAGCTGGTCAAGTTGTACCTCCTACTCTCTCTGCACTAGTTCGATCATCTGGTTCTGGTTATGGAGGTAAAAACTCAAATTCTCTTCTCTCGCGTGAGAGTTAAAACTAATCTTGCTTGTTTGGTTTGATGATCTGATTCAAAATTTGTTTATATTTTTCAGGTTCTGGTGGTGGAAGAAACTTCCGGCCAAGAGGAGGAGGACGTGGTGGTGGGTTTGGAGATAAACGGTCAAGATCGACGTCAAACTTTGTACCCCATGGAGGAAAGAGGACTTGGTAGAAGAGAAACTCATCCCATGGAGGAAAGGGGACTTGGTAGAAGAGAATGTCATCATTTTACGGTTGTCCTTAGATAAGCTTTTAACCATACAATATGATACTTGATCACTGTTTCTTTTCGTTGTCGAATTCCAACTCTCTTGTAGAGACCATACATTTGTTTAATTATTAACTGATTTCGCTTCTTTTGCATTCTTCTTTTCCTACATTATATTACCTCCACTTTTTTCATAGTTCTCTCGACTAAATACACTTTACTCCCAGTCAACTGTAAAATGAAATTAGACAAATGTTTCCAAATATGTAACAATCTATCAACTAAAATATGTTCTTAAGTCATGGTTCATAACTTATTTACAGTTGGGCATATAATTATTTACCATCTTAAAAATGTTCAGTTGAAATTGGGAACTCACTCCAAATTTGTTTTATAAGTTTTTATCTATTTTTTTTTTACATCTAAAAATGTACTCTATTAGGACATTAATGTGTATATATATATAAGCAGCGCTAATAAACCTGAGGCGTAGTAGACATACAAATATTGGAGGTCGGAGTAAAAACGTGAGGAGAGAGCGAGAGAGACTCTGAGTGAGCGAAGATGGAGGCAGACGAAAGCGGAATAGCTTTGCCGTCGGGACCCGACGGTCAGAAGCGGCGAGTCAGTTACTTCTACGAACCCACGATCGGAGACTACTACTACGGTCAAGGACACCCGATGAAACCTCACCGGATCCGTATGGCTCATAGCCTTATCGTCCACTATTACCTCCACCGTCGTATGGAAGTCAGTCGCCCTATCCTCGCCAAAGATTCCGATATCGGCCGGTTCCATACGCCGGAGTATGTTGATTTCCTCGCTTCCGTTTCGCCGGAATCTGTGGGCGATCCTTTAGCTGCACGAAACCTAAGGCGATTTAACGTCGGCGAGGATTGTCCTGTCTTCGAGGGACTTTTCGATTTTTGCCGTGCCTCTGCCGGAGGTTCTATTGGTGCCGCCGTCAAATTAAGCCGACAGGAGGCGGATATTGCTATCAATTGGGGCGGTGGGCTTCACCATGCTAAGAAAAGCGAGGCCTCTGGGTTTTGCTATGTAAATGATATCGTCCTAGGGATTCTTGAGTTGCTCAAAATGTTTAGGGTAAATGATATATTCCTGCTTATCTTCATCTCTTAGCTATTCGTAAACAACATTGAAGCTTTTTTTTTTTTTTTTGTGATTGTCGAATGATACTTTGAATATTTCATGTTTCTAAATTGCATAGTACCTTTAGAATCTGGCATTATCATGTTAGGTCAAATTCATGAGATGTTTCTGAATTTTTAGTGACACAGCTGCAAGTTACACATCCTGATTAGTTCATTCTGAGTTATCTCTTTTCAATGTTTCCATGTGTCAAGGGCTATTGGTTTGTTTGAGAATTGGGCAGACGTTAGAAACCCTTTTCCGTATTGCCTCTTGGTTTGTTTGTTTCTATCATCTGTTTCTTCATGTTTCTTGCGTAATTTGTATCTCACTCAGATTCAGTTGCTTTGCTATTGTATTCTGTTAGCATTGTTCCAAATTTTGAGCGTTGATTGTGTTTCCATTGCTTGCATCTTAATCCTTTCGTTAAATTTCGTTTGCAGCGGGTTCTCTACGTTGATATCGATGTCCACCATGGAGATGGAGTAGAAGAAGCGTTTTACACCACTGACAGAGTTATGACTGTTTCTTTCCACAAATTTGGGGACTTCTTCCCAGGTACTGGTCACATAAAAGATGCAGGCACAGCAAAAGGGAAATACTATGCTCTAAATGTTCCACTAAATGATGGTATGGACGATGAAAGTTTCCGCAGCATGTTTAGACCTCTTATTAAGAAGGTTATGGAGGTGTATCAGCCAGAAGCAGTTGTTCTTCAGTGTGGGGCTGACTCGTTAAGCGGTGATCGGTTGGGTTGCTTCAACTTATCTGTCAAGGGACATGCTGATTGCCTCAGGTTCTTAAGATCTTACAATGTTCCTCTCATGGTCTTGGGTGGTGGAGGGTACACTATTCGAAATGTTGCCCGTTGCTGGTGTTATGAGGTCTCTTCATCTCTTTCCCACTTCTTCTATGCTTTTTTGATAATTACATAAGTTTGTTTTTTTAAAGGTTTGTTTCTATTGCCTCCTCGCAGACTGCAGTTGCGGTTGGAATAGAGCCAGAAAACAAACTCCCATACAATGAGTATCTTGAGTATTTCGGCCCTGAATATACGCTTCATGTCGACCCAGGTTCAATGGAGAATTTAAACACAGCAAAAGATATAGAGGATATAAGGTAAAATCTCCTACTCCCTCTTTTATATTAATTGTAGTATCTTCTACCTAATCCACTCTATTGTTAAGATGATAATGATCCCTAGGCCTTGTCAATGTATATATTGAACTTAAAGAAGTTACTTGTTGAAATTTCAGGAACACGTTGCTAGAACAACTTTCGGGTCTAACACATGCACCTAGTGTGCAGTTTCAACACACACCATCAGTCAGTCGAGTTTTGGAAGAGGTAAGTCTTTCAATCATCCATTGCTGTATATCTCTCTCTTTGCAGTTTTAGTTTCGTCTTGTCCTATTGGGACCAACTCATTAGATCTGTTACCTCAAACCTTTAGCCGGAAGAAGACATGGAGATAAGACCAAAACCTCGCATTTGGAGGGGAAGTGCAGCTTACGAGTCAGACAGTGACGAAGATCATCTTCCTGGTTTCGCAGAATACTATGACCGAATTATGGACAAGTAATGAAAGTTTCCTCCTACCCCAACTACCAAAACCCTTGATGCTCATTGTCTAACTTTTTAACGAAGTGATTAAAAAATTTAACTGATATCTCTTAAACTCTTCAGGGGCTCTACAGGTGAAGATGAAATGGAAGACGATAACCAGGAGCCGGAGGTAAATCCCCCGTCTTCGTAAACCAGCTTTGATGGATGATGTGCCTTTTGCAAATGGTAATGTCAGTAGATTTAAGAGACAAGTTGAGGACTGATTCATGTTTTTCAGCACCCTTTTGAGTTCTGGGAAAACATTGGCATTGATAGAACAGTGAGAAGGATTTGTCCTATGAGTCCAACTTTAGAAATCAGAGGATTTGAAAAATGCACAGCAACTTTTTTTCTTTTGGCTTCAATCTTATTTCAGAGGAATCCATTTCTATTACCATTCGAACAAAATCAGAAAATTACCTTTTTTCTTCTAACCCAATTTTTTTTTGTAATTCTGCAATATTAGTCTAAATAAAGTTTTTTTTAGATCATCATCACCCAAACTCATCAACAATTGGGAAATTTGGCCAGGAGCAGCCATGGCCAAGGAGCTTATTTCTCTCCAATATCTCCGACCACCACTTGACATTTCTCGCCATTTCCTTAGCCACTCTCCTCCTTCTTCAACTCTCAACCTCCGACCCAAAAATCCAATCTTTATCCGCCAATTATCTCACCGGAACAAAACTTCCCACGACGACGACGGAATCCCAGCTGACGACGTCAAAACCCTCGCCAAATTCAAATCCCGCCACAATTACATCAGAGTCATTCAAGTTTCTCGAAAAACCAATCACCCACTCGCCGGTTCTCGTCTCCTCCTCCTCGACAATCCCGGTAACATACACAGCATCTCTTTCCTTCTCAAAACCTTAACCGATTGTTACTTCGACGTTTTCGCTACTCTGCCTCCCATTATACCTCCTGGACCAATCGGTATACTCGGATTCGGAGCCGGTTCAACTGCCCGATTGATTCTCGAGCTTTACCCTCCTGAATTCACTGTCCATGGATGGGAGCTTGACCCTTGTGTAATTGACGTCGGTAGAGACCTCTTTGGTCTCTCGAAGCTCGAAAGGGATCATAAAGATAGGATTTTTATCAACATTGGAGATGCTCTGAATGCTAGTGTTAAAACAGGGTTTTCGGGTATTTTAGTTGATTTGTTTAGCAAAGGGAGTGTGATTAAAGAGCTTCAAGATCCTAAAGTGTGGGAGAGTTTGAGATGTAGGTTAAGGAAGAGAGGTAGGATTATGGTGAATGTTGGAGGTAGATGTGTGGAAGCTGAAGATTCAGAGAGAGATGGAGATTTGGTTATGGAGGAAACATTGAAGGCTATGAGTTCGGTTTTTGGAGATAAGCTCTTTGTTCTAACGCTTGGAAATGGGAATGATAGCTCCGTGGCTTTAACTGGTGATTTACCCGATCTTGATGCGTGGAAGAAGATGTTACCGCGTAGTGAATTGAGATGCTATGTTGATATGTGGAGACCTTATAGAGAATTCAGCTTGAGATCTTAGCCTTAAGTTTAGGTATGTGTATGCTGCAATGTTTTTTCATGTCGTTTTTTTTGGATCATAAGAAGATATGAATCTGATTAGCTTAAACACATGACTTGGTTCTGTCTCAGAGTGAGTTATATTAAGTGTACAAATTATTATTGGCTTAACCATTTTGTCTTTATTGTTGATGAATCTTTAGGATTTCTATTTCTTTCATGGCTTCAATCTAGATATTACTCATTACTGTTATACTTACTCTGGTATTTTGAAGCTAAATTTGAGGGATCTCTTCTTATCTTCTTTGTGTTTTCGCAGTTTTTAGACTGCAGGAAAAGTTCTAGATAATAGATATGCTAAAAAGTATAAGCCATTGTAGTTTCGATTACAAGGCAAAAACGTAACAGTCGCATTCATTCCTCGACATCATCATTTAGCGTGTACAAGAGAAAAATAAAAAGGATGTTCATTATGAAATGCAAAAAAAAAAAAAAAGAGAAAGAAAATTGTCGTTTTAAAAACACTTTTGCAAATTGTAAACACAAACTATGATAACTGCGTTTAAGATGATTAAGATTGTGGATTATTATAATGGTTATGTATATACTAAATGCACAAGCAAACAAACAAGTTTGTAACCTAATTTAT
This sequence comes from Nasturtium officinale, assembly GCA_963854855.1. NCBI lineage: Eukaryota > Viridiplantae > Streptophyta > Magnoliopsida > Brassicales > Brassicaceae > Nasturtium > Nasturtium officinale. The sequence goes on from OY978513.1 coordinate 1,571,449, forward strand.
CATCTCAAAGTCTCAAACTAAAGAATGTACTTGAAGTGATACATCTTAAGTGCAACTTCTTGATCTATACTTAATATAATCAATATTTTACATCTATAAGATATGTACTATAGTGCTAGATCACCGTAAAACATGCTAACAAAATTTATTAGTAGAATTATTAAATCAAACGCATGCTTCTTGCTAATCGTAGGTTTTTGCCCATAGGATACAAATACCAATTAGTTGCAAAGTATCATTAGAGTTATAAACACCATAGGTTTATTTTCTAATCATCTTTTCACTATCTATAACTATATAGGAGTTAGAATATAGACTTAAGTCATGAAAAATGTCTACATTCCAAGGCGGCAAAAGCCTATTGGATCTATAAGTTTATAAGTATAATACATTTTTTTTTGTCAAAACTCTTATAATACTTGAAAGGGCAACTATTTGAACATATCTTTAGACTATGTCGTTTAAATATCGGTGGTGTCGACGAGACGACGACACTAATAACGTTGAAATGTATTCCTGAATAATGACAAAACCATAAATTGCTAAATTTTGCGACTTATTGTTTTATTTCTATAACAACTTGTGTGTAAAATTTAGCTGAATGAAATATGTTATTAAGAAATTTGAAAATTGATGACGGAAATAAACTTTTCATCTAGCATATTGGATTTCTTTCAGCGATGTACTAGCAGATGTGAAATAAAATGGCTAGACCAAGCAAATTTAAACTAACCAATTTTGATATAATAAATACGACGATTTCATTATCATATATACATGGTAAATGAAAATTTATAATTACTGAAAGGGAGGTTGGATTTGTTTGAACCAAGACGTGGTTACTGCAGCAATGCAGTAATAAGCAATCCCGATGGAGAATAAAATCTCTATCCATTTGTCTTTTAATTTATTCAATTTTTGTTTCTACAGCCAAATAATTCCATGTTAGAAATATATATATATATATATATATATTAGTGACATTAGTTTTATATCGTCTTCTAATTCTAATTTCTTCGTTGCTAAAATTATGTGTTTCATGATGTTCATGATTGTAAATTAGTTTTTCTTATTCGATTCTACATAAATAAAAAAACACAAACATACACAAGGCCATATTCACAAATTTATCGTCCAAGTTGCATCATTGACCTCTCATACCTCCAACATTACCTTCCATAATCAGCACATGTATAATCATTAATTAAACATTGTCTCTAATGTGTGTGTTGTTTCACATGAGACCATAGATATATATTGTGGTTTCTAGATATTCTTAGAGTCACAACATTTAATTAAAATACAAAGAGAAAAAAATAAAATGCGAGGGACAAAGTAGTACTGGTCTAGTTTGAGTAGATCATATGTGTGAGGAGGACCCATCTTCTCTCTCTCTCTCTGTGCAAACCCTTTATAACACTTCATATCCCCACCTCTTAATTTTAACATTGTATATCCTTATATGCAACCTCTATAGATATATTGAAGGTCTATATATAGATCAACACCCACTCTATATCAATTACTTTAAACTCTTGATGGTTTAATTTGTTATGTTTTATTTTATAGATGTTGGTTTAGAGATGAGTATTCAAGATATAGATGTCTTGTAAAATAATGATACAGACTTTTTCCACGGATTATTTTCTTAAGATCCTAGTTGAAATAAATCGTTGAAACAACCAACTCATAGCTTTCCAAACAATTTTCAAACTGAAGGTCCAAATCATAAGATTGGATACTTTTAATAATCAGACAATTTTTTGTATCATAATTAGAGAGGAACTCTATTTTCCCTTTTAGCAAGAAGTACGAGACTGGTTTCCTCTTCTAGCAAATAATATGACATCTAATTCTGAACCCTAATCCTAACATTAGTCACAAAAATAATATTTCAAAAAATAATAATATGAAGATGTTGGTTTGATGATATAAAGCCTAGATGATTCACTTTAGTATATTACTAAATTCCCACCACTAAACACCATCATAACTTAGACAAGAAAATAATAAGCTAATGGATCTTGAAAGAACTTCAAAGGCTAATCACCAAAATATATTAAACAACTTTCTAATGGTAATAATAAAATTATCTCAGCTATTTCTCCTCAATAAGGTAATTATTGATAATTTACTATTTCATATAGTTTTTGCATTCTAACTTTATTTGAAGTTCCTGGACATATTCATTTATAGAGTTAATGTTCGAATTGAAATTTAATGTTCTACATTGTTCTGAGTTAATTTATGTTCCAATTGAACCATTTAGTTTTTATAAAATGAATTTTTGTATCTCAATAGAGTTAATATGATGAATTCATGAGTATATAAAGCATTTGTTGACGTAGTCTTCATTAATTAATCATTAGATTATTTTGGATCGCATTTATCTTATTAACAGAAACTGTAATTTTTGAACCTAAATGGGAAATATCAATTTTCTAGGTGACACAGAAATGCTATTTTATTTTATTTAATGAATAGTTGTCCATAAAATTGGTAGTTTCTAGTAATAGTCTAATACCATCTAAAAGGAATGTATAGATATAAAAAAAAAGTGTAGATATCTAGACATAGCTCAGTAGATCCAATTTAAAATAAAAATTAAGACCAAAAATCTATTTATAGCAGATGTATATAAAAATTCATAAATCTAAATTCGATTATGATTCCAGATTAAATTCTTTGGTAATCAAAGATGGTGAGAAATCTAATTAAGAAAAAGACAGTATTACAAATGTCTCAATCGATTGTCACTTCCAATAATATATACTCTAACACAAGTAACTGTTGGTGTCATGAGACTAACCCTAGCTATAGCTTTAAAACTCTTTGGACCCCTCAGGGTTTTTTTTCCATTACAAAAGTTTGATTTTACAAAACCTATATAAAACTGACTTGAGTTCACATGAAATCTCTTGACTTTTACTGAATTCCTGTCTCTACGTAGCTACTTTGGTCCCAAGAGTTTATTCTTGTTCATATATATTCTTTTCGATTTAAATAGAATTATTTTGCTACACCTAGGAAAAAAAATCGACGGTACTACTTATGACGTTTGTGCCGCGAAAACCATTCATATTTTTAATATTATATATATTCTTTAATCCTCGTTGCAGAAATCATGGGTTGTTGAAAATTTGAGGGTTTCTTGAGGTTCCCAGTCTTTGGCCATCATCGTGACAGGTATAGAGAGATCATAGGGTATAAATACACAACGATTATTGATCAGTTAGCTTAGGGTTGATTTTGAGACTGTTATAGAATATTGTTCTCATTAAATGCATTAAGAAAATTTACAAAAGCTAAAGGTAAAAAAATTAATTTAATGGGAGACAAAAGTGAGCACAGTTGATGTTACTATTATTCTTGAGATGAAATGTCATAGTCATTCTTTAAGGGACATGCCCCCTCCAGCTCTCCTCCTCTTCTTGTTTATTAATTGTTCATTTGTTATTATTACACCTTGTCTTTTGCTCTTTCTCCTTATTCCCCACTAAGAATTTTCTCTGTTTTTCCCTTTTTATTTATTTCTTTGGTTTCTTTAAATTCTCAGCTTCTATACAAATCCTTCTCAGTTCTTCTTGATATTAGGGTTTTCCCCTTTCTTTGAGAGGGCTAATATTAACCCTAATATATCCCTCTCATTGACTAAAGAGTTAAGCCTACTCTATCTACTTTGGAAGCGAATTTCCAAAGGGTAAGAAAAAAGCCCTTGAAAGAGGAAGAAAGATACAAGATCCTTAAAGGACCTAAAGATCTAAAGGCAGGTATATATATCACTCTGTACATATGCTTTGTTGTGTATGTATGCATCAATCTTAATAAATCCCTAGATGTATGCACAACTTCCAATCATCAAAGAATCCATTTATATTCTATATATGCTTTTTCTATGCTCATGTTCTATGTTCTATATATGCGCGATCCACTTTGATATTTCTGTCATTTTCCTTTGGATTTCTGCTCTAAGAAATATTTTAAAGATATCTACTTGTAGCATATGAGGAAAAAATAATAAGAAACATATGTACTATTAAACCTTCATCATAAGATCTGATCTTTATGTCTTGACATGATTAAGATCAGATCTACAGTTTATATACATATCCAAATTAGGATGGACTTGAGATCAATGCTTCAATTCAAACAAGGGCAAAAGAGGGAGAAAATAATAAGGTGGGAGAGGGAGTTTAATTAACTTACTGATTTACGAAAGATATTGAAATTTTAATTTTCTATTACCAAAGTTTAAATTTGGGGCATACAAACAGAATTTAAAGAATCATCGCTGAGTTTACCTTAATTAGTTTCTTTTGACAAAGCTAGGGCTGAGGAGAGAGAGAGAGAGGAAGATGAAGAATTTGGTAAAGCACACAACGGCATAATTGAATCACAAAATATGTTTGATTTTAAATTAGTAAAATATATAGTTTATATATGAACTGAATAAGCAAAATTTAGAAATATATATATATATATGGTATTGATATAAATACAGAGAGATTATACACAAAGTCATCTGACATAAGAAAATCTGATTTTCCATGGATTTTGTTTCAATCGAGTCTTAGCTGATCCATATATATATATATATATATATATATATATAAATTGTAAGTGTGTATACTCTGTAAGAAAAAAACTGATAATTTAACCAAGTTTACTGGACTCGACTTAAACGCAATTCCCTATTATTTTTAGAGGGAACGTAATATGCTATGATTTGTAGTAAACAATTAATTTTTAAATATAAATTTGACCAAAGTTCCTAAATTACATATTATTTGTTTATTGAGTATAAAATTATAGAAAGTTTATGGTAGTGAGTTTTATCAAGAAAATTCAGAGACTACACTTTTAAAGTTACATTTTCTCGATGAAAGATCACGTAATGAAAAGGAAAAAACATCAAGTGAGACCAAAATATTAAATAGTTTCCACTTCCAGCATGTCCCCTGAAGAATCTTTGGGTTGGATATTAGACATGTTATACATTCACGTGAATATATATAGTGAGTGATACACAACTATGCAGAGAACGGAAAAACATCTATACATATCAAGAAAATCTTAGAGCGGAAAATAAATGAAAAATAACGTTGACATTTTTAAAAAATTAAGCTAAAATCTTGAATATAAAATTTTCCTATAATGTAGCAGCAATATAGGAGCACAACTTCTGAACGAAACCTAGGAGTAATTCATCATCTCCTAGCAAATTAAAATTATGTATATACGTACTTACGTGTGTTTTTAACAAATGTTTTAAAAAAAGTTTTTTAAAAATATATATATATATAGAAGCTAAAATATGTTTAAAATTTAATAATTAGGTATAAGAAACCAAAGAAAATGGCGTCGTCGTCATCAAACTCATACAACTCACCATGCGCGGCGTGCAAGTTTCTTCGCCGGAAATGTATGCCGGGATGCATATTTGCACCATATTTTCCGCCGGAGGAGCCACACAAATTTGCAAACGTCCACAAAATCTTCGGAGCAAGCAACGTCACAAAGCTCCTCAACGAGCTCCTCCCTCATCAGCGTGAAGACGCAGTCAACTCCTTAGCCTACGAAGCCGAGGCACGTGTCCGAGACCCCGTCTATGGCTGCGTCGGAGCCATCTCTTATCTCCAGAGACAAGTCCATAGGCTTCAGAAGGAGCTCGACGCAGCGAATGCTGACTTGGCTCACTACGGTCTGTCCACGTCGTCAGCAGCCGTGGATTTGGTTTTCCAGCCTCAGCCGCTTCCGCCGCAGCAACCGCCTCCGCTGAATCCGGTTTATAGGCTTTCGGGGGCAAGTCCGGGGATGACTCAGCTACCACGTGGCACCGGAGGATCGTATGGGACTTTTCTTCCTTGGAACAATGGTCATCATGATCATCAGCAAGAAGGTAACATGTGAGAGTATATAAATTATGTGTACTCCATCTCCCATCTCTCATCTCTCATCTCTCTTTCTAAATTTATGTGTGTGTTAGTTACGAATACTATATTATTTATTTACTGCATGGGCTGTGGTGGTAAGAATACTATGTCTGATTTTTTCCTAGCGAATTATAAATGTATGGACTGTTCTTATTTCTTTATACATATTTATTAACACTATGGTTTTGGTTATTATTCATTTGGAATCTAATTAGATGTAGTTATGTTTATGAATTGGTCGATTTACTGGTCGTTTTAACAACAAACAAGATAAGTTTAGTGAGTTGTGAACTTGGGTAAAAATATTGGGATTGCAAAAACACATGAAAACTGGTATTAAGATGGTTTTGTATCATTAGTTGTTTATGATTTTTTAATAATAACCTTTAGTAAGCCTAATAGTTTTGGTTTCTTTAATATATATACAGTTTTTAATATTCAACCAAAATATCATGATTTTTTAAAATGATCATCTTGAGTAAGATATTTCTAAATTTATTTAAAGATAGTATTGCAAATTTAAAATGATATGTCTAGATCCGTTACCGCAACTGACATTGTCACCTCTACACAATCCTTAAGCATGGGATTCGACTATATGTACATCTCCACAAAAGAATTCAGTAAACATATTAAAGATCAAAAGAACTTCTGTTAGTAAAAAGGAAGATCATCGAAGACATATAACGATATTTTATATCAAAAAAGGTTTTCTATTAACATTGGTGAATTATATTTTTTATTAACATCTACGATGACATTGACATATATATATATATAATATTTTATGGTGCTGATTTTTCTTGCCCTGGTGGATTTAATACCTAATTAACTAGGCTTGTAGTTATGCCTGAGAGAAGTTGAGGGTACTAATAATTGAAGGGTGCTGTTTTACTGGATTGATATTCATCATATGGTTGCTTACCTAGTTTATGTATCTATCTAAGTATATTTATATTCTATTGATTCTTTGGAGTTATCATATTATTAGTTATATATATTGAGTAAACAATATATGTAGACCGACGGCTAGGCATGTGGATTATGAAGTTTCCCTTTCATCTCTTTAAAATAATATTTTAGCTATTAAAATATTTAATTATATTATTGGTATGTGCAGCCTTTCGAACATATAAAATATGATCCTCAAAAATGTTAGTCCATTCAGATATTAATAAAAATTAAGTACACTATTGTTTTTTGGATATCCAATTATGGAGTTATCATGTGAAATTTATGATATACTACTAAAAATAGTCTAAGTCATGAGTAATGAAATTGAAGTAACAATACGAAAAATGACAGATTTTAGGATTTAAATGCCGTACAAAAACAAAAAGAATTTTTGTCTTCTAGTCGCTTTTGGACTAATGGTATTCATTTTTGGCAAGACAAGAAAATGACGATTTGGAACTAAAATGTGTTATGTAACTAATAAAACACGGAAGTAATTACGTAATATTTTCAACTTTGTGAAGAAACAGACTAAAGACAAACTTTGTAATTTGTATAATCGTGAAAGTCTGGTACATCAAGGCTTGTGAATTGCAATAACATTTAATGAAGTGATATAAGTATTATAGTTTGTCAAAAGACATAATTAGTAACCTCTTTTCTTTTCTTTTTTAAGGGAAGGGGAGGGGGTCTTACTTAGTTTCACATGTAAATGTATGTTTCAATCTTAAGGCCCAAAGATAATTGACCGTAGACAAAATGAAAACCACTCCGCTTACCTTTGAATTCTTATCTTAGCATCCAATGAAACAATTAACATTAAATTGAGGCATGGAGTAGTGACAGTGTTTCTTTTTTTTCATGTCTGAGGACTTAGATAGTGAGATATGTAGTTTATAATGTTAGTTTTAACTCGTTAAATTCTAACAAAAAATGTTCAGTTTTTGTTGAATATGTTGAAACTAAATCGACTATTTTGGAAAAAAAAGTTGTACGTAAGAAATATTAACAAATAGAAGAAAAAAATATTTTAAAATTGACTACCTCCATCTTTCTCGACTGAATAAAACTAAATAAAATATAATAATATTGGCAAAGACATGAAATAAAGCTGCTAATAGAAGCTTTTACAACGTCAAAATAAAGGTACATGCTCTTATATTATATCGGGGGAAAAAAATAGATAAACAGGTCCAATTAAAAATTCTCCACAATGGAATGATTGCATCATCTGTTCATGTATATTATAGTTATATAAAAATGTTATAAAATAAATTTGGATATTGTAGCGGAGAAAATAATTGAAAGTTATCAAGAATCCATCAAAACCATCAATCAATCGATGTCTTTAAAGACGTAAAAAGGAAGCAAACTCTGAGTTTCTGCCTTTGAGCTAAACTACAAAACCCAACAAGACTTTATTTTTTTTTCCATTGCGGGTCCTTACAATTATAAATCAGCAAAAATGTAAAACTAAAACAAGAATAAAAGCAAAGGAAATTGTAGTTTCAAATAGAGTAAAATTCGAAGTCCGAGGATTAAGGCCAATCTTTTCATACTTCATGGTTTTCAGATTAGTCCTACTTGGCTTTGTTCTGGTCCTTACAACTGCTACTTTAATTGTTTTCTTCTCATATATTTGACTTTCTTAATAATGATTTGATGAAATTTTGGATCATGATGGGGGTAATTCTAGGTTGTTATCTTATCGGAGTTAGAGCAAAATCTATTAATATAAATAATATGGACAATGGCAATTAAATAAGTAAAATTGTAGATCATCTTCATGATCCTAGTTCGCTAGACTGCGTAAGTCCCGATTATCGTTTATAAAAAATCGAATAACAATTTTTTTAGAAAGAACTGTAATTTCTTCAAAAAAAAAATATTAGATGAGTCATTGAGCAGTTTGTAATAGTTGGTGGGTTTGATAATATATGATCTTTAGTATTCCAATAATTAAGATTCAATATAATGATTGCATAAATTAATAGAAGTATAACCGCCGACCATTGTCTCAATAGATTCTAATAGCAGTGGATTTTAATTTGAAATTGGATTATGTTTCTAAATTAAATTTAATTTAAAATTAACTTTTGTGATAGCTAAATCTAATGTTCACTCTGTTTTATAACATGTGTTTTTTTTATCGACTACCTGATCCTAAATGAATCTTTAGGATTTGTGGAGCATATCGTGTTATTTAAAACATCTACAATTATTTGAAATCGTAGTGATATGAGTCGGCGGATGCTAGTATTTCAATCCATGATGTTAATTCAAGGGTACCTTAATTCAACCATTAGAGTCTTAGACCACTATAAATTGGTTGATAATAATAGCATTTTAATGCATAAAAAGGTTATAAATTATTTAAATTAAGCGACAATCTACTATCATAAACTGCCAAAACTAACACAGGTTGTATGAAATGTTAATTTACCTGTTCTTGATCAGTTATTCAAATATTAGCAACAACTCTCTTATTCTTTATTGGGAGATAAATGACATTACTCCATTTAGTCCACTAATGTGTTGTTGTTGTTGTTGCTATTTATATGCATGCCTTTGAAAGGAAATCATGGCAGCAATTATTGGGAATTCTTTTGTCAATCATAAGTACTATTCAGTATTCATAAGATCTGAATTCCCAACTATTCCTGCCATCGTGTCATTCAAATAATTATATTAAAAAGAATAATAATCATGATTATGCATTGAAAAATCTTTAAAATAATTGATTGATATATAGATGCATACTAGAATCTCAGGATTTGAAAGAGGTCTAGTGACATTTCTAAAAGAATATTTGAAGTGAGCTTCCTAATAATTTAAAACTATTTAGCAGTTTCATGTCTGAAGAAGAAAGAAGGGAAGATAATGGTTTATAAGGCTCTTTGACTAATCTTTGACTATAATAAAGAAAAATGCAAATACAAATATACAATTCTCAATATCTCAGAATGCACTATGCATTATTGAATCCAACCGACACACTAAAATCGTTTATGTTCAGCAATTTTGTTAGGAAATTCTCATCTTCAGAATAACCATGTTAGAATAGAATATACTTTAAATTTCTGATACACGGAAATTGAAATAGAGATTATAGTTGTCATCTTGTGAAGTATATATATATATAATGTGCATAAGAATCGGTTCATACATTTCCCAAGCTAAATATAGATATATATATATATATATATTTATTTTGAAAACTGAAAACATTTTGTTCTCCAAAATACCTTGTTGAAAACTGAAAACATTTTATTCTCCAAAATACTTTGTTGAAAACTGAAATCAGACATAATATTTGTTCATCCCATTTTTCACGTGAATATAATTAAGATTTTTTTAAAAATGTTATTATTAATTTTATATATTTTCTTTTACATGTTGAGAAAAGAAAAGAAGCCATCATGATAAATTGTAGAGTTATCTCTACGCTCGCATCTCTTCCATCCCTCTAGTATTTATCCTGCATCATCACAAAAGAAACCAGGTCAATTTCAGTATGACACACATGCATATAAATAGAGAAAGAGAAAGATATTTACAGCAAGTGTGAAATTGAGTGAAAGGTACTTGTCGGTGGAGGATGCTAGCAATCCTTTAGACACTGTTTGAAGCAATCTGAAGTGAACTCAGATCAGGGCAAGTGATTTCACATTTAAATATACATAAATGATCTCTTGCTTCTGCTCCAATGGCTGCCATCACCACCAAAACGAACATCATCATCACTACACTCCATTTTTTTTCCATTTCTTTTCTTAATTTGAAAATTTACATGTATATATATATAGATCTTCAGCGGAAGTACTCTATATATAAAGATGAAATGACAAATAACAAAAAAATGAAAAAATGAAATTAAACCTTCGTCTTGTTTCTCTTCAATTTTATGTCATTTTTATGAGCTATATTTATGCCAAGCCATATACGTGAATTTTGAATATTGACTTTATAATTCTACAAAATGCATACGGAAGTGACACAAATGTTTTTTTGAAAGATTTGGCTGAACTTTTGAATAGAAATTGGGTCCATTAACCATATAACCATTAAAATTTTAGTCAATGATTATGTGGATTGGTCATGGTTCTATACATAGAATCCCGATTGTGATGGTATAACGCTAACATTTCATTCTAGAAAAACTCTGTAAAGTCTCACCTAGCTAGGGAATGTTCTAGATTTCGATTTATTTTTAGTCAGTTTGATTTCAGAAAAAGTTAAATAAAAGAAAATTATTTACTTTTGCAGAAATACTTTAGAAAAAGTAAAAAAAAAAAAAACCCTCTAGTAATCCACGAGAATTCAATAATTCATGAAGTCATTAATAAGAATCTCCAAAGAATCTTTAACACACTTATAATCTCTTAAAATTTAAAATCTCCAAACTCTAAACATATGTCAACTTACAAATACAGTAACACCTAATGACCTAAAGATACTTTTTAGATTTTAGTAAACGCCACTCATGTTTGGAATCTAAAACGTCACCGTTTCCTCTGACAATATTGGGCCTATAAATGGGCCGTAACAATTACGTAACATTGGTGACTCTCCCCCTCAAACGTCGCGTTTCATATTGGAAGTCTCTGTGGAGTCTCTTTTGTTCTTCACGTGAGCCTCAGCTTCATCAACTTTACCGGCGATTTTGATCGGAAATGGGAATAGAGATTGTAGGTCAAATTGAGAAAACGAATGGTAAAGATTTGAGTTACAGAGATTTTGCAGAGAGATACTTGGCCAAGAACCTGCCAGTGGTAATTTCCGATCTAACTGAAGATTGGCGAGCTAAGGAAGATTGGGTCAGTGAGAATGGACTCCCTAATCTCCACTTCCTTGCCACTCACTTTGGAAAATCCAGAGTTCAGGTAAAGTCCATGGCTTTCATGATACTATTGAAGCTGTGCTCATCTTTCATAGCCAAAGTTTTAAGAGGAAATAATAAAGAATGAGTTTTTTGTTTTGTTTTTGGTAATAGTATATATTGCTAGGCTTGGGAATGAGTTGTTTGTTAATTGATATTGTGTTGGTTTTTTTACAGGTTGCAGATTGTGATATAAGAGAATATACAGATCAGAAAAGATTAGAAATGTCTGTTATTGAATTTGTCAAGCAATGGATCGATGATTCGACAGAGAACAATGGAAATCCTGTTCTGTATCTGAAAGATTGGCACTTTGTCAAGGTGTATATCTGAGGTTAATTCACACACTTGTTTGCTTTCTTTGTTAAGTGATGTTAACAGAGAACCAATGTTATTTCTATTGTATCATCAATCTAATTGTGGTGAATTCAGGAGTATCCAGACTATACAGCCTACAAAACGCCGCTGCTGTTTTCTGATGATTGGCTTAATATCTATCTAGATAATTACCAAATGCATGAAGATAGAGACAATTTCCAAAAGTTTGATCAAATAAGCTGCTCTGATTATCGGTTTCTTTATATGGGTGGAAAAGGTCTGAGTAAGATCATACGAAACTGTTTGTGTTGTACTCTGTTTGAATGTTTTGGCCTTTGGAAAAATGCTGATGATTTCTGAACTCTTGGCTGCAGGATCTTGGACACCTCTACACGCTGATGTGTTTAGATCGTATAGTTGGTCAGCTAACGTCTGTGGTAAAAAAAGATGGCTCTTTCTTCCTCCTTCTCAAAGTCACCTTGTTTACGACAGGCAAGCGTTGTCTCTTATCAGTCATCGAAATTGTCTGTAATCCACTTTTCGTCATTCTTGTTTGCCTTATAGTTAAAAGATTTTTTCAGGTACATGAAAAATTGCGTTTACGACATCTTTGAAGAAGTGAATGAAACTAAATTCCCTGGTTTTAAGAAGGTAAATCAGCTAGTCTTATTATCAGTTTTGTAAAATCTTCTTTTAGCATGTGTTTATACTCATATCTTATGGTATGTCTTCAGACCACTTGGCTTGAGTGCGTTCAAGAACCCGGTGAAGTTGTCTTTGTTCCTAGTGGATGGCATCATCAAGTATATAACTTGGTATCTCTCTCTCTTCTCAATCTCTTTTCTATATATATATACACATCAACAGTTTTATTGGATTGTCTCAGATATTTTACAGGAAGACACAATATCTATAAACCACAATTGGCTCAACGCGTACAACCTATCTTGGGTGGTAATGACTGTGCTACTTGTGTTTCTAATTCTCTATGTAAGGAAATTTGCAACTGAACTAAAATATCAAGTACTCATGTCTGTTTGAGTTTTAGTGGGATCTACTGTGGAAGGACTACAAGGACACTGAAGAGTCAATAGAAGACATAAGAGATATTTGTGATGATTTTGAAGCTATCTGCCAACGTAATCTTGCTGCCAACACAGGTGCATGCATAACTTATCTCAGTTTGACAGATCCGTATCTTTCATTTCCCGATTTATCTTTTAGTAATTTCAGAGTTATTTGAAGCGCTGAATTTCTTTCTGTTTATTCATCTGAAATCTTTCAAGGAAATATTTTAACATCTTTGAGGAATTTAATGCAAAGAATATTTAAGGAATTTAAAGCCACTCAAAAACTTTTAAGAACTCATGAGAGTTTTGGATCTATGAACATTCTTATTTAGAGCCCTTCTCTTCTCTCCTCTACAGGAATGAATTTGAATGACTTCTTCATCTTCATGTCGCGGTTCTCTTTGGGAAACATGGTCCTACTCCAGTCTTACTCTGACAAACAAAACAACCTGAATTCGTGTTCATCAGCAATGACACAGAATCTGTTACTGAATCTCTCTACTATAAGGAAAATGATGATGATGATGATATCTGCAGGCGGCATAACTCCAAAGGAAGTGTATCTGGACTTGCGAGAAACACTAGAGGATCCACAGTTTCTCAGATTTGTAAAAGACATGGGAAGAACTTATGCAATGGTTCACATAGAGGAAGAGGATCAAGCACTCTCTTCAAAAGGGTTGTTACAAAAGCTCAGAACTTCTGCAGATGCAAAGATGCAAATATGTTCTCCAAAAGATCTTGTTGAGATGATAAACCATCATAATACGTTTACCTCCTATCTTTTAGCATAAGATATGAATGTGTTTTTTTTGTTTATGAATTGAGGAAAAAAAACAAGGGAAGATCTATATAATCACAACTCCATTTGTTTTTCCGTAGCTTATTTGTTGATCTCAAAATTACAAGCCCTGTGAAAAATTCAGTCCTTTAGAACGTATAGTTGGTCAGCTAACGTATGTGGTTACAAAAAAAAAGGATGGCTTTCCACCTCAAAGTCATCTTGTTTAAAATTCAAGAAAATTTTGGATCTATGAACATAAATGTTTTGACCCTTCCTCTTCTCTCATCTTCAGGAATGAATTTGAATGACTTCTTCATCTTCATGCTACGGTTCTCTTTGGAAAACATGGTCCTACTCCAGTCTTACTCTGACAAACTCAAAACCCCTGAATTCGATGTTTATCTTCAATGGCACAGAATCTGTTACTGAATCTCTTAACTGTACTGAAAACTATACGATATATATATATATATATATAGAATGCGTGTTCATCCCAATAAATTTGCAATGAATTTGAGAAACCATCTGGCTATAAGCCTTATATTAATGATTGATATAAAGAGTTACATCATGAAACAGCCTCATTTCTGGCATCATTCGATCTTCCCAAATAACTTGTACTTCGATATGAAATACCTAGTACATTTCGCTACACACAGCGTTATAAACCAAGAACAACACAAAGACATGATAACTAGAATATTGGCATACACATAAAAAGCGAATGTTGGTTTGCTAGTTTCTGGTGGATAACTACAATTCTTTACCAGACATCTATTGACACACATCTTGCTCAAGTACCCTGAACCTCCACCGCAGTGGGCCGCACAGCTGCATTCGCACGACGCTTCTTCTTCAGCTTCTATGGTGAGAAGCAACACCAACATTATCATTATCATCGTTACTGTATTCCATTTCTTCTCCATATTATTTTCTTCTTGCTTCTTTGGCTTTTAAAGTTATATTTTTATAGATTCAATGGAGGTTAACTATATAGCTCTATATATATAAGATGAAATGAAAAAAAAAACAAATCTTAGTTTGCTTCTATTGATAATACGCACGAGGCATATTTATGGCCAGCCATTTGTTTTTTGCGTTTCTCATGTTTGACTCCACATAATTAGTAAATCTATGAAAAAATGGTAAAACATATTGAAATTGCAATGTACTAGCCAATTAAGTAATTTTGAAGATATGGTTGGGATATTTTCCATTTTTATTAATTCCACATATGTATCCAGCTAACTCCATACATGTATCCCAGATTATTCCATATTCAGATAATGAATGTTTATGAATTCGTTAAATATAATGTATACTATCTTTGGCAAAAAAAAATTATAAAGTTATAAACACAATTGCAGCATCCTTCGGACTCACCCGATTATCGAGCCCAACAGTTTTGAGCCCAAAATTGATGAATGTAATTGGACTTTGTTTTTACTTTCACATTTATAGTAAATTAGGCCCATAAAAGTAATAACCGGATCACATTTTTAAAAAGCGAACCAGAGTTTGTCACGGCCGTGGCGGTGGCGACAAAGAAGAGAACTTTCAAGAAGTTCTCATTCAGAGGATTCAACGTCGATGCTCTTCTCAAAATGTCGAACGTTGATCTCTCTAAGCTGTTCAACGCTCGTGTTCGCAGAAGGTTCTACAGAGGACTAAAGAAGAAGCATCTGATTCTGATTAAGAAGCTAAGAAAGGTATTAAAGAAGCAAGTGATGAGAACAAGAAGCCTGAAGTAGTGAAAACACATCTAAGAAACATGATCATTGTCCCTGAGATGATCGGAAGTGTTGTCAGAATTTATAACGGAAAGAAATTTAATGAAATTGTGATTAAGCCTGAGATGATTGGTCATTATCTTGCGGAATTTTCAATGAATTGCAAGAGAGTTAATCACCATCGGCCACGTATCTGTGGTTGTGGTTGTTACCGTAATTCCACCAGGTTTATTCCTCTCAGATGATGAATAAACTGTTATTTTTATTGTTCTGTTTTGTTTTGGTACCATTTAGCTTGTGATTTGTCATTTCTATCTTCTCTTCTCTAGAACGTCTCTTAAGGCTTTAAATAAAACAGGTTCTGTTAGAGGTCCCAATCTAGCATATTTTCTTGCCATTGATTCCACAAACAATGGTGTCTTAAATACATTAAAAAATGTGAAGAATGGGAACACAATCTTATCAATTTTGGAGACACAATAAGATCCACATCTCTTCTCCATATTTGAACTAGTCTACGTCGGTTTACTTGAATAATTGGTCGAGGAATATATAGAAAAGTTTTTAAAAATACAGGATCGTATATGTAGTATTCATTTTATATGTGATATAAGGAAATATTTGGATAATATAAACCTTTGTTTTTCGTAAACAAAGATTTGACCATTTCATGTGTATCTTTAATTATATCATCTTGTGTATATAAACTGAATCAAAATGAATGCAATGATTCAGGAGGAAGAGGATCATGTTCGAACACTCCTTCCATAATAAATCATTTGTCTATGCATATCAATATATGTTTAAAAGTACCTGATCTTATTGTCTGTTAAAATGATACTCACCCCATCTTTCATTTGATCATAAGAAAAAACTTATTATTATTATTATTATTATTATTATTATTCATATTATACAGTTTCTTTTACATTTATAAAAGAAAAGTAAAAGTTCTATCATAGCAACTTTTTAAATTTCTTTAGCTTCTCTTTTTCAGCCGTCTACTCTTCATCCTACACTGTCACCATCGAAACCATGTCAGTTTTAGTATGGGATCTACACAAAAACATAAGTAAAACATACATATATATATATATATAGATAGAGAGAAATTTACTGCGAGTGTGAAGTTGCGTGAAAGGTACTTGTAGGTGGATGATGCTCGCATCGCTCTTTGAGACACCGTTTGAAGCAAGCTGAGGTGGCGATCGGATCTTTACACTGGGCTTCACATTTAAATACACATCCAAGACTCGGTTTTTCTCCTTCAGTGGCATCCATCATCACCAAAACAAACACCACAATCACCAGAATCCATTTGTTCACCATTTTTGTTTTTGTTTTTTTAGAGAGAGACGTATTGAATTAGTGATTTATATTAAGTTGATAAATTTGATGCATTAAGAATCTTGTTATTAAATTTTATATTCTCACTTAAAATCATGAGATTTATATATTTATATTTTTAACTATGAAATCTCAGCTGAAACTTTCAAATCCAATTATTAAAATGTTTTCAATAACAATGAATTTGATTTAAAACTTTAAATTCACTAATCCAATAACACTAGATTTTAATAGTAATTTTAAAATTTGTTTCAATAACACATGATTTGTCATTTTAATTCAAATCTCTTAATCAATTTATTTGGCTTGAAATTCTATATACATATAAATATATAGTTATATGTATTCAGTTAAAATTATCACATATATAATACCAAAATAAGTAATCCTTAATTAGGATGCTACATCACAAGATTTCTTATTAAAAAGTTAATATAAAAATAGTTATGTATTTTGTACCAAAAATAGTTCTGAATATTAAATTTTCTAAACTCTTATAGTACCCAAAAAAAGAAAAGATAAACAGTAATTAGGACTAAATTCTGTTATATATAAAGAATAAAATTAACTGTTTCAATATATAATAATATTCTTAATATATGATTTTTAAATTATGTACTTATAAACTTAAGTTTTTTAAAATAGTAGATTGAAAATGTTTAAAATTTTAAATTAGAACATAAAACGAATCAAGATGAATGCAATGATCAGGAGCAAGAGGAGTAGAGGGACCATGTACTCCTTCCAAAAGATTCACTACAATAATCATCTGTTTTTGCTTATCAATTATAAATGTTCTCTAACGTACTTTGTTCAATAATACTCATCCCATTTCTCACGTGAACACATAAACCTTTTTATTATCGTTTATTAGTTTTATACATATATAAAAGAAAAGTAAGAATTCAATCATAACGAAACTTTAGAAACTGTCTTTAATTAGCCTCTCTTTTCCTTCAGTTTCACTTTGACACACATTCTCAAACATTAGCACATATATGCAGTTGCATGTGAGAGAGAGAATTTACTGCGAGTGCGAAGTTGAGTAAATGGTACTTGTTAGTGGATGATGATGCTGGCATCGATCTTGTAAGAACCGTTTGTAGCAACCTGAAATGTTTATTGGATCTTTGCAGTGTCATTCACATTTAAATACACATCCAAGACTCGCTGCTTCTCCTCCAATGGCAGCCGATATCACTACAAAAACGAACACCATCATCACCACCCTCCATTTGTTCTCCATCTTTCTTCTTAACCAATTTTTTTGGCTTGAAAAATTTATAGGTATATATATATATATATATATATATGATGCGGCATTCTAATTGAAGAGTGCTTATCTGGTGGCATTCTAACTGAAGAGTGCTTATTTTGGTGGCATTATAATTAACGAGGTGGCTTTCTAATTGAGGAGTGCTTATTTTATTTTTGTTTTGTTAAAGGGTTTTCGTATTGAAATTTTTTGAAGGTTTTTAGAATTACAGTGCAGAAAAAACAGAGCCTAAATTAGCAGAACTAATGAGGAGTGATTATTTTGGTGGCATTGTAATTAATGAGGTTGCATTCTAATTTGGGAGTGCTTATTTTGGCATTCTAACTGAGGGCCGGGTGCGTAAAAATTGCAAGAGAGATGGGCTAAGCTAAGATCGTTGCTATAAATATAATAATATTTCTGGTAGCAAACATACAAAGCGTAACGCTTGTTCGAGTCTGCTAACGCTCGAGAATCATCACTCTGACAGGTCGTGTTAGATAGAAGCCCTCCCAATCAAACCAAATTTCTTTTCATTGATTCCATAAACAATGGTGTCTAAATGCATACAAGAAAATAAAATTACGTGAAGAGTAGAAATATACAATCTTTCAAATTTAGAAGACACAATAAGACCACATGATCTCCTCTCCATTTTATTAGTCTATTTCGGTTAACAAGATGGTTTTAATCAATTTGATGCACTCCTTCCAAAATATTCATTACATTAATAAATCATTTGTTTTTGCATATCAATAGATGTTCTCAAACGTACCTTGTTGAAATGATACTCATTCCATTTTTTCACATGAACATTAAAAAAAAAACTTTTCATTATTATTATTATTATTATTATTATTATTATTATTATTATTTTCTTACTATAGAGTTTCTTTTACATTTATAAAGAACAAATTCAAATTCCATCATAGCAACTTAATAAAATTTTCTTTAGCCTCTCCTTTCTTTCAGCCCTCTACTCTTTATCCTACATTTGTCACCATCAATGCCATGTCAGTTTTTACTGTGAAATATACACACAAACATAATTAAGTAAAAACATGCATATATATATATATATAGAGATAGAGATTAACTGTGGGTGTGAAGTTGTGTGTAAGGTAATTGCAGGTGGATGATGCCTACAACTTTCCAAACATCGGGCTAAGCAAGTTTTATGGTACATAGAATGTTCGCAGGTGATTGCACATTTTGTTTCACAGGAAAGATCTGCTGCTTGGCCTCCAATGGAAGCCATTGCCACCAAAACGAACACGATCATCATCACACTCCATTTCTTCTCCATTTTTCTTCTTAGTCAATTTATCTTGCTTCAAAAATCTATACATACATATATATATTAAATGAAAACTATCATACCAAATAATTACCTACATATATATTACGAAAAGAAACACTCCGCAATTAGAATGCCACCTCATTCTTCTTAATTATAATTAATATTAAAATTTGTTTTCGATATAGTCAATAGAATTGTTATAATTTAAGACATATTAAATTAGACAAAAAACAATTATATCTTTTTGTCTCAACGAGGAAAATAAATTTTATTTTTAAGCCAAAATAATATTTAATGTTTAAAGATCATACCGAATTAAATTTTACCAAAATTTTAAATTTAATCTAATATTTTTTATTGAACATAAATTATTATTTTGTTGGGTTTTCTTTTAAAATACGGTCACTACAATTCTTTCAGACATTTTAGCTTTTATTTTTATTTTAATTTGTTTTCGTACATGACTCTAGAGTGCCCAATTGTGCTTCTGTATTTCTTATAAATCGCAAGATTCCAAATTCACTACCCAAACTCTGACTCTGTGGTGAGCAAAGCCCAGCTTTTGAAAATTTCTAAAGTCCCCCAAAATCTCTATCGACTACATTTCTGAGAATCTAACTCCAGCAGAAAAGTTGGTTTCTTTTTTTTTTTTGTTCTCAATGTCGATCCGTTTCAGCTCAACACTCGTTGCTGTTTCACTCAGTTTCAAAAATTCGAAGAATTTGTTCAGTAATCGATTTCGGATCTGCAGATTCTCCGTCCGGAGTTGCGTGTCTGAATCCCAACATGCGCACAAGGTATTTTCATTCTTTAGCAAAAAGAGAAAAAATCATGGAAATTGAATGAATGTTTCCAAAGACGTTACTTGTTTATATTTGTTACGCAATATGTTTCTTCCTATAATGTCATTCTGCTTTTGTGCGTTGTCTGATGATGGTTTGAAGCAATGTGTCCTCTGTTTTCTTTCCTCCATTGTTGGCATTACAAGCTCCTTTTAAAAAGCTTTATTCTTTTGCTTCTTTTATCTGAGGATTTGGGTTCTTGAGTTCCAATACTCATTGAAGCTTTGACTTTTGGAAAACTCAGCAACTACTTTTCTTTGTTGGTCTCTTTAACTTATTATTCAAGAAACCATTTTGGAGACTTGCATACTATAGGATGTTTACACTGACTTCTGAGAGAGATTAATCATATGCAATGAAAATTTGGTTTGTTCAACTTGTGGTGCAGTTAGTTTTGGAAGTTAAGGAACGACTTGCAAAAGATTGTACTAGTCTCCCGGTTGGCAAATATGGAAGAGATGATGAGGAAATGATCCTTTGGTTTCTCAAAGATCGGAGATTTTCTGTTGATGAAGCTATTGGAAAGCTAACTAAAGCTATTGTATCCTTTTCCTTCTTTTTTGTTTCCCTTAAATCAATTCATCAATTGATGTGTAGAATCAAATCGGCGTTTGCTTGTGTCTTGATAATATTGAATTCTACGTGATCCTTACTTAAATGCTTAGAAATGGCGTCATGAGTTCAAGGTAAATGAACTATCTGAAGATTCTATCAAAGCCGCTACTGACACAGGAAAAGCCTATGTCCATGGTTTTCTAGATGTTAAAGGTCGACCAGTTGTTATTGTAGCTCCTGCAAAGCACATCCCCGGGGCAAGTCAGACACCTTTTTTTGTGTGTTGGTATTAAGTTTCTGCAATGCAGTTTTACAATTGCTCAGGATTTGTGGAATATCTGGCGTTTTGCAGCTGCTTGATCCAGTAGAAGATGAGAAGCTTTGTGTGTTCTTACTTGAAAAAGCTTTAAGTAAGCTACCAGCAGGACAACACAAGATCCTTGGGATATTTGATCTCCGTGGATTTGGATCTCAGAACGCAGATCTTAAGTTCTTGACTTTCCTGGTATTTCCATCTTCTTACAGGTGAATGGTTTTGATATCAAGTGACTAAGAAAAACAAATCTTTGATCACTTGTTTTCTTTTTTCCATCGTTTCGTTTCTGCAGTTTGACGTATTTTACTATTACTATCCAAGCCGATTGGATGAAGTCCTTTTCGTAGATGCTCCATTTATTTTCCAGCCAATTTGGCAATTCACCAAGCCATTGGTGAAGCAATACGCTTCCCTGGTAACTTCCATACAAATTACTATGTTTTAACATTGTTTGATTAACGGCTTTGCTCAGGGATCTGTTACACTAGATGTATTTATATAGTTTGGTTTATGTGAAGGTCAAGTTTTGCTCAGCAGAGACTGTGAGAAAGGAATACTTCACTGAAGAAACCTTACCATCAAATTTTAGGAGCTAAAGATGTTATAGGAAACCTTTTTCTTCTGTTGTTGTGCCTCTATACATACATGCCTATATAAATGTGTATATTTTAAAACAATGGATTATAGACTTATAGTGAAGCCTTCATAGTAAAAGAAATTATAAAACCTCAAAAAAGGTAGCAGTATACAGAGAGACAACAGCATAAACATGAAAAGCCTTCCTAAACTCAAGAATAGTAAACCAAACACAACAAAAAAGCATAGAGCAGAAAAAATTACAGATCATAGAGAAGCCCTGAAAAGTCTGATTTGAGGGTTCCATGTTGAAGAGCTTCAAATCAGGTTAGCCCTCTTCAGAAATCTGATAGTTCTGCAGTAATAAGGCCATATCGATTCAACGAAATCCAAGTATTTCTCTATGATCCATTCTTGGAACTGCTTCAGCTTGGTGCGAGTGAGCTCTTTGTAGTCTGTGTTCTTGATGGCCACCACTGGTCGAAAAACTAGAGCTTTCACGTCGTCTCTGAGCTTTCCATGGGCAATGTAATGATAAGCTACTAGGTAATAAGAAGGTAGGTTTCTTATCATTTTGATGGTTTGGTTGAAGCAGAAGGCGTAAAGGGCACATAGCCCTTGGAACATTTTGATATAAAGGGCCACGATCAAGGGCCCAGCCACCCACATAGGGGATAACTCCTTTGTAACTTCAGCTCCATAGATTGCGTTAACAGCTAGGAAAGCTGGAACACTGCAAAATGGTCAAGGTAAAGGTATAATCAATACAAATTCAAGGAACTTGGAAAACAAAGTGGTTGGTACACTCTTGAATCTTCCTTATGACAGTTTTCCATTATAAGTTTGCATTTATTTGTTTTTTTACAATCGCATTGGTGCCCATTTAAGAATAACTAACCCTAGATCACCTCGTCAAACAAACGAAAACGTTTTATGATGATGAAACTTACAATAACAGCAACGGAATCTTGATAGCTGCGTCTAGACTCCAAAACAAGGACCAAACTGTATTTTTCGTACTCCGGAGATTTTCTGTTTTCCGGATTTCTGTTTCAGTTTCTGGCTTAGTTGTTTGCGGAACCTGTTCTCCTCCCATAGCCTCGTCAGTCACTTGAATAGGTGATTGTGTGCGCAACATTGTTAACCATTTCTTGAATAGTTTCTGAATAGCGGGTTGCCCTGTGATCGAATCCTCTGTTTCTGAGGTATATGAAAGCGATGTGTTTTGTGCCTTTGGAGAGCCGTTCACATTATTTCCATCATCATCCGAACAATAAGATATTTTGACTGAGTTATTAGTAACTTTCTTCCCACTCTCACTTCCCCTTGATTCATTATTTTGGCTGCCTCCTTTGAAAGATGTAACTCTGAAAGGTTTTGCTTTCAATCCACCATTGCAAGGGGACCCTAAACTGCAAAAGAGTTTTCACATAATCTCATGATTACGAGAATCAACTGCAAGGGGAAATGTATCTGAACTATTGCAACTAAGTACCTATATAGTTTCCTAAGTGATTCTAAGCCTATTATGGAGTACATCAGATCCCATGCAGTAAACCACGACTTAGTATCTAACAAGGAATGCTATCTAACAATTAGGTCTCCGCCTAGAGAGTGGTACATTTCAATCAACAATACAACTAACTATCTGTCTTCACAGAGTACAGAGAGAGCCGTGAATCTCAAACTTAGCAGTACCATGTTCTGTTAATGTCCATATGAAAGAAATAAGAAGGCAATTGTGGAATAGGATACTCACTTAAAACAACAATTTTTCTTCAATTTCAACTGTTTGTCTCTCCTACCAACACAGTGCACTGTCGTTACAGGTCTCTTTAAAATCAATCCTTTGGTCCATGTTGGTGAACTCCAAGGAAACAAGACATGTGAACCCTATATGAGAAAACATGACGAAAATAAACATTTATACTTCTAGAGTGGAAATAAAAAGAAGGTTTCACAAGAGTGAAACGGAAGGTACACAACCATTTGCAGAGATGCAAAATCAAACTGAATTTAGAACTTTTAAGATTGATATTGAAGATACCTGCAATTTATGGGTTACCACCAACACCATTGTCTCTAGCTGAGCAGTGAATCATTTACTCAAAGGTCACAAACTGTCCATCATTTGCACACAAACAACTTTAGTTACTCAATAACAGTAGGAATAAATAAAAAAACCAAGCATGCAGAACTTGGAACCAATAACAGCCAATGTATCCATCGATCCGTGACAAAGCTCTATCGTATACCAAAGTAGTATATGTAGCTTATATATAATTGCACTAGTTGCAGATACAAACAAAATCTGAGCTCATAAGATATCATTTTGCAAAATCAAATCGGTATTCCCAGATTCCAAATGGCTTTTCTATGCCTCAACTCCAGAAACGTTCAACACTATCGGACATGTAGAAACGATAAGAAAACCAACAATTCATAGGCAAAAAATATCAAGCCAAATTCCAAGAAACGATTTTGAGAATGTAGAAATGATTGAAATAGATGATTGTAACATCCGAAATGATCAAATAAGAAATAGCTACCATAGAAAACTAAAATGCAAATTACATAGACAATCACAACAAATTTCACTTGACAGGAACGAAGCTAAGCAAAATCCCAACTATGAGAACCTTTTTAGCGAGCTTAAATTCATAAAATATTCAATGTTTCTATACTCTAAGCATTCAACGAGCTAAACTATAAATCTAAACCGCAACCACAAGAAACCGGGAAAAGCCTCGGTTTTTATTACTTGAATAAATCAAATATATCGCCTGAGAAAAACTAACAACCCAAAGTCCTAAAAGAGATTGCAAACTAGAATATAACTGCGTAGAAATTGAGTAGGAAAAAAGCATAAGAACCGACCTCAATCATGAGCTCGTTGTCTTTGGGTTTGTTCGTCCGTCCGTGAAATCACCAAACAAGGGAACAGAATTTGCAGAAGAAAAGGCAGGAAGAAGAAGGAAGCGCAAGAACCCAAGTGAAATCTTGAAGGTTGAATCAAAAAGCAATGAGAAATATTGGAGTTTTAGAGGGAAGGAGAAAGGAAGCAGATAGATAGAGGGAGAGGGAGAGAAGGGATTGCAAAAGAGATAGGAGAGGAGATTGCAGGCAAGCAGTACTTTAAACGGCGTCGTTTTTTGTAGCAATTTTTATATTTTAAAAATTAAATTACAGTGTATTTCATAATTTGTAGTAGTATACTATTTTTGCAAGAAAGTTAGAAACTAATGAGTAATGACTGATCTTGTTGTATATAACATTTATTTGTAAAGACTTTTCAGAAAATATTGAAAGACACCATACTATTAAGCAAAACCAAAACTTGTTCTATTCATTCGGCTCAAATTTGTTCAGTTTGGTTCATGTAAGCCTCGTTACTAGAGTGGGCTTTTTGTAAAACAATGGTGGGCACTCTGATCTGTTAAATTAATGCACAAATTTAAACAAACACAAAATCGAAACCGAAACCTGAAAAATAAATTAGATTAGTAAACCAAATTGAACCGGGAACATCATGTGGGAGTCTCGAGGCTGTCTTATTCAGACAAGTTGCTGAATTGTTTAATTCACCGTGCAGCTGCCCGAAATATCCAACTTTACATGTCATCTGCCCGCTGACCAATCAGATTTCCTTCTTTATTTAGAAAATATATTTCTGATCTTTTTCCCTGTTATTTCCAGTTTATTTCAATTTTTATTTATATATTCCACCGACTAATAACATCTTCCTCCATTCCTTTGACCTAATTTTCAAGCCCTTATATATATAAACCAAACCTCCTTTGCTTATCCTCAACGAATTTAAGAGCCTCCTCTGTGTGTCTCCCTTCTTGTTCCATCTTTCTTGTCCAGTTTTCTTTTTTTGTTTGTGTTCTTTTTTATGTTAACTATTCTCTAACTGCATAAACATGTGTTACTTGTCTAAAATGTTGTTGATATATTTAGACTCATTAGTACTAGTTGGTCATGTTGAAGAACAGATCTGGATCTTGAGCGAAAGAATTCACTATTTTATGTTACTTGATTTTTAGGCTTTGATTTACGGTATTTTTTTTTTGGTGTTTTTTCCATTATTTTATCTTACTAGTTTGATCGATTATATTTGTTCAGTAAGATAAAATATTGAAAAGAACTCCAGAAAAATACTTATTTTGTTTTAAGGTACGACTATACAAGTAAACCCTAAATCTAACACTATTTTATAGTTGAGTTGTTTTTCACAGCCAAGATAGAAGATATTCTATTTTATGTTTTCCGATGTGAATCCACGTAAATTTTTTCAAAAAATATATGTATATTATCTTAAGATATATGTTTGTGCAAAAATCTTCCATCCGCATGCCATGTCTTTCTCGTAGGCAGAGCGGCCATCTTTTGCAAATATTGATTTTCATGTGCCTTTTTCATGTTTGACCCTTCGGTGTGTAAAATATCGCCTTTTCAATATCTTTCCAGTAATATTGAAATCGACTTTTTACCTTGTTGGCATACACTAGTACGCTTATGATATATATATATATATTTTAGAAAATATTTATCACGATATTTTCTTTTGGGATGTTTAATCTTTGTGGTATTTTGGTTTTTTTTTGTTTCTCAAAAACAGTTATTAGTTTTAAAACTCGTCTGGAATATTATTGTGGAGGTTAAGTTTTTGTCTATATTGCAAAGTTCCAAGTGTTGATATACAATGTTCTGAGATTTAATTACTTGAGGAATAAAACGCCTGATGAGTTTGAAAAAGTTGAAATGTCGGGATGAAGCTTATTCAACCAAACCGAAAAATAAAGCAATTCGAACATACCATTGTGGACGTTTTTCAGTTAAAGAGACTATTTTTAGGAAGTATATCCAATTACCATAAATAGAAAAAGCTCTTGACAGATGTTTCCATACTCCATGATTAGTTGAAATTTTTTGGAGTTGTATAGCACATTTAACCGTAGTTCGGACTTGTGTGTTTGCAACAGTCCTGGAAGCATAACTTTGTTTTTAAACTGTAAATAAATCTATCAAAAGGTGAAGATTTTCTACAGTTACAAACTTGAAAATTATCTCTCTTCTCTGTAATTCGTTAACATGGACTAAAACGTAGCAAGAAAACTTTTCATACATCATGAAGGTGATGTATGAAAAGGTGATGATAACCACATGAGGAAGCTTGATATAGACCAGATTGAAATCACACCTAAAACCTGTATCACATTCAAAAGCGTACCCAGCGATTGCTTGATTGCCAGATTATTAACTGTTGACTCTGCTCCTTTAACTGTAAATGACAATGCTGTTACTAATTGTGCTGCTCTGTTCAGCTGATGAAGTCTGTATACCTACAAAACCAAAAATACTCCTTAACAAGTGTTAAAATTGAAACTTTTTTGTGTCTTGTTGATTGAGAAGAGTGATTATTTACCTGAAAGATGATGGGGATGACAGGAGATGATGGAGAATTCCGATATCTAGCGTACTGTTCGAATGCAAATTGAACAACGATACCTACTAGGTATGGTGCAAGAGTAGCTGATGCTGCAGGTCCAGTCCATGGCCAGACGAATCCCATTGTCACCATTGGAATCATAAGACTAAGCACTAATGTTGCTACAGAGGATATTCTTTGTCCTAACTGAGAAGGATTCGTTCTGTTTTGGGTAACTTTTCCAGATGATTTTCTTGACCGGTCTATTATCAGAAGAAAAGTGGCGACTCCACAGTAGAAGAGAGCCTCAGTGAAGAACAGGATGAGGAAGTCTGCAAATACCAAATAGAGGAAGAAAAGTTCAATGATTTTGTCTCTGCAACTATGAGAACATTGAGAAGAGGTGAGAAGTAAATCGAAAGGGAGAAGCAAGAAGAACCTGTGAGCAAAGAGTCTTCAAAAACTGCTGAGACTATTCGTCGTAAGTAAAGCGGAGGTAAAATGAAAGAGGAAACTAAGACAGCAGGACCAATGAGCCAGAGAAGGCGTCCCCATGTACTTTGTACTTCAGGAGGGGCAATGATATCTTCTGTTTTACTACGAGGATTGTGGAATGAAATGAAACCCGGTTTTCCATCACTTCCATTGTATTGGATAGTTGAATCACCATCTTGAGGTGTAGCTTCGGTGCCAATTTTAGGACTTTCTGTTTCTGGACTGTCAGGTGTTTGGTCAGTGTATTGGAACTGTTCTTCTGAAGTAGCAAGAGTCCAATATCTCTTTCCGGAGACTTCTCTTGGTTTTTGGTTTCTAAAGGATATGTGAAGAGAACTAACTGTTCATAATGAATGAAGTACAGTCAGTCAGAAAACTTATTCACAAGGTATAACTTGTACCAGAAAGCGAAAAGAAAGGAACTTACTTTTACTAGTTTTAAGGTGCAGAGAATGGTAACGATGGAGATGAGCAGGCTGATGCCTCAATGAATGAAACTGGAGTTTGTAAAAGGTAAATGTCAGCAAATATCCATATATATGGGCTTGACAAGACCGAGAAGCAGCAGTTTATAATTACATCAACATCAGACAACAAATGACACTTGACTTCGTTTCATCAGAACCTAATAAGCATATTGGTCAGATAAAGTTGTAGTTTTCTCTAAGCATAATGTGAAGAACAGAAACTGCATTGTACCAATTAAATTCAAATTAGAATAGCAAACACTGTCTCTTTAAGTCAACTATAAACTCATTGATATTCGTACTCTCAATGCCTCAACTAGGTCGCCTAGCCAAGATCAATTTAATCACATTTGTTCAATGTGAGCATGAAACACAGATGCAGCATAGAAGAGAATCAAAAGGCAAAGCAGCAATTAAGAAAGAGTGATTAAACAAAATGTCACCTGAAAGGAACTCCGAGATTGAAACGGTGAGAAAAAAGATGGAACCAAAGAAGAAGCCGAAGCGGACACAACTTTAGCAGCCATGCCCGGCGAAGGAAGAAGCAATAAACAGTTGATGCCCGGACTTGCCACTCAAACCCTAACCAAGCAATACAGGTTTAGTCGAATCAACCCATGATATATCCTCGGAATTTGCAAAAGTGGAACTTTTTCCCCAGAGAAACTGATGCTAGGAGAATAAATTCGAAGACTTTCGGTGAAATTGAGAATTTTGAGCTAACTTGTGAGAGCAATGGCTGCTTACTTGGTTAGCTTAGGGGTTGTTTGATTTGATAAAATCTTCAGAACAAATCTCCATCTTACATGGGCCTGTCTAGGTTTTGCTCCGCTTATTCCAAAACTTTGTCTTTTGTTCTGCCAATGTTACTAGTAGTAATCAGCTTGGACAGTGGTCTCAATTTCCTCGGTCTCTTCTTTCATCGGCTTGACCGCTTGACATAGTATTGCTGATTGCCCCCTCATCTTCTTTTAAATTACGAGTTTCGCACCAAACTCCATTATAATTCTAGATTAACCACATCGACACTATCTATTGCCATTGGACAGCTGTTCTCCTAATTTGGATTTATAACTCGGTGCAAATGATTTTTTTTTCATATCCAATCGGTACAGTTTTCTAATGATAACTAGCGTTAAGCAGAACAATTGTATTTTTTTCTCATTAAGAGATAAGTTTGGTGAAAGCAGCACAACCTTCATAATTTCACCTACTTAAGTGGCCTGGTACAAAGTCAACTTCGGATGCAACCAGCAAAGTTGAGTAGTGAAGCAAGAAACATCAGAATATTACTCAAATCTTCATTCCATTAAACGAAAAACCACATAAAGAGCACACTGAGACATTCAGTGTTAATTTAAACAACCCAGAGTGTATTTATTTATTTGTCTATGTGACAGTATCATCTTTTTCATTATCTAAACACCACACTCTTCACTTGTATTTGTCTGGTTTCGAGTTTCATCAAAGCTGGGAAGAGTTATTGGCAATAGCGCCAGCTTCAGTAAGTAGAGGCACAAGCTTGCCTTGCTTGTTACTCTCCATCACTCCTGCAAAATATAGAACATAAACAGTTAAGTTTTTCTGACAGGATGAATCTCCATCAGTCTGCAGTGTCTGTCTAGTATTTTCTCTTACTATCGCATCCACCAATGTGTTTCCCTTTGATGAAGACGTTTGGAACTGTGCTCTGTCCAGTCCACTCTGATAGAGCTGATTGGATCTCACCTCCATTCCCTGTTAAGTAGAGATTAGTTGTCAAATTAGCATCGAGATAATTCAGGGATTGATAGAGATTTGGTTTCTTACTCATTTCATCAAGCTCAAGTACTTTAAAAGTTGCTCCTAGCTGTGTCAGTAACTGCTTCACCCTCTGACAATAACCACAGTATGTCTTGCTGCGAAAGAGAGTACATGGATCAGAGCTCAGACATTACACTTGAGGAGTAACTTTAAGATGTCCAACTCAAAAATTGGGAAGAGAGACAAGTTGACAGATAAAGCAAGATCAAACAAAAGACTCTAAGCAACAACTACTTAAACTTCATTTCAAGGTTTCAAAAGGCACAATTTTCCCCTCAAAGTATTGTTCATAGGAGCTTCCACGGGTCGATCTTCAACAGTACTTGATTTCCCGCTAGTAAAACCCAATAGAGACTTCAAAAAAATCAGACATTTAAGTATTCATGATAATTACAAAAGTTGAAAATTTGATCCAATAAATGTATCTGCTAAAATGATTATGATCATCCATATTCGTGTATGAACGCCCACAAATAACCTCTGAGTTTATGATAATCTTGAAAATATGATGCTCTATGTTCAAGCTTCCGTTCCTATGACCTAATTTCACTGATGAAAACCAACAAAACAAGCTACGATGATCCAACGGCGCCTCTGCGTCAAACTAAAGCAGAATCTACCCGAAACAGAGCAAAGCCTAGATGGTAAAGACTCAAACTTTTGAATAATTCAAATCCGATTTTCTCAACAAATACATAATCACGAAAGAAAGAGTAAAACTCAGATGAAAAAAGATGTGAGATTTCAACAAGAAAAACCTGAAGACGACGACGGGATAAGCAGAGACGATCTCTTTGGCCTTGTTCTTCACCACCTCCATCTCTTCTTTGCTCATCCTGTTACCGCTGAACATAGAACCCATTTCTTCTCTTAACGAAGGAGGACAAAGCAACGACTCCTACAGATGCCCTCTGCTCGAGTTTCGTGCCGATCTTGCTGGCAAATGAATTTTGATTTCTTTATACCTAATTTATTAGAGTTGAAAAAGTCACCTTTCTGAAATAATACTCGTATTTGTAGCAAGAAGTCAATTTTTATTACTCGCTCTTATCCTTTTTCTCTTCTTCCTAATTCGTTTCCTTTATGCTTTACTGCAACAAGTTTGCTTCTTCGTTTTTTTTATCGTGAAACCGAGTGTTAGTGTAAACAGGAATGGAGATAACATTCTTGGCCTGGAGGAGAATCTGAAAGCTCTGCAGAAAACTCTTAAGGTGATCCAGCAAAGACGAGAAGATTTGTTGAGAAAGATTGTGTCCGAAGAAAGAAGAAGCTTACAACGACTTGCTGTTGTTCAAGGATGGGTTTCAAAGGTTGAAGAGATAGTACCTGAGCTATGAGATTTCCCCTGTTGCTGAATTTGAGTTTTAATTTGGACTAAACATTAAGATGGTTGATAATCTCCGAGAAGGGCATAACCGCATAAGTATTTTTTTTTTCAACTCAACATATGTTATTAAGTTCACTGTCACTAACTTTAGGGTTCAATTTGTTTTAACCCTATGAGATGGTTCTTGAAACAACCCGAACCCAACATTCTAGGCAACAAGGAAAACGATATCCAGGAACTTGACCCCCTTCAACATCAGAGCTCAATGTAATTTCCTATTTCAAGAGGGAGAACAGATGAATATACCTCAAAAACTGTGTTCCTAAGTGTAGGAACATTTGCCACATTACGTAGACAAATCAGTTTCCGGCATCCATAACCGAAGAAGCCGATCATAGAACGAGCAAGTTGCCACAACGCTTCGCTTCTGATCTTTCCCTCTGTACCAATCTGCCCCATAAGCAAGAGATTCGTGCTTGTTATAAATCTCCACTACTTCACCTTTCCCATCAGTAACCTTCGCTACAGCAAAACCATTATGCATACATGCTGCCAATACAACACCGCTCAGAGAAGAATGGTGCTTGATTCTCCACACTCCTCCACCTAGAGACAACGATGTTTCATTCACAGGTCTTGAAACAGACCTTGTGTCCCAAACTCTTAAGGTTTCATCATAACTTCCTGTGAATATAGAGTAAGGATCACTTGGGTTTGGGGAGACACAGCAAACACCCATTGTATGAACTTTGGAGTTTTGAAAAACACGATTGTTGGCCGGACTATCTCTCATATCCCAACAGCTGAACTTGCAATCATCTGATCCAGTATACACCAAATTAGGATTGTTGAGATCAAATGAGGCCGTCCAAACCTCAAAATCATGTCCTTTCCATTCTTGAACTGTTTCAAGATTAGAATCAGTGAATGAAACAACTGAAGCAGAGCCATCTGATAAACCAACTACGATTGATGTTGAAGATGGATCCCAATCCAAACAAAGACACATAGATGAGGTGATTTTTTCACCAGAGACTTCTTTCAGAGAGTTACCTGTTTCAAGGAATCAAATTTACTTAGATTACCAACAAAATAAAACTTAAGATGCCTCTTAAGAACAAACTAACAACTAATTGCATTACCAACACACGTTTTCCCAATTGCATTGCCTTAAACCTCCAATAATGTTTCAATCGATGACTCAGCTACTTGATTAAAAACTCTTGACTTTATTTTGTTAAAATAATCAACAGCATCAAAAGAATAAGCTTTAACCATAAGTTTCCAAGTTCATCTATTCTAACGCAAGAGCAACAAAATATAAAAAAGCTTGAGTACCTTTATGTTCAGCCTCATCTATCTTGTAAACTCTCAAGTATCCATCAGCATCAGCTTGAGCAAGCGCCACGTCTTCGCCACCTCGACTCCACCGGATATCAAAAACTCCGGAAGTGTCAATTTTCTGAAGCAGATTTAAGCCAGCATCTTCCACATGTCCGATATCAAATAGATACACAGACCCGGATCGAGAGGGACGATCTCCTTCTTGGAGTGTGTAAGTAGAAACTGCAAGCAAGTTTGCATAAACTCCGTGAGGACAGAATTCTACTGCATCGGCGTTTCCTTCGAGATAGCAATGTGCTGCGTCCATGGCGACTTTCTCTTGCCGAGTTTTTTCCCGGCGGCTATAATAAAGCAGAAGAATAAGAGCAAGTAAACGACGTCGCTTTAGGGGTAAAAAAAACAAATTGGTCTAATTGAGTGGTTAAGACAAATTCAACCGGTTTATGAAAATTCGATCGGTACGAGTAATGAAAACAGTTGTGGTCGTCTTCTACCTGAACTGAAGATTGGAAATTCATTTTTTTCTTGTTTACAGTGGAGACTTTGATACTGTTTGATCAATGGAAGCGGTAGAAAAACCCGAGGAAACTGTCTCAAGTGTGAGATCTGTGTTCTTTCTCTTTACGATTCGTTTAGCTACAAACCGGTTTAGGGTTTTAATGTTCAAATGCATAGAATAAATCATTCGATTCGGGAGAAGTTAATTGAAATTGTATTTCTTGTTGATTTCTCTGTGATAAGATTCTTTTTAGATGCAAAACTTTCAAAAAATTGTGTTCTTTATGATTATCATTTCAAGAATATAGATCAAGATTAGGGCTTCAAGTTGTTTATGGTTTACTTGTGGTTTGATTGCTCATTGTTGTTATATGAAACAGAGTCCTTCAAGGTTAGCTGGAAGTCCCAACTGGGGAACAGCAACTGTTGTTGGGGTATTTGCAGGATTGCTCTATGGAGGGAGCAAAGAGGCTTCTGCTTCTGTGGTATGTTTGCATTCAATTTTAGATTAAAGTTAGTTACTTTTCAGGAAGAAGATATGTTTTTAGACGATTCCTTAGCATTTTAAGAATACTATGAGATTCTGTAAGCTGCCTTTTGGAAACGTTTTCTCTTTGAGATTTATGCTTCATGCTAATAATTTAGTGACTTCTGGTTCTAACCTGAACTCATAAGCTATCAAAGTTTAAGACTTTTAGCTGAGTCTAGCTAGTTTGCTAAAATTGGTGTCTGTGGTTTCAAACAGAGCAAGGATGCAGAAGTGATGTTGAAGATGGGTAGTACACAGGATAAGCGTGAACAGCATAGATTGATGAGAGATGCTATGGAAAAAAGATTCATCCGAGTAACTCGTGGCTCCCTTATTGGTGGGATGCGGCTTGGAATGTTCACTGCCTCGTTCTTTAGTCTACAGAATTTTTTTGCTGAGACGCGTGGAGTCCATGATGTTTTCAATGTCGTAGGAGCTGGTTCAGCAACTGCTGCAGTTTTTGGCCTTATCAGTACTGACACATCCCACACTCTCTGCATCCTCTTTTGGACTTACGGCTGATCAGATTCAAGATATTAAGTTTTTCCGTGTCATAACATATCATTGTCTCTAATTTAAATGTCACAGTGCCAGGGTCTCTCGCATGGAGAGCGCGGAATGTGTTGCTTGGCTCAGTTCTTGGAGCCACAGTCTGCTTCCCTCTTGGTAAATACTCTGCCTTTTTCCGTTACATTTCTTACAAGTTGTTATCATATAAGAAAAGTAGAGATTCAAAGAATGTTGAATTTGACAGGTTGGTTACAACTGAAGCTCATTGAGAAAGCAAACCAAGGCAATAACGAGATCAGCCACCATGGCGAGGTCACAAGTGGTGTTGGTGCAGCCATTGAGAGACTCGAACAACAGTTGAGCAAATAAGAAAGGGAACACCGACAGTTTTGTACGCTTAATTCACTTCTAGACCTTGTCTGAAGCCGACGGGAATAACATAACGACAGAAACATTATGTTATTGTGTAATTGCGTACAATTTTCTGATTATACAATACAAAAATATTGATGGGATATTCTACCATTTTTAACAATTTCTATCACCATGATTCCACAATAATCTTTTCTTCGTCACTGTTATTACCAGAAGAAGAAAGCTTTCTACTCCAATATTCTACAGTTTCATTAGCAACCCGTGTCTCGTCATCATCTTCTTCCTCGAAATGATATTCCACACCTGAATCTTCTGAATCAAACAAATTCTCGAACCCATCTTCGTATCCATCATCCAGACAACTATCATAAGCATCAATATCTTCATCTCTGTTATCACCATTGCTATACTCTTCCAAGCTTTTATCGCCAAGTATGACACCTTTTCTTCTTCTTTCACGTCTAATTCTCTTTCCTTCTTGAATAAGATCTATCAGACGTTCTCTTATCGCCAATGTCTCATCTTTCTCTAGAAGATCACCATTGTCATTGTATGCTTCAACGAGAAACACAGAGTCTCTCGTGCCTTTTATACTTACATAGAATAGCTCTGGATGTCTCACTATCAATGCTCTTAACTTATTTGGTAAAGCAAACTCCTTCCTGAAATGTGTCAAATGGTCAATCAACGTTCTTTTCTCAACAGTTAACCCCAACACCTCTCTAACAACTGCGCACGCTCGCTTCTCCGCGTCAATTGACTCGTTTGCCAGACATTCAGATGACATTTTGTAAGGACACACATCAGGTGATTCTCCGAATTTTATCAATAAGTCTTGGTGCCGCCTCTTCAAGTTTAAACCTTTTCGTAGATTCAAACGCTTGAACTTCAAAGGACGATCAACAATCAAATCCCTGTCAACTTGAGGAGATGGAATTTGGTTCGCCAATTCAGGGTCCCAAGAGACAAGCTCAAGCGCTCTTCCGTAAGAAGTATCCACAGTCTTGAACTTGTCCGGGTAGTCATTGCAGAGCCGAGACCTGAAATTAGGAGGGAAGCCAAAATCCGGACCAATGTGAACCAGTTTAGACAAAAGCAACCTGCGGTGAGATGACAACATTAGCAGCTTCTGAAGCTTAGTAGCCAATTTATCAGACATTTCAGACTTCAGATTCAATTCTTGCATCGCAAGGGACCATGCAGCTGATGTCAAACGGACACAGAGTTGAGATAATGACTTAGTGGCATTCATAGGCAAATGTGGTGTAGGTGTTGTAAACAGTTCAAAAATCATGGGATACCGACGAATCATGGGAATAATCGTCCGAGGATTATCGATGCAGAGGTAAGATCGGCACTTGTAGAGGATTTGAACTGGAATGAAATGCTTTGGTTTAGAAAGAAGTAAAGTTTTCAACTTCTGTACAAACCTAACTCTGTTCTGCTTCACTACATGCCTGTCTAAAGATGGACTCCGGACAATCTTGTGAGCAGCACATGAGATGTTTAAAGACAGACTTCCTAGTTTCTTGGAAGTGGTTTTAGTACTTAGGTTACATCTGCGAGTTTCTAGAGGAACTGAAGGGAGGAGGAAGGTGGAGAAAAAGAAAAGCTTGTCTGGTGAGGAAGGAACCAATTGAGTTAGCGCCATCATTATCCGCCAAACCTTTCAGAAATTCATATTCTTGATCCTAAACAACAACAAAGAAAAATCTATGAATATAAAGAATGTAATTGAGAAGCAAGCAGCTCTCTTAGGCATTTATACAAACCCATGGTGCGCAATTTTAAAGCTCTCAAGGGCTAAACTTGCCAATGGCATAATTGACATAGCAATCACACATAAGAAGTGAGTGTCGGTAGTAATTTTTACCTTTGGTGATTGACGAGAACAATCTATGTATCTCTATCTCTTCGAAATAATGTGAACTAGATTCCAAGTTTCTACCATCAGAACAATGCTTCAACATTTTTGCAAAAGGGGTCCTTGGGTTTTCTTTTGGTTCAAGAATGACCCCGTAGATATAAAATTTACGAGAAGAACACAAGTAGCGCATGAATTCTATTAAAGAAGGCTTCAAATGTTACTGTGTTTGTATGCAAGGAAATATACTTCTCTCTCTCTTTAGCTTTGTACTAGTAGTAGTTAAAAATCTTGGAAAATGTTATAAGCATTTGAATAATAAATATAAGAATTTTTCGATGGATACAACAACTGAGACAAAATATTATTTTCAGATGAATAGGAAAGAAGGGTTGTGATCGATTCAAACAATCAATGACTTATAAACAAGTGTTATTCAGTAGCGCGATTTCTGAAAATCTCGACCCCTAAACAATCGATAGCGCTTAGAATAAGCGGAACATTAGGCTTCCACAGCTTAACCCGAATAGCTGTAATCCTAGGGAACATTTCCAAAGCTCTGGATGCTATGAGTTCCGCTACTGCCTCCAAAAGGTTTCTTGATGACCCTTGTACCACTTCCTTTGCCAAGCTGAAATGATCAATTCCATTTCCATACCAAATTATTATACATTTTTTTTTTAAAACATAGCTTATACAATACATGTATCTTAACTCTAGTCACTACATATCCTATCATATTGACTTTAAATAAATGTAAAACTAACTTGTAAATGTCGACATAGCTGACTGAATCAGCTAAGTTATCTGATAGACCAGCCTTTTTGAGACACATAAATGCATCAATGTCAAGCATAAACATTTGACCAAGTATCTTCTCTTCAGGAATCGCTCCATGGTAACCATAAAATTTCAAACCTCTTAGAATCAGTTTGTCTCCCATCATCATTGACATGTCTTTATCCATATCTTGTTTCTGTTCAAATAAACGCCATCAGCTTCTTTTGTAAAACTGCATAAAAGCTTAGAGGCGTTGAACCAAAATATCAGATATTACATGGCAAGTTAAATTTAGGTTTCTACGTCACAGCGATTAATTCGAACGAAAAAGAATTACGATTATCACTGAACTAAGAGTTAAACTGAAGAAGCTTACGAGATTTCGACAGAGGCAAACTGGCGCAGAGGAAGGAAGAGAAAGAACGGTGAAGAATATGATGACCTACCGTCATCATTATCCTTATGTTAATTAATGTTTAGGGCTTGGGCCATTTTTAAGCCCAAATCAACTTGAGGGTTAATTTTTTCATATGTAATTAGTTGTTGTTTTTATTAACATATGTAATTAATAGTTACAGTACTTCAAATATTAATATTTTTTCTATTTCCCATACTTTGTATCCTAATCCTAATATCAATATGAAACTAATTTTCATTCCATTTTTTTGAGTATCACATCTAAATTTTGGCTGACATTAGAAATTAAAAAAAATTATCTGGTAAGTCCTAAAATCATTAATTATAAATCATCATCTTAATCATTTATATTTACAGAAAACATATATTGTTATATAAAAAACTAGTTGTGGCTTACTTGTAATTGTTCAGTAGTTTGATATCAAAATACATTGTGGGGTTACTATGTGTTTTGTACTCGGCCCATGACCACATTCATCATCAGTAGTATGATACCGAAAAAGATGGAACGCATTGGCTCGTTAGTCGCTTTGACAGCAGTATTGTTGGCAATAATAGTCTGCACAGACTTTGACCAGAAAAATCTAATTAATCAGCAGCATGAAAATTCATAGTTTTTTGGTTTGCTTGTGTGTTTGGCGTCTCTTTTTCGACATTGATGAATGACGGGATGAAGCATTTAAGGTCTGTCATAAAACATTGAAAAACCAATTGTGTCGGTAATGTTTACAATTTTTTTGAGTTTATATATCAAAACCAGAAGCGTTCCTACTAATTTAAGTCCTTAAGTGGTTAATAAAAAAAATTATATCCAATTTTTATATTTATTATTTAATTCTAACTATCGTTTTAACTTTTAATTATCGTCAAAAATTATAAAATTTAAATCCTTACTGCAATTTAAACTTTGTCGAAGTTCATCATTCACGATCTAAAACCTCCTATCAAACATTATAGAAATATATGTACATATACAAATGGAAAAAAATAAATTTGATTTTGTTAAAGGGAAATAAATGAACTACACCTTACAAGTTTTAAGAAAGGAAAAACCAAATAGGGAATTTGACGCAGCCGACATTTTTGATGACAAATCATGAAATTTGTTATGTCTATTTATTTATTATAGAAAAACTACTTGTGTTGGTAATGCTACAATTTTCTGAGTATGCATATCAAAACGTTGATGGATTTTTCTACTCTTTTTAACAAGTGTAAATTTTCATAGCTATTTGCTTCATCACTAATACTACAAGAATAAAGCTTTCTACTCCAATACTCAAGTCTAGTCTCTACACTTTCACCACTAACTCATACCGATGTGAACAAGTTCAGTCATAATAAACATGTGGTGAGATGACAAAATTAACGTTTTCCGAAAGCTTGGTAGCCAATTTATCAGCAATTTTAGACTTAAATTTGCATTGCAAGGGATGTTGCTGCTGATGTTATACAGCTTGCTAAAATCACTAATAAATGTCAAACTGGAATTACTATAATTAAAAAAAAAAAAAAATTATGCATATAATGGAGAGACTTTTCCGAGAATTTTTCGATTGAAAGGTAGGATCGGCATTTTCGATCAACATTTTCTTATATTCATAAAATACTGAGTCCATTCTTTTACTCTTTTTTTTAGATTGCCATATTTTCAATAATGCAACGTAGATAGATAATGTGATAACTCTTATATGATCTGAGCAAAGAATTCATTATATTTATAAGCATGAGTTTTGTCGCTCCACACTTTTGTTTTCCATTCTGTATGTTTCAAAAATAATTCTTTCTACTTAAAAAGAAAAGAAAAAACTTCCAATCACGCGTGGTTGCTTGCTTTGCAAGCTACTACCGAGGGCTCTGGTAAGACTCAGGAAACCATCTCTGCAGTAGCCTATGTTTCAGCTTCACCAACAAGGCAAAGGCTCCATAGCATGGCAAATGCATCACTGCAACTGAGAAATACCTGTTAAAAAAAAAAATCACCGCATTATTTGAATGTCATCAGCCCTAAATTTCCAACGAAACAAATTAGTAACTGAAAAAACATTATAATGCTTTGAAGTTACCATAGTGGAGCATAGTGTGATGACAAGTCCAGAAATGGGTAAGGCCACCTATTAATAATCAGTAAGGAGTGATTACTGTCAAAGTTAAAAATGATTACAATAAAAGAATTCATCTGTATTATAATGGGATTTGACATGAAATTTACCATATATGGACTACTGAGTGGAGAGCCCATTGAAATATAACATAAGCTATTGTCCAGAAGAAGAAGTAAGCAATTCTGAAGCATGGAAAGCTCTGTAAATATGAAAATTTCAGAATCAGATAAGAACCAATTTAGAGACTTAAACATATATATATATTACATTTGTTATGATTTGATAATTTACCAGAGAATTCAAAGCAGCGTCACCAAGCAAGAAAATGGCGTTAAGAGAATGCATGTTGATCACCAGCTGCAATATTGATCACATATATACTGATCATCAAATGTTTTTATACAAATTGAATCAAAAAATTTAATATGGCTTATAAAATTACTTACAACATTGAGGCTATAATCATGGATCTCAAGAAACGGAACAATGATGAACCAGAAGACACAGTCAGTGAGCAAAACTGCACCTGCATTCATCTGTTTTAACCGATATCCAATCAAAAACTCATAAAAATTCGATGTTATCTCGTCACATAATTATGGATTTTGATATTAATTACCTGAAAGATTATCTGGAAAACATAACCCCAAAAACCAGCTGGATTACTAGAGTATTGACTCTGTTGAAGAGCATTATCAGAGCCTTTGGATCTTGCTCTCTCTGAGTCTATGGCTTCAATGCTATCTACTTTATCACCAGCCACTCTTTTGTTGTATTGGTAACATCCGTGTAGAGAAAGAAGTGAGCCTAGCTGTAAAAACATATCCAACAAAATATAAGAAACTTGAGCATTGTCACAAACAAGTTAAAAAGCAAAGTAATCAGGTTTTGAGACAGAGCATTACTCCGAAATAGAGAGTGATCAGAGCAAAAGTCCACCTACAAATCAAAACAACAGATATCAGGACAAAAACCCATTAGAGACGAACACACAGAAATTGGTTTTGTATCTAAGATAGGATTCAATCATACTTGCTACCCTCTATCTTCATCTAGAGTGCCACATTCTTGCCTCTATATGATTGGTGAAGCTGACATTCAAAATGGTTCGAGTGATTTACAAAAACCCACCAGAAATCTTAAATCAAGAATGTGGCATTATGACTCTAAATGCCTCAATGCTTGCGGAACTGCAAATTTTTTCCCAAAAACCAATTCAAAAAAAGTTTCCAATTTTTCTAAAACCCTATCCCAAAAAGAAAACTTAATTAAGAATGTCACATTTTTGACTCTCTGCTTGTGAATCTGCAAAATCACTATTCACCCACAAAACGGTTCAAGAAAAGTATCGATTTTTAAAAACAACCACAAAGAAATCCAAATCAAGAAAAGTCACATTCTAACTCTTATCGAGAGAGAGAGAGAGAGAGCTTACTGAGTATAGTAGAAGAAGATGGTAGGTCCATCGACAAGACCAATAACAATCAACATAACAAGAAGAACGAAGAAGGCAACAGCTCGATAAGCAAGAAGCCAAGCTGGGTGAATATTACAAAGACAAGGCCTCCAAGTTTCGTCTTCATATACAT
Organism: Nasturtium officinale; assembly: GCA_963854855.1. NCBI lineage: Eukaryota > Viridiplantae > Streptophyta > Magnoliopsida > Brassicales > Brassicaceae > Nasturtium > Nasturtium officinale. The sequence continues at coordinate 1,612,842 of OY978513.1, forward strand.
TTCCCGACCACTCTTTCTCTCCTCCCTCGTTAACGTCACTTCGTTTCCGACGAAAGCCTTCGTATTTGAATATAAGAAAAGCAGTGATCACCATCGCTATAGCCATCCATATGCAGCAGATCATTACCCTCCAATTAAACCAGTAGCTTGATTCAGTTGTGTTCGCTGTTGTTGATGGATGCCAAGCATCTTTTAACTCTGTATATGAAGATAGTGATAACAATGATGAATATGAGGAAGCCATTTTGATAAAGTTTCAGTCTTTCAGAGAAAAGAGATAAGTTTTTTGTAGAAACAAAAACAGAGTTGTGAAGAAACAGAGTAAGACAGTGTGGATCGATTAGGATTTCAATTACATTTATCTTGAAGAGAGAATTTGAAAAAAAGATTTATGGAATTTGAAATCTTAAGTGATCAGGTGATTAAGATATTCCATGAAGCAAAGGGAGATATTCGAAACTTTAAAACCATGTGTTCTTGTACATAAAGAAGAAGAAACTATATAGCTGATAAGATTTAAATGAAAAATAAAGAAAAAGTGGAAAGAAAGTGAATAAAGAAGAAGAAGAGGGAGCTGAATTCGAAGCCAAGAAAAGAAATGATCCTTGCAAAAAAAATTGCAAAAAGCCTGTTTATGTGTAAGAGGACACGATTCTTTGCTTCTTTGCTTTAGGAAAGACAAGTATTTTTAGACATAGTGAGAGAGATAAGTAACCGAATGCTTAAATTTATTAGCCATAAATAAATAGATAGATAATGGTGTTAAGAAAATGCATGAACAATATAGCATAGTTTTCACTTTCAAAATCACATATATATATATAAGAAAGAGGTAATGGATTCGAGGCAATCGGGTGAGGATTTATGTCTAAAAAGGAAGATATTTATTAATTTTTCGTTTTGGCATATACTCAAATTGATGCATTAGACATAAGAATAATATGTATACACGTATACGTGGATAAATGGTTGAATATGTTACATGTATATTATAGATGATCAAAGGATAGAGAATCTACAAGTATATTAAATTAATATATAAGGCATCTCTGTGTGGAGTCTCAATCTTTTTGCAAATACCCAAAAAAGAGTATAAAAGTAAAAACTCTCAAACATACATTGGGACGTATGCAATATGCATTGTTTATGTGTCGTTTTTCTTTCACTGTATACATATATTCTATATGTTCTGAATTGACATGTATATATAAGCATAAACTGAGAGATTCCATGTGGACAGGAGCACATAAATCAGAAATTGTTTGTGTTTACTGTTCAGTTAGGTTATATGGTTAATGGTTCCATTCAACCACTAAAAAAGGGAATACACTATTTAATAATTTAATTTAGGTAGAAAGGAAATGATTATGTGCAAAGGATACATTTGGGAGCTTTCTATAGAAAATCTGAACCGTTGGATTTTGACGATTTTGATGTGTCAATGACTCGATGACAATGAGAAATTCAATGAAGGGCCAACTTTTGTTGTAGCCTATTTATATACGAAAATAAAAAAATGTAATGATAGGTTCCTTTTGGTCAAAGGCAGAGAGACTGTGTGAGAAGGGGGACCCATTAAACTCAACCCGAAGACTTTAAAGAGGTCTCAGAGATACATGCAAAGACCACAGTGTAGGGCCTTTTCTCATTCTTCTGAGTTTCAATATTAAATGCTTTCAAGAAATTTATTCTATAATAGATATGTTTGAGAACAAATGTTTTTGAGTTTTGAAACTTCCATGGTAAGCTATTGAAAATAGATAACGTGGTGTAGATATTATCGTTTGATGAGGAACAACTAAAACAAATGTTGCTAGTGTATTTCTGCGTGATTACTATTGTTGTAGAAAAATAAACAGAAGAATCATAATGTTAAAATGCAAATAATAATTAAAAAAAAAACTATTTTTCACATAAAGCTTTTGAAAAATAGAACGGGTTGTTCTATTTCTGTCGGGGTTAAGTTTTGTTTCTTGGAAATAAGTCGGCAGCAATTTCTGGTGGGGTTTAATTGTTTAGATTTTCTTGTTGATGATAATGCATGGCTTGTTGAATACGATAAAGTATTCTCATTAGAAAAGTACGATTTCATTAACAAAAAAAATGTCTGTTTTGATGGGCCATCATAAGGAATGCTTATTGGTAACTCCGAAAAAACAAGAAAAAAATCTCTAAACTAGCTAGATATACTACTATAAACCAAAATAAGTGGACCAATCTTGGGAAATGATTATTGGTAATTCCAAAAGATTTCAATGCCTAATAGTGTAAGTCTTTTGTCTCTTGTAACTCAATAGCCAATACATTTTAGATTTTATGCAAACAAAATTATTTTACAAAATTGATGCTATATGATAAATAATAAATAAACATTCATCAGATATGTGTATCATTCATGCAGCATCGTATCAATTAGTCAATGTAATCAAATTTTGCACCTGTTTTAAGATCTAACTAATACCCCTCAATATTTTTTTGTCCTTTTAAGAGTTGTGAATTGAGAAGGAACAATTTCTGTCGGCAGTCTTTTATTTTCATTCCTTTTTTTTTGGATTTTTCTGACATTTGTCAATTGTCACTAAAGAAAAACGCTTTTTAAATTCCTAATTTTAACTCCAACTTGGAAATGTCTCAATAAGTATGAAAATTTATAAAGAGACAGCTGTCACAAACGAAGCCAAAAGAGCGTTTAAGAGACGACAGCGACGCGTCTTGGCCGCTAAGGAAACGCGTTTGCAACAAACTGCCGTTCTCTTCACGTTACTACCACCACATTTCATTTTCAAATTGACAGCACATATATAGTTCTAAGATTTTTCTTTTTAATCTTTTGTCTCTATTATTTAACGAACTAACTTACAAGTAGGTTTCTTTCACAATAACAGTTTAACTCTTAAACACCAACCACGGAATAATTCAAGAAAAACACATTAAACATCTATTGTTTATTTATTTATATTTAATTTTGATAGAAGTTAAACATATATTATTGTAAACATAAATTATTTTCTTCACCATGCCATATATTTTAGATGAACTAAATCAATCTCAACAAAGAATGTAGACACATTGATTTATGAAAACACACACAATTATGTACTTGGAAACGTAGTATGTTGCAATCATTATTTATTTTTCCTCTAATAACATACATTACGTGAGCTTAAACCAATTTGTGTTGCACTAATTACGTTGCAAAACTATTGAATTACATGTCACTCTCGCTGATATAATGGTATTCATATTGTGAAAATTAGATTGCATTGACTATTTAAAAGATATATATTGATCATAAATAACGTCGTTAATATTGATAATTAAAAGAAAATGTTTATCTGTATGGCTCCATGAGAAAATTTACTAACTCAGAAATTCGACAGAGATAAGGGAAAGAGATTGGTACCTTTCATGGGTTCACAATTTTCTTCCAAGATAGAACAAAAAGAGAAAGAAACACCCAAAAGAAAAAAAATGTTGAAAGAAACTAAAAAGATGATGTTTATATAACAGACAAAAAAAATTTGAAATGTGTACAAGAAAATGGAATAGATATATGCAAGATAGAATTAAGAAAGGGTGGAAAGCATGAGGAGCTTTAAAGGCAATGAGAGGAGCCTTGCCAAATTGGGGTTTACAAATAGGCAGTTAGTTAGCTTAGCTTACATGTTTCAAGTGCTTTATTTCTCCAAAGCAAGAATCATGTGTCCTAATTCCTTTACTTTTCTTAAAAATTTGGACTACAATATATAAATCAAAATAAATAAGAGTTTGTCTTGATAAGTATATATGTCATTCATCGAGACGCCGCATACTATATATAAATTAAAATTTAATTAAAATCTTATTATCCTGCTTCTTATTATTACTTCAAAGTTTCAAAATATTTTTAAAATACGTAACATTATGATTAAAATCATGTATTTCTCTTAGTTTTTATTTTATTTTATTTGTTGAAGTTGCTTCTTAGAAAATTTTCAAATTGCATGCCTTGAAATTACATTTGAATTTTTCCACCAAAAAAAAAAAAATCAAAGCTTATAACATTTTAAAATAATCTATAAAATATATTTGAAAGTGTAAATGTAAATGCTAAACTTAGAACGATCAATCTATCGGGACACGTTTATGGACTTAAAGCCCACGAAGCTGAAAGCAGTAACACAGAAGAATGCTGTTGACTTGTTAGGGCATAAACGGGCCTAATTTTTTTTATTTTTTCTTGTCTGACTACTTAAAACGACTTCGTTTTTTAGCCTAGGGTATTATTACTTGTTCGAAGAACGCTGATTTCTTCTCCGACGAGCAGAGACTACCGAAACCACCGCGTGGAGCTATACGTCGTCTCCACGAAGCATCTCTTCTAATCCTTTCCGTCTAAGAAGAGAAGTAAGTTCTTCCTCCCTTTTTTACCTCTTGATGAAATAGTACTCGTACTAGATTTCGTTTTGATAGGTATGGATATTTGGAAATTTCTGTTTTCTAAGCAGAAGATCGAAATTGCAACAAGAATCTTTCTCAATCCAGTTTTTTTTTTTTTGGTGTGTTGGAATTAAGATGTCAGTGAGCAGTAGATTCAGCTCACATGTTGGATGTATTTACTCAAAAAAGCTCAGTGTTGTTTCTATGTTAATTGGTTTCCAACTGTTTCACTTAAGCTTTGATTTCATAGTGAGTGTGATCATTTTTTTAAGGAGCAAAATCTCTTATCTTGTCTTCTGAATCAGGAGCCTCTTCGTGTTTGTGTTGTGTTCTGAAACAAAATCAGGAACAAGCTTCTGATGTTTAACGTCTCAGAGATGAAAGTGTATGTCCTGTTTATTATATGTTCCATCTTCCATCTTGCAATTCTTTTTTCTTTTTTTTGTTTCTTTAGCTCCATGTTTCGTTCTCTGTTATGTAATCAAAATCCGAAAAATGGGTATTGCAGAGTAAAGGGAAACGCTGGTGCACTTACCAATTTCGAGGTACTTGACTTCCTAAACTCAAGAGGTGCATCAAAGGATACTACAAGAGTTATAGCTCCAATTGCTAGATCAGAATACAAGGTATTGTCTGGAAATTTTCTTTAAGGACTTTTTAGGCTTTTTTTAGCTAATCCGAATGATGTTTAGGTCTATGATTATTTGGTGGAGACTGCTGCTTGCACTCAAACAACAGAGAGCGTTTACAGTTTCTCAGAGAAGTGCAAAGATTTCAAAGTCTCCAAAGCTGAGATTCTCAATATCATCAATCTCCGCCCTTCTTCTATTGTTGAATTGATGCCGGTTTGTGTTTTTTTCTTCTTCTTCTTATGTTGTTCTATCTTCTCTACCAAATGTCATCAACATATATCTTTCTTGTTGCTTATAACATTTGTTGATTGTTACTCTCTTGTAGATCATAGAGAATCCCGACCATCGAGAGATCGATACAGATGGTATATTAGAGCTTGTGAATGATTTGCTACCACCTCTGCCTACAGCTGAAAGTCATAAAGAAAATGATGAAGAAGAAACAGAGAACCGTGAAAGTCATAAAGAAAATGATGAAGAAGAAACAGAGAACGGTGAATAGTCGTTAAGTCCCTAACATGCAAATGATGTGGAGTATTATCTTTAAAATCCTTCTAACGTTTGAGACATTAGCAAGATCCTGATTTACGACGAATATGCTTTCTAAGTTGCTGACTAGTTTATTTTCGTTTCCTTACATTAATTAACGAATGTAAAGATTTATTTATCTTATATGTTCCTAAGTGGTAATGGTATCAGATTTGTTTATCCTGGGACACGTGGAAACCTTTATTGTTAAGACTAGTACTTTGACTTTAACTCGCAGATTGAGTTCACATAAATTTTTCAGAACTGAAATATTTTTAAACACAATTTTCTTGTACTTGTAAACCAGTTATTTATCTTCAGAAATCATATCACATAATTTATGATATTAATTACTAAAGTCGTTATTTAAAAATGTTCATTAATGTGCCTAATCTGAACCTACCCCAAACAGAACTAAACTGAAATTACACCCAGACATATAATTACAACTTGTTTTATTTAGTTCATCTATATAAAAAATTAAATCAAAATATTCACCATAACTTACATCATATTATCTTCAAACATTAGGTCCAGTAATTCATGATTTAAAAAGAATAGAGATACGACCCACAAAAGTATAGAAGAATATGTTCTACAATTATACTAAAAAGGAATAATACAACTTATTTTAAATACTTTTCTTGTCGAATATTATTTCAAATTTTGTTAGATAAGCATAGGGTTTGACAATTTCACATTAACAAATTAAATAGGTATCTCAACCTTTATAAAAGTATATGTAATTTCATTTCTATTGATAGATATAGCGGCATATTGGGTAGAAATATTCAAAATCCGTATACATCTATAGTTTAGTTCCAAGTATGACATAAATAAAATTCTCGTATATTTGATACGTATTCGAACCATGTTGTTGATGGAAGAACATTCAAGATGAAAGACATAGCCAAAAAATACATATAATACTATATATTATTGGTTTGCGATCTCAATTAGACCTGGTTGGTTTAAGTTCATTAATGTGCTGGTTCAGTGGTAATTCGATCCCCGTAAAGGAAGATTGTTGTGTTTGATAAGTTTTTTTTAAAGTGGTTGATTTCGGTTTGGCTTAAACCAAGTTGTTAGGAAGTTAGAACCATTTTGTTCTTCGACATGCTTCCTCAGTTCATCTAGTACTTAATTAATTGTCAATCGAGTTTGTACGATTTATAAAAAAAAAAAAAGAGTTTGTACGATTTTACATATACTCAAGAATTTGAAAATTCCTTAAGAATATGCATAAACTCCATTTTCCTAACTTTAATATATCACAATTCTCTAGTTTCTAAAATTTTACATTTACTATATCAAAATAATTCACATTGTTAAGTCTGATCATCTCATGATGTTATACGGATAATAGGATGATGTAACGAAAGATAATGATTCTTTAGTAACGTTATATATGATGATGCAATTGAAACAAAGATACGCGGGATAGATATACCTTTAAAAGTGGGTCTCACTAGATGGAGTATGTGTGCCATAGAAATTGTCTTCGTCACGCTTAGCTTATCTTGTAATTTATTCTCACACCATTCTCGATGCCCTTTTATTATTCTTTCATTTCTTTTTATTAGTTTTTAGTTTTGTTTTTTTTTCAAAAAAAAAAATTAATGTGAATCACGTATGAAGTTTTCTCCCTAGATCCTTACAATCTTCACTTTCCTACTTGTCTCATATATTTATGAAGTTTTCCCTTTAAAAAGTTGTTTAATTTTTTTTGTCTCATTAACTCATATATAACTGATTACAAGTTGTTTAAAAATGAGATTGTATTATCTTGATTTTTAATTATCAGTAAAAAAAATCTATCGGTAAATATTTCAAATCAATTAATCAAACGTCAGATTCTAAAGTCAAAAAGAATTTATAATATTGTGTGGTCTGGTATATATTTTAATCGTAGACCCCTATTCAATATTTAATTACATATAGTTCTTAACATGTCTCGCAATAAAATGTCAGGAGGCAGGTGCCTCATGAGGAGTGTCAATTTGAAAATCCCACTATCAACTCACCAAAGATTTAGTCCTATAGTATTTTCTCCTTTTTGACGACCATAAATATATAGGCTATTAGAAACGAAAAACAAAATAAGAAGAACAAGAAGATTACAATTACAGACTACTGTATATGCATCGCTATCGTAACATATATTGTATGTTTTTTTTGGGCAAATTCTCAAGTAGTTTATATTTATCATTTTTGTTCTTGAACGTTAGTGAATTACATGCATGGTTTAATAATATATATCCACATAAAATGTACAATCTTAAATCCGCTCAACTGTATAACTAAACTTTTTACTGAATTATCCTAAAACCACACAATGTTATTTGTATACAGGCAATACAAGTACGAAGGTTAAGCCTCTAAACTAATATGTAGGTGTGTTATTATACATCAAAGCCAAATTTAGAGAGAAACTTTTACTTACAGAGAATTATAAAAGAGAAAAAGACAAGGGAATTAATTTTTTTATCTCTTTCTCTTTAGTGATCAGTTTAGGGGAATTACCTTCTTCGTAACAAGATTCACTTTATCATCAGCCACTTTTAAAATTTTGTATTTTATTTACTAAATTTTGAGAAGAAAAACAATTTCGTAGTTTAGAAAATTATTATTGTTATTCTACCATAATATGTTAAAAATATATATTATTTGCGTATTAACCAAACTGCTACATATATTGTTAATACTGGTTTTAGATGTCAGAAGCTATACACTGAACTTAAGAATGTGAAATGCGTTTGATTACAAACAAAAAGAAACTATACACTAAAAATCTAAAAATTTCTGTTGATAAAGAAAACACTGTTACAGCCCTCAAACTTTTGTCCCTTCTTCTTTATCATCGATCAAACTCTTTAAACTTTTTATTTCGAAAATCAATAATTAGAAAATATCAAAAGTAGTGAAAATATTTGAATAATTAACTAATGATTCAGGAAGTCAAGAAAATAAAAACTTGAATCATAATATTTACACACGTAGAAGTAGAAAAAGTGACAGGTGGCAAGAGAATAGATACTTTGCTTGAGAGGAGCGAGCGAGTGGAGCCCACGAATGGACCCACCTAAGGTCTCAAACTCTTCCTACTTCTTCCTCTTTATCGTAACTCTCAAAAACTCAGACAAAACTTCGAAAAAGATATTATTCTCTCACTTTTGTCTCTGTTGTGTAACGATCAAGCCGCTATTTCTGAAATCATCTGACGGCTAACCTTGTTTACATGGGTCCTTCTTAAATCGCAGCCGTTGGATTAATAAAGATGATTGGTCAAGTTGACGTGGACCCACCCAAAGAATGTGGGTCCGAGGAATTTGGAACCACCGACGCTTTCTTTTTCCTCCGCCACATCCGTATATACGGTCTATCTATCTTATACACTATTAGACATTTCTATACTTACAGATTTATAATACAAAATAACTCGAAATTAAAGTATAAACTTTTATCATGATCATCAAAGCGAGGCGTATTAGCTTTTCAAAAATCAAATTTTGAAAGATTTTCTTTTCTTCTTACTGGAACAGAGCATATGTTGATAAACTAATGTCTTCATATAAAATAAAATAAAATAAAATAGGGATGCATATATATGATACTCCAGAAATAGAAGATTTAAAAGCTCCATAGTTCACGCTTTGGTGTGAACCAAAACAATAATAACTTTATCCAAATTTTTCTTTGAAACGATAAAAAGAATCTAAATAAAATTACTGAATTTTTTGTTTTATATTGGTACGTGGCTTTAAATAAGATCACCTGAGTTATCAACGATCAAAATAAAAACAAAATGAATTTCAGATAGATAAAAATAAGCATTTTCTAACCAATTATTAACTAAATTGAAACGATTTATTTTCTTCTTAGTCAAACTAATTGAATTACTGTCTACTAGCTAGTATTAAACTCGTACAAAAAAAAAGAAGTAAAAACAAATACGTGTGAATTAATAAGTTAAACAAAGGAGTAGAAGTAGGTTTGAGTGGAGACAGCAATCCCGAGGAGAAGAAGGGTCCTCTTCTTGCTTCCTTCTTATTCACATCCCAACCCCAAACTCTTCCTTGCCTCATCTCCTCTCTCTCTCTCTCTCTCTCTCTCTCTCTCTTTCTAGATATTGTTAAGGCACCTGTCTTTAAATTTCTCACTCTTCTCGAACTAAAACACAAAATGGGTCTCACATCTCTTCAAGTTTGCATGGATTCTGACTGGCTCCAGGTAATTTCACTTAGACCTCGACTTATTGTATTTCTGTTCGCTTTTTGCGTATAATTCATTTCCAAATGGACATAAATCATCTCACATTTTAAGCAAAATTCTTTTGTTGATTGTAAATATAAATGTCAAATGCTAATGCAAGATCTATTTGTCTTTGATACTGTACTTAAAATTGAAAATAGTTTCTGCTTTAGAATGTGAATTGTCAAATTTTTAATTAAATGAATTTGTTTCGTCCCATGTAAGTGCACATGCAAAAGCAAAAATTAGGATTGAAAAGATTTAGAACCATCATTTTTTTGGCATGCGACTGATGCATGATGATACAACTTCGATTATACAGAAATTTTCACATTTTTGATATGGTTCTTTAAATTGTAATGTTAGGAAGCTGAGTCATCAGGCGGAAGCATGTTGGACTCTTCAACGACTTCTCCATCAGCAGCCGACATACTAGCGGCTTGCAGCACTAGACCACAAGCCTCGGCCGTGGCTGTAGCGGCAGCAGCTCTGATGGACGGTGGAAGGAGGCTGCGTCCACCTCACGACCATCCTCAAAAGTGTCCTCGTTGCGAGTCAACACACACTAAGTTCTGTTACTACAATAACTATAGTCTCTCTCAGCCTCGTTACTTCTGCAAGACTTGTCGCCGTTACTGGACTAAAGGCGGCACTCTACGGAATATTCCAGTCGGTGGTGGATGCCGGAAAAACAAGAAACCATCTTCCTCTAATTCGTCCTCATCCACTTCTTCCGGCAAAAAGCCAGCCAATATGATCACCACTAACACCACGGATCTTATGGCTTTAGCACATTCTCATCAGAGTTACCAAAATGCCCCTCTAGGGTTTTCACATTTTGGTGGGATGATGGGTTCTTACTCAACTCCGGAGCAGAGTACCGTTGGATTCTTGGAGAGCAAGTATGGGGGTTTGCTTTCGCAGAGCCCTAGACCTATTGATTTCTTGGACTGCAAGTTTGATCTCATGGGAGTGAACAATGACAACCTGATCATGGTTGATCATGGAAGTAACGGAGATCATCATCCTCATCATAATCACCACATGGGTCTGAATCACGAGTTAGGTCATAACAACAACAACAACAATGGTGGATTTAATGGGATTTCTCAAGGAAACAATGGAAATGGTGGTAACGGTCTCATGGATATCTCGACATGCCAAAGACTTATGCTATCTAATTATGATCATCAACATTATAATCATCAAGAAGATCACCAAAGGGTAACAACAATAACGGATGTGAAGCCAAATCCAAAGTTGTTATCGCTTGACTGGCAGCAAGATCAAGGCTATCCCAATGGTGGTGGTAGTGGGGGCGTAGGAAAATCTGACGGTGGAGGATATGGCGGTGGTGGTTATATCAACGGTTTAGGTTCGTCGTGGAATGGTTTGATGAATGGCTATGGTTCGTCCACTAAAACAAACTCCTTGGTTTGATAAGTTACTCAGAACTTTTTTTCCTCGTCGTCATTAAATACTAGTAGTAGTATACAAGTAGAGAAGCAATTAAATTATGTATGGATTTGTTTGGTTAGCCAGTTTTACTTCCGTAATTGACCGCTAATTACGAGAGTAGTCTTGATTAGAGTATTCAGAGATATATTTCGGTTTGTGTGTGTTCGTGTTGTTGAGATGTAATGTTTCTTGCTATATATAAGTAGTGCCCATTTTACTTTTGATAAACTAGCTCCATATGACTTAATAACTGATTACACAAACTATGGAATAACTTAAGTATATAATTCAAGATTCGTTAGATGAATTTAGATGCACAATCATCTATTGCGATGTATTATTTTCTTTTGCTATTATGAGATAAACGAGCTCAAAATTTTATCCATGGGATTTGAACGTGAAGAGGCAAGAAAAGAAACAGAGTCGTTGACTGAAAGAATATTTGACATTAAAAAGAGGAAAGATAAGACACTTTCAATTTGGAATATATTCTAAAGAGAAATTAAGAGACACAGTACATCACACGTATAGACAAGATCCTCTACTGATGTATTTCTGAAGATACTTATTCACATGAGTTAGTAATTTAAGCTCTAGATTAAATCCGTTTTCAATATGATTGGCTGTGTCATATTTGGCATAAAATGGATACTCTAGTGATATACACGTTTCAGTTTTTTATCCACAGTGAGTTTTCAAAATCTCAAGCTTGAAATGTGTTTAAATAAACAAAACACAGCCAAACATACAAAGCAGAAGAAATCAAAAGAAACCTGTTCATAAAATTTTGAAAGATCGATCCTATAAGCAACGCTCTTCGAAAGCTTTGGATGGGTTTTTACCGTCAATCTGCGAATGATGAGGGAAATCAAATGGCATTTCTTCAGGCGAGAGCCAAGCTTCTCTGAAAACTCTCGAGACTTCTTCATAAACTACTCCATTGCCTTCAGGCGTGAGATGCAATCCATCACTGCTCATAGCCAACACCAACGAGCAAGAACCATTTATAAACAACAATAAATGATACAGGAGACTAGCGTTTTTGAAAACCAACAACATTTTGGGATCAGGTTAAGATACAGACCTTAGATACTTTCTCTGCCAATCATAGGTCTCCTGCATCTTGGACCATAAGTCGACACATCGCAGATCAAGATCCTCAGCTAAATGAACACACTGCCGTGCGTAGATTCCGGTAGTTTCGTTTGTTCTCTCAGGCTCCTTCATAGCTTTCTCACCATAGATTGATCTGACGTAATACAATCACATGCTTGATTATGAGATGTGTTGGACTAAAATATATGAAAAGAAGATAGAGATCCAAATAAAGCCTACTCTGCATAACTTTGTCGTCCAACTTCATCAATCGGTGGTGGAGTTATAAGCACAATTAGCATGGTAGGTGAACATTTCTACAAAACAGAGTCACTATTAATAGTTTTTAAAACACAATTATTCCAAATAAAGGAATGCATTTCCAGAGAAGTCAGCAAGAAGGATCATATAAAACCTTCAAATGGTGAACAATTTTTCTGATATTATCTGTATACTCTTCCACCGGCACATGTTGCCTATCACTGGTTCTTCCTTTGAGAGCTGCATCGTTTGCACCGAAGAATATCGTTGTGGCCACAGGAGGAGAAGAAGAGTCCTAAGCAAAGAGAGAGTTACAAGAAACACTGAGATATAGGCACCAAGGCAACTCAAGATATATATTAAGTCATACATCAACACATCCTAGACTTTATATCAAAACATTCTGAACCCAATTCTGATTTTTCCTTGACTTTGAAAGTTCAATGTTGTTCATAACTCATAAACAAAACTAACAAATGTATAATGCATTAGTGATACAATGATCTTTAGATCTATCAGGTTCAAACTCGATCATAATCACAGTCACTACACATCCTGAACAAAATTACTCCTTAGACTACCAAATAGATCAAATTTCAATCAACATAATATCATTGAATCGAAAAATCAAAAGAGAAATTGATTCGATTAGAGATAAGAGTTCTGACGAGAGGGAAAATGTGATGAAGCAAGAAGAGAGCCCATCTAGTGTTGTAGCCGCCATAGCCACGCACCACTATATCAGCCTTGCGAGAGTAAGCATCAGCAAGAGCAGATCCCCACCCGCCGGATCTGAATGACTGCGCCGTTATCGAATCGCCGAACAGAACTATCTCCGGCCTCATCTCTGTCTTCCTCCGGTTTACTCTGTAACCGTTGACTATTATAAAATCCAGTCATTTATGGGCCGAACCATATGAACTGGGCCTTATAACTATTTTAATATCTTTAAAATTTCATTCATATTTGTTTTTTGTTTTTTTTAAAGACATTTTTGTCATCTGATTTATCATTAATAATAATAACTTACAACCAGAACTTAACATATTTTCCCTAATTTTTTTTTAATCTTTCCTCCAACTTATTATAAGTCCACCTTACTAATTTTTAAAAGAAAACAAAATAAATAAAGATTTTGGAAGCAATCGACAAAAAAAAATCTTTAAGATATGCAAAATCTCTCATTTTCATTCATATTTTCCCTCCTTTATTTATCTTTCATTCTACTTGTATCTCCTAACCTCCATTGTTATAACATCATATCTATCATTTTTTTCCCCAAATACTCAAACTTTAGTTTACTAACATCTCTGTTCTCAAAACTCATTCTTTGATCCAAACAATAAATGGCTGAAGTTCTGCTACCGACGAAGATGGAGACTGCTACCAATCCTTCAAAGTTTGGATCGCCGGATCTTCTTCAAGTTCTCGCCGTCGATGACAGTCACGTTGATCGAAAGTTCATCGAGCGTTTGCTCAGAGTCTCTTCTTGTATAGGTAATTTAATTACATCCTTTTCATTAACTGATTTCTTTAAGAAAAAGAAGAGAGAATCCAGTTTAGATTTGGTTATATGAGTAAAACCTCTGTTGTGTTCTTCAGTTACTGTTGTTGATAGTGCTACAAAGCTCTGCAATACCTTGGATTGGATCATGTTGAGAATAAATCGATCGGCTTCGAGGTAAATAATTATTTTCAAAATTTCCTAGAGAAAATAAAATTTAGCAGATTATTAATGGTGATTTTGCTTTGTCAATTTTTAGGATTTGAAAGTTAATTTAATTATGACGGATTACTCGATGCCCGGTATGACTGGCTATGAACTCTTGAAGAAGATCAAAGTAAGCAACAAAAAAATTCCATAGAATCTCATGATTTTGAGTTAAGTCCCAATTTTATTTATGTTTATCTAATCGTTTTTTTTTTGGTAAATTTCCACGGGAATCCTCAGCTTTCAGACAAGTACCGGTGGTAGTTATGTCCTCAGAGAACATTTTGCCTCGTATCGATTGGTATAGTTTCAGTATGATCGTAAATTCGTAGTTGTGTTAGTATTCAAACTATCGTAAGTAAATTTGGAGATTATCTTAGTTGAGGAATTCTTGGATGATTTATGTTACATTTAATTTAACCTCAGTCTATTATTTTGAACAACCGTATAAGTTGATTTCTTGTAACCATTTTGGTGGTGATTAGTTGATTACATAACTAAGCAAAGTTGAGATTTGGTGACCTTTAGTGGGTCCCAAGATTATTTTGTGTATAATGATGTTTCTAAATTCTAACCAGCAAAATCTCTACTTTGGGATTTGATTCTGTTTCTAGTGATGTGAATTTACAATCAATTAATAAAATAATTATGTGATCTTGCCTGCCTAATCTTTGGTAGGGTATTGTTAAAGCCAGCTCACATGCTTTTAGCTTTGCATATCAGGAAAGAGCACCTCTAGACCAAAGTAAATTAAGGGAATATTATTTTTGAGTACAAAATGGCCAACTCAATTTATGAACTGGCCATCTTATGACTGTTTGCTATACACACACAACAAAAACAACTTATTGATCCAAAGCTATCAACTTTATTGAAAAAATTGAAGTTTACTATATCTGATCTTCTTGTGATATTTTTTTCCGTATTCAGATGTCTTGAAGAGGGTGCTGAAGATTTCTTACTTAAGCCGGTAAAACTCTCAGATGTAAGAAGATTAAGAGATTCTCTAATGAAAGTTGAAGATTTATCTTTCACTAAGAGTATTCAGAAGAGAGAGTTAGAAACAGCGAATGTCTTCTCTTTGGATTCATCTGTTCACTCTCAGCTCAAACGCTCAAAGATCTGAGCTTTCCGATGCAAATTTCGTGACTGGATCTCATAGAAGCTATTATGTTATATATGCAGAAGCTTATGACTCAATGCGCCTATATCGATGATTTTCTCCAGCTTAATCACCTACAAAATTTCCCAGCTCTTCTGGCTTTTTTGGCTGATAGAATTCAGTGTAGACACGAGAAAGAGGGTTTATTCACATGGTTTCATGGTAGTAGTAAATTAGAAATGTAAATGGTAAAGAGAAAACCACAGCTACATTATTTTTTCCTTTACAATAGATTAGTAAGCTAACTTTCTGTGACACATAAACAATCAGAAGTTTCTTGATTATTGATGAATTGCAGCTAAATAACCTCAGAAGAGAAACACCAGAACAAAATATAATGAGAATCCATATCTGGTGAGTCTATAAAACACACTTTGGTAATGAGTAAGCTATAAAGAAGATACATCATAGCAACAAGCCAACAAAGTAACTCTTAGCCTTCAATGGTGTTTCACAAGGAATAAATGCAGACCAAACAACTTCAAAATTTATAGATATGTTATTTGAAAAGGGAAAATAGCATTATTGAAACTATTTTTATGTATTTCACTTTTCTGTACCTCTTTTATGTATTCACACATCACACTCTACATCACCATCACCACATGTTTCTAAGACTTAGAACCATCAATGACATAGAAAACAAAGTTCAAGTTACATTACCTTCTAAGCTAGAAAGAACCACAGAGTCTAGGACTGATGCAAAATGCATGGAAGAAAACAGAGCAATCGAACAGACAACATGGTTTGCGAAAACCACACCTCTCTTTTCAAAACCTGCAAAACATGCTAGACGAACGAGCCAGCCGAATTGTTAGACCACCATCTTGAATAATAGTCCCAGCCTTGTTTGCATTCCGTTCATATGGTTTCCTGCACCCTGGACATCGCCCATCCCCATCGCAAATTGTTTTGTGGCAGAAAAGACAGAGCCGGAATCCGCAAGGACATGGAAGGAAATTTGAATCCGTTAAGTCCAAGTCTTCGTAGCAGATGGGACACGAAGACGGAATTGCCACAGAGCTAAAACGCTTGTCCAACTCAGGAAAACTAAGCTGTTTCGCCAAATTAGGTAACCCCTGAGGGCGAAGGTCATCATCTGGCCTCCAAGCTCGATAACTCTTCTGCTTCCTCGATAAAACTCTCAAGCAATCCTGTTTTGCATCGTCAACACCCACAACATCTGATGCATCACTAATCGAATCAGACACACTAGAAGCTAATTGTCCAACACTCTCTTGTTCTTTGGCAGACTCATGGATAAGAATTTCTTTCTTATTCTCTTCCTCAGCCGCTAATGCATCAGCAATAGCTTCCCAATCATCCACACACCCATCATCATCATCATCATCTACAGTTTCCTCTTCTGTTATGTTACCAGAGCAAAAGCCACTGCTGCTACTGCTACTTGTCCCACTGAAATTAGTGCTTGAATCTGTACCTCCAATGGAGCTATTAGAAGGTGACTCCATAAAAGTCTTATGATGAAGAATATTCCCACCAATATTATCCTCTTCTCTACGCACCTCATCAAAATTCTCCGCTGGGATATCTCTCTGATGAGGCTTCTCACTGGGATTAACAATCCTCTCCTCCTTGCATACCTTATTGCTCACTGCAACTAATAGTAAAATCAAAACCCAGAATCAATACATAGACCAAATCTAACCAAACGAACAAGCCAAACACACAATTGAAATATATATAAAAAGGGTAAAGATGAAGTTTTAAAAATGATACCTTGAGAAAGCCATTGCTCACGGCGAAGACCGAGCTTGTTCTGCTTCATCTTAGCAGACTTATTGTTCTGAAAACACAAATGCAATAACTAAATTAGAAAAACCATAAATCCAATTCCAGAAAAAGATATGAGATTTAAGAAGAAAGGATAGAGGATTTAGAAGATAACATTACCCTCTTCTTCTTTCCGAAATCTCTCGTGCTTGGAGCTGCAGTAGCAGAAGCGTTGGTAATCGAATCTGAAATCATGATTGGACGATGATACTCACCACCAAATTACACACTGGAAAATAATTGAAGAATTGAAATTAAAAGTAAGATTCTCAAAAACCCTAATCAGATTTGTTGCTTGAGGCTGGATAGAAAGAAGAAAGGTGAGATTTTTATTTTTGTTTTTGTTTTTGGTAGTTTAATAAAAATCAAAGAAAAGAGAAAAACAAATGAGAGAGATAATATAAAGGGAAGGGATAACGGAAACTCCTCTTCTCCTCTCCTCTCACAAATTTTCGTCTTTATGACAATTACTAAATTATCCCTAACTTTGACCTTAACACGACGTTCGTACGTGTGGGTTCTTCTGTGAGTCGGTGAGTGCGCATGTGTCAGTTAAACGATGTCGTGTATTAGAGGCTAAATATGGGTAGCAAATATACATTTACCTTTTAGTGTTCGCAAAAGATCTTTTATAATTTCTCTTTTGGAGCTACCTTGATACAATTGCGAAACTTGTAACCTTGTGAGACTGAGCAATCTTGTGATTCTTTCTTCCTCATACAAAATTACAAAGAATTTGAGAGATGAGGTTACAAAGAAACGAAACTAGTATGGGTTGGGTTTTTTTTTGCTAGGTGTGTGTCATTATTTATATCAGTTTCTTTTCCTTCGGATATTATGGCATATTAGTGATGATTGATACATAGTCAAAACAGTAAACAAAATAAAAACATGTACACCAAAAGGGGTAGAATTGAATTACCATAGAACGTTGAAATGTTAGTTTTAGTAAGTGGATTAAGTTTTTCTTTTGTTCAACAAGTTAATTTTATCAAACATATTATCATTATTACGGGTATGATATTATAATAATTACAAAGTTGTAGAATTGATAAATGTACGTCATAATTACATTTTTAAAATGTGAAAAATATCGTACAATATATCCATACGACTTCTAGAAATGAAAAAAAAAAAAAAAAAGTCCTTAGGATCTTCTTAAGTTATTATTAAGTAAAAATGACGAGAGGTTTTAATTCTACCACAATCAGATGGGTTTTTTCTCCTTTACAATTTGATTGGGGAAAAACAACAATACAAAGAGAAATCAAATGATCAAACAGTCAAAAGTTAAAAGTAAAAAAAAAACGAGGAAAAAAAAAAAAAATATATAAAATTGAAGTTTTTTTTCAACCGGTAGATTCTGAAATGCTTTGAAGAGAAGGCTGCCAAGCTCTAACTTTGTTGGTAGCTCCTATGTTCATTCCTCTCTGCTTTTCATCTATCCTTGTCTGTAAACCAAAGCTCTAACTTTGTTATTCTTTGAATCATCTAAACTTACTCCATTGTTTCAATCAGACGGCTAAAACTAAAATATTATATACAGAGCAATTGAGTTATGTAATATACAAACCTGAGTGTCTTTGTCAGAAGAAGATTCAGATCTTCGGGTTAGTGAGCTAATCTCCTCTTCTGCCACAGAAAACTCTCCATGGATCTTCTTCATCTTTTCAGATTTCTTAGCCCTTAATCCCTTCATCACCTCTAATATTTAGAAACAACACACAAAAAAGATTTACCTTAATTAGATCAAAAGTGAAGCAGAACAAAATAAATTGATTGGAACCCTAAAGATTAGGGCCTTTATTCCTGATTTTTGTGAATTTTATACACTTCATATGTCATACTTGTAATCAAGAGTGAAGCACAAGAAACAAATCGAAGAAAGCCCTAACAAATAGGGCAGTTTTTTCTTAACTGATTTTGAAATTCATACATGTTGTGTGTGTTTTTGCAGGAGAATGAGTGAAATATAATTACCTTCGGAAGAGATGAGCCTATAGACATGGCCGAGCAAGAGATTATCACAAGGACGGAGAAGCTTGATTCTAGTGACGCGGAGAGAGCCACCGTGAGGTACGGTGGATGAGATGAGGAGAGCCACGTGGTGACCGGGATGAGACTTAATCACTTGGCTCGCGCTCACTGTACAGTAAAACCTAACCGATTTACCGTCCGGTTGTTGGACCACCGTCGTTGCCGTCTCCACCGCTTGACAGTTCCCCATTTGTCACGGCGGAGAAAAGTAGGAGAGAGGAGTTAAGAGTTATGCGTAGGTGGACGCTCCTACCTATACTCTACATTTATTGAATACAGCTTACCTCTATTACTCATCATTTTATTTTATTATGTTAGTAACATTTTCATATTATTTTTCATTTTTTTGTCAACACTCAACAATAATTTTTAGTTTTTAATTTCGATTCCAGTTTATATGCATTTTGTCTTCAATTATTTTCGGAATTTTAATTCAAATGTATTAGGTGGTGTTTTATTTTTATGCATCTCCACTATTCAATAAATGTTTTAACATTATACGAAAAAACCTTAAATGAGGGAAATAAAAAGAGTTTTTATCAATAGGGCTAAACTAGATATACTAATTGAATACAAATAAAAAATAGTGGTGAAGTCAAGTAACATACTTAGACTAAAAAACGATATGGAATAAGACCGGAATTACTCATTTGTTTATGTTGTTTTGTTTTGGAGTGTCCGTACGGAGCCCCAAGTGTTTGCCCGGCTGGAATCTTTCAGTTAAAGTAGATTCTCAGTTAACTTGTAGTTAATCTTTAAAACCTTTGATACTACGAATATATTAACCATTTCTATTCAAGTACAATTTGCTATCATTTAGCTTCAGTTCGACCTATGGAAAAGTTAATTACTATTTCACTACTGTTGAAATTATTTACTATCTTTTCTAAAAAATTGTATATATATATATTGATTTATGACTACAAATATATCATATCATCATTCAGAAAAATACAGAAAATCTCATATAATTTCTTCTTTAAGTTGTTCAAATTTGATGTGCAATTTACTAGGAGGTTATTCAAAAAAAAGTTGTAATAAAATTAGTTAAATCCAAAATTTAGAAAACTAATAAAATATAGTTCTTCGATTTGTATGCAGTTAGAAATCGAAATAAATATTTGCTGAAATAAATAAAATTGCTTTTGTGGAACTAAAGAAAGCAACTTTATAAATCTTATTTTTTTTAAAGCAGCCAATGATAATTATTGTTTTTGGGTGAAAACTAAAAAAAGAAATGACAACCAAAAATGAAGTAATAATATTCCCTCGTGCAATTAACCCTATTCACATGCGTACTGTACACTTTATCTCGATCTCCTGAAAGCCAGTGTCGTATTAAACATTCATTAATGAAAATGGCTTATTAATTAATTACGGAATTAATCGATCAGCCTTACAAAACAAAGTAATCTTAACTTTTGCTTGTCCATTAATTAAGATAATGAACAAAAGTGGCCTTAAAGTCTCTGTGTTTTTTTAATTGAATAGAGAACAAAAACCTCACGTAACAGTGAAAGGTCGCTCCCAGTCCCAGTCCCTCTTATTCTTCTATGCCCAATTTTTCCCTTAGTATATGACCAATTATGTGGTAGACGATAAGAAAAATATATTTAATTAATTATAAATTTCTATCAAAATATTAGTAGAAGTCAATACGTAGGACGTAATATCGTTGAAGTTAATCCAATCAAAGGCTCTTAAATCATAGTTTCAGATTTAGTCCTCTTCTTTGTTATTTCTAAAATACTAAATAATAAGCAATTGTTTAATCATAAGACATTCATAAGTTTTTCTTTTAAAAAATCGACATAATCTATTTGCTTAAAGTAACAAAAAAAAATCAGATTAAAGATTTGTTTAGAAACTAATCAAAATCAAAAAGTAGTGTTCCCTCGGATTTACAAAGACAAAAGCATTGGAGAGAGTAAACAACAATGGTCTTAAGATTCATCATTCTTGTAAATAAGAATATAGAATTTGAGAGAGATATTTAAAGATTTCAAAGTTGTGAAAGAACCAGAACAAAAGAACCAATACACAGACGTTAAAAAAACTCAAAAGACAACAATGGCCAAACTTTGAGTTTTTTCACCACTTTTGTTTCCTGAAAACTCTTTGCTCTTCTTCTCTTCCCTTTTAGACAGATGGGAAATATTTGTTGAGATTGAAAGGAAGAGAGTAGAATTCTTCACTTCTTGTGTCGCCTTTGAAAGATCTAAACTTGTCCCACCAATGCTTCCCTCGGTCTTTCCTCGTGGAAGAATCTTTCTTGTGCAATGTGTTGTCCAAGAAGAAGGCAACGCTGCCAGCAACAAAAGCCTCCGAGGAGAATGGGACATTCACCATATCGTTGAACTGTCAAATATGTAAAAAGAACAAGACTTTCGTTAGCTCAGGCCATGCTAAAGTTGAATCGTTGCTGTTCTGTCAAAAGTTTATGATCAAATGGGTGGAGTTATAGGCATTACCATATCATTCCACTAAAAACCCATTTCCATGGAAAGAGAAGAAAAAATTAACAATGAGTTGATTACTACATACCCAACGAGCTTTGGAGCTGGCAGGACCAAATCCTTTGATTACGGTGTACTCATTGAAGTATTGAGGGATTGACAAGCCAAGAAAGACAGAGAAGCCTAAGATAAACTTAGTCCTGAAACTGTTTAAGTTGCAGAATTGAAGAAAACTCAAACCTCCAGCTCCTACGTACGCGAAGAAGAGACAGTATAACGCAGCAATGATGGGTGCAGGGATTGAAGCAAACACAGCTCCAAATTTTCCTGCACTTAACACGATATATCATCAGTAAAAATAAATATTCAAACAAAATTCTTCGTTTTTTTGGTAAAATAGATTTCCACTTTAATTTACCGAGAATAGAGAAGAATATCATGAAGCCTGCAGCTATCTGGACAACTCTTCGACTACCAACTCGTGTCAAGGCCAATAGTCCAGCATTTTCTCTGCACGACAGAGAAAAATGATCCCACTTTCATACCAAAGTACCATAGAAAATAATCAAATTAGAACATGTATCATCTCAGAGATGCTTACACTGAGACAGAGGAACCAGCACCAGTACCGAACAACCCTGAGATCAGAATGGCAACTCCCTGTTCCACAAAACAGACGATAATTTATTTTGTGGATCGATACTTATGAAGCAACACTCTAATTTCAAGAGTAACCGAGTTACCTGCCAGCCAACACCCCGGCTGAGAATAGAAGGTGGCAACATCGTTGCACTTGCATATCTTGAGACGGCAATAAAAGCACCGGTTGACTTTAAAGTTCAGCCAGACATGAAAGACACAAGAAACAAAAAAGATGAATAAACAGAATAACAGAGCATACTAAATCTATTTTTAAAGATTAAAATGGGAAGAAGATAACCACCGACCTCAACTAGAGCAACAAAAGAAGCCATCATCATTGCAAAAGCTTCTCCAGCATCAAACGATGGGGCACCCCATTGGAAAGGCCATGGAACTCTTATCCTGAGTAAAAAATATAACATTTTTTAGTCACATGTATCTTTTGATGCCTTCTTTCTTCATGATCTTTTGTTCTGCTCAAACTGAAAATTTCTAGTAGAAATGTTATAGTGAGAGCTGCAGCCACATATACAGAGCTGAGTTGTAACCACTTACCACGGGGCAGCACCTATGATTCCAGCACGATCTGTACGGCAACTTGTTTGTGTAATTGGTGCAGAACCATTGTAGGCCCCACCAACTGTAAGAAGATGAGCGTAGATCCACACAATCACCACCGCAAATATTACAGCAAATCGGTCAAACACATTTTTCCCTGATTTGATCACATGAGGCAGGTACTGCAACAGGAAACATTAACACATGAAATCAGGTAACTCTAAAAAATTATAAATTTGATTTTGGGAGTTAGGCAGGTTCAACAAGTTAAAAAGAATACCTGTGAAACGAATACTAGAATAAGAAGCTCAGGCAGCCCAATCTCTATGCATTTAGCAACCTGAAATGTAAAAGGGATATTAACAACTGAAATCAAGAAGAGTTTCTGGTCTGCTCGTAAGTGCTCATTTAAGTTGTTTGCTATTTCGTGTTTCAGTGCATCCGGAAAAGACTTACCCCTGGGAAACCAAACTCATACAGCCCAAATCCAACAAGACCCACCAGCGGCACAGCTGAAATAGGACTTAAGAACCTGAAAATGATATACAAAAGAAATTTACATAACCTGGTAAATGTAATGCTGAAGACATGTTGGAGATATCTAATGCTGTGTAAGCTGTGTAGTCAAATTGAATGTCTGAGACTATTTTCTCCTCCAGACTAACCTAACAACATTACGCCAGAGGCCACTGAAACCAAGAATCATCTGTAAGGTTGAAGCAACAATCAAGGCGCCTTGGGTTGCCCGCATTATCCTTTCAAAGCGCTAAACAGAGCAATTTAAACATGATATGTTGTCAATAATAATACCAAGATGGCATAATATATCTAAGAAAGCAAAATTCAAATTTCACAATGATAATAAACCAGAAAGGCATCATCATACATCAATAGGGTTGGAGGTATCACTGAATCTGCCAGAGAGGAGTATCGATATAGTTGTTGGTACAAATGTGTAGGATGCTCCGATAACAGCAGGCAGTCTAGTCCCAAAAAGTGTTTGGAGCAATGTGTTGATGCCAGCAACAAAGAGGATAGTCTGGATCACCTTTGCCTTCTCTTCCTGAAATTAGGACATAAGAAAATCAAAATCAAAATCAATCCAGTCACTGCCACCATTTGATATGTCTTCCTCTTTATATTATCAGTTAACTCTTTGAGGACTTACATATCCACCTCCCATCTGAGGAACAAGAGCAGTAGGTATGAGAACTGTTGTGCCAAGCATCACAAGGTAATGTTGAAATCCAAGAAGAATAGCTTCAGCTGAAACACAAGCATATGAAGAGAAATATGTAATTCTTTGAGAAAATTTCACGATTCCAAGTTGCAAACACCGAAATTTATATGTTCCAAAAGGACATGAGGGCAAATAAACGGTATAAACCGACTAATCCTCCAAAAGCTTGAAAATTTCAACGGAAACAACAGGTGTAAATATGAAACAAAACGCTGAATCACTGATAGAACATATGGAAGAGATCATGGTACTCTTTTGTCACATCAACATTGTCGAAACTAGAGGTACATCTATAGTAACATCAAACAAAGTTTTATATTCATTTGACGAAGAACCCACCCAGTGAGAAGAAGAGAAGAAAAACCACAAATTTTGCCACAGAGATGCAACAAAATAGGTAAGAACAGTGTATAAAAAAACAAATCTTAAGAGAATCAAGGTCATAAAAAGTGACATAAGACTGAGTCTTAGGTCAAGACATTATTCAGAAGAACTAACCCGGAAAGAAAGAAAAAAGTGAAAAAACGGAAACCTAACATTTTACAGACACCGACAAATAAAAATCTAAAAGCTTTCATCTTTGAATCTAAAAGACTCAGAAACAAGTAAGAAGAATAAGAAGAAGAAGAAGCTAACGCCAAGGAGGAGGACTGGTGATGCAATAAGAAATGTTAGGAAGTTGATCTTTAGGAGGATGAGGTTGAGGTTCATCTGCTTTGGGTGCTGGAGCTCCACCCCCCGCCATGTTTTTATTTTTGTTTATCTCACTCTATCTGTAAAACAAAAATCATCAGAGAGTTAAGCTCAAAAACACAGAGTACAATGAACAATTAACGCGGATAGAAAAAAAGCCCCAGATCGGGGAATCTACCAGAAAAAGAAAGCTGCAATGTGTAAGCAAAGCACTAATCAATGGAAAATTTTGACAAATCAGAAAAGAAAAGAGTGGTGGTGAAAGATAACTCACAGCAGTGGCAGCTTCCGGGAGAAAAGAGGAAGAAGACGAATGAAGAGTAACAGCCCAACGATAGAGAGAATAAGAGAGAGAGTGTGTGTTTGTGAGTGAGGTTTAGGTACAAAAGGTAAAGCCACACATACACAGACAGAGAAAGAAAGAGAGAGAGAGAGAGCAACTTTATTTTATGCAAAACTCGAGGTGAAATTATTAAAAATAATTATAGTCAAAAAAATTATGAATGAATCATCATGAAATGTTGACAAATATTGTTAGCATTTATTCATTTTGTACTGTGCTATCTTTAACGCAATTAATGAACCATTTGTGAAATTAAACATCATTTTTCACCAAATTATGGTAAATATTTTTTAAAAAGGAATAAAAAAACCATTCATATTAGATTGTTTTTTTTTTTTTTTTAAATATGGGGGCAACAGTAAGCATTAATTGTTTTTTAAACAGAAACAATGAATCAATTAAGCGAGAGCGGTGCTGAAAAATGCGCCGTCTGGTTTTTTTTTAATATAAAGAAATAAATATGTATAGTTTTGAAAGAATAGAGAGGGAGGAGCAGTAATTGATTGATTAATGAATAAAGTAAACGAAGGTGAAAGATGAAAGCGATGTGAACAAAGGAAGAGACGAATCTTTTCTTCTTTAAAGTTTTTTTGCATATTGAAAAGTCCTAGTCTTTTTCTTATACTAAGTAAAGTTGTTAAAATATTTAACCTCTCTCTTTTAAAAGTTGGAATTGTTCAAATTAGTATAACTTTTTCATTATTTGGTTGTTGAAATTTCCTTATAACTCTTGCATCACTTTTAAAAACACACATCTCTTAGTGTCGGTTTAATTATAGTTGTAGAAATAAATCACTTTCTTTTTTTGTATTTTACGATTTCTCATATACTTTTAGTTTTCGGACAAAGAATTCCCAACTGTTTAGTGATGATGGATTATGGTATTTGACTTCCAAAACTCCCATCTTATACATTTTTTCTTCTTCTCCAGTTGTAAATTATAGGCGTTGAAAATTTATGTTTTATACGGTTTAGTCGAATTTCGAAACATCCAAATTTACTCTTTGAAGATTTTGATTTCAGTTGGAGAATTACGAATATTGGATTAAAATATCTAACGTTAAGTCTTGAGATAGAAGTTAAGTACATTGTATAAAATAGAATCCCTTGTGATTTCTATTGACACGGATGTTATTCTTTGTATGCATCACTCGAAATTATCCATCTCTTTTTATTAAGAATACTTAAAAATGGAGAATCTAATTAATAATACTTTAGTAGTATTGTGCAAATCGTGTATATAGGCATAAAACTAACGTACAAAAAAACACAGCAAAGATAAATATCACGTCCACCTTTCTCTTGTAGTCTCGTTAATCGTGATCCAGATATAAAACAATCCAAAAAACAATTATAAAGATACTTTAACTTTAACAATATCTTTTTCTTGAAAAATAATTTGCCATAGAACTTATTTTTTTGGAAAAGGGGTTTTGCCATAGAAATTAGTGGGACATATATAATATATTCCAGTGGCTGATATGAATCAAAAATTCATCTCTGCAAACAAGCTTCCTAAACACTACCATTTCATTACTATAAACAAAGTTATTATCTTACTATTCAGAGTGCCTTTTTATATATATAAAAAAACTATTCAGAGGAGATGTGTATATTTTGATTTTCTATATACAATTGAGTTGAGCCATGTTTGTTCTCAGACGACGTTTTGTCAAAAACCAGTGATGCATCTTTTTCAATATATTAGTTTACGGTAATATAACAACTATAGTATACAACTGTTTTGACCTTAATTATATTCACCTTATTTTTCTTCTTTTTAGGTCAAACAATTCACCTTCTTCATCTCTTGCCGACAATTTGCAATTTTCCATCTTTAAGTTCCAGATAAATGCTAAATGAACAAAATACCCTATACTAACACGGTTATGTTTAGAGTGATACTTTCACAATATAGATAAACAATTGCAAATGTTGCAACATGCTTACCTGTCGCTACCCAAAATATCCTCAATAACTTGTTGTCTTTAGAAAACAAAAATTCAAAGTCTTATACATGTTTTGTTGAATCGATCTCTTCAAATTTTCTTGAAGGTATACATACACACGTTATTCATGATAGACTTTAAGCCAAACACCACATTGAAACGAGATATGCATAGACTATTTACGTTAGTCATAATATAACATATACACGCACAAAATAAAGTTTGAATACCCGACACGTGGATATGAAAATTCGTAATTAACTTAATTGTTAGCCAGCTACATTGTTTGAAGGAATTTTTTGCACGTGATCGAGAATCTGGCTCGAAACATTATACTAGTAAGTATAGTAATTAAACCACTGATTAGTGAAACAAGTATTTGAGTAATTGTGAGAGTGAGGTTGCATAGTATTTTATTTTTTCAAATACCGATAATGACCACATAATCATTGAGAACGGGAGACTCACGAGTTAGTGTCAAGTTGATAATGACGCAATATTCTGATTTTTTTGTTTGTATTTTTGTAACTACTTTTGCCTTTAATAATTAGCTATGGTTTTAATGTCAATCTTTGTTTTTTTCTAAATAGTTATTTTCAATTTTGTTTAAAATATTATTTTGCTCCATAAAATAATTAACATAATGTCCCCTAAATTACTGTAGTCGGGCGAATGGAGAGTATTATCGACTCGTTACTGGAACTGTGAACCCAGTCAAAACCGCCCTAAAGAGTGTAACATAGAAATTAAAAGAAAAACAAAACAGAAAGTTTATAAGAAAATTAAAGGCGACATAAAAATAGATGAAACGTATGATTTTTTTTTTTTTTTGTTAAAAAGTGGGGACTGGGGAGGGAGCACATGGACAATTAACACATTTTTTTTTATGGTTTACTTTTGGGAAATACACAATACACAACTCTCGCATGTGACTTTCTCCACTTTTCCCCCACAATTTTTTTTTTTTTTTTTTTTTTTTTTTTTTTTTTGAGTTTTACAACACCATCCAAATTAATGGCTAAGATTTGATTGATACTAAGTACTAACAAACATTAGTAACCTAATAAACACATGATCGGATAAGACTCGCGCCCTAAGCACTTTTAGCTTAAAATTAACTGTACCTGATATCATCATTGAATCTCGTTCATGATAAGAATTTGGTAGAGATTAGTGCTATGTATGAAGGATAAGTGTAGCCGGGTGTAAATAATTAACAGAGACACATTCGCACATGGCATCATGGACCCAGAAAATTCTTTATTTCTATTTTAGTGTATAAGAACTTAAAATATTCACTATATGAAATTCGTTATGTAGTCCCACGATCGAATCTTGACTTGTCCATTTAAAACATATTTTATATCCTTCCGTGGTTGAAATCCGAGCATTTAGAGTTCAAATATGGTTGTATTATTGAATAAAATGACATGTTCGTAATTATCTCAACTTTTATGTACGTTTTGGTTCATTTTACAAATCTTCTTTTTTCTTTACTTTTAATAAAAGCAAGTTTATGGTTATAAAATATGAAAATTTGTCAATGGTAAAAAAATAAAGTTATAAAGTTTTACTTTTCTTAACACGCGTTGATAGTGCCACAACACTTTTGTTATGAGCGAGTTAACTTTGTATTTATAAATAGTAATAATATAGTCGAGTAAGTGTAGTAAGGAATGTCAAATTATCTTGATGAGGAAAAAGAAAGGTCTTGGTCATGGTTGGTTTAGAATTACGAGCCCTGGCTGTTCCTGTCTTTCTCTCTTCCCCATACCAATTAAAAGTTGAATTGTAACTCCGATCTCACCAACTCATATAAATAAGTAATCATGTCGTTTACAAATTTATGACGTGATGTGTAAGTGTCGCATAGTTATCTTTCAACCTTGTCCGTTTATACATTTTTTTTTTTTAATTTTTACTAACGAAACTGTCTGAGTAATACAAATATTCTTCATCTGCCAAACACAGAAAATGTGCTTTCACAGTTCCACGGACAAAAAAAACAAAAGAAGAAACGTTACTTTGTCAGAAAGAGGCAAAAAAAAGCAAAAAGAGAAAGAGGTACATTTAGTTTGGGCTAGGTTAGGCCCAGTTTTGCTCTGACTGGTTCTTGAGCCCATCTAAATCTGTTCCATTATGACTGGTCCAGCCGTTTGTCGTCTATTCGACTGAGTTCTTCACTTCGTTTTTTCGGCTTGGTCGCTCCGGACCAAGTATATCTCTCAATCTATGTCTCTCTCTCTATTGAATCTGATGATACAAACGGAAATTGATGTCCACTTGTAAATAACTGTATGACTGATCTAAGCTGTTTTAATAAGATCGGTTCGTGCTCTAAGAGTGGTTCCTGGTTTTCTTGTCTGATCCAGTATTTATAATTCTTATGTGTGAGGTAGGGTTTGCAATATGGAGAATAGCTGATGTTAATTCATAACAAAAAATTGTTGAACATCATATAGCAGAAGTTAGTTGTGTAATTTTACTCAGCAACTGAAAAAGAGTGGATCAGTTCGAAGACTGCTGAAGTGCTAACTTAAGCAATCTCCTAGAATGGAGAAAACTAGCTTATTATGTAAAAATACCTTGACTTACACAACCTCCAGATCTTATTATTCTGTAACTTAACCAATTGACATTCAATGTCAATTACATTATTGTTCCAAGCATGGAAGAAACCCTTATCCAAAACTCTTACCCTCGATTGCAATTAATTATAATTGGAGAAAACGTGTTTGTGTTCTGGCGATTGTAGCTCTGTTCATGATGATGATGTTTTCAGCATAAGTCTCTCACTCAAGCAATGTTACTAGGCCTTTTTCTGCAGATTTAACACAGCCATCTCTATGTTTTCCAAATCGAAGCATTAAATTTGATGGAGACATCTGTTGTGTGTTTCAGTTCCTCTGGTCTTTTCATTCTTCTATAGTCTTTGGCAAGGAGAGTATCTTAGAGATGCAACTTGTTGTTCTTTAAGATTTTGTTGTTCTCAATCCTCTGTAAAACCTGTTATAGGCTATGATAATTGGTTCTTAAAGAAGAACAAAATCTTAAAAACTTGTAGACATTGGTATCTCAAAATGAAACCGAAGACAATGTCATTGTGCCTCAAAATGTTGAGATGATCTGCAACCTGAAATTGGGTGCGACTAGTGTTCAATAGATTCTAATGTAAAAAGTATAATATATGTGTCAAGAGAGACAAAGTTTGGCCAGTTGTACTTGAAAGAGTGATTTGACACTGGACAATGTAACGACAAGAGATGACATAATTTAAAAATTAAGGAAATAACTTAATTGCTATAGTAGGGCAGGTCTATTCGAACCAATTTCAACCAGATTGAACCGTGTTAATTGAGAATGTTATTTGCTGGTTAACCGAAAGAAAAAAACAGAACCAATATTGTGAATATTTGCTTTCGTATCTCGTGAAGTAATAGTAAAATAAATATATGAGAACGAAAAAATCAAAGGAAATTGAAATTTAAAAAAAAACGGCTAGAAGAACGTATGATGGTATTTGAAAAAAAAAAAAAAAAAAAAAAAAGAGAAAGTCAAAAGAGCTATTAACAGGGGAAGGCTAAACTAAACCACTCGTCATTGAATTGTATTGAACCCACAATCTCTCCTTCTCTTTGATGTCACCTGGATTTTAACTATAATTCTTTTCATATAAATATAATAAATAAAAATGCTGCCCGAAACACTTGCCCGATCTGCCCGACTCCTTCCAAAGAAGTTTCCCCTTTTGCCCCCGTCTCTCTCACTTTTTCTTTTTTTCTTTCGTTTTTTTTTTTATTTTCGCGATTTTATGCAAAATCCTGGATCGAAAAATAAGGAAGCTTTCGATTTGTGTTGTGGTCTCATCGCTCTATACGGATTTATCGCTCTTTCTTGTTCGTGGATCTTCGCGGTTTGGTTGGATCGGGTTATTCAAACCCTAGGAGTAGTTTTTAAGGGGAAAGACAGATTCTTCTTCTAATTAGGGTTTTTCTTTGATGGTGAATTAATTTTGAAAGAGGAGGGTTTTGATTGTGTAAATTAATGTTGTTCGAAGGAGAAGATGACAGAAGGCTATGCATGGGAAAGTTTGTGAGCAAAGGAGGAAGAAAGGATATCGTCGGCTTATGTTTAGAGCTCCTTCGCGTGTAACTGCGACCCTCGACGCTTCTTCTTCTTCTTCTTCTTCTTCTTCGTCTCTTTCTATTTCTTCATCTACTTCCTTTTCTAAGGTAATTCCATTTCCAAATTATCTATCTTTCTTTGCATATTCACTCGATTGAATTGGACAATTTGTGGAAATCAGTGCATTTTTTTTGTTTTCTATTATTTGATTGATCAAATACTCATCATTCTATTGGATTACGGTTTTGTGTATTTGGTTACGAATCGTTTTGTGTAGGATGGACGCATAATTAGTGTTGGAGACTGTGCTCTGTTTAAACCACCACAGGATTGCCCTCCCTTCATTGGTTTGATTCGGTTGCTCATTCCTGAGAAAGAAGATTACAAGTTAAAGCTCCGTGTTAATTGGCTGTATCGACCTGTGGAATTGAAACTTGGCAAAGGCATCCTTTTGGAAGCTCAGCCCAACGAAATCTTTTATTCCTTTCACCAGGATGAGATTCCGGCTGCTTCCTTACTGCATCCTTGTAAAGTTATCTTTCTTCCTAAAGGCTTCCAATTTCCCTCTGGAATCTCTTCATTTGTCTGTTGGAGAGTTTATGATGTTATGAATCAATGCATTTGGTGGCTCACTGATCAAGACTATATCGATGTGAGGATTTTCATCATTACTAGTTTTCATCTTCTGTTTAAATCTTTTTCTCTGTGGTATTTAATACCCTTTTTTCCTCTGCAGAAACGCCAACAAGAAGTAGATAAGTTATTGTGTAAGACTCGTTTCGAGATGCATACAACATTACAGCAGGGTGGTCGTTCTCCTAGGTCAATGAATAGTCCGACTACATCGCAAGTGAAAGCTGGAACAGATGGCATGCAGAACAATAATTCCTTTTCTTCACAGGGTAAGGGAAGGAAGAGAGAGCGTGCTGATCAGGGTCCCGAATCTGTTAAACGGGAGCGTTCTAGCCGGACTGGTGATAGTGGTTCCGCTTTCCTAAGAACAGAAAGCAATTTGAAATCTGAGATTGCAAAAATTACAGAAAAAGGTGGGCTAGTTGACTCTCAAGGGGTTGAGAGATTGGTGCAGCTGATGCTTCCTGAAAGGAATGAGAAGAAAATAGACTTGACTGGCAGATCAATTCTTGCAGGTGTTGTAGCAGCAACAGACAAGTTTGATTGCCTCAGTCGTTTTGTCCAGCTCCGGGGATTACCTGTTTTTGATGAGTGGCTTCAGGAAATTCATAGAGGAAAATTTGGGGATGCGAGCAGTCCAAAAGAAAACGATAGATCAGTGGACGATTTTCTCTTGATCTTACTTCGTGCTCTTGACAAGCTACCTGTGAATCTCAACGCTCTTCAGACTTGTAACATTGGAAAGTCTGTTAATCATTTGCGATCACATAAGAACTCAGAAATCGGGAAAAAATCAAGGAGCTTGGTTGATACATGGAAGAAACGTGTTGAGGCAGAAATGGATGCAAAGTCTGGATCCAATCAAGGTTCATCGTGGCCTGGAAGGTCTCGTCAGTCTGATGCAACCAAGGCGTCAGCATCACATCTACATCCGTCCAAATCTGTGTCTGTCAAAATACCATCAGAGAACAGCCTGAAGTCTGCAACCACATCTCCAAGTTCTACTAGATCTGCCCCATCACTTGGAACGGGTGTTAATGATGGGCAGCAAAGAAATACTGGTGCACTTCACAGAGACGGTGGCTTGAGCAGGAGCTTCTCATCACAAAGAACCTCAACTTCTGAGAAAGTGTTTCAATCAACTCCGACACCTGAGAAGACCCTTGATGTACCTATGGCTGAAGGTTACAGTAACAATAAGTTGATCGTCAAACTGCCAAAATGTTGCCGCAGTCCGGCACAGAGTATTAGTGGAGGTTCCTCCTTTGAGGACCCTGCAGCGGGTAATAGCAGAGCTCCATCACCTATTCCTTCAGAGAAGCATGATCAAAACATGAAAGAAATGAATGATACATACCGAGCTAATTTCAGCCCTGATGCTAATACTGAGTCTTCGCAAAACAATGACCTAAAAAATTTATTGACAGTTTCAGATGAGGTAGCTTGCTCTCCTTCTGTTAATGCTGGTGATGAGCATGACAAGACTGTAAGTAATTTCAGTAAAGTTGCAGAGATTGTCAAACCCACTTCTCCAATGTTAGTAGATGACGTCAAGGCTGGAAAAAGACATGGTGGATCACATAGTTCAATGAATGCCTTGATTGAAAGTTGTGTCAGGGACTCTGAGACAAACACATGTATGGCTGGTGCAGATGATGTTGGAATGAATCTTTTAGCTACTGTAGCTGCCGATGAAATGTCCAAAACCCCTGTTGCATCACCCTCCGTATCCAGGGTTTCAGATTCCCTGATGAATGATAACTCCACTGCGGAGAACCATACAACACTAGTCACAAGTTCTTTGGGTGGCCTACCTTGCAAGCAAGCTGAACCTGTTGCCAAGGATCCCACAATTGTTGATAATGAGCAACATGCTAATACTAGTGGCTATCAGTTGGCGAGTCTAGAGAATGTGAATGATTCTAAGCCAATAGATCCTGATGAGAACTCTGATTCAGAAGTGGAAGAATTGCAAAGGTTGGTGGATCAGTGCCTAGAGAATAAAAATTCAGATGATATAGTTGATCCAACTGCTGTGCACACAGCAGTGATTGGGGAAACCATGGGCGATGATAGTGACAGTGGGGTAGATAGTGACCTAAAGACTGAATTTACATCAGAGACAGATCAATTAGCAGTGGCAGATACAACGAGAAGGACAGTTAATTCTGTTTTTAGTGAATGTAAAGCCATTGGCATAAGTCAAACTGCAAAATCTTTGGCTGCTGAACATTCATACTCAGACGTTGTTGGTAATATTAAGAAAGAAGAGAAACCAAAGGTGACTTTGAGTTCTGAGCTAGTTAAAAATCTGGGTGAAGGTGTAGCTGTAAAAGTTAATAGGCTGGTGACTGAAAAAATGTCTGATGATAATGATTTTGGGATAGTTAATGACTCAAAGGCTGATGTTGCATTACTGTCAGATACAGTAGAAAGGGTGGAAACCTCTGTGCCAGCTGAATGTAAAGCCATCGACTTAATTCCTAAAGTGGAATCGCTGGCTGTTGAAAAGTCAACCTCTGACGTAAAAGATGATAATAAGGAAGAGCAGAAACTCCAGGCGGTTTTAAGTTCGGTTATACCAGTTTCTTGTGAATTCTCCAAGGAAGATGTTGCGTGCGTTGATAGATTGGTAACAGAAAAGATCGATGAAATGGGGGTTAATCATATAAACCAAACTGATAAAAAGAAGAAAAAGTGTGTGACTGCTTGTCTGGACTCATCTGCAACTAACGGCGAAGTTGAGCATGTAGAGGCGTCTCTTAAGAGTACTGAAGTTGCTAAACGGTGCACTGCGGAGTTAGGTACTCGAGTAATATCACCTAAAGTTGCAGAAGATTGTAGGAGAGCAAATGGGTCTAGAGTGAGTGGTGCTGATGGAGATGAGGCAGAGGAATGTACATCTGTTGCCAGAGATGTTCCTTCAGTTTCAGCTTCAGCAGGGCCAGAGATAGAAGCCAGAGTTGAATTTGACCTAAATGAAGGTTTTAATGGGGATGATACACAAAACGGAAATTCGAATAACTTCTGTGTATCTTTGTCTACGATACCTACTCCTTCGTTACCCACTCGACTTCCTGCATCCATTACTGTTGCTGCTGCTGCAAAGGGTGCATTTGTTCCACGTGACGATCTATTGAGAAATAAAGCAAGTATTGGCTGGAGAGGATCTGCTGCCACTAGCGCCTTCCGGCCGGCTGAGCCAAGAAAAGTGCAGGAGGTGGTGCCACTAGGCATGAATAATGTGTCTTCCTCTGATGCTTCTACTACTGCTGGAAAGCAAACGAAGACGTTCTTGGACTTTGACCTAAATGTACCCGATGATAGAGTTCTTGAAGATCTGGCTGCCCAAAGATCTGCCAATCCCACAAATTCCGCTGGTGGCCTGGATCTTGATCTAAACAAACTTGATGATCCAACTGATATGAATAATTACATAATGAGCAGTGGCCATCGGGTAGACTCATCGCTTCAGCGGGCAAATGTATGTTCTGGTGGTCGTAGAGATTTTGACTTAAACGATGGACCCACTGTTGATGATGCGAATGTTGAGTCATCTATGGTTTTTAGTCAACATTCTCGAAGTGGCTTCACATCACAGCCAGTGATCTCTGGAATAAGAATGAATGGTGAAAACATGGCAGCTGGCTTCTCATCTTGGTTTCCTGCTGCTAACAATAATTCAGCAATGGGTATTCCTCAAGTCTTGCCTGAACGAGGCGAACAGCCTTTTCCAGTTATGACCAGCTGTGGACCACAGAGAATGGTGGGTCCAACATCCGCTGTTTCCTCATTTACACCTGATATGTACAGAAACCCAGTCATACTGTCTTCTCCTGCAGTTTCATTCCCGCCCACAGCGTTTCAGTATCCCGGGTTTCCTTTTGGAACCAGTTTCCCTCTTTCCTCAGCAAATTTTTCAGGTGTTTCAACTCCATACATGGACTCTTCATCAGGTAGCAGGCTTTGTTTCCCTCCCGTTAACTCTCAAATATTGGGTCCAGGAATTGCCATCCCATCTACTTATCCAAGGCCTTATGTCGTAAACCTCCCAAATGGTAGTAGCAATGGTGGAGTTTCAGAGAGCAACAGTGGAAAATGGTTTAGATCAGGTCTTGACTTAAATTCGGGACCAGGAGGGCATGAAACTGAAGGGAGAGATGAAGCAACATTTGTTCAAAGACAATTATTTTCCTCAGGTGCTTTACCTTTGAAAGATGATCAAGCAAGAATGTATCAAATGTCAGGTGGTTCTCTCAAGATGAAGGAACCAGAGGGTGGAAATAAGCAATCCTCATGGCAATAACATACCTCAGAAATTCTTTGTAGGCCGCCACACTAAGCCTGTAAGCGTCATGAAGCATATTTCACTCTTATAGTGTGTTTTATTATATTCCGTTACTTTCCATCTTTCTCTCTTATTTTGTTAATCAAATTCCTGTTTGGTCTTTTAGTTACTCTGGAGAGAAAAGCAGATGTCTAAGCCACAAAGGGTTGGTTCATCGGGCTGGTGAAGACTAGGATGTTAGAAGGCACTTTCGTAAGTCATTGGGTTTAGAAGCAGTTGTTTAAAAGTAGAAAATGGTATTCACTCATGCCTTATGTGACAACGCTTGTAAACAACAATGTGGATAAAGTGATTAAAGTTTCCCATATACAGAATTTGCCCAAAATTGCTAAATGATTGGGAAGTAGCTGATGGTTTCTTTTCTTTTTTTTCTGCAGATTAAATGTCATTTCTCTGGTTAGGAATCTTTATACATACACGGTTGTTATTGTCTTGATATCTTATGTATGTGTCTTTGGTTATCAAGAAATAAAGCATTACATTTTATGGACGTATCTGTTACGTTTTTTTTTTAGTTACTTATTTTTGGTTCTTTCCTCATTTTCCCTTATTTTTAGCATTTTATGTTCCTCCAATTAGAGATGTTGTAAGTTATTTTTTTTTGGAATTTAGCCAGTGTAACCTAAGTGTACGTTCTCTATTTTCGTTCCAGGTTTGTTTTTCCGGTTTTCTGCTACAACATGAAACATCTGCTAATCAAAATAGTTATACTACAGTTGTGCTGAATTCGACATTGTCGTTATATTTTTGATAGTTTTTAAATTAAGTTGAGTTTAAAAGTTTTAGTTTTACTATTCCTAGCGTATTTTAGTGTGTTAGCATGCGAAGTTCCCATTGTTGTTAACATATGCTTATTGTAAAAAAAACATTCACTCTCCTATAATCTAAAAAAAAAAAAATTGTTGACCGAAACTCTTGCCCGATCTGCCCGACTCCTACCAAAGAATTTTACCCTTTTGCCCCGTGTCTTCCTCTTTTCTTTTTGTTTTGTTTTTTGTTTTTTTTTTTTTTTTTTTTTTTGGCTGTG
The DNA here is from genome assembly GCA_963854855.1 of Nasturtium officinale. Lineage (NCBI taxonomy): Eukaryota > Viridiplantae > Streptophyta > Magnoliopsida > Brassicales > Brassicaceae > Nasturtium > Nasturtium officinale. Next base: position 1,650,204 of record OY978513.1, read on the forward strand.
TCGCGATTTATGCAAATTCCTGGATCGAAAAAAAAATAAGGCAGTTTTTGATTTACTTTTGGGTCTCATCGCTCTGTACGAATTTTTCGGTAATTTCTTGTTCGTGGATCTTGGCGGTTTGGTTTGATCGGGTAATTCAAAAAAGGAAAGGTAAAGAGAGTTTCTCCTGCTATTGAATTAGGGTTTCTCTTTTGGGAATTTAGAATTTTGAAAGAGGAGTGCTTGTTTGTGCAAGTTAATGTTGTTCGAAGGTGAAGATGAAAGAAGGCTATGCATGGGAAGGTATGTAATGATAGGAAGAAGAAAGGTCACCGTCTGCTTATGTTTAGAGCTCCTTCGCGTGTAATTGCGACCCTCGACGCTTCTTCTTCTTCGTCTCTTTCTATTTCTTCATCTACTTGCTTTTCTAAGGTAATTCCAATTCCAAATTATCTATCTTTCTTTGGTGGGTGTGTCCTATTCAATCGATTTATTCAATTACTCATTTTGAATTTTATGGCTGATTTTTTTTTTTGGTATCCTTGTCTTTCTCTCTAGGACGGACGAAAAATTAATGTTGGTGACTGTGCTCTGTTTAAACCACCACAGGATTCTCCACCCTTCATTGGTTTGATCCGTTTACTCATTCCTGAGAAAGAAGATAACAAACTAAAGCTGCGTGTTAATTGGTTATATCGACCTGTGGAATTGAAACTTGGCAAAGGCATCCTTTTGGAGGCTCAGCCCAACGAAATCTTTTATTCCTTTCACCAGGATGAGATTCCGGCTGCTTCCTTACTGCATCCTTGTAAAGTTATCTTTCTTCCTAAAGGCTTCCAATTTCCCTCTGGAATCTCTTCATTTGTCTGTTGGAGAGTTTATGATGTTATGAATCAATGCATTTGGTGGCTCACTGATCAAGACTATATCGATGTGAGGATTTTTATCATTACTAGTTTTCATCTTCTGTGTAAATCTCTTTCTCTTTGGTGTTTTAATACCTTTTTCCTCTGTAGAAACGGCAACAAGAAGTAGATAAGTTATTGTGTAAGACTCGTTTCGAGATGCATACAACATTACAGCAGGGTGGTCGTTCTCCTAGGTCAATGAATAGTCCGACTACATCGCAAGTGAAAGCTGGAACAGATGGCATGCAGAACAATAATTCCTTTTCTTCACAGGGTAAGGGAAGGAAGAGAGAGCGTGCTGATCAGGGTCCCGAATCTGTTAAACGGGAGCGTTCTAGCCGGACTGGTGATAGTGGTTCCGCTTTCCTAAGAACAGAAAGCAATTTGAAATCTGAGATTGCAAAAATTACAGAAAAAGGCAGGCTAGTTGACTCTCAAGGGGTTGAGAGATTGGTGCAGCTGATGCTTCCTGAGAGGAATGAGAAGAAAATAGACTTGACTGGCAGATCGATTCTTGCAGGTGTTGTAGCAGCAACAGACAAGTTTGATTGCCTCAGTCGTTTTGTCCAGCTCCGGGGATTACCTGTTTTTGATGAGTGGCTTCAGGAAATTCATAGAGGAAAATTTGGGGATGCGAGCAGTCCAAAAGAAAACGATAGATCAGTGGACGATTTTCTCTTGATCTTACTTCGTGCTCTTGACAAGCTACCTGTGAATCTCAACGCTCTTCAGACTTGTAACATTGGAAAGTCTGTTAATCATTTGCGATCACATAAGAACTCAGAAATCGGGAAAAAATCAAGGAGCTTGGTTGATACATGGAAGAAACGTGTTGAGGCAGAAATGGATGCAAAGTCTGGATCCAATCAAGGTTCATCGTGGCCTGGAAGGTCTCGTCAGTCTGATGCAACCAAGGCGTCAGCATCACATCTACATCCGTCCAAATCTGTGTCTGTCAAAATACCATCAGAGAACAGCCTGAAGTCTGCAACCACATCTCCAAGTTCTACTAGATCTGCCCCATCACTTGGAACGGGTGTTAATGATGGGCAGCAAAGAAATACTGGTGCACTTCACAGAGACGGTGGCTTGAGCAGGAGCTTCTCATCACAAAGAACCTCAACTTCTGAGAAAGTGTTTCAATCAACTCCGACACCTGAGAAGACCCTTGATGTACCTATGGCTGAAGGTTACAGTAACAATAAGTTGATCGTCAAACTGCCAAAATGTTGCCGCAGTCCGGCACAGAGTATTAGTGGAGGTTCCTCCTTTGAGGACCCTGCAGCGGGTAATAGCAGAGCTCCATCACCTATTCCTTCAGAGAAGCATGATCAAAACATGAAAGAAATGAATGATACGTACCGAGCTAATTTTAGCCCTGATGCTAATACTGAGTCTTCGCAAAACAATGACCGAAAAAATCTATCGACAGTTTCAGAGGAGGTAGCTTGTTCCCCTTCTGTTAATGCTGTTGATGAGCATGGAAAGGCCGTTAATGATTCTAGTAAAGTTGCAGGGATTGTCAAACCCATTTCTCCTATGTTAGGAGATGACGTTGAAACTGGAAAAAGGCATGGTGGATCACATAGTTCAATGAATGCCTTGATTGAAAGTTGTGTCAGGGACTCTGAGTCAAATGCATGTATGGCTGGTGCGGATGATGTTGGAATGAATCTTCTAGCTACTATAGCTGCCGATGAAATGTCCAAAACCCCTGTTGCATCACCCTCCATATCCAGGGTTTCAGATTCCTTGATGAATGATAGTTCCATTGCGGAGAACCATACAACACAAGTCACAAATTCTTTGGATGGACTACCTTGCGAGCAAGCCGTACCTGTTGCCAAGGATTTCACAATTGTTGATAATGAGCAACATGCCAGTAGTAGTGGCGATCAGTTGGCGAGTTTAGAGAATGTGAATGATTATAGACCAGGAGATCTTGATGAGAACTCTGATTTAGAAATTGAAGAATTGCAAAGGTTGGTGGATCAGTGCCTCGAGAATGAAGATTCGGATGATGTTGTTGCTCCAACTGCTGTGCCCACAACAGGGATTGGGGTAAACATGGCTAATGATAGCGACAGTGGGGTTGTTAGTGAGCTAAAGACTGATTGTACATCAGAAACATATCAATTAGCAGTGGCAGATACAACGAGGACAGGAAATTCTGTCTCTGGTGAATGTAAGGCAAATTCTTTGGCTGCTGAACATTCACACTCAGACTTTGTTGGTGATAGTAAAAAAGAAGAGAAACCAAAGGTGACATTGAGTTCTGAGCTACTTAATAAACTGGGTAAAGATGTTGCTGCAAATGTTGATGGACTGGCGACTGGAAAAATGTCTGATGATAATGACTGTGAGATAGTTAACGACTCAAAGGCTGATGTTGCATTACTGTCAGATACTGCAGAAAGGGTGGAAACCTCTGTGCCAGCTGAATGTAAAGCCATCGACCTTTGTCCTAAAGTTGAATCGCTGGCTGTTGAAAAGTCAACCTCTGATGTTAAAGATGATAATAAGGAAGAGGAGAAACTCCAGGCTGTTTTGAGTTCTGGTATACCAGTTTCTTATGGATTCCCCAAGGGCATGGCTGCGTGCGATGATAGATTGGTAACAGAAAAGATCAAGGACATGGGGGTTGACCATGTAAGCCTAACAATTAAAAAGAAGAAAAAGTGTTTAACAACTCAACTGGACTCGTTTTCAACTAAGAGTGAAGTTGAGCATGTAGAGGCGTCTCTTAAGAGTATTGAAGTTGCTAAACGGTGCACTGCGGAGTTAGGTACTCAAGTAATATCACCTAAAGTTGCAGAAGATTGTAGGAGAGCAAATGGGTCTAGAGTGAGTGGTGCTGATGGAGATGAGGCGGAGGAATGTACATCTGTTGCCAGAGATGTTCCTTCAGTTTCAGCTTCAGCAGGGTCGGAGATGGAAGCCAAAGTTGAATTTGACCTAAATGAAGGTTTTGATGGGGATGATACACAAAACGGGAATTCAAATAACTTCTGTGGATCTTTGTCTATGATACCTACTCCTTCACAACCCAGTCGAACTCCTGCATCTATTACTGTTGCTGCTGCTGCAAAAGGTGCATTTGTTCCACGTGACGATCTGTTGAGAAATAAAGCAAGTGTTGGCTGGAGAGGATCTGCTGCCACTAGCGCCTTCCGGCCAGCTGAGCCAAGAAAAATGCAGGAGGTGGTGCCACTAGGCATGAATAATGTGTCTTCCTCTGATGCTACTATAATCGCTGGAAAGCAAACGAAGACGTTCTTGGACTTTGACCTAAATGTACCTGATGAGAGAGTTCTTGAAGAGCTGGCTGCCCAAAGGTCTGCCGATTCCACAAATTCCGCTGGTGGCCTAGATCTTGATCTAAACAAACTAGATGATCCAACTGATATGAATAATTACACAATGAGCAGTGGTCAGCGGTTAGACTCGGCGCTTCCGCAGGCAAACCTATGTTCTGGTGGTCGTAGAGATTTTGACTTAAACGACGGACCCTATGTTGATGATGCGAATGTGGAGTCATCTATAGTTTTTAATCAACATTCTAGAAGTGGCTTTACATCGCAGCCAATGATCTCTGGAATAAGAATGAATGGTGAAAACATGGCAGCTGGCTTCTCATCTTGGTTTCCTGCAGCTAACAATAATTCAGCAATGGGTATTCCTCAAGTCTTGCCTGAACGATGCGATCAGCCTTTTCCACTTATGAACAGCAATGGACCGCAGAGAATGTTTGGTCCAACATCTGGAGCTTCCTCATTTACACCTGATATGTTCAGAGGCCCAGTGTTGCTGTCTTCTCCTGCAGTTTCATTCCCGCCCACAGCATTTCAGTATCCTGGGTTCCCTTTTGGAACTAGTTTTCCTCTTGCAAATTTTTCAAGTGCTTCATCACCATATATGGACTCTTCTTCAAGTGGCAGGCTTTGTTTCCCTCCCGTCAACTCTCAAATACTGGGTTCAGGAGTTGCCATCCCGTCTACTTATCCAAGGCCTTATGTCGTAAACCTCCCAAACGGCAGTAGCAATGGTGGAGTTTCAGAGAGCAACAGTGAAAAATGGTTTAGATCAGGTCTTGACTTAAATTCGGGACCAGGAGGGCATGAACCTGAAGGGAGAGATGAAGCAATATTTGTACAAAGACAATTATCTTCCTCAGGTGCTTTACCTTTGAAAAATGATCAAGCAAGAATGTATCAAATGTCAGGTGGTTCTCTGAAAAGGAAGGAACCAGAGGGTGGATATAAGCAGTCATCATGGCAATAATAGCTCTCAGAAACTCTTATTAGGCCGCGGCACTAAGCCTGTAAGCGTCTTGAAGCACATTCCACTCGTATTTTTCATTTTATTAGATTTTGTTTCTCTCTAGCTCTCTCTGTATCTTATTTTGTGTTTCGAATTCCTCTTTTTCTGCTAGTTACTTTGGAGATAAAAGCAAATGTCTACGCCACAAAGGGTTCGTTCATCGAGCTTGTGAAGACTACGATGGACCGTTTTGTTCATATCATCTTGAGCAACCAGCATCTTAGACAAAATCTGACCCCTTCGTTTTACCATCATCATGTAGATACCTCCAACAGTTTCCGTTTTTCACAGGCGTGGTTTTAAAGAACTCTCAGTGAAACCAAGACCATCATCTATCTTCACTTTGTTTATTTGCTCTCTCTCTCTCTCTCTCTGTCTCCCATACAGAGGGATAAGAGAGTTCTGATAGGTGAACTTTGATAAAAACAACACTTGTTGTGTCACTCTTTAACTTGTCTTCTCTAACACCTATGTATCTAGCTCGACGAAAGGCAAGAAGAGAAAAGAGAGTTTAGTTTATGTTTTTTTTTAGTTCTGCTGTATAAAAATATGGTGACGGTCTTAAAGCATTATTGGTATGAGATCGAAAGATAAATCTGCCATGGTTTGTATTATATAGTCAGCACCGACTTAATCACTCTTTTGTAGATTATTCTACTTGTGGTAGCAATGATTGAACAAGTAATCAATATTTTTCTCTCTTTTATTTCTTGTTGCAACAAAATGGCTAATATATTGGTATAACACGTTTGAAACAATTAAACATAATTGATTAGAATTAACAATAAGCTCTCTATCTCTCTCTTTCTCTCTTCAAGGTAATTGATTAGAGGCTAATAATCTCTTACATGATTCATTCTATATATAAGTTTCTCATTTATAACACAATCTCAAAAGTGGAGTTTAAATTCATCAGGCTGAGTTGGGTCATCAGCATCACTGCCGAGTCACTATCCTCCCACACAGAACGTTTCTGCCCATTAAAACAAAGGTGAAATCAGTATATGTTTCAACTGGAATCTAGATGCAGAGTCTCTGAAGATATAATAATATATATACTCACGATAAACATCCGTGATTTGACTTTTGCTTCTTCTTCTTCTTCGTCTTCTCCTTTTGTTTTACCAGTGGTTTGATCACTTCCTTGATCGCGGAATCAAAAACTGCTTTCACATTCTGCAAAATGTAAACTTTCAATGCATTGTCAACCCGAAGAGATGAGTTTATCAATCGTACTCTGAAGGCAATTAAATGAATCTATACATACCTGTTGAGTTTTTGAGCTACATTCAATGTAATAAGTTGCGCCAATTAGCTTACGCAGTTCCTCTCCCTATCACATAGCAATGCCAATTTAATACTATCATGCCTTAACATGGAATTATATCTACAGTAAGAAAAAGGCTCTAAAACCAAACCTGTGCAGTGGTTACAGGGGATAGTCCAGGATGATCAGCCAAATAATGCTTATCTTCACGGAGATCTATATAGATGTTGTAAGAATCATAACTATGTAATATATCTAAACGGTTAAGAGGAACCCTCGGTGAATGCTCATTGGTTTCTTACCTAATTTGGTACCAACAAGGACTAGGGGAACTCCTGGAGCAAAGTGTTGCAGTTCAGGGATCCACTGTTTCAAAAAAACAAGCAGTCATATAACATTAGAGATGACTCTTATACTAACATTTTCGAGTCTTACAGTTTACAACATATGAGAAAAAAAGATGAGTACATTTTTCCAATCAAACCTTTTTAAAGACATTCTCGTAGCTAGCTCGGCTGACTAATGAGAAAGACAAGACGAAAACATCAGCTCCTCTGTAACTTAAAGGCCTTAATCTGTTATAGTCTTCTTGCCCTGCAAACAAAATGAAATATGTAAACTCAAATCACAAATCTTCAAATACACAAAATGGATTTCTTCTATGGAACAATCCTAAATCAACCAAATCAAAAGAAACACTAAAGTTGGGTAAGAGTGTAAATACCAGCAGTGTCCCACAGTCCTAAATTGACAGTGGTGCCTTCAACTACAACATTTGCACTAAAGTTGTCAAAAACTGTTGGTATGTAATCCTGTTTGCAAATTCATCAAAATCAGTCCACAATTTCAATAGATCAAAATCAAATCAACAAGAGATAACATAAATAATAATAGTTTTATGAGGAAAAGTCTGAAGAATCCTGATAGAAGAAAAAAAACAAACAATAAGCTGCAAAAACCCTGATGCGCCACACATGATTAACATACCTTGGAAAAGGGAACTGAATTTTGAAAATCTCAAACAAAAAAAGAGGATCTAATTTCATGCACAATCCCTAGAAAAAGGAGCTAACTTTGAAAAACCCAGATAGATTCTAACAACTTTAAAGGCAATGGAAACTGAATCAGAGAAAAAAAAAACTCTCAGAAATTGTAAATAAATCTGAGAAAGGCAGGTGATAGAAACTCACAGTAGGGAATTTGTTGCTGGTGTAGCAGATGAGCATACAGGTTTTACCAACGGCACCATCACCAACAGTCACACATTTGATGAACTTTGAAGCACTCGAAGCCATTTGATCTCAAACAAACATAGAAAGCAAACACAAGAACAAAATGAAGATATAGAAGAAAAAGAGAGAGAGAGAGAGAAATGAAGTGATTACTTAAAAAGAGAAGTGAATAATAAATCCACAATACAACACTATAAAGGTAGGGTTTGTTGCACAAATTTATGGTCTTTTTTTTTAATTCCTTTTTCCAACTTTTCTTTTTCAATATTTACAATTCTTACAAAAATAAATATTTATTGGTGGGCTTGTTTTTTTTGGTTTGAAGATAGATAAGGAGCGGAGCGGCGGTGACTCACATGATCCATCTTTCCTTTTTCCATAATACTTAGTTCATTTATTACTCTTATAAGCTAATTTTCTATTGGACTTTGCTTAACCAAATTGTATCCAGTTTAGATTTGTTTGTTTAAACAAAAAAATATATATTTAATTGGACACCAGATTGATTTCCATTTATTTTCAATATTTTTTTTGTTTATTTCGAGAACTCGATGGTCAACTTAGTAATGGTCACACTGACAAGTGAAGATGGCTATATCATATATTTATTATATACATGGGATTTTCGAATTCGTGTTTTGCTATATTTTTTTTTTCTCTAGATGACATATACAATAATAATCCCGACTGTTACATAAAATATATCACATAAAGGAAAGAGAACAAACTTTCCTAGATAGAAACCCACTGAAATAAACATTTCCTAAAACCGTTTTTAAGTAAAATATAGCAAACTATGATAAAACAAAAACTAACTTACCATTCTATTCGGTACTTATAAATAATAACATTTTAACTACAAACTAAACAATATATATATATTTTATTTTAGGATATTCATTTATTATACTTTGGATTTAATGGCCTTTTTTTATGTGGACCTACATTTTTTAAAACTTATCATCTAATTTACTCAATAATGTAAAATTGGCCAACAAGAGTTTCGTTGGCAACAACCAGCAATGAAAATTCCCAAGATACATAAAGGATCAAGCAACTTTTAATACTAAATTGAGTACCCTTACCAAATAGTTCCTTTTAAATTTGTTAATGGATATAAATTGTACAGTCCTGGTTTAGAAAGTAAAAAAAAAAAACACATTAATATTTTGACATGTATTTAAACAATGATTTATAGGTGGATGGATGTTGGAGCCAAACTTTGTCTGAACATCTACCAAAAGCCGTAGATAAATGATTAACTATAGTTTTTTTTATAAGATAAGATAATAACTGGAGTAATACCTACGACTATATCGACGCAACCACCATAACTATAAAAATGCAAAAGTATGTTAATTAGAGAGGGGTTCACAAAGAGGACCACGTGGTATATTGCTCTCGAGTCCAACGGTGTGCTATTTTAGTATTTTCCCACAAAACAAAACATCCAATATATTTATATATGTATATAATAAAGTAGTTGATTGATGAAATAATGAACAAAAAACTTTGATATAAATCAAATCAGTGTTCTAAGTCGAAATGAAAAACCGCGAAACGAAACTAGTAATCATCAATATATGTATACCAGGAGACTATGTGGTGCTGGTTTAAGGATACCGTCATTCAAAAGAACACAAGAACAAAAATGGTAGTTTCTTTTTCTTTACCCAAAGTTAAAGAAAGTGGAACAAAACTAGGAATAACCCAAAATATCAACTGGTGCGGGATAAACACAAAAAACAAAAGCTTTAGATTAGAAAGTATCAAAAGCTCAACAAACCCCAACGGGCCCGATACTTCAATGTATAGGCTTATTTTAGTGAAAATATTTCAAATACCTCTCAACAAATTTTTATCATCCTATTATAAATTTATAATCACTTGAATTGAAATTTGTTTGACCGCCGATGTAATCAATTCGATGGTCTATGTTTCCGTTCCAAAACAACTTCAATTCAACTGAGGCTACCTACTTGAGAGAACCAGACATTTTTACTATTTGTGTCTTATAATTACACATTTAAATAATACTTAAAATTGATCCGCTAAAGTTTGTGATTTGCTATGATTTGACATATGAATATATTGAGTAAAAACACATTCGATGATCCATTAATCCTCGATTAAAAAAAAGTTGATAATGTTTAAAATTTGAGAAAATTTAAGTGTGCTGATGTTTTATAAGTTTTGAGATTCCAGCTCTAGAATTTAATAAAATTATAGAAGTAACGGTAACTAGGTTTTTTTAAAAGAAAAAAAAAACAGAGTTCTGAGTAGAGTTTTAAAATCATTATAGAATATAAAAATACAGAAATCGTGTCAAGCAGCTAACTATTTAAATCATGATTAACTTAATCATTACTTCAACATATGCTATACAGCTAATTTATATCAGCCACACCAAGATTAATATCCCAATATATATATATATATATATTGCCAGATTTTTTTTTAAAGATAAATAAATAAAATAAAAGTTGATGGTATTATAATTACAAACAAAAACATAATAGAAAACGCAATTACCGCTACAGACCCCAAACACGTAATCAGTCAACCATTTGACAACCGCCGCCAGAAACGCAAACGCGTTTCGTACACGCGTGCCCACTAATTCTCCATTATCTCATTACGCGGCTTCAACGCAGACGAAGACGGTGGAGAAACCGCCGGAGCTTTACCTGAGGGGATTGGAACAGAAGCGTAGCGAGTAGAGAAGCTTCGCAGTCCACCCAATCCAACGTCATCATCCTCGTCATCGTCATCGTCGAAGTTCAATGAGTAACTCAATGGATCGTATTGAAATTTCTCGCTTGCGTCCCAATCGCGGCCGCGCCTTGGATCGCGATTGAATCGTCTTATGAAAGTCTTCCACCGTGGACCAGCTACGAGTTCAGACCACTCTCGGACCTTCAAGGCTGCTCGGATCCACCACCGTGGCTCGTCGCCGGTGTGATTATCACCATCAACGGTACGAATTCGTCCCCACGAGGAGTATCCAACGGCGGTGGAGCTTCTTGATCGGAAGCTGGGGAAACAAGAGCAGCAACGGCTATTGTAGCGGGTTTCCGGATCTCGGGTTGGGTCCGACTGCGCAACTTCCATGGCCGAATCTCAGATAGTTTTTTTTGGTCAAGACTGCTTTAATTTATAAAACTTGATTGGAGTTTTAGATATTAATCAAATATAATTGGCCCATATATATACACACTTGTAGTACAATAAATAGTTTCATTTTCTAAAAGAAATTATATTATAGTTATATAGTAAGTTTTATTAATTTCTCGAAAACCATCAAAATTTTATCTAATATTGTTGAAACATTTGTTTGCACTTTAAAAGAAAAGTCAACTTCTCTTTCATTCTTAGCGATATGATATGGCAAGTGCTTTCATCTGTGAGGCAGATAATTGAATAATGTTTATCAATAATTTTGAATTATTATTAGTTTACAATCATAACGTCTTTTTAATATTATTATGGATGTAGAGTGCTAGAGACGTAGTATTTGTACAAATAAAGTTGCATATACGATAGTTCAATTTTACTTTGTGGCTGCTGTCTTTATTACTTTGTTTTAGTGTCTTCCTTCTTTTGTTTCTCAATTTAGTGTCTTTGGTACTCTGTAATTTTTCAGTTACTTTTTTAAAAACTTGATATGATAAAAACTATTTTGTTTCTAAAAAAATACAACTATCATTCTGCCAGTTCAAACAAATATTTTACCGGATCAGAAATATCAATACTATTAATCTCTGCGTGGTACTTATGAATCTGGAAGTTAGCAGAGAAATTGAATATCGTCGTCTCTTCTTCTTCACTAGCACATACTTGGTTTTTATCATGAGAAGGATCTTTTAGTCTCAGACAGAGTCAACTCCTTCGCATTGTTGCGGTAACAGATATCTCTATCGACGCTCCTTCTGTGTTTTATTAGAGGAAAGACAAAAACAATGTCAGATTTTCTCCAATCATCTTTGGACCTGTTTCTTCTGGAGGCTTTACACCAATGATTTGTCAGAGACGTATCATCCTTAAACTTGGCAAACAAAGGAAGATCAAGAGCTCTCTCTCTCTGCAACTTCCCTGTCCTCGTGAGTCTTTGCAAAGAGACTCTTCTCTCCAGTGAAGGGAAATTAGCCTAAGAACACAATCAATTTGAGCCCAATAACGATTGAATGAGCCCAATAATCAATTTATTACTCCTTTTAATCAAAAGTAATGTTAAACCCCCCCATTTTTATTATGATGTAGATTGAATGATTCATTAACACGCATAATAAAGTTATCAGTTTGATGGTAACAGAGAAAAAACAGAGTAAACGAATAAGAACGACAAAAGAAAACACAGTAAAATAATCAAGATGGTTTTAATAATCCATAATATCAGCTAGGTATAATCAGGTTTATAAATAATTTAACTAGTGGAACGAGTACAGCAATCACATACAGACTAGTAAAAAATGTAACGTATGTTTGAGAAATAGAGAGAGGAATTAAAGTGAGTGAAGAGGCGAGTGTTTCTCATGCATTGGGTACGAGCCGAGTCAACGGCTTCATATTTCTTATTTGAAACCACGTGTCATTCGTTTGTTACTCTACTCAGTTTCTGCTGATTCAGAGTCACTATTAAAATTCAATTTCCCTTTTTGTTGTAAAGTAAACAGAAACCAAAAATAATCCAAATCCCAAAAAAATATACATAAACATAACCCAGAAACCACACCCAAAAAAAAAACGAAACTCTATCATCAAACAAACAAAACTTATCACAAATCAGAAACAAAAAAAATAACCAACCCCACTAGTGAAAATTTATATATATAAACAAGAATCACCGAAAAGAAGAATCGAATTCATCTTAATATTTTTTTTTTCTTCTCTCCTTTTCTTCTTACAAAATATATATATATATATTTTTCTTTTGAGATAATCCGTAGAAGACAAAGAATTCTTCATACAAACAAAGAAAAATGACTGACGCCCACACTGCCCGGATGGTCGTCGGAATCGTCGGTAAATCCCCACAAAATTTAATCAAACATGCAAATATTATTAATTCAATCAACAAAATAAAACATTTGCAAATTTCTTTATTGTTCTGTTATATCTTACAGGAAACGTGATTTCTTTCGGATTGTTCTGCGCTCCAATGTAAGCACATACTCTAAAAAAAATTTGGTGTTGCATGATCGATGATAAATTAATGCATGCAATGACATATATCTATTTTGATATGTGAAATTATGCAGACCAATGATGGTGCAGATATGGAAGATAAAATCGGTGTCGGGATTTAAACCAGATCCGTACGTAGCAACGGTTTTAAACTGCATGATGTGGACATTTTACGGACTTCCTTTCGTCCAGCCCGATAGTCTCCTTGTCATCACCATTAATGGAACTGGTCTTTTCATGGAACTCGTTTACGTCACTATCTTCTTTGTCTTTGCTACCTCGCAAGTCCGCGTAAGCCTTTCATATAAATTACATTTTTTTTAACTTGAGATGTGGATCGAGATAGTTTTTAATATGTGAAGTTATGATTATATATATATACAGAAAAATATCACAATAGCTATGGCAATCGAGGTGATATTCATGGCGTTGGTGATCTTCTGCACATTGTATTTTTTGTATACAACAAAACAGAGATCTATGCTTATTGGGATCTTGTGTATTATTTTCAACGTTATCATGTATGCTTCTCCTCTCACCGTCATGGTATGCAAGTTTATTTATTTATTTATTTATTATCGTCTCTCTCCAAGATTAACTAGTAAATTGGTATACAAAACGTAATTAATTAGGTCAAAACTGATTTCTTTTCCTTTTTTTTTGTCTTGTGAACTTCCATAAAATGAGTTTCTTAATTAATGTGGAGCAGAAACTTGTGATAAAGACAAAGAGCGTGAAGTACATGCCGTTCTTCCTGTCATTAGCCAACTTCATGAACGGCGTCGTTTGGGTCATTTATGCATGTCTCAAATTTGACCCCTATATTTTGGTAAAGTTCTATTTTAAAACATATATTTTTTTTCAACTCAATCCATATACATCTAAAAAGGCTAATTCATTAGTTCATTCCGTTTAAACAGATTCCAAATGGTCTTGGATCTCTATCAGGAATAATCCAACTTGTATTATATATCACTTACTATAAAACAACCAACTGGAACGATGACGATGATGATAAGGAAAAGCGTAATCCGAATGGTGTAATCGAACTTGGCCAGGCTTGAGCATTGCAGCATATCGCACCTTTTCCTGTGTTTATTCTTTTGAAATTATTTACAAAATTATCAACGTAGACTAGTGCTTCATCGATAGGTTAAGCTAGAATCAGAAGAGAGGTGAAGTTGTTGTTTTATATATTTGGAAGTCACTGAAGATGTGGAACCCCTGAAGTTATAAAGTTCTCTTGAGTTGGAGGAAAACGGTTTCACTTTATTGTTGAAGTGATTATAACTTGATTCTATGTAATTTTGTTACAAGTATAGTTTTAATCGAAGTCTATTAGATTATTTTATAACATTTTTTGAAAACTGTAAAGAAAAAACCAAATTTGTTCATTACGATTTGGTGTTAAAAACAAAGTAAAATTAAACAGAGGTTCTCTTGATTTAGGTTCGGGCCGGTTAAGGATAATACAAACCTGAATGAAATCTAGTACAGAAGAGGGGTAACTTTGTCATTTGATATCGATTCTAATATGGGAGGGTTATCCCATTCGACGTGGATTCAATTTCAAAGACGAACCAATAATCTAAACCGGAATGTGATTACAATTGTGTCCTTAAAACACCGAGGACCATAGATTCTGTTGGAGATGACTACTGAATGATGATGATGTTATCATCATCACCGGCGGCCACCACCACACATCCTCCTGCACCGCCTAGGACTAACCAAATTCCACTAAATCCAGTTTCTTCGCGGCAGATAATAACCCGGCGAGAACTTTTCAAAACTCTGTCCGTATGTCTTGGCTTACCATCACTCTCCGTCTCCATCGCCGCACCAGCCAACGCTCGTGGCCTCTTTCAAATGCCGCCTCTCCGGCTATCTAATCGGTAATATAACCATTAATATTGAATTTTTGACTAAACAACAATGTATGTATCTCCAGTCCATCCTTTGCTTTTCTCTGGCATTTACTTAAGTTTGATAGATTTTGAGTTTGGATACACTAAATGAACATGAAAATCTATGCTTTGGTGAGATTACAAATTCTTCACTTTGATCCAAACTCATGATTCTTGTTTTTTTTTTCTGGAATTAATTTAGGTATTACCTAGTGAGAGCTGGAGAGTCTGATTACGAAAGCTTAGGGATAATAAACACAAACCCGGTTGCCAAAACATCGGTAGATAGTGGATTATCTGAGAAAGGTAAGAAACAGACTTTGAAAGCTGCGTTACAGTTAAAGGCTATGGGAGCTTGTGATCGAAACTGTTGGCTCTGGCCTTCCATTACACAAAGAGCTTATCAATCTGCTGAAATCATCGCCGCCATTAATGGAATTAGTCGCAGGTTCAATGATCTTTTACTGAGCATGTAATTTATTTACCTTTTAATTATGCATCATGCGTCTTTACTTTTTTATTTTTATTTTCTTTCTCCAGCTATATAGTTCCAGAGTATAGCTTCCTCGATGCTCGTGGTTTAGGAGCTTACGAAGGCAAGAAGCTAGATTCCATATCACAAGTAAGATTCAACAGTTTGGTCACACTTGAACAAAAACTCAGGTTGAATTATTAATGCTGATATTTTGTCTATAGGTGTATGCATTGGACTCGATATCAATGAAGACAAAACCACCTCCTATAGGAGATGGTACACCCAACGAGAGTGTATCAGATGTATTCGTGCGTGTGACACAGCTCATGTCCATTCTCGAGACTCAATACTCTGAAGACACAATCGTCATAGTTTCGCCTGATTCAGACAACTTATCAGTGTTACAAGCTGGTATTCAAGGCCTCGATCTTCGAAGGCACTCGGAGTTGTATTATGGACCTGGAGAAGTTAGATTGTTAGATGCAAACAGCATCCCTCTCTATAAGCAACCTGCTTCTGCTGTATATAAATGTACAAACCCACCCAACTGTGATTAATATCATTTCTTTATTAATTCAAATACACTTGTCACGAAACTTAATTTGAATGTCAGTATATCTATCCTATTTAGAAAACCAAAATGGAAGCAATAATATGCTGTGTAATTGATTTCAGGCTTCCTAATATTTATATTCAAGTCAATAACTATTTGATATATATGAAATTAAGGTCTCTGAAAATAAAATTACGATAAGACAATTTTCTATCATTTACGTTACACCAAAAAGGTCCAAAAGCAGAGAGAGGTTAGATAGATGAATGTACCTAACAATTAACAAAAAATAAAATAAAAAATCACGAAATCTTCTTTTTTTTATTAACCCCTGAAGTTTCCCCTCCCTTGTATTTTCTTCCCGCAACTACTGTTACTTCACTCCAATCCCATCTTTCTCCTTTCAACACAAAACCCACACAACTCGAGCTGCATCAGCTAAAGATTTCGAATTTCCGTTTCTGTATTGAAATGAGCGTTTTTTAAACTAGTCTTAGAGTTTCTGCTTCTCTATTTGATACTTGTAGTCTCTTTCATGGCGATTAGAGGTGTTGATTTCAAGTGGTTAGTTCTTGATTTCTTTGTTTGATCCTAAATGAAGCAGATTCCAACTTCTTTTCATCTATGTATATCTTCATTTTGAATTATGCTGCAGGTACGATGGGTTCTTCTTGTCGATGCTTGCAACTAGTGTGTATCCTTTATAGCTCTTGATTAATGGATTCTCCGAATTATATAATTCGAGCAATCTAAATGTTTATGATTCCCATCACTATTTTTTTTTTCTTTTCTATTTATGAATTCTAGATAGATACAGATTCTTCTTTATTTTTGGATCATTCAGAGGACAAGGAATTGATTTTTAAAAAGTTATATTTTTTCTTTCATAGAGTTGATGAGTAACTAAAGCTTGGAATTTTTTTTCTATAGTTTTAATGTGATGGAGAGAATCTCGGGAATTGTTTGTGATCCTTGATGGGTTTTATTGCTCTGTTAGGATCATTGTAGCTATCAACTGGAACAAGTATCATCTTTGCCACAATCCATTGCATATATGGATAGTGGTAGGAATCTCTTGATTTTTTATCATTTTGTTTTCTATCACTTGAGATATCTTTAGGTCCTTTTTTTTGTCTAATGGATTTGTTCGTTTCTGTTTCTTGTAGGTCGATTACACAACCGTTTTTATCTTCCGCCTTTTGATGTTTGTTGACAACGGCCTTGCTTCTGGACTTGCCTTGTATGTTCCTTCTAAAGCTCCATGATATACATTTTCTTCTAACATTTCTTGATGCGTAAATTAGCTTGAAGAATATCTAGGCTGGTAGGCTAGTTTTACATTGTTTCGTGTTTACTTGAATCATGTTAGGGATTTTGGAAGGCAGCAGCGTGATTCCCGGTTTTGTGGGAGAGCTGTGGTTTTATCTATCCTAGCTTTTCTGCTGTATCCATTCCTGTGGGTTTGGACTGTAGTTGGATCTATATGGTTTACAAATGCAAGGGACTGTGTAAGTAGTTAAGATATGGTTTTATGATATTGTCATATCAATGTTAGGCAAATCCGATCTCTAAGTTTATTAGGTACTTGTCGTGTCTATAGTTACCTGAAGAAGGTCAAAAATGGGGTTTTCTCATTTGGCTAGTGTTCAGCTACTCTGGACTCATCTCCATTGCCTGCATGTGTGTTGGAAAGGTATAGAGATCTTTATTACTTCTTTTGTTAATTAAAATAACAGTTTCCTGAGGTTATGCGTGTGCAAATCTGAGCAGTGGTTGACACGAAGACGGGCACAGTTATTACGAGCACAGCAGGGAATTCCCATTTCAGAGTTTGGGGTAAGTTTTCAGGATCTCTTGGTTTCACTATCTTACCTTTTCTCAGCGTAGTCCTTGTTTGGTTTCCGTGTGTCCAGATTCTAGTTGACATGGTTCGGGTACCTGACTGGGCATTTGAAGCTGCAGGACAAGAGATGAGAAGTATGGGCCAAGAATCTGCTACATATCACCCTGGGCTTTACTTGACTCCAGCTCAGGCAAGTCGCCAACTCACCAAAATTTATTTTGAGATAACGAAGAATAACATAATCTAAAGCTTTAAATCTTTTGGTTTAACAGAGAGAAGCAGTTGAAGCACTCATTCAAGAACTTCCAAAGTTCAGGTTAAAGTCTGTCCCAACCGATTGCACTGAATGTCCTATTTGCTTAGAAGAGTTCTATGTCGGAAACGAGGTAACTCAGCTTCGTATGTCTGTGATTGTTCTTCTGCTGGTCTATTAATCACAGAGATTCTCCGTTTTTTTTTTGTTTTGTTCAGGTTAGGGGTTTACCTTGTGCTCATAATTTCCATGTTGAATGTATAGACCAATGGCTTCGATTAAACGTAAAATGTCCACGGTGTCGTTGCTCGGTCTTTCCAGATCTTGATCTCAGTGCACTTTCCAACCTTCAAAGCTCAGATGCAGGACAACACTTCTCAAACAGCCAAACAACAATAGAATCTCTATACATAAGAAGCCAACCTCCTAGCCAAAGCTACCTTTTGCGATTACAAGGACTTCTTCATCCTTCCCGCTTGGCGAACGCAAATCCAAGGTTAGAAACCGCTGACACTGCTCTGGAGACTGCAGAGAACGGTGCGGCTCGTCCATTCTCACAGGAGCTAAACCCCTCAAACTAGGCGGTGAGAGAAACGAGAAAAGAAGAGTGAGCCTGTGAAAACTTTACGTAACTCTTAACTCATTGCCTGTAACTACGTAAAATATTGAAAACACTGTAAATAAATTTGGTTAAGGTAAATAGATAGACCAAGATCCTTTACTTATCTTATAAATAGATAGTAGATAGATAATTTCAGTGGTAATAATTAAAAAGACCACATATGTAACAATTTCGTAGTTTATGACAACAAAAGGAAAACAAATAGGAGTGGGTGGGGTTGCTTTGTGCTTTAATAAAAATAAAAAGAGCAAAAGGCAAAAAAAAATGCTTTTTTATAATTTCACTTTTTGCTTTTTATTTATCTATTTTTTTATTCTAAAGGGAGAAGACACTTGATTCAAAAGGGAATGCTAAAAACTACAAAAGTTTTGATAAGATTGAAAACAAAAACAATTGTTAAGAGATCAATGATGCTTCGCTTTAGCTTCGTCTTCGTCTTGGTGTATATTCTTTATGTGTTTTTCTTAGACTACCTTTAACTTTTGTTCTGATTTTTATTCGAGAATTGGCTTATGTTTTTGGTTTATTATATATAGAGAAAGCGATGGAAACATAATTTTTTTTATTGAACATAATTTAAATAATAATGAAAATTATTAAGCAATAGAAATTTAGTTAACATTTTCTGAACAACGAATATCTTTTATTTTATTACATTTTTTAGACTGCGGAATAGCTGAACATAATTTTGTAATTTCTACGGAATAACACAATATTCTATTATTTCATCATATCAGAACAAATTCATAATTGTTGAAAAAGGCATCTTTTGATCAGTATGAAAGATATGTGAAAATGTGTATATGGTGAGTTGATATTTTAATATGGAATCTTTATTGGATAGTTAAAAGAGCAAAGAAAATCAACAAACACATGCACACAAAATAAAACGTAAATATTTAATGATTTCGTCATAAAAAACCAACGCGGTGCAACATCATTGGTTGATAACATGTAGGTGCATAGACACATGCGTCACACGCGATCATTAAGGCTTAATTTTCTATGATCAAGGGCTAAGTGGGTCCAGTGAACCTTTTACTTGCTGTACCGCGAGTTGCGCCATAAAATGACGTGTTGCGTGATAATTGGTTAGAAACATTTAGGTGCAGGTGTACAGATAGATGCGTCACACTAGATCTCCGCGGGTTTTAATTCTCCACGAAGAAATGTAAAGTGGGTCCCATACACCTTTTCTCGAGTTGCCGGGAAAACAATAAGAAGAATTAAAAGTTTATTTTTCTGCTTCACTGCCCATAAGCCATAACAAACAAATTCACACATACTCACGAAACCTCTGCAAATCAAATTCCGGTAAGCAGACGCCGGAGAAATCAAATCGTTGGTCATGAAGCGGACCGGTTCATGGAACTCGGAAGCACAGAGTTACAATGAATCACCACACTCTCCTCTTCGATATCATTCTCCGCTTTCAGATATCGGAGATCCACCGGAGAGCCGTTACGTTTCGCCTGAAGGATCTCCGTTCAAAATCGAAAATCCGAAGTCGATCGTACCTGACAGTAACAAATTCACACAGTTTTCGCCTCTTTCCTCGCCGATTCCTCCTCCTCCTCAGTATCCGCCGCCGAGACGTCAGAGGAATGCGAGATTTCCGATGAAGTCTTCTTCGGATAAGTCTCCGTCTTCTATGGTGGTGTTAAATAGCTGGGTGAGAGAAGAAGGTCCACAAACTACGACGAGGAAAGTTGTAGCGCCGACAAACAACGAAGAATCGGCGATGACGACGACGACGGTGAACAGAGGAAGAAGAGAGGAATCATTGAGTGTGACGGCGTTAGGGTTTAGAGTGACAGAAGTAATATTGTGTGTGATTTCGTTTTCAATCATGACAGCTGATAAAACTCAAGGATGGAGTGGCGATTCCTATGATCGCTACAAAGAGTACAGGTCTCTCTTCTCCTTCATCACTTTCCTCTTTTAGGGTTTATAATTGAAAGTCTTAATCAGTTCAGCCAAATTTTGCAGGTATTGTTTGGCTGTAAACGTTATAGCATTCGTTTACTCTGCGTTTGAAGTTTGTGACACGGCTTGTTACATCGCTAAAGAGACTTATATGATAAACTGTGGATTTCACGACTTATTTGTTTTCTCCATGGATCAAGTGAGTTTTGCTTCTTTTAAACATTTAGCTATTTGTTTAATCAAACATATTAATGAATTACCTGATGTTTTTTGTTTCTTTTGATGCTTTAGCTTCTTGCATATCTTCTAATGTCGGCTTCTTCATCCGCTGCTACTCGAGTTGATGATTGGGTTTCTAATTGGGGCAAAGATGAGTTTACTCAGATGGCAACCGCTTCAATCGCGGTTTCTTTTATTGCGTTTGGAGCGTTTGCGGTTAGCGCTTTGATTTCTTCTTACAAGCTCTTCACTCATGCTTCTTCCTAGTTCTTCTCCTTTGTGTTGCCTTGCAACCAAAAGTTACTCACTCTATGTACAGTCTCCCTTATAGCTTAGAATGGTTATTTCTTGCTGTATGATACTAAAATAATGCAATCAATCAAATGACTGAGTTTACTTGTGAAACAAGATATATTATTAAATTTACGGTAGGTGGATAAATCCCAAGACCTAAATGCATGGTTTCTTACAAGCAAACCTCTTAAAAGTATCAAGAAGCCCTAATTATTATTATTATTCTAGTTCCCTTCTTGGCTGATATGTTGCTCTTCTCTTTCTTCTTGTATCTCTGTGATCTGAATTCTTTCTGACCCATCACCACCAGATTCAGACAACTTAGTGATCTTCTGCAACTCATCGCTCACACCTGACTTGTCATCACTACCAGCTGCTTCTTGGTCTATCTTAGCTAGTTGCTTAGGACGACGAATGGCCTCGGCTGCTTCTGCCATAACAACTGGAGGTGGTTGTGGAGGAACCCATGACCGTTGCCTCTGGATGGCTGCTGGTTCCATTGTACTTGTTTCATTTTGGGTACCGGTGAAACGTGCCGCTGTTGTTGTCTCGTATCCAAAATCCGAGGATCTAGGATTTTTCTGTTGCCACCATTGACCGTTGGTACTCTCTTCTTGCGGTGCTTGACCATAGTCCCATGGCTGATAACAATAGAGAACACAAGTCTTGATAATAAGTGCAGGTCCACATATTTGATCTAGATTTTATATACGAAGACAATTCGGGTTGTACCTTAGATTTAGGAGTGAGGCGTGGATTTGATAGCGGTTGGTTCGGATTTGGTGGCATGTCGTTAATCTCCTGTGGATTTTGGTGAAAGTGTGATACGTTTGTTACAAGGAAACTATACGGTTAGTTTGAAAATGGTGCAAAAAGGGAAATAAGCTTTCAATTACCCGTATGTTTGAAGGCTTCTCTCCTCTCTGGATCATAGACATTATCTGCATCATCACAAATTGTAACAAAAGCTAAGAAGGCAAAGATTCATTATAAATCCAAGATTCTGCAGCGAACTTTGGAGATTTTAGAACATTACATCCATGTATGACTTTGGATGAGGGGGGCCAGACGAATCAGCTGGTGGTGCAGGAGGGGATGCAGATCGCGCTGTATATTATATTATCCATTAGTTAAAAAGAATCATCTAATCAAAAAACACTAAAATATCATGCAGATTGAGCCAGACAGAGTGTGCGAGATAACCTGAACGTGTGTCATAGTCAACGTTGCTGCCATTTGCATAGGGTTTCTGTATCACATATCAAACGATCCTAATGTTACCAATATAATTATGATACATACTTCTATTAGTTAATTATCAACTTTTAAGTTTTATGAGGTTTTTCCTTGGAGGTCTATCGGTGATTACTGGGGGAAGAGATTTGTATTTGTTGTCTTTAAGGTGTTTTGATTTCATATTATGTTTGAACTCTAAACTCACCCTTGCAGTTGTGACTGAACCATTATAAACCTCTTGATCAGCTGAATAAATCTTTGGGAGGTTGTTGGATTGCCCTGAAAGTAAGAAAGAGATATAGAATAACACTTAGCAATAACAGTGGCTCTTAAGATCAAGCTAAACATTAGGCAACTAGACCCGATATGGCTCCTTATAGAGTTAATTTGTAATTGTTCAATTTAAGATGTAAAATAGAGTATGAAGCCAAGACTAGATCTTCCTTTTTCAGTAGAGCTTGAATGCTTACCTTCGAGCTTACGGATATTATTGCTCAATGACCTCATTTCTTGTACTTGGGCACCTAACAGGTGCGTTAAGTCCTCAAAACATTTCATCTCTGAAACAAAATGATGCACAGATTAGTTTTAGTGGAAAAGAAAGAACGGGAAAGAAAAGAACAGAAACAGTCACAGAAAAAAGAGAAACATATCTACCTTCACTCTTTGTTTTCATCATTTCTTGACTAACCCTGGCTACATCAGAGGCAGCCGCAGAAGCAGCTTTGGCTGCAGCTACTGCCTCTTCAGCTAAGCTAGGTTTTGCATCAGCTTTCTTCAGAGGATCAGTTTCTTCTTCCAACATAATGCTGCGGACCCAGGATCTAAATCTGGGTATGAGAGATTTCTGAACGAAGAACAAATGTAGAAGGAAATCTTTAATACTTAAAACTTGCAGTCCCTTAAAAACAGCAAGCAATCATTAAAATCCACAAGGGAAAAAAAAACTTTCCAACATTAACACATTCTTATGGAGATCACTTTTATGAACGATCTTGGCAACTATAATCTAATGGTCGAGGGTGAGAGTTATGGAGTTCATTAGGTAAGCCAGAAAATGAATTCCAAAATGGTTATTGTCGGCTTCCGTTTCATTAAAGGCCTAACCATACTATCCCATTATTCGTTGTACTAAGTAATATCATAACATAACAAACTTAAGACACTGCATAAAAATGGAGACAGATTCAAAATACCTTAACAAAAACAGCAGTTCCGGCACCAGAAGTTGCAAGTACTCCTAGAGCAAGAATAGCATGGTACCAGCGAAAGCGAGAGAGAAAAGCTGCCTGGGGAGTGACAACAAGTGGAGCAGGAGCAGGAGCAGCTACCAGAGGCTGCATGGCTTGAGGCTGAATATTTGAGACTGCTTGCTGTCCATCTGCTTGTAACATATCAATTGATTGAAAAGTCTAGTACTCAAAAGAAACAAAACACATAGATGTATATATATATATATATATCTTCCTTGCATACCTTGACTAGTAACAGTTGTCTGCGAACTTGGAGGTGGATCCTATGATTAAGATATTAACAGAGGTAAGTAAGCAAGCAATAGAAAAAAATGAGTCTTTTAATGATCAAAACAAAGAAGAGCAAGGAAGAAGCTTACAGGGACACGACGGAAGGCTTCATCTATCTCTTCTTTAGTGAGACCTTTCCTTTCAAGAAATGATCTTCGATGTATAACAGGTGAGCCCCTAACTCTGGGATGAGAAAGGAATTTGATAGCGTTTTGAATCTGATCTTCACGTATAGGTTCTGAATTCTTAAACACAGAAACTGGAGGATCCAGCTTAAGTGTTTCCTGAGCTTGCTGAAATTCATCTGTAGGCTTCGTAACCTCTGCAACAACAACACTTTTCAATATTCTTGAAGAGATTTTTTTTGTCAATAAATTTGGAACTCACGAAAGCAATATATAATTAGTTGTTCAGCAGAATCAAAATATAATTGAACATGCAAATACAAATCCGTATATATTAATGTATAGTTAGTTCATCACAAAATATACAAATACGATTTTAAAAATTATGATCAAATTTTTGTAATTTGAACCTGAAATCTGGGATTTAGCATCAGCCGGCGCGGGAGAATCGGAAGGAGTTTGCGTTTGTTGATGAGTGGCCATAGCAGCTCAACCACCTTCCACAAATCCAAGAAACTATCAATCCAAAGTGATGAAAAAGATGTGTAATCTTAAGGTTTTGCTCAAATCGAGGCACAGAAAGCTTTAAGTCGGAAACTCCGAAATCATCTTTTTTTTTTTTTTTGTTGGGTGAGTGAATGAGAATATTCATTCGTATGTGGTCACACATAGAGGAGATAATGGCGTCCTACCAATTTTGGTTTCCATGCTTTATAATATATTGGGCCTAAAAGATGTTTAGACGATCCCAAATTAGCCCATTTGCTATTCCATATATATATAATTATAAGAAAAGCATGTCTACCGCACACACCTGACCGGGAGCCAAACCAGAAACCTTTGTGTTACCTTACCGGATCATTTGTAAGAAAAATCATTAATGCTATCCTAATTAAAAAATGAAAATGGAATTGAAAAACTTTCTACATATAAATACTCCAGAAGAGATATCTAAACCCTAGTTATGTGTTTTTGTCTTCCTCAATAGTTAATGCATTAGTTCAGTTCAGCCTCCGATTTCCGAAGAGTTTAAAGTTTACATAAAAGTTTCAGTTGAGGAAAACCACATAAACTAAATTTGACATATGAATTATAATTCCGTTACATATAATGTTGTAGTCAAACGTTATATCCAACTTTATTATATAATAAGATATCCAGATCCATTATTGAATAAAAATCATTTCGAATTTGGTTTTAAATTACCACTATAATAATTAAAGAGAGGAACACTTCTTAACCTTATAAAACATATCTCTATATATATATAAAAAGAAAAGAATAAATGGTGGAGTATTTTACTAGTATTTTTGATTAACAATAAATATATATTACAGATATTTAAGATGTTTTTCCTTTTTAATAACAAGACAATTAATAGAATATCGGAACATTGTAAGAAAGCATATTTACCACCATTAAGAAAGTAATCATTATCTTTCATTATGAAAGGTTGGTCTTACTAAAAAATCGAATCTTACTAAAATGCTAAACGAAATATTAACAAAATAAAAGACAAACGAAATATAAGAAAATGTCGACAACTGTTGGCACCATTCAAATTGCGATCTTACCATATGATTCTTCTCTTATCATCTCTTTTCACTGTTTCTGCTTTCTTCTAAACGAATGCTCTGATTCTTCTTCTCTGATAATTGAGTTGAATAAAAAGTGGGTTCTCTGAAAAAGATTCGATTTTTAAAAGAGTGATGATGACATTAAACTCATTATCTCCAGCTGAATCCAAAGCTATTTCTTTCTTGGATACCTCCAGGTTCACTCAAATCCATAAAATTCCAGGTTTCTCTCTTCTCTTTCTCCTCCTTTCTCAATTCTCTTTTGGATTAAAGCTGCAAACTTTCATTAGTTTTTTAAGCCTCGTGTAAATTTCGCCATCTGGGTATTTTTGAACTGAACGTTTGATCCATATCCAGTTACTCGAAACACCCAATTCTCTGTAAATTCCTCAAATTCGAAAATCTTAGGGTTGATTTAGTTCGAGAGTTTGAAATCATACATCTTTGGAGTTTCTCACAGGTGGGTTTAGTTTGAGAAGGAAGAATCAAAGGAGAGATTTTGGAAAAGGAGTGAAGTGTTCAGTGAATGTGCAGCAGCAACCTCCTCCAGCATGGCCTGGGAGAGCTGTGCCTGAGTCGCCTCGTCAATCGTGGGATGGACCAAAACCCATCTCTATCGTTGGATCTACTGGTTCTATTGGCACTCAGGTTTTGTATCCACTTTTTTGTGTGTTTTCCTCTTTGCCAGATGTTATTAGTTCTATAAGTTGGATTTAGTCATAATTGTAAAGCTCTCGAGTAAGACCAGGGTAAATTATTGTAGAGAAAATACTTTCTACTTAGATTTCATATGTGAAGTTTGGATGGCACTCAGTTACTGGGGAAGTCAGTTCTATCGATAAAGAAGTTGCTGTATCTTGTGTTTATTTTGCAGACATTGGATATTGTAGCTGAGAATCCTGACAAATTTAGAGTTGTGGCTCTAGCTGCTGGTTCTAATGTTGCTCTCCTTGCTGATCAGGTAAAGTGGAATCATTTAGTAATTTAGTACTTAGTCTCTCTCCTATCCGTCGTTCAGACGTATTGGAATCCATTTTATTTCTGAATTCAGTGATAGTAGCATAAGCAAGATATTGCAAACTAGTCGTGTAGCCACTCAAACCAGAAAAAAAAACTGCTTTTCTCTTAGTTTTTTCGCCTTCAGTGATCTCGAGGATACTCTACAGTATGGTTCTGTGACCCTCTCTAAATGGTGTCAGGTAAGGAGATTTAAGCCTGCGTTGGTTGCTGTTAGGAATGAGTCATTGATCAAGGAACTTAAAGAAGCTTTAGCGGATTTGGATTATAAACCCGAGATTATTCCAGGGGAGCAAGGAGTAATCGAGGTTAATATATTTTCTGGTTTTGATTGTGGTGTAGATTTTCACTTAACTTTTTTAATCATCATGAATTTTTGCTAACAGGTAGCCCGACACCCAGAAGCTGTAACTGTTGTTACTGGAATAGTAGGTTGTGCAGGACTAAAGGTATATATACTTTTTATCTTTTGTTACTATAACCTTATGAAGAAGAAAGATATAGATTATAAAGCTTGCTGTTTATTTTTCCTGTAGCCTACGGTTGCTGCAATTGAAACGGGAAAGGATATTGCTCTGGCAAACAAAGAGACATTAATAGCAGGTGGTCCTTTCGTGCTTCCACTCGCCAACAAACATAATGTTAAAATTCTTCCGGCAGATTCTGAACATTCAGCCATATTTCAGGTATCAAAATGAACTTAAAACTTAAGTACCTCCACTTTCATATTGACTTAAGTTTTGGCCTTCATGCAATTTCTACCTCTGAAAATTTGAGTGAAACAGTTTGATTCCATTTCTTCTTTTATGTTATCTAGTGTATTCAAGGTTTGCCTGAAGGCGCTTTGCGCAGGATAATCTTGACTGCATCTGGTGGAGCATTTAGGTTTGTTTCAGTATTCTTCTCTCTGCATGGATTTTTTTTTTTTTTTTTTTTTATCAATTCTCATGTTCACTGGAGTTTGAAATAGGGATTGGCCTGTTGAAAAGCTCAAGGAAGTTAAAGTAGCGGATGCATTGAAGCATCCAAACTGGAACATGGGAAAGAAAATCACTGTGGACTCAGCAACACTTTTTAACAAGGTTGGGATCAGTTTCTTCTCAAATAAACTCTGATTTTAAATGTGTCCTTGATCCGTGTTGTTGAGTTCTCGATTTCTTGAACAGGGTCTTGAAGTCATTGAAGCCCATTATCTGTTTGGAGCTGAGTATGATGATATTGAGATTGTTATTCATCCTCAAAGTATCATACACTCCATGATTGAAACACAGGTCTTGCTCTGAAAAAGAATAACTCCATTTTGTTTTCCGGTTTCAAAAAAAATCTGCTTAACATATATATATATATATATATATAATTGTTTTGCTCCATAGGATTCATCTGTGCTTGCGCAATTGGGTTGGCCTGATATGCGATTACCGATTCTCTACACCATGTCATGGCCCGATAGGGTTCCTTGTTCTGAAGTAACTTGGCCAAGACTTGACCTTTGCAAGTAAGCAAGCCGCATTTCTTTAATAAAGTGTTAAGCTGTCACTATGAGGCACCTAAAACCAAAAGTGGGTTACGATTGTGGATTTTTTGCAGACTTGGTTCGTTGACTTTCAAGAAACCAGACAATGTGAAGTACCCATCAATGGATCTTGCTTATGCTGCTGGACGAGCTGGAGGCACAATGACTGGAGTTCTCAGTGCCGCTAACGAGAAAGCTGTCGAAATGTTCATTGATGAAAAGTAAGAACTTGTTTTTCATCTCAAATTCTTGAAATGAATCACAAAACTTTTTATATATTATCCTTTGTTTACAGAATAAGCTATTTGGATATCTTCAAAGTAGTGGAATTAACATGCGATGAACATCGAAACGAGCTGGTAACATCGCCATCTCTTGAAGAGATTGTTCACTATGACTTGTGGGCGCGTGAATATGCTGCGAATGTGCAGCTTTCTTCTGGTGCGAGACCAGTTCATGCCTGACGAATTAGTTGTCGGAAGAAGATTAGTGAAGGGACTAAGAAATGTTTGAAAGAAGATTAGTGCAGAGAATGGCTTGTTACTAGCGTTTTTGGCAAGATCATCGATTGTAACTAATTTTATCTGTGATCTGAACAAGCCAAACCAGTATTGTGAAACCATTTTTACCAATAAAACAGAGCTTGGATTAAAAGTTTACTATAGTCACAAATCGTATTCAGATTAGAGTAGGGATAAAGATAAATGAAAATGCACTCTGTTTAACCTACTCCCACCGCTAAAATCATTATGAACAATTTTAACTTTCAAGACATATAAGAAACATCTTCACATTATATATTATATAGTTGTTTGGCAAAAGCTATTTTCAAACAACAGAAATACGCATTGATTTGTCGACTCATTATTTTGCAATGATGATGTTTTTACTTTTTACTAGGAAGACAATTGGGCGATTTATGATTAAAAGCTTCCAAGTTATCATAAACCGTAACTTGCAAGTCATTCTTTTCATAATCTAATCTTATCATATGTGTTATTAGTCTACCTGAGGTGGTACTGCATTAGTAGGTTATACTTAAGATCGTATTTTGAGTATATATTAAGCAAATAAGAGTCGTTATACTGCAAATCCATTTATACGGTACCATCACCACCCATTGTTATGTTATACTGTTTTGTATATCTAATTCTACTCATTTAAATTCCACCGAGCAGATTTTAAAGTTAAGACAAAAGAAACCAAAGATCAAGTTCAATTAGAGATGATTGAATCGACTACCACTATTAAATTAATATAATCTTCTGTGATGACTCAAGTCACTCAAGTAAATAGTGTGAACACATCATCTCTTTATTGAAATTCGAAAAAGATCTCAAGGCTAAACCAAACCAAACCAAACATTCCTATAATATCCACCTTAATTAAATATATCCAAATTAACAAATCCATCCCTATATTTGAAAAGGTATATGCGACTCCACACGTTTATTTTTAACACGTTAAAGGACCACCCACTTTTTGTGACTAAAAAATAAAGAAACATACAACACTTATCCAAATTTTGAATTTATTATACACATATTCATTACTTAATTTAAAACTAATTCTAAGATTGAACACATAATTGATATATATATATATATATATATATATTGTACACTCGGATTATATATATATATATAATCATATTGTTAGGTGACAAAATTCAACATTATGATGAGGAAGAATAAAAGTTGTACTGATTTATTTCAATAAACGAATAAGACCATTAGTCTCCCTTACAATACACCAAAAATTATATCTAATCCAAAGCAACACAATAGGAAAATAATCGAAAAAATAAATAAATTATTTACTTTCTCGCCAACACTCAAGATTTTTCCGGAAACTAAAAGAAAAAGTTTGAGAGAGAAAATAAATAAAATAAAAAGTATGAAAAAGAAAGAAACCGAAGCCCACCCAAAGTGCGCGACTTCGTAGTTAGTTTCTGTTTCACGAGAGCCACGTCATCATTAAAAAGGACGTAAATGACGACTTAGCCCGTTTACATTTTTTAATATTCCAATCATATCCTTTCTATACGGCACATACGACTGTCGTTTTGTCTCTTCCCTTTCTTTTTGTTCCTTCTTGCCGCCATCTCCGTCCATTCTTAACGACGATTCTTGATCGGAACCGTTACTCTCGTCGTTATTTTTAGTCGGCGCCGGAAATACTAGCTTCTCGTTTCCCTCGCTGCTGCTTCTTACGTACAAAAGGTTCCGAAGCTTCCATCGTTTAGAGAATCCAGCAGAATTGCTTTTGATTTTGCTATGAGATGGAGAAGATGAGAGTCTTTGAAGATCATCATCATCATCATCTCCGGAATCTCTATCTCCAACTCTACTAGATTGTTTAGGTTTCCATACACAGTAAGTCTCCGGTGGAACACCGGTTAGGTCCTCTTCAGCTTCCGACGATGAATTCGAAGTCGGATCTCGATCCTCACTCATTAGTTTCCTCAACGCCGGTCTACGTCGAGGAGGAAGAGTAACCTTCGTCGGCTGAGATTCTCCTACCGGAGTATTTCTAGCTCCACCATCGTACGGATTCAACGGACGGATCTGACCGTTAAAGAAAATCTCGTCGGCGGTAGCAAGAGGTTGATAACACATGTGGCTGGGACAGTCGAAAGCGAAATCTGAATCATCGTCGTTGTTGTCACGGTGGAGGTAGTCGGATTTTGTTTCTTGATCTCTGAATTCTTCAACGACTCGAGCTGCGATTGCGGCGAGGTCTACGGTGGAGGAGAAGCTTCCAAAACTCGGAGAGTTAGAGGAAAAGGAGAGTAACCGACTCGTCTGCATTTGAGAAACTTGTTTGCTGCGTTTTCTCTATAAAAATGAAAAATGTTTGAGAGATTAGAGATGGTACGTTTTGGAAATTGGGTCCCTGTGGAATATTTATATGGAAAAAGGAAACAAATTATTTAAATGATTAGATTAATTGTTTTTTAATCAGGAGCCAAATATAATAATATATATGTTATTCAATTAAATAAGCTTGGTCTAACAAGGAGCGTAAGGAACATCAATCATAATGACACTTAAAATTAACATAAATCTCCACTTGTTGACAAAAAAAATAACATAAGATAAGTCTCTCAACTTTTTTTTAAGGTATCGGTTCAACAAGATTATGGCTCCTAGTATTTAGAAAAACTAATCGTAAACATGAAAAATTGTTAATTATCTTCTTCCATGTCACGTTTAATCACATCAACTCATGATGTGATAAACTTATCTATTGAGTTATTTTTCTTTCTTTTTTTTATGTTGAATATTCAAATGTTAGTGATGTCATCAAACTGACGCATGTAAATTTAAGTTAGGCAAGTCTGATCTAGATTAAAATACAGATGTATGGTATGATTGTGTAAGCCCTTGATTCCATGAACCGATGTTATATGTAATATGTTATATCCACCAGGAGTGTATATACTAGCAAGAAACTTTGACTTTTTATGAATTTGAATGTTTAAATTTTTAGACTAGAAATTAGAAAACAGTATATTCTACTATAACTCGAGTATAATTTCTTTACTCACTAGACAATGATGTTTATAATTCAATCCTTTCATCCATATGCTGTAAAGTTTATATACAAATAATATAGTATTTTAAAATATAATCTTATACAAGCTTTCTTTTGTCAACTGATATAGACATATTACCGATTAAGTATATTATATGTGAATGGTTTTTGTGCCCCAGTAAGTGACTAGAGAATGGAATATAATATCGCATTAAAGATCAAACAGTTTGCAAAACATTAATAGTGTTTTGGTGACCACCATTTGTTTGTTCTCTTATTTCTGGCTTTTGTGACCACAATAATTATGATAAATCGGACATAAGAGAGACTAATGCCAAAAAAAAAAAAAAAAAAAGAGAAAATATAAATGTCTAACCAATCCTAATTTATTACAAAATACAGCATGTCAATTTTTACATCTACAGTAAATACAAACAAATAAACACAACTTCAACTTTTAGCTGGGCC
Source organism: Nasturtium officinale (assembly GCA_963854855.1). NCBI lineage: Eukaryota > Viridiplantae > Streptophyta > Magnoliopsida > Brassicales > Brassicaceae > Nasturtium > Nasturtium officinale. The sequence continues at coordinate 1,682,182 of OY978513.1, forward strand.
TTCTCGTATAGTTCACATTCTGACTTATTATAAATGGGCCTCCAATAACTTTTAGTTGGGCTTCTCGTATAGCTCACATTATGAGAGTTAGTATAAATGGGCCTCCACTGTTGAACCATACTTATATAGTCAAACTCCCAGTTGAAATATATGATTCAAAATCAAACTTGAGTTCAGTTACGGGAACAGTTTACATCTTCTTCCTCATTTTTTTTTCTTTCGTAAATTGAATATATAAACCCTAATTTAGAATTGAAGGCTCATATCATATGAAGACTCTTGCAAAATCTCCAAGCGCCTAAAATCATCCACAATGAATAATAATTTCGAGAACTATCACCATCATCATCAGCAACAATGGCGTCCAGCACCAACACAGCCAAACGTATGCCCAATTTGTACAGCACCGCACTTCCCATTCTGCCCTCCGTATCTTCCTCCATCTGCCTTCCCACACAACCCTAACTTTCGTCCTCACCTCAATTCACCTCGTCCAGGATTCGATTCGTTCACCGGACCACCGGTTCGACCGCCAAATAAGTATCCGTTTGGTGACCCAAGGCCTTGGCAAGCTCACCAAGGAAATCAATGGCGACCTGTATCTGCTGGTGCCGTTGAACGTGATAGGGAAGCTGATCGGAGCTATAAGAGAGCTCGGATTGATGCGATCGGCGGTGGTTCTCCCGGTTACGGTGTTTCTGAGACCAATGGTTATCAGAGTCCTCGGATCTCATCGGAGAACGAACGGAGGTTGAAGATGGTTCACGATCATGGTTACGGTTCAACTCCGCCGTCTCCAGGAAATCTAGTTGGGAGGAACGAATTTAGGAATGTATGTCAATTTAATGGTGTAGCTCCTCCTCCGCCTCTGCCAGCGTCGTCTTACGGAGGCTATTTTGGCGGGCCTAATGGTCAGCCTCCTCTTCCGGTTTCTCCACCACCGCCTTTGCCTCCATCTCATCCGCCGTCACTGTTTCCTGTCACTACTAATTCATCTGCAGCAATCCCTCCTTTATCGTCTCCATATCCTCAAATGCGAAACGCTTCTGTAATGTTGCTTTCATTGTTTCCTTCTTACCTCCAAATTATCTGGTTTTACTATACTGATGATTTATTGTTTTGATAGCCATCTTCCGCACAGTTAGCACCAGCTCGCTCTAAAGTGATTGAGTTGTCCCATTTGCTGAAGCTTCCTCATCGATCTACTCGTCCAGATCACTTTGTAATTATCCTTCGGGGGCTACCAGGTTGTTTTTTGAGCCTTCTCTTTACCTTTTGCGTGATTTCTGTTCTTAGCATAAGTTCTTGCTTCTTGGTTTCCCTTTTTTTTTTATTCTTGTGTTGCAAACACGTTTATGACACTTGATCATCCTTGCAAGCTGACAGATATAATCTTCACATATTTTTGCATTTCATTATTTGAGAAGGTGTTTGTTAAGGTATAAGGTGTTTCTGAATAGTGACTCCATTTTAATTCATGCAGGTAGTGGGAAGAGTTATTTAGCCAAGTTGTTGCGTGACACTGAAGTAGAAAATGGCGGTAGCGCACCGCGGATTCATTCTATGGATGATTACTTCATGACTGAAGTTGAGAAGGTTAGTCAACCCTCATGATTTCAAAGTGGTTCTTTAATGAACAGACTCTTTACTTTGAACCACCATGGGATTCTTAGATTATGTTGCTTTGTCAATTTGAAAGGTTGAGGAGAGTGATTCAACTTCTTCAAGTTCTGGTAGAGGCAAGAGACCTGTCGTGAAAAAGGTCATGGAATACTGCTATGAACCCGAGATGGAAGAGGTATCTTTTCAGCTCTATAATGGAAAGATGAATATAAAACACAGCGATAAATTTCTTTTGTTAAGCTTCCTGGTATTCTTGAATTCGTAGGCTTATCGTTCAAGCATGCTGAAAGCTTTTAAGAGGACCCTTGAAGATGGGGCCTTCAGCTTTGTAATCGGTAATGATTTCTATCATAACTGCATACTAGAATGTATGACATATATCATTTTGAAAATTTTATTTTCATGCATGTGGTACCTGGTCTGTGATCTGATGACATTCTCTCTTTTGGTTTGTTGATGTTGACATGATGGCTACTGCTTTTCTTTTTGAGAAAACATTTCACCTGATATGGTTCTTTAGTTTCTTAGTTTAAAGAACCTAATATCGTCCCAGCAGACCTCTTTTCTGCTCAAGGTATAGGGAGTAGTATATATTGCAGCATGTAAGCTCTTTGTTTCGAGATTCTGTTCATCTAGTTTAGCTGGGAACTAGGTGGTACAGTGTCCAAGAAGTACTTTCATTTTCTCTAACCACGAATGCAGTTTGTTTTCTGGAATTGACCGTTTCTTGCTGGTATTTGTCGCTCATCTTAGTGGATGACCGCAATCTGCGGGTAGCTGATTTTGCTCAGTTTTGGGCAACAGCAAAGGTATATCCTCACTTCTTCCTGTATTACCTTCTGGAGATTGGATGTTGTTTGCGGTTTCTGTGGAAGACTCATAATGATTTGTGAAGTCAACTAGTAGTGTCTTTAGTGCTTAGTTATCCTTGGTTTCTCAAGTGTCTAGATAATTTCGTCTGCACAATGTTAGTGAAGTCTAAAATTTTTTTTTGTATATAATGTTTTAGAGTAAATTGACAGTTCTGAAAATGTTTTAGTTATATCAACCTTCTCAAGAATTAGCATAATGCTCTGTCCAAGTTTAACGTAACCTTGAATTTCCCTAGGCATGAGATTACGAGTCTTCATAATGTCTTTGGAAAACTATTTTCCTTTCTTTAAAGTTACTCCTGTACATTCGTTATAGTCTTACTTCCTTTTTAGCGAAACCAAGGAAATGAATATGGTCTTTCTAAAATATGTCTATTCTCTCTCTCTCTGTTCCCTTTAAAACAATATTGGTTGTGTAATTATCATCAAAGAGGACATTGGCGTGGTGCTACTTGCAAGTTCTTATAAGTCCTTTCTCCTTTGTATTGCTCCTTCTCTCCTCTATAAGATGAGTTAGTAGTCTTGGTAATGACTGTATGTACTATTTGTAGTGGTATTTCACCTGCAAGTTGGAATTGTCATTGATTTTTCTGCTTGCTTCATGTTTGCTAAACATCATGTGAGGTTGCTATTCTTTTTGATTATGTAACCATGCATTCAGGGACCGATATACTCCAGAATTTCTCCTTTCCTCTTTATTTTTATCAAGTTGTGGTACTGTCTGCTTTGGGTCATCCTCTCTTTGTTTTGCCACCGTGCTTATTAGTTTTCTTGTTTGTCTATGATTCGGTGAAAATTAAATTTGAAGAATTTTAGATGGCTTCTTGACCAGCTTAATACTAGTATGATTTAAATAAAAGACTGTATAACTTGAAAATTAACCTTTTCCTCTGTTGCTGAATTTTAGTTTTTTTTTTTTCAATCTTCTTTTGACTCAATTTTGCCAAGTGACCAGTTGCTTTGTTCTACGTATTTGAAATTTAGATCTTATATTCTCTTCTCTGTGTATAATTGGATGCTTGTTGTAAATGATGAACCTTGAATGGTTACTTCTTGTAACACTTGAAACCAGTTCAAGTAAAACATGTCCATTGTCAAATTTTGAAAGTGGACGTTTTAACTTAATTGTACTTGAAAGTTTTCTTGACATTCTGTTTTTTTTTTCTTTTGCAGAGATCTGGATATGAAGCTTACATATTGGAAGCTACATACAAGGACCCGACTGTGAGTTCTTACATACTATTTAATCTTCGATAACTTAGATTTTGTATCTCAATTGTAGTTTTCGTTTCTAGCCTACATAAATAGCAGAACACTCTAAGATTATAAACATATTTGAATAGAATATCATTCACATTTCTTGCTGTTCTAAGAGGTTTCGAAATTACAGGGCTGTGCAGCAAGAAACATTCATGGAATCACAATAGATCAAGTACAGCAGATGGCAGAACAATGGGAAGAAGCTCCATCATTATACATGCAATTGGATATCAAGGTTCTGGTGCCCTTCTTTCATTTTCAATATTGACCTTTGTTTTTGATTAATGGGAAGAAAAGGCCAAATAATGCCTAAAAAGACGAGCTTGCATTTTCTTACAGTATCTTATGTTCTTCTTTTCCTGTAATAGTCTTTTAAGCGGTGGGATGATCTCAAGGAGAATGGAATCCAAGAGGTAATAGAACAAGTTCTTAATACCTGTCTGTCCTTACTGGCAATAATTAATGTATTCCTTGTTTTGACCGCTGTTACAATCTTGGCCTTCGTTATATGATCAAACCTCGTAACTTCTCATATAATTGCTTTAGGTGGATATGGACATGGAAGATGATTTTGGGCTACCAGAAAGAAAATATGATATCAGCACTGAGTCAGAAGGAAAGGGTGTGACAAAGGGTAAATTCAGATGCAGCCTTTTTCTTGCCTTGTAACTGTCACGACGACAAACCCCAAAACACTTGGCTAAGTTTTTCTTTCTGTTAATATCATCTCAGGCTCTTACACAATTGAGAGTAAATGGGAATCAGTATCCAGCGCCCATACAGAAAAAGTGAAAGAACTAAGCACATGTAAATGGTCAAATGTAGAGGAAGACGATGAAACAGAGAAATCCAAAAGTACAAGAAGAAACTCAAAAAAGAATTCTGGGTCAAGCAAAGAACGGCTGCAGAAAGGCAAATCTGTTTGGTGGGGAGATAAGGTAATAAACATAAAAAATCTATTAGCCTTTAAAACATGTTTACCGACTGGAACATCTTTGATCAAACATGTTTTTATTTCTGCGTATAGGGTGGAGATGCAGGTTTTTCAATTGGTGCAAGGAATATGAACATGCCTTCTTTAGTCATAGGTCCCGGATCAGGATACAACTTGAAAACAAATCCTCTGTCAGAAGCAGAGAGTCTTGCACTCGCTGATGCAATTGGAAAAGCAAAGGTAAGAGGAATTTTCCAGGATCAGCTTAGAGCAGAGCGTGAGTCTTTCAAAGCTGTTTTTGATAAGAGACATGTACGAATCCTTACAAAGGACGTGTAAGTGTATCATTTTCTCTGGGAAATCAAAATTTATTTTGCATCAGCCTTGAGATATCTATCAGTTGTGTAACTAAACTAGTAAGTTCTCACTTTTCATTATCATGGAGCAATAAAATTGAGGATCCGGAATTGAGAGAAACTTGGGATTGTGTATTACTTGTAAGATGGATACTATTTTGAATAAACGTCAAAGATATTTGAGGTTGATTTTAAAGTTTGCAAGGTTTGCTATTTGCGAGTAAATTTGAATGATACTTTCTTACCGAGTAATACTTTTACTTAACAATATTAGTTTTGAGAATGCATCTGATCAGTTTTAACCAAAACCACCAAGTTTATAAAGCAACAAAGAACTTGAAGCATGGGATTTAGACAATTGACCGATACGTATTGTTTAAATGAGAGTCTAAAAATCTTACCACTGTGAAAACTTTTCTGTGTATATGACAAGCTAATGAGGCAGGGGCTCTATGGATGAGCATAAAAGATTTATTATGTCACGAAAACTAGAATTCTAAAGATAGAAGAACTTGGAAAACAACTTACGAAACTCCACGATTCTCGTTAATAAAGTAATTTCTACGGATGTGATTATTAAGTGTCTAAAATTAGCTGAAGATCCTTTTGTAATAAAATGGTAAATTCTTAGTTCCACAAGAAAAATGTAAGAAAGTTTTCTAGATAAGCTCTATCTAAGAAAATACAAAACCAAACCCGAATTTTATTACGAAAAATGGGAGAAACAGAAGACAAAGTGAAGAATCATGGTGATAATAAAGAAGAGGAACACACCAAGGCTGAGAAAACAGAGAAGAAGAAGGAGAAGAAGAAGGATAAAGATAAGAAGGATAAGCATGAAGACGATAAAAATGGAGGAGAAGAAGGAGAAGATCAAGAGAAGAAGAGCAAGAAGAAAGATAAGAAGACGAAGAAAGAGAAGAACCCTGAAGATAAGAAAGATCCGGAGAAGTTGAAGATGAAACTTAAGAAGATTGAAGACAAGATTCAAGCTATGGTCTTAAAGAAAGATGACATGTTGAAGCTTATTCATGACGCTGAACTAGCTAAGCCTAGTACTACTGCAGCAGATGCACCACCACCAACTAACTAACTAATTCAAACACTAAATACATACTACAATCTTAAAATTTAAAGCTTCACATTTTCTATAACAAATGCTGATCAATGTTATTTTCAGCCAACCTTGGTAGTTTTTTTTCGTTATTTGTTTTTGTCAATACCATTGAGAGTTTGCAAATTGTACAAAATCCATCTGTTTGAACATAATAATTTTCAGTAATTCTGATGTACATAACTCATTGAAAGTTTAGGTCTATTTTAATAATTTTCAAGACCAAGAAACTGCATTCAAATGATACTTAAATATAATGAACTTCACATCAGAAATCAGAATTGTTATCTTATAAACATCGGTTGGTGTAAAAGAAATCTGAAACTACCAGTCTACCACTAAACTAAAATGTACAGATTTATAACATATTAGTAGCTTTTAAAGATGATGTAAATACTATGAAAATCTTAAACGAAATATTACACATTAAGTCTGCAGCATATTGGTATTGGGTTGAAATATTGAATAAGACTGAGGGGCTATTGGAAACTCAACTTCACCACGACAGCCGTCCAAACATGTGCCAAATTAACAGTTCCATCTTTAAAACACAAAAATGATATTTTTAGAATACAGTTAAGCAATTCTTTAATGCAATTCATATATACTATATTTTAACTAGTTTGGTTCTACCTGTCAAAATATATACTCGAGCTTTACACACAAAATACTTCTAATTAATGAACGTATTTATTTAGTCATTTACATACGTTCAAGTGTATACATGAATCAAACATCTTCCACAAGATTTCCACCAATTTGTATGTATTATATATATATATGTATAGCATTCGATCGTACGAGTCGGATCACTTGATGTTTCATCAAAATTTCATGTTTTCCTTCAAGTAACATACGATTGATTGCTGCAAAGAGAGAGAAAAAATCTGAGTAATTAATCACGTTAATTAAACCTTGTCTTTGGTTTCAAATTAAAGTAAAAATTTAGACAACTTACGAGAAGGCAAAGGATGACACAAGCGGCTGCACCTGGGAACAATGCGTACCACAGATTTAAGTGATGGAACTTTGCTCCATCTATGAACATTAGTGGTAAGCTCGCCGCTGTAATTTTTATTTGTTTATTAATGAAAGAAAATAAATCACTATTTGCTCTCACATTCAGTAAATTAACAAATGAAAAAAAATGGAGGAAAAGAAAAATGGAAAAATAGAGAAAACTGTTAGTAACTTTATGTGAAGAGGACGTTTCTGTACCAACCAAAAGTTTTGGGTTATTCATTAGACTATCTAAAAGTCACGGGGCCAGACTATTACAGCTTGTCAGCTGTAGAGTAGGGCATGGGTAATTGAATTCTGGTTTGGTTTCTTTATGGGCTTTACACAATAGATAATGTTATGTTGTTGCTCTACTAGATTTTGTTTTGTTGTTAAATCAAAAAAAAAAAAAAAAAAAAAACTGATTTTCACAAAATAATTAAAATATCAAATACTATTTACCAGGAGGGTGATTGGCACGAGCAATGACCATAAAAGCAACGGAAGCAGCGAGGGCAACGCTACGGGCGAGCCAGCCCGGTCCAAAGACGGAGAAGGCTACCACTCCAATTGCTGCACAACCTATTTGAGCCAAAAACATATTGTATTTCTGAAAATATAAGAAAAATCCTCAATTAATTAATTAAATAATTAGCTGATATAATGACAAAATTACTAATCAGCATTTAAAAATCCTATAATTACATGACGTTATGGCATCTATTTTTATAAATTAACATGATCTGATGCTTCAAGTAGGTTGTGACTAGAGTAGTAAGTTATCCAAAGACATGAAAGTAACAATCAACAACGAAGTAGACAACTTTAGTCCACAAAAAAGTTAAAAGCACAAAAACTAAAACTAAAAGAAAATATTCAACTAGTTTTGAGGGATGTAAAACTTGGTGGAGCATATTTTCCTATAGGTTCACAATGTATAAAGAGATATACCCGAGCAGCAGGAGCAGAAGGAGTGATGAAAAGGATGGCAGAGACGGCACCAAGTGGTGCAACTGACATTGAAATCCCTTTTGGAGAGCAGCAATTGATCCATTCTTCCCATTATTGCCATTGCAGCAAAAGCTCCTACTCATATCCAATATTAGTTAAGAAACCAAAACAAATAGTATTATTATCAAATTTATTATATGTAAAGCCATAACAAAAACGAATCCAAACACGACAACATGAGATCACTTTGAATCAAAGAAACTTGTCTACAATCAGAATGATCTTTGTGAACATTACATCTGTCTTATATTTTTTTTTTCCTTTCATAAACCAATTGTGTAAACTTCGAGTATATAGGAATCTATACGTTTGGTAGCATTAGTTTAATCAGTTAATAAAACGTTCCAAATTTTACCAAAACTTCGATTCGACTTTTCAACGTCGACTTTGTAAAAAGAATTAACAGGTTGAGTTTATATAATTTTTGTAATTGATTTCGGTTGAGATATAAATCAAGTTCAAACCTAGAGCAGATGGGTAATTATAGCTGACAAATGAATATGATTTCATATTTATTAGAATAAGTCAGCTATAATCCTTGAATAATAAAAAATATAAGCTCTCTGTCAGCATAGGGTTTGACTAACACACAAACAAAGATTCTCAAGAAAGAATTAAAAATAGAAACATTAGTTTGACTATATGCATTCCCATCATCAAGTTCTTCTGAATGAGAACCAAAGTGCATCCATTTTTGAAGATCGAGAAAACATTAGCAAAATAATTCTGATCTCAAAAACTTTAAAAGAATTGTTATCAATACTAACTAGTATACAATAAAATATCTTCGTTTAATAACTAACCAGCTGCAGGCCAAATGACGTCACTCAGCTTCAGAGCCTTAGCCGCCGCCGTCTTATCTGGCTGCCACGACTCCCACGACGGCGCCGTCAAGTTTCCCGCTGACGCCACCACCGTGCTTACTCGCCGAACACGACTTAAAGACGCCGGAGTCCTCAATTGCCTTAAGGATTCATTATAAGTAGAGAACCCGAGAAAACGCCGGCTCGAACCGTTGACCAGCATTGGCTGAGATTTTGCAACAACCGCAACGTTCCGGAGAAGAAGAGGTAGTGGCTTCACCGGGAAAGAAGCCATGATCATGAAAATGGTTCTTTGAGGTGGAGAATAAAGATAAGACCGCTAAAAAGTGGGAATTTGATCTAAATATATTAGCAAAGGGCTAAAAATACTCGTTTCTCTATGTTTTATAAACCAATAGAAGAGAGACAAGTGATATCTGTATGTGTATACATGCAAATATGTGCATAGATAATAGCGTAGATTTGCTTATGTACTTATACTTCTCTACACATCCATATATACTAGCAATTGAAATCGGTTTTAAGATATTAAAAAAAGATTATACTAAATATGATCATGAACTTTTTAATCAAATACATAGTGAAATTTTATTTAAATCACGGATAATTTTAAAATTGACATTTATTTTTTTACGCTGCTAGTTGCCTTTTAGCTTTTATTTTTTATATAAAAATAGAACACATGAATATTTATTTAGTAATGTTCCTAAAAGAGGATCAATTTATATGCCCATATATACAATGTATTAATAATATATTAACGTATTTTTAAACTCTAATATATATATTGGCGTGGAAAAGTTCACTGTTAAGAAAAGACGTAAAAAAAAAAATAACTGTTATTGTTAAATACAGAAAATCTATTAATAATACTCTAAGCGCAAAAGTCTGTAGTTATTGGCTCACTATATAAGTTTATAATGGGCGAATAAAAGTTATGTTTAAGGGAAATCAATATCTATAATCTAGACCCATATGACAATAGCAATTATACTGATCGCTTAGTTATCGATACATGTAAAAGAATCGTTTTTTTCGAAAGTTGTAGTATCTTCCAATAGATTCTAACAGATATCAATGGTCTCTTGAACATATGTAACACTGAGATTATATAATTAATACTAAGCAAAAAAAATATATAGAATATGGTAGGGCTTAAAATGAAATTTGAAGATTAATTTTATTTATATCTATCTAATGTACGTGTAGATAGTATAGGGCAAAAAAGCGTTGGCCTTTTAGGAGGTGGATGGGGCTGGAGATGTCTCTCTTCCTTTAAACGAAAGGTCATTTTTATACAGAGGATAATATTAAAGAAAACAAAGAAAAATAAATTATCAACTCTAACACAATTTGTTTTGATTACATCTCAACATTTTCTTGTAAGAGATCTAAATACTTCGGTTAATTAAAAGAAAAATTATTGATATCATTTTCCAAATTATAAGATTTGTTGTCAAATACCATTTTCTTGATAAAAATAATTATTATTCGGAAGTATTAAAGTTTTAAGAGATTAGGAAGAATACAAATGTCTAGGAGAGCACTGAATAGTGGTTTTGTTGGTATATTTGGCATTATCCTTGTAGAATTGCTGCATCAAAATCGTGATTTCGCATAACTTTAGCTATTAGATTTGGCATTAATATTTCGGAATTGCATAATTCCAGCATTTTGGTTTAAAGATGTTGTGAAGTAACCATAGAAATAAACATTCGGAAAGTAAAATCTAGTAAACAATTTTGTTTGTTTTCTATCCGGATTTGAAAGAAAAACAAACAAAGACACCATCCGGAACAATTGGTACAGAACAAAAACACAAACACTATAACACATTCTCAAGCCTGCATTGAATGTTGAAGAATCGATCAGTTCATTACAAAAACAAAAAGCGCATAAGAACAATGCACCTCAGTACTCTTACTCCACCTTCAATTCTAATTTACAAACAATTCCTTCCATCCCAAATCACAACACTCATAATATAACAACAAAAAGGTGCTTCTAGCCTCGCATAAGCCCCTAACAGTAATCAGAATGAGAATCATCATAGTAATCAATAGCAGAAGAAGGCGACATTACTTCTTGTTCAAGCAACTGAACCACCTGGTTCATAGCTGGCCTATCCTCCTGGTTAGCGTCTGTACACCTCGCAGCTATCTCAAGCAATACCTCAACTGAGTCTTCATCCACATCAGTGCATCTCTTGTCCATTACATCCTCCAGTCGATTCTCTTTCAACAAAGTGTTCATCTGAGAGGAAACAAAATAATTGAATTAGAAGCCGAATCTTATGAAGTAAGAGCAGAACGGTTCTTGTCAGAGAAAAGATCTGAGCTTTTTTCTTACCCATCCGACTACGTTTAAGCCTCTTTTAACGAATGTCGGGTCTGTTGGTCTTTTTCCAGTCACGAGCTCAAGGAGAAGAACTCCAAAGCTGTAGACATCAGATTTCTCAGTCGCTCTCCCATTCTGCAGATACTCTGTTTCCAAGATTCATCAGAAAGTTAGAAACTTTATTGTCTGAGATTCATTTTAAAAAGTTAGCAAAGAAGAGAACCTGGAGCAAGGTAGCCAAAGGTGCCAGCTACCACGGTGGTAACATGAGCCTCTTCATCAACAAGAAGCTTTGCGAGACCAAAGTCCGAGACTCGAGGTTCTAGTTTATCATTGAGTAGAATATTGCTCGCTTTTATGTCACGGTGAACAATTTTGGGACTACAATCATGGTGCAAATACGCTAGACCTCTCGCAGAACCAAGCGCTATTCTCAACCGAGCGTTCCAATTCAACAAACCTTCTTCTTGAGCTCGTTCTTGAGAGAAAAAGAAACAAAAAGGAGATAAATAAGACACATGACAGACCAAAATGAAAAAGAAGATATGAATAAGCAAGTGCATTTTACCATGGAGAAGATCATCTAAGCTACCCACGGTTAGATAATCATAGATGAGAAGTCTTGAAGTCGGTAAGCGGCAGTATCCTCGTAGGTTCACTAGATTGATGTGTTTGACACTACCTAAAATCTCCACCTCACGCTCAAAAACTCGGTCTGATCCTTCCCTACTCCTATCTATCTTCTTAACCGCAAAGGTTCCAAGATCGTTCATTACCATTCGATAAACCGTGCCAAATCCTCCCGAACCAACAATGTCTTCCTCGTCAAGAGACTCTAGCTTCTCGATAAGCTCAGTAGAGGAGTATGGAAGATCACCATGGAAAGTAATCAGCTTTTTACCTTTTTTAAAGGCAAATGAAGAAAAATCCCATTTAGAAAAATGATAAACAGCAAGAAAAGAAAGTAGAAAATTAGATTTTTTTAGTTATGCTAAATTTACTTGTTTCGGATGGATCCTTTTGTTTCTTGACTTCTGTGTACTTCTTTACTGTTCTTTCCTTCTTTGAGAGCATCCAAATCCATAGGAACACAAAGATCACAATAAAAGCTACTGCCATTGTAGACATTGCGCCAATCAAAATTCCTTTAATCAAGCGGGATGATCGCCTTGGAGGGTCTGTGAGGATTCCAAAAGAAAAACCAAGAATCTGAAAGTTGAGTCAAAGGAGCCTTGAGTAGATATTATTAGGTTTAATAATAGGATCTTGCCTGATTCATCAGCACTTTCAGCATGAGGAAGAACAACAGGGAAACCCATAGATGATCTACATGGCTTGTGAATCTGCCGGCCGCAAAGATCCAAATTACCAGTGAATCTAACCATCAAGACACAATACCACAATGAGAAATAACATCCTAATCTAGCTTTAGCAAAAGCAAATTGATGATATAAAACCAACAGTTAAATAGAAGAGAAATCTCACGTTTCAACCCCAAATCTGCTGAGAACTCCAATATCCGGGATCTCACCAGAGAAAAAGTTGGTTGACAAGTTCCTATATCAAACAAACAGTTCAAGAACACATAAAAATATTCCACAGTTACATCTAAAGGGGAGATTTTGTTTGAACTTACAAGGAGCGCAATCGCGACAGTCTACTGATTGAAGAAGGGATAGCACCCTTCAGTGTATTGCTTGATAAATCCCTGAAAAGATCTCAAACATAGTCAATAAGTATTAAGAACTTAAAAATTCTTTGAAACTAAAAACAATACAGGTTTTTGCATTTTACAATATAGTAAGAAACGTAAGATTGCCAATATCCAGTGGAATCCCGCCTTGAAGATAATTAGCCCTCAAATACCTGAAATTATTTTTTAAACAGATACACCAATGTCCAAGGCTCAATACTCATAAAGGCTTGATATAAAGGCATGATACTAATTCCAAAGATTTTAGAGACCAATGTGTAATATATTAATGGGTTAAAACATCTTGACTTACATAGCTCTGATCTCAGTGCAATTGGTGATTTCACTAGGAATAGTCCCGTGTAAGCTGTTCTGATGAAGTGCCCTACACAACTCCCACCAAATTTGAATTGAAAAAAACTACTTAAAAGATATATAAAAAAAATTAGCATAAAAACCAAATCTACATAGATTTATCACTCACAGTCTCTGCAATCTATTAAGTTTTCCAATGCTTGGAGATATTATTCCTCCAAGTTGCATGTAAGGTAAGTTTCTGCATAATCCAGGAAGAAACAAAACAAAAAAGATTCAGATAAGGTAAGAATCGAAAGATTGAAAATGTAGTAAAGAAGAAGACGAAAAACAATTACATAGAAACGACTCTTTGGTCTTGAGGATTACAGGAAACGCCAGTCCAGGAACAAGGAGACTCGTCTGAATCTTTCCAGTTCTGTAGAGAATTCCTCGTATCATTCAATCCGCTTTTAAATTCCAAAAGAGCAAATCCTATAACATCAAAGCTCCAATTTTGGAATCAATATGTTAGAAATGTTGAACTTCCTGAGCTAGTTGACAACCCCGATGATCAAATCTAAGATTTCTTACGAACCAAAAAAGTAAAGACTTATGAGGTAAGTGTTTTAACTAACCATCAAGAGTGAGAGCAAATGAGCACGAAACGGAAAGAGTAACTACAGAAATTACTGAGAAAACCCAATTTGAGATACCCATTTCCCTGATTTCATACGAAGGAGAAACAAAAAAAAAAGAGAGAAAAAGATGAGATTTTTATCCTCAAACGAGAGTTCTAATTAGTGATTGGGTTGTGAGGACGACTCATGATGAAAACTCTTACTTTTGTTTTTCCTAAAAAGAATTCTTTAATTTATCCTTTTTTAAAATTTGTTTTACGTTATTCCCTCTTCTTTTCGAGCTACGGAAAAGGTGAGATTTTTGAAAATCTCTACTCTTAGAGAGTTGTGCAGAGGAGAGAGAGTGAGAGACCCGTTGCGAGGAGACATAATTCAAATCTCTCTCTACTTATCAAAGTACTCGCGAGTATTGTTTTGGAACCTACTCGCCAATCGTTTAATTAAAAAGACACGTGTTAGCCAATGAAAGCGAGTAATTTTATAGATTGTCTTTAAGACGCGAGTAAAAGTGACCGCTTAATGTGTCGTTTTGGTATTTACTGTCTCAGATGTCTGCATCATAAACTTATGTGTAATCTGACCAAATCTATAAGAGTATTAACACTAATGTCGTCCGTATCCAGACGTAATAATGTTTCGTAGCAACAAAGATTATTTACATCAAACTTTTCGTAGCTGTAATTTTTCTTTGGATAACTGAATTAAATTTTGCCACGAAAATGAGCCGAGCTCATACAAGAAATCCAACTCCCCCCCCCCCTAAGGTAAGGCTTAACCAAATCGCAACTTCAATAAAATGAAGAACATGTTAGTGTTAACGTTCACGATGTCAAATAAGAATTGGGGTAAGAATTAAGGTAGAGGAGCTGATTCGTGCTGAGGATACAAATCGTCTACATCCAAAGCAGATGAGAGCAAAGTCATAAAAAAGAGATTAGGAACTGATTAAGCAGGTTTCTGATACAGAGACCAAATATCTGAATAAAAGCCTAAACGAAGTTTCAAACCAAAGACAGAACAGAGGTTTTTAACTACAAAAGTACACAAACGACATACATAATTGAAAATACAATCAGAAAAAACCTGCAACTGGTAGTTGAGGTTTTCTAAAGAAAAAAGAGTAGCAAACGACTAAATTGATTTAAAGGGGTTCGACTAAATTGCTCTCAGTACTCTTCCTCCTGTTGGTATTCAGCTTCTTCCTCATCATCGTACTCACCTTCTTCATCTGCAGTTGCGTCTTGGTATTGCTGGTACTCTGAAACAAGATCATTCATGTTGCTCTCTGCTTCTGTGAACTCCATCTCGTCCATTCCCTCACCTGTGTACCAATGCAAGAAAGCTTTCCTCCTGAACATAGCTGTGAACTGCTCACTCACACGCCTGAACATCTCTTGGATTGATGTTGAGTTGCCAATGAAAGTGGAGGCCATTTTCAGACCAGTTGGCGGGATGTCACACACTGTTGATTTCACATTGTTGGGGATCCACTCAACAAAGTAGGATGAGTTCTTGTTCTGCACGTTCAGCATCTGTTCATCCACTTCCTTTGTGCTCATCTTGCCACGGAACATAGCAGAGGCTGTGAGGTAGCGTCCGTGTCTTGGGTCAGCAGCACACATCATGTTCTTGGAATCCCACATCTGCTGGGTGAGTTCAGGGACTGTGAGGGAACGGTACTGCTGAGACCCTCTTGAGGTGAGAGGGGCAAAACCCACCATGAAGAAGTGAAGACGAGGGAATGGGATGAGATTCACAGCAAGCTTACGAAGGTCAGAGTTGAGTTGACCAGGGAACCTCAGACAGCAAGTCACACCAGACATAGTGGCAGAAATCAAGTGGTTCAAATCACCAACTGCAGACAGAGAATGAGCAAGGAATGTAAGCCATAGACACTCAACAAACAACATGAACACGGAAAAAAAGATTGCAGAAATTACTATATCATAAAACAGACAGTACACTTTCATAATTCAATAAACACCAATGCATTTGCATATCTCTTATCAAAGAATAGCAGCAAAGGACTTAATACAGCGAGGATATCAACATAGATAAACATAGAATACTAAGCAAAACCAATAGCATACAAGAGAGGAGACATATGAACAAGAATCTAACTACTGGAAACTTTAACAAAACAACAAGTAACATATAGAGAGAGCACCAATCAGTCAAAAACACAACAACATGTAGGCAAATAATCTCGAAATGGTGGATAGCGAAGCTTACAGCTGGGGGTAGTGAGCTTGAGAGTCCTGAAGCAAATATCGTACAAGGCCTCATTGTCAAGAACCATGCACTCATCAGCATTCTCAACAAGCTGATGAACAGACAAAGTAGCGTTGTAAGGCTCAACAACAGTATCAGAAACCTTAGGCGAAGGAAACACTGAGAATGTAAGCATCATTCGATCTGGATACTCTTCACGGATCTTGGAAATCAACAGTGTTCCCATACCAGATCCAGTTCCTCCTCCCAAGGAATGACAAACCTGAAACCCTAGAGAGCAAATGGAATCTCACACTTCAAACTCCAATCCAATACATAATAAACCTTTAAAATCGAATATATATATATAAGAAGAAGATTTACCTTGAAGACAGTCACAGTTCTCAGCTTCCTTGCGAACAACATCAAGCACGGAATCAATCAGCTCAGCTCCCTCCGTGTAGTGACCTTTCGCCCAGTTATTTCCGGCACCAGATTGGCCAAAGACGAAGTTATCAGGGCGAAAGGTCTGACCATAGGGACCAGATCTGAGACTATCCATAGTCCCAGGCTCCAAATCCATGAGCACCGCACGAGGAACGAATCTACCACAACTAGCTTCATTGTAGTAGACGTTAATGCGCTCGAGTTGTAGATCTGAGTCTCCAGTGTACCTTCCGGTTGGATCGATGCCGTGCTCGGCGCAAACCACTTCCCAGAACTTAGCACCGATCTGGTTACCGCACTGACCACCCTGGATGTGAAGGATCTCTCGCATCTTCGGTTGAGAAGAGATTTGAGGTTTTTCAAGGCTACCAAATTGTAATCGAAATCGAAAAGAGCTCTTCTAAGCTTAGGGTTTTCAGAAATTAAATAAGTGTGAGTGAGTTATTCAGTTTTTTATTCTCAAGAATTATCTGAGGCCGCGCCCATTTGTTTTTTTTTTTCTTTTTGAAATTCAAAATTTAAAATGAAATTAATGTTTGTTTTCTAATTTTTGTGCACATGTTTTTGGCAGACTTTGGGCCCCATGCATTAAGTGTTAAAAAAAAAAAAAAGGGAATAATGGAAGAGCACATTTTTATTTTTGCAGGGAAGATAACTTGTTTGAAAAAAGACAAATTCGGAGCCTAAAGATCACATTCAAAATGGATTTTGAACATCAGTAAATGACACCAAAGAAGTAAGGCAATACAAATCTTGATTGATGTTTACAACAAACCATAACATGTTCATGATATTATATATCTTTAAGAACAAAGCGTTTCCAAACACATGAAACATAAATCATGCAGCGTTACTTGTAGATTTTATTAACGACCACCAGGAAGCTTGTAGATTAAGGAGCCAATAGTGGTTCCATTAAAGTTGGGTTTCTTATTAGGCTTGAAATTTGGGCTAACTGTTAACACAAAAGCCCATTTTAATTTATCGACCAAAACTTTTTTGGTGGTTGAACTGAAATCAATGAAAACCAAATGGTTTCTAATCCGGTGATTTGCTTTCTCTGTTCTGAGAGATCAAAGAGGTGAGATTATTCGTACCAATACCTTAATGACAAATCTCTATTTCCATTCATTTTTAGAAATGACAAAAATTTAAACCTATACATATAAAAGCTTTTAAAATCCGTATTTCCAAGTTCCAACTATAGTTCAGATTTGATATAAATTATTCTTTTCTTGTTATTATTAGTTTAAAAAAAACAAAAAATTCCCCACTCAGAAACAATGGGTTCAGAATTTACAATACTTATTCGTAATCCTCTCTTCTTCTATTGTTTTATTTTATTCTTCTGAAAATCTCGGAATCGAATTACATGAAACGCATTAAGCATAGGAGAAGTTGATATTATTTATAATTCGTAACTATATAACTTTGTTTGCCAAGTGATTGTGACTAGACATTGCTGCTGCTGCCAGTACCACTACTAATCTGTCATTGTTTCTTTCAAAATGTTCGTGTTATTATCCATTTTTCTGTTACCATATTTACTATTTCTGGTTATTTGTTCCAACTTTTGCTTTGCGTTAACCTAAAGTTTCTGGTAATAACAACGACATGCAATTTAGTATCCGTTACTTGTACAAGTTGAAGAGTATTTAGACTTCAAAGTCAGAGAAAACAAATATTCTTTCAATTTATTACTTTTACATACTGTCTCTATTTTTTTTTATAAGTGTCGTATTTTTTAAAGTATCGTTTAGATTTTCAAAAGAATTATTCCGTAAAAATTTACAGTTTCATTCCTACTATTTTAATTTAATGCATTGACCAATAAAACTTATTAAATATTATAATAAATAGTAAAAAAAAATTACTTTTGTAAAATGTGTGCAAAAATTTTAAACCATGTTTATTTTGAAATAAAGAGAGTAACCTTTTTATTTATGCACATTTTATACAATATCATATATTGGCAAAATAAAATTTAAATTATTATTACATCATATAGTTTGTGAATATAAAACGATTTTTTAGAACAACCTCCAAAATATTTTTTTCTTGTTAAAAGGCTTAACAACCTCCAAAATATTAAATATAGAGAAGAAGTTATGTGACGTTCTGTAACGAATGCAGTTAGTTCAAGTTACATGTCGGTAAAACAAAAGTTACAAGTCGGGATAGTTTTGATTTTTGAGGATCTTCAAGATACAACACTATAATATATTCCGTAGGTTTGCAAAAGTAGGATCCACGTGTATTCGCTAAATTCTTAATAATATGGCAACAATGCATATGAAAAAATGCCTAATTCTTTACACTCTAACCTAAAAATAATCATAACTAGTGACATTCACTCATTTAACTGGTAAAATTAATTAAATTTGATCACCTAATATTTTTTATTAAATCAATTTAAAATGTAATTCAAAATATATGGAAATCAATGGAGCTAAATTGAGTCAATTCATCATTCATAACTTACTGATTCAGTTTGTTACCATCCTTAGTTTTGAATAATGTTAAAATTAAGATAAGTGCAAATATATTATTTCGTTCCACATGTGATGATACAATACATTTATGTGTGTGCATATTGTTATGACTTCTGATTTACTTTGGCAACTAACTGGCCATCGGAAAAAAACTGTAAACATTTCGATCAATACATGTTAGAATCCTTAAAAACGGTCTGGACTTTAAGTGAAACAATAATTGATGTCAGAATAGCAAACATATGATTATATGAACCTGTTAATACTCTGTTGTGTACGTCACATATTTTCAGTATTTTCTCGATTTAGTTTTTTTTTTTCTTTTTCTTATTACTATTTTCTCCATTTAGTTATGATCCAAATAACTCATGTACTTTTCTATCTAACCCAGTCAATAAATTAGAGATTGCTAATATGTTTTTTTTACAAACACATGTTGTAAAACAAAAACATCGGACTTTCTTTTAACAAGTACATGATATATATGTTCTTTTTGTCACACAAGTGCGATATTAGTTAAAAGTTAAAACATCATTTTCGTGATATAGAAAAGGACTACATTTCTGTTGACAAAACAACGACCACAATTTTCAGTTGGAAAAATTCAAAGTTACAGACTAAAGAAACGAAACTAGAAAACGAGTTCAAAATTCAAAACAATATATGCTGATTGATGCCATTTGTGCAATTGATTTTGGACCTCTGAAAGTGCTTACATGTGAAAGTTATACGCATTCTAAAATGTATGTCATCGTGATTAAACAAACATTACTTTTGTTTAATCGATTTGATAGATAATAAGTAGTCCTTCAAGAATTTGTTCTGCTTCAAATTGGACCAACGAAGCTTAGAAATTATGCAACCTCGTTATTGTCTTAACAAAACTCGACATGTGGCTTCATCTTTAGGGTAATTAATAAGGTAAGTGAAAGTGATAAAATTCATGTGGTCCTTGATTTTTCAGAAGCCCATATCGAGTGAGAATCAGAACACTTTTAGGAAAATGAAAATACTAGCGTGATAAGTTCTTTTATTAAAATAATTGAAGGAAAAACAAATTAAACTAGCTTTTCGACTGTCAAAAAGATGAAGTGGTTCCATGAAAGATTGAAGGGAAACAAATATCATCCATCACTTAAGGAATCAAGAACATGTTCGTTTGATTTATTTTTCATTACTAATTATACCAGGGAACTTACTGATAGTAATTATAATCTCAATAATACAGTTCATTCTATTTTTAATGGATGCTACAATATAACCGCATCTACCGTTTGACGTTATAATGAACGGTCTTTTTTTTCTTAGGCCTTATATAACCTTACCGTACGCACTGTCTGTCACATAAGTCATTGGTCCAATACAAATTTAATCACACAAACATGTGGGAACTGGGATAACATATTAACATTATTTTAATAAGTATTTAGATGCCTAAACCTCCCTACTAATAACTATTGGTTAAAATTAGTCTCTTTTTTTACCATCAAAATTCAAAGTATAATAGTTACATAACGTTTTTCTTTGTCGCACATAACATTTTAACCATATTTATACCACTTTTATTTTACAGTGATTTATCTGAATCGCTTTTGCCGTTTCCACCATTAATAAAACTAAGAATCTTATCATCTCGCAATTTAAAAATGGTAGTTCACGATTTAGATTTTGGTTTATCTAACAATTTTTTTTTAATTTCTAAACGTTGTTGCGAAGATAATCATATTAAAAAAAAGATTCTTACCTTCTTGAAAATATTCGATTCGTCTATAGTTAGACGCATGATACATACTTATAAGTTATATAATCAGATTAATTCCGTCAATAGATGTGTGAATGTATTGTCAGTGAAGAAACTCAATAATTAAAGTTTAACAATTCGCACAAAGGAATCAAGCAAAGGATGGTGGAATTGGTACTATTGATATGGATCTAGTGTTTGATATCATTTTTGCTAACTCGAATATTCTCAAGCAATGCAGTAAAGGTCGGATTAGGACTGTATCTCCACTTTATCCTTTTAGTCATCCATCCTCCCTTGATGATTAATTATATATAACGTTTTGATATATCATATGTGTAAACGGTTAATGGTACAACCAAAGTCGATTTCGATCAAAATAATGAGTTTAATTTAGTAAAATAAAAATAAAATTTTGACTATTTTATGAGATTAGTAAAAATAAACAGATTTTTGGACTATTTTATGGAATTGGTAAAAATAAACAAATTTTTTTGGTTGTCTCTATCGTGGAGACGGTGATATCCTACCGACCGAACAACCGTTAAACCCCAGAGGTTTAAATACTTTCCAATACATAAATTTTAGTGATCCTACCGGACCCGGTTGTCAATCAGATTTAATTGCCTTGAATTTAATTCGATCAAACTCAAAAGACTAACACACCACTAGTTTATGAATCCACCGACATTGTACTACCAACCAAAACCAAACCCAAAATGCTAACTTCAACATCTTTGGCACTTTCAAACCGAAACAAACCAAAGCATATTGACCAAATAGTCCATGTAATAAGGAAACCACATTAAAAAAAAAATCCCTTTTACAATACTTTGTCTCTGATGATTCCACTACCTCATTTGTAGTTGTGGTCGTATATATCCTTAGTGGCATTTTCATAAACAAGAGTATCAATCAAGATATGGACCAATCTATTCCCTCAAAGCATTATCTCTCTACACGCCTTATATTTTGAGACTCTTGATCCGATTAGACCGGATAGTAATGGACCTACATGAAAATGATAAAATATCTTTTGCATGTTTAGTTTGGTTCTATGACATATGTATAAGCTGGTGTGCTTCTGTGTCAGATAAGAGATCATCAATTTTCTTGGCAGAAATATCTCATATATAATACATGCAATCCCAAATTTTCAGATTTATTCACTACTTTAATTTGGGTCTAGCAGGTCGTGTAAAATATATATAAGTAGGTTTGTGCATTTATGTATCAAATATATCTTAGGCCAAAATAATGTTGTTTGTGCTACGTCGACATTGATATCCGTGATCAACGATCCGTGATCCACGATCCATGATTCATGATCCACGATCCATGATCACCTATTTAGTATCTTTTTTTAAGACCCAGTATTTGGTGTTGCTGTTTACTATAAATTTCTCCATTATCGTCGTCCAATTAGCATATGAGATGTATCAGTTTACGTAATCTATTCGCAAATTTGGCTGGACCTATTATCGTTTTTGGCAAAAAAAAATATATTAATAATGAAAAATTTTAATGGCTCTCTGTCTCATGGGTATATCATATACATAAAAATTAAAGGCCTCAAACAACTGCAAAGATTATATTTATAAAAAGAAAGAAAAAATCGAGAATGGCCTGATTAAAGTATTGTAGAAGCATAATGTAGAAATAACGATTTTATTATAAATATAAAGGCCTCATACAACTACAAAGTTACAGAGAAGCACATGTCGAATGTTCGATTACTTTTTGTCATAAATAAGCCCATTCTTTTTTTCATTTATTGTCACCCAATTATTTATAGGAAAATAAACCTATCCACTTATCATTTTTTTCATAGTCAATTGTATTTTATTCAAAAAAAAGTTCCAATTTGTTTATTGTTCCAATTGAATTTCCAACTTGTTTACTTAATTAAATCACACACTAAATGTATCATACATATAACAAATCTATTATCCGACTACTTACATATCTATGCAACATTATAATAAATTATCTAGAATAATTTCTTTATAGATGTATCAAATTGTCAAAATAAAAAGTGCCACCAAAAATATGGAGTAAATAAAATAGAAAAGAATCAGAAGATAAAAGAGGAAAATGTAAAGGCACGCGTTGGATGATCGTAATCGCACTCCCTTTTCGAATATTTGACTTGGAATCACTTTAATGGGTTGCTGAAAACGACACGCACTTCTTCTCTCCCATTCCATTTGTATTGCCAAAACGTGACGCATTTCGACCCTCTTCTTCCCACTTTCCGTTATTAAGAAACCCAATTATATTTTACTTCCTTAATTAAATACTAGTCGCCAATCCATAATTAACTCTAAACTAAATTGAATGGACTAAAATGCATCCGCATAAACCTACGCGTATTTACAGCATGTACAACATGATTCACGTGATTCTATAAACAAATACAAATCAATCTGTATGTACTCTGATTCTGTTTGCTTTTAATTGTTTTCTTTAACATTAGAATGTGTAGTGCGTTTTTAATATTAATGAAATCTATGAGGATTGATTAGAAACGAAGAATCCAAAGAAAAACTTGGTGAATTAGTGGCAAGAGTGAAGAGTATAGTGAGTTAGTGCCGTTCTAAATGGCAGGTTAAAGTGGCGAAATTGAGTAAAGCATAATTTAATCATTTAACATTTTCATAGGTCAAAATAATTAGCTATTGTAAGGCAATATAATATTTAATTAGGTAAGTAATAGAGTAAATGGAGTATCATGTTCTCGAATCATCTCCTTGCCCACATGGATTTAATCCATTTAAAACTTTCATCATCAGTGTGTTAGTTCACAAATTTTACTCCCTTGTTCATAAATTCCGGGCTTTCTAATTTTTCGTTATTGTTTGATAAAATGTTTTTTCATATTTTTAATTAAAAATGTTAATTAGTTTTATTAAATTTAAACTTCAAGAACAATTAATTGATAATTTAGTGTAAAAAGTGTGTTTATAACTAAATAATAACTGTTTTAATTTATGTTAAAAACTCTATTTAATTTTTTGAGGCATCTAAAACTATAGCTCTAACATGTCTACCATAACAGTTTTATGTTCAGTCCACAAAATTTTGGTCCGAATTAACATCCAAAATAATGTTAACACTTTTAGCTTTGACCACGTGAAAATGACACTAGACGAAAAAGGTCTGGGCAGTTATGTGAATGTAATGAGTATAAAGGTTGACCCTTCTATCTTGCTTTTATTAAACTTTAGTCTCAGATCGGATTGTTGTAACCGCGTCAGAGCTGAGACGATTGTCTTGTTTTTTTTTTCTTGTCTTCAGATTGTCTTCGTTTACTCAATTGTTTTTATATGTATTACTGAATAGTGAATACTGATATGTCCTTTTTAAAATTGTTAAATACATAATCTCATAAAATTCCGGACACATCATGAAAAAAAGATCGACTAATGTGTTTAGCACACGTAAGCTTTTATCAGTTAGTTTGTATATTATTATGGTTTTATATAGGAAACAAAACTGTTGTGGCAGTGTCTTTGAGTCATTGGTACTCAAATTTAAAGCACACGGATATATTATAAACTGTGAATTGAAAATTTCTTTAGAGAATCCTCTATGCTGAATATTATTAAGTAGTACGGCGTGGTTATTTGTGTATGAATTAGGTATTGTTTATAGAATTATTAAAACCGTTTCAAACTAAAACTTTTAAAACGTTCTCATGCGAACTAAAAAAAATCCTATTGATTACATAATATACCAATACAAAAACGTTTTTTCTAAAAAGACTCTATAGTATTGCTAATCTCTCTAATTAAGAAGTTGAATTAATAATTGTAGTTTAGCTTTAAATATTGCACTGACAATACCAAAAAGTATTTCTTATAATAACAAAATTTTTAAAGGAGACTTACTATGAAATGGAATAGAATATTAAACTAAATTTCTAGTTTCATTTTAGAATTGGTCCAAGACTAATTAGAATTTCCAGACTTTTCGGACTACCAAATTGACATGGATTATTGTAATTATTCGGTTTTTAAGAAATATAACAATTTTTTCCATGACTTTTATCTAGAATAAGTTGGAGACTTGGGCGAGTACACAATAATTCAAAAGAAATATAAATAATTGTTGCGTACACAGCGAGAGTCGTCACCAAAATTATTCAACTCAATTATTTTCCTAGAAATCGTCCATAAAATCATTTCAAAAAACGACATTAATATGACACTAGTTGTTTAGTTTGGCTTGGTGAGTGAAACATAATGTTAAATAATACGCCAAACAAAACTTATAATAGTAAAAAAAAAATCAACAAGTTGACAAAAAGAAAATCACAAATGACAAAAGAAAAGAAAAATAATCTCATAGTATTACCAAAAAAAACACTCATCGTATTAATTATTACTATTAATTTATTTATTTTAACAAAAAAAAATCAATACTATTAGACGTGAGCCTTTAAGTTAGTGAAATGTTCAACGCTTGCGGTCGTCCTTTTCATATCTAACGCATGCGTAGCTGCTTACACCTATTTCTTACATTTATACGTATGTGTTCGATTTTGTGTTTAATATATATATATATATACTGTATATATTGTGTGGTTTTTAACACAATTTTATTTTTCTTTCCCTTTTCCATTAGAAACACACTTTTAAAATTTAATCCGATATCTTAGACCGAAATATGAAATAATATTTATATGCATACTGATGGTCAAAGCTTATGGGTTGTGTTAATTTAATTGAGCGATAATTTAATTTCATCAAATACCTAAACTGACTAACGAATCACGTTTGACTCTTTTAACTGTATATATTCAACCACCTGATTAATTTAATCTTTCGGTTAAAGAATAATTGGCGTTTCACTTATTTTATAATTTTTATCCAACAAATAATTTTCTGACTTATTCGTATAGTTCCAAACGAGTAGTGTTATGGCCTATCAAGCTAACCAATTTATATTTATATAATCTATTTTTAACTACCTAGTTGACTATGCATTCGGTTGTTATGGTACATACCGAACAGCATATTATTTAAACTAGAACGGATAGTTTTGTTAGTCAACTAGTTTTTCTTGCTGAACACAATTTTATGCTCCCTTGTTTTTTTTTGTTGCTAGGAAAAAACCCATTAATTGATTTTACAGCTTTGAAACAAAAGTTAATCAAATATAAAATGACACGACAAACTTCATTTTGTTATTTTTCTTAGAATTATATAACATTTTTCATGTAATGATAAATATTTTCAGATTTATGTAATTAGTTTAGCCACTTAGGAATCCGCTATTACATGTTAAGTCTTTTCAGAAAACTAATTCTGTAAGTATAAACACAAGAACCTAAACAAGCTGGTGTAGAGGTAGTTGGTTGAACCTAGAATCTAGGAGAAGGAGATTGCATTGATCTGGCAATATGTCTGAACTTAAACTATTTAAATTTCTGGATTTTGATCCACATGATTAAATGGGAGTGTTTGCCAAAATCTTCTGTAAAAAAGATATAACTAAGCATAAAGAAAAACGACAATAACTTAAGAGTTTAGTTTTCTTTTTCATTAATTGGTTTTAGGATTAATTTTGAAAGTGAAAAAATTATTTGAAGTATACAATCATAATATGCAAATCTAACCAAACAACGAAGAGTTAGATCTCTCTTGCACTACAATATATAAGAGCGATAATTTAGTCTCCTAGGTCCGCGCCACTTATCATGAACTTTACACATATACTGAGCCAGCTGGTACATAAGATTCGACTTGGATGGTTTACATGATAAAGATATCCAATGAGTACCTTATCTCAAGACGGACTTGACCGAAAATCCAAAATACTTGAGATATATATAAAAAGATCAGATGGGTTACATATTTGCTTAACGGCCTATTTATAAAAGTATAAGATTATCTCTCAAACTTATCTCATGACTCATATCATTCATTACTCTAACTAAAACAAATAAGTCAAATTATATGAGTTTTTTTTTTTTCTGGGAGCCATATAACTTGTTCAGTAATATGATATATCATTTTCTTTGGGTGCAAAATATGCTATATCATTAAGATGCATATTAGGCTACATATATTTTAAGAGTAGTATGTTATAGACCATTACGACGCAAACGATTTCGGCAGTTATTTAGAACTTTTCATCTCCAAGTATCATGTTGACTAACTGGTTTTGATATTAGATTATTAGAATTAATTTTGTTTGCTATAGGTAATAGCATGGGGTTGTCGAATGCACAACAAAGGATTAAAGGGCACTGATCCTACTGGATATGTAAATAGAATGGGTTAGTCTATTGGTAGAAACACAAATAGATAAAGCGGTAAAATCTATTAATAATGTTGTTTATCTAATAATCTAGGGTATGATAACGAACTTTAATTTTTATAATGATTTCTACTTTTCGCAAGTATACATGTGCCACCAGATTTATGTGGATAAGACCTGCAGGTCTCTTACATAATGATCACAAAGGTATGCCTAACATGACCCAACATCACAGTAATGGTTACAACCCCAATATGTTAAGCATATGCATGTATACAAAAATGTGGAAACAATATTTTTTCGGTAGTTCAGAGCAAAACAAGTTATGGGCTGAGAATTCCGATCATTATCAGTTTTATTCCCTATTTGAATAAACATCATGTATTCATCTTGATTTAAGATGGATTCGACATATTTTTTTTGTTACACTGGTATACCGCACGGGTTCGTTAACCTATAATTTATACAACTTTTATGAAAAATAATTGAGGCCAAATACTAAATTAATTTTCCAAACTTACAGTCGCTAAATAATTTTTTGTCCAAAAAGACTTAATGATAACGAAACGAAACGATGATAATTATTTTTGTTTATCCTCATAGACTGTGAGTACTAAGAATCTTGAACTAGAAAACAATTATTTTAGTAATTTGTAGATCGTATTTCTTTGACATTAACAAGCAAATAAATATGAAACCATATGCGTGAGGATTGTAACTGTGGACCAAAGTGGGAAATGAAAGGGACTGAAGTTGAATTGAAAGCTCAAATTGAGGAAACTGAAAACTTTGTAGCTCATCCTTATTGATGTCATGTCCAATTAATTTGACTAACATCTCATACGATACTAAAACCTTTATTAAAAATCCCCATAAGATACTACTTGTCTATTAATGTGTAATGACCAAGATTTACAATAGTACCTTCTAAAATATCTCTGTTTGTACTTTAACTGTATATACTTTTTATCACGAGGGCAAATTAATTTGGACTAATCTTCGAAATATATAAAAGTTAGAATACTGAATAACTTTACCACTTAAAAATATCTACGACACTAAAAGATTCAAAAGGAAGCCAACGATGGAGATTTATTTGTACATGATAAGCTTTGGTCACTCCCATCATCTTGAACTATAGAGTGTGTTTATACTTTATATTATAATCAGTTACCAATGATATCATGACTGTTGGGTGATTTACAATGCAAATCAAATTAACTGCAACACTTTGAAAACATCGTCGCAGAAACGATGGCGAACGCGCGTCTGAGACTTCTAAAGCGCCACTAAATATGGAAATGGCTTCGAATTTTTTTTTTTATAGAGAATTGTTTCTCATTCTTCAATCATTTTCTAAGTTTGCTAAGATTTCATCACAACATCTTTTAAGTCATCCGATAAGTAATGTAATATTTTCTTTAGTCTTTAATCCAGAGGGTAAGTGATGTTTTTATGGGGCAGCCCCCTCCTAAAATTTTTCAGAACTACTCTATTTCTTTAAGAATTTACATGAATATCTTCTTAGACTTTTATAAATAACTTAACTTAATAAAAATTTGTAATAATGTCCCGGATAAAATTAATGGAAGATCCGACCATACTTATACCATGGAAATTTTTGGATGACTCTTCTCATTGTTTCTCTTGAAAATTATCTTGACCATACTATTGTTTCAGAATCATATCGACCTTCCCGTTAGTCTGCACTTAGACGCAACATCGCTAGAAATAGATGTATTATTTCTTCATATAGGTGCTCTGTGTACGTTTCCTCTCGAAAATACGTTGAGACAAGCCACTGGAAATTGTAAGATAAAGTTTCATTTACTCTCTTTTCCAGATCACCGAAATCTAACAAGCCACAGGTA
Source organism: Nasturtium officinale (assembly GCA_963854855.1). Lineage (NCBI taxonomy): Eukaryota > Viridiplantae > Streptophyta > Magnoliopsida > Brassicales > Brassicaceae > Nasturtium > Nasturtium officinale. The sequence continues at coordinate 1,711,166 of OY978513.1, forward strand.
CAACTCAACTATTTTGCAGATATCGAAAATATGTCTTAAGCACTTGTATTTAATTGACCCGGTCCTGGACACAAGCAGATCAATCCTATCAATTTATCGCTTATATATATATATATATATATATATATATATATATATATCTTGCAAAATTAGGTTCTGCGTTGAAAATAGCATTGGTGGAAAAAGGTTTGATACTCACAAATCACATCCTTCTTTTTAATATTCTTACTTAAATTGTTAATTAATAGATCAAACATTTTTTTTTTGCTTATAAACCACAAAATTTCAAAGCCGTTACTGTAGAAAATGTATTTATTGTAAGTAGGTATGCATGCGTACAATGAAATACAATAGTACAAAAAAAAAAAAAATCGTTACACGCGTAAGAAAATATATCCTATATATAACAAAAACACTCAAACTTATCTCAAAACTTTCAAACCCAAATCTAACAAAACTAATGGCTCCCCTGTTGAATAATATCAAAGTTTGGCTTCTCTCAGCCAACCAGTTAACTTTTTAAAAGAGTAATTTTGTCTTTCCCGTTTGCAATAAATATTGTTTTTCTTTTTTCTTAAACTTCTTTTTACAATAAAGTTTATAAAATGAAATCCACAAATTTCTTTCTGCCATTTGACATAAACTGAAAATGTAGATGTGTGACGTTTCTGTAGTGTATGTACAAAAACAAGGAACACAAAAGGCATACAAAAAGTTCGTTGACGTTTTAGTGAGAACCAAGAAATTAATTGAAAGAACATAAATAAATAAAAACCAATGTTGTAAAACTTGATAGGCGCTAGTCGGTTGGCGGTGAGGGTGGGTCTAGCGCCTAAAAGATTAATTGTAGAGTAAACGAGGATTAATTGGGTATTAGTTTTAAGTTATTTTAATATTTTAAAAATATATTTATCTATTATATTAAACTTTTAAATAATATTTTTTTAAAAATTATAGTAAATACATGAAAATGTAGTATTAATAATTTATTTTATAATTTTTATTTATATTTTTAACATAAACAACGTTTTTTATACCTGAAAATTTAAAAATAATTAGATTATAGATAATTAGGCGGAAAATAATCAGATTAGATGGGGATTAATCGGATTAGGCGGAAAGTAATCGGTTGACTGATTTTTTTGAGGGATTAGTCATTAATCTAGGCGGCAAAGCTGAGTTTATCGAGTAGATAGAGTGTAATTGAAGGTATACGGAGTTTTTTAGAATCTGGATAAAAACCATCCTGTCAACAAAGATAGAAAATCTGGTCTCCGTGAAAAACTTAATAAAATCAATCTCGAAATTCATGACAACATTATAAGTCAACGTCAGTTTTACATTAGAATATAACAAAAAAACAACTTCACATGAACAATAAAATTAAGTGAATTTGTAATCGGAAGATAAAAAAGAAGAAGAAAAGAAAAATAAATAAGAAAATGGATGATGGAAAACAAATGGACGGAGAACATAAAAGAACGTGCCGTTATTAAGAGGGAGTGTTATGATGGGGCCACACATCACTTATTAATGGAATCTACATTTTATGGAGTTTTTTTTCTTCTTAAGAATAAGTTTAATTTTGTAAGAAAAACAAAAACAAGATTAATTAATATTTTAATATTTAACACAGCTCTTTATCACGGCCAAATTCACAATTACCACATTGTCTAGATTCCGAAACCTCCACCATCCTCTATCTTATCACCACTATAAATATAGACAGCTCTGTGAGGAAGAAAACAGAGTCCTCATTTGCCTTGGAGTCATAGACCAAAACAAAACAAAAGAAACTACAAGTATACGACTATTTATTTTTGTGTACAGCAAAATGGAGAGAAAGCCTCTCGAAGTTGAGTCCACGGATAACCACCAAAACCCTTCCTCCGCCGTATACGGTGGCTCTGTTACGGCGGTTGATTCTGTTGAGGACGAAGTTCGAGAGGAGAAGAAAGTCGTTTATAGAGGATGGAAAGTCATGCCCTTTATTATTGGTAATGCAATAATGATTATTTTTACATCTTTTTTTTTTCTAGTCCTGTAAACTGCTTTCTGTTGGTTTCATGGAGTTTGGAGAAAACCCAGAAAAATTATATAGAAAATGAAAATAACAATAAAGGAAGGAAAACATAAGTCATGCACGAAGACTTGTCAGTTTGATTTTTGACGAGGATAGTTTCTTTTGGTTATGATAGATTCTCTGTGTTCTCTTGAACTTCGACTAAGTCAACGGTAATTTAAGACAGAGAGACAGAGAGAGAGAGATCTCGTATTTCGTCTGAGATTTTTTGTAATCATAATTGGTCAACGATCAAAATTTAAAACACAGTTTTTGATCTAGTTCTTGGTTTGGTTTTTTAATTCAATCTAACGCAAGTTTAAAACTTTATCATTGTACCAAAAAAAAAAAAGTTTAGAATTTTATCCCAACCCCATTTTTGTAATTAACTATATGATAAAACCTTCAAAAAAGATTTCTGTGAGATTTAAGTCTTATATTCTTTGTTCTTCTTGTTGTTGGTCTTATTATCAGGGAATGAGACATTTGAGAAGCTTGGAATCATTGGAACTCTATCAAATCTTCTGGTTTATTTAACTGCAGTCTTCAACATGAAGAGTATTACTGCTGCAACGATCATCAATGCCTTTAGTGGCACAATCAATTTCGGAACTTTCATAGCTGCTTTTCTCTGTGACACTTATTTTGGTCGATACAAGACTCTTAGCGTTGCGGTCATTGCCTGTTTTCTTGTAATTATCCTTCCATTATAATCTTTTTTTATTCTCTATAACATTCGGTTTTATAGTAAAAAAAAGAATCTGTTCAGTGAGTTGGGTTTTGTAGGGATCATTTGTGATACTATTGACTGCTGCAGTGCCACAACTGCATCCAGCTCCATGTGGAACAGCAGCGGGTAGCGCGTGTGACGGGCCAAGTGGAGGCCAGATCGCGTTTCTACTGATGGGTCTGGGGTTCCTTGTAGTGGGAGCGGGCGGTATTAGACCGTGTAATTTAGCTTTTGGGGCTGATCAGTTTAACCCGAAAAGCGAGTCAGGCAAAAGAGGGATTGACAGTTTCTTCAATTGGTATTTCTTTACCTTCACTTTCGCGCAGATCCTGTCGCTGACTTTAGTCGTGTACGTTCAGTCTAATGTCAGTTGGACGATCGGTTTAACCATCCCGGCCGTTCTAATGTTCTTGGCCTGCTTGATTTTCTTTGCGGGTGATAAGTTGTATGTGAAAATCAAAGCCTCGGGTAGTCCATTGGCTGGTATAGCTCAAGTTATAACTGTTGCAATCAAGAAACGTGGATTAAAGCCCCCGAAGCAGTCTTGGCTTAACCTTTACAATTACTACCCACCAAAGTACGCAAACTCCAAGCTCAAATACACTGACCAATTCAGGTAATACACACACACACACTAAATACTAGCTGATTGAGTTTTCACTTTCTTTCTATGTTTGATGTTTACTGAGAAAGCTTCCTATTTGGCAGATTTCTTGACAAAGCAGCAATCTTGACTCCTGAAGACAAGTTACAGCCTGATGGTAAGCCAGCTGATCCATGGAAGCTCTGTACAATGCAACAAGTTGAAGAAGTGAAGTGCATTGTCAGAGTGCTTCCTATATGGTTTGCTTCATCAATCTACTACTTAACCATAACCCAACAAATGACTTATCCCGTCTTCCAAGCCCTCCAAAGCGATCGCCGCTTAGGCTCAGGTGGATTCGTGATTCCCGCAGCCACCTACGTGGTCTTCTTGATGACAGGAATGACAGTTTTCATCGTAATCTACGACCGTGTCCTTGTTCCTACCTTAAGAAGAATTACCGGTGTAGACACCGGTATAACGCTCTTGCAGAGGATCGGTACCGGCATTTTCTTTGCTACCGCAAGCTTGGTGGTGTCAGGATTCGTTGAGGAACGAAGGAGAACTTTCGCGCTGACTAAACCGACACTCGGTATGGCTCCACGAAAAGGAGAAATCTCCTCAATGTCGGCTATGTGGCTGATTCCACAGCTAACACTCGCGGGTATAGCCGAGGCATTTGCAGCGATTGGACAAATGGAGTTTTACTACAAGCAGTTCCCCGAAAACATGAGGAGTTTTGCTGGTTCCATCTTTTACGTAGGAGGAGGAGTTTCGAGTTATCTCGGTAGCTTTTTGATTGCAACGGTTCACAGGACAACACAGAACTCATCTGGTGGTAACTGGTTAGCTGAGGATTTGAACAAAGGAAGATTAGATCTCTTCTATTTCATGATCGCTGGAATCTTAGCAGTTAATTTTGCTTACTTCTTGGTGATGTCAAGATGGTATAGGTACAAAGGAAGTGATGATGAAGTGACAACATATGAAACTAATGAGGATGACATCAAACAACAAGACAAGAACACTGTTTGATAATTATGGGGTTCTTCTCATTTTCTGGAACTTCTAGACTTAGTTTTTGGTCAGCTTCCGTCCCCTTACATTTTCTTTGGATTTTCTAGGAATAAGCCATACAGAAATGAAGTAATCGTATACTTGTTCTGGCTCCTTTTTTTTTTTTTGGGTCTGGTTACTGTGTTAGATCACATCTCTTTCTTTCTATCATTGTGGAGAAAAGGGAGACTATAACATGAAATGTATTGCAAAATAAAAATTTGACTTGCATTTTGAGGACTCTGTTTCTCATTGGCATACTTCATCATAGTAACAGAACAAATCTTAAAACTCATACGAACCAACCAAAAAAAGACTACTAAGGAACTTGATACTTACATGCATTATAACGTGTTTCAAACAGACATTGGACCTTCTTGAACTCTATACGCCTCTTTCTGACGGTGTAAGCTTGTTGAATGGTTTTAACTTTTTTTTGTTTGTCAACAATTTTATATTTACTATTCTTCAATCACTACCCTAGATTTTAGTGATTGAATTTTAGAATTAGTGGAGTATCGGACCACTGGTTTAATAAGATTGACACCAACTTACTTTTATGTTTTAAATCTATGGATAATCAAAGCATCCATTCAATCTTTTGTTTGTTTGATTTCTTTCTTCCAATCTGAATTTATCTACATTGTTTGTACCTTAAATAATACAATGCAACTATTTATTTTGTAATTTTAATATTACTTATATTGCAAACAATCAACCGTTATATAGTTTTTTTTTTTTTTTTTTAATATCATCAAATCCAAATAGGACGGGAGTAGTTGCCAAATAGGTTCAAACCGGTCTTTTGCAATCTGTTTCAATTATGTAAACCATACCGTCCCGGCTCGGATTAATTAAATAAAATATTGATTTAAAAATAAAACTTTGATTTTTATTTTTGTTGTAACAAAGTCAGCTGATGTGGTGCTGCGCACAGACACAGAGCGGCCAAACCGAAGAATCCAAGTAAATGGGTTCGCCGGATAAGCAAAATTGCCGTCACATAGCCGCCGAAATTCTCAACAGCGCTGCAAATTCAATCTCTTCCATCATTCCTCTCATCCCTCCCAAAGCGGCGCCGTCTCGTGTATGCCTCCCTCTTAGATTCTCGGTATCTGACGATGTATCCCCTTTCGAATCGACGATGAAGAGCAAATCATCCACGTCCTCTTCTGACCTTAATTCAACGGTTAGGATATCATCCGATGGGAAACGCGGTGGACCTGCTTTCGTCGGTCAGGTCTTCAGTATGTGTGACCTTACTGGGACTGGTCTAATGGCTGTTTCTACTCATTTCGATATTCCTTTCATCTCCAAGAGGTTTTTTTTTTATTACTCACTCCATTCTTAATATTCGATTCAATTTCCATGAGCTTAGTAGCTTCTTCCTTGTTTTGCTTTACCATGGCTCCAAGTATTATCTTGTCTTTGTCATTTTCATCTTATTGTTTGTTTCTCTGGTGATATACAGAACACCTGAGTGGCTAAAGAAAATGTTTTCAACTATCACTAACAAGAGCGAGAGGAATGGCCCTGTGTTTCGTTTTTTCATGGATCTTGGTGATGCAGGTGCAATCACACTTCTCTTTGTAAGCTTTTTTTTTTTTTTTTTTTTTTTTAAATTAGCAGTTTGCAGTATGTTCTGATCTTGAATTAAAATTCTGAAATATTTTAGAAGGAGTGGCAAAGGAGATTTTATTTTGCGGCATGGTTTAGCATTATTTTTGGGTTTATATTTTTCCCTGATGTGATGTGTGTTTTCTCAGTTTCATATGTTAAAAAACTAAATATTCCAAGCGGAGTGGTTGGGGCTTGTCGACTTGATTTGGCGTATGAACATTTCAAGGTAGGCCTCGGTTGGAACTATTAAGTTGTTATACACTACACAGTCCACGTTTAATTGTATGAGATAATGAATTTAGTTTATTTCATTTTCTTCAGGAGAAGCCTCACTTATTTCAGTTTGTTCCAAATGAGAGACAGGTAAAATCACGTCAGTGTGATATGCATTTTTTTTTTTTTACTCCCTTAATTAATTTACTCCTAACTGAAATGATCTCTGATTTTCAGGTGAAGGCTGCCAACAAACTTCTCAATTCAATGCCACAAAATGGTAAAAAACAAAAGGTGGAAGGTGTTCCTGTTTTTGGTGCTCAAAACTTGGACATTGCTGTTGCAACTGCGGATGGGATTAAGTGGTGAGCTTGACTGATGCAAAACATTGTGAATTTGGTAGGAAATAGAGATAATATAGCTTCTATTCTCTCCGTGTAATCAACTACCTCCATGTTTTACTATCAAAATTCAGAACACATGGGTTTTTTCAAATTTCTTGCAGATTTGGTTGCAGTTTAGTTTGAGAGTTGCACAATTTTTTTTTTTTCTTGAAGCATTTACAGTTCATATGAAAATTACTGGGATTGTTATTGGTATCTAATTGTATCTACCTTTACCAGGTATACCCCATACTTCTTTGATAAAGCTGTACTAGATAGCATCCTTGAAGAGTCCGTAGACCAACATTTCCATAGTTTAATCCATACCCGGCATGTGCAACGACGACGGGATGTTGTTGATGATAGCTTAACTTCAGAGGTTATGGAAGAGATGGGAGATAGCATGCTAGAGCCGCCAGAGGTACATAGAGTTGATTCTTGTTAGATAAAAATAAAGATGTAAATGATGAAACACTGAGCATGTAGTTATCATAATCAACAGCAAGAGCTACTAGAGTAGAGTTTGTCAGTTGCTATTCCTATATCCTGCTGGATGTGTGTTGGAAGGAATATCCTCTGTAGAGTAACCATGGTAGCTCATTGTTTACTTTTTAGGGTTGTTTCTTGGGGTAAGTATTGATGTTTCTAAAAACTTACGGTTTTTATTCTCGTGTTAATCAAACTGGAGGTTCAAGAAGCCATGGAGGAGATTGGCAGTTCCGGAATTCCTTTGAGTGTTGTGGCAAAGGCTGCAGAGATTCAGCTCCTATATGCCGTTGACAGAGTACTTTTAGGTAGTAGATGGTTTCGAAAAGCCACGGGGATCCAGCCAAAATTACCGTATTTGGTTGATTCTTTTGAAAGAAGGTATACTCTTTCATCTGTCTTTTTGTTTCTTCCATATTTCTTAACAAATTCTTCAGAGCTGTGGTTTCATAATTTTTAAACCCAGTTGACTGAACGTGCTAAAAATTTGGTCTCCAACACCATTTTATTTAGATAGTGAAGCCATTATTATGTTCCATTGACAGCAAAAGCTGTGAAGTTTGCTGAAGAAGAATTTGAAGTTTAGACATTTTACATTGATTTTTAGTTATGTATGTACTCAAACTGAAAATGGTAACAAGCTTTTCTAGTTTGTGTTATAAGAAATTTTCAGTTCAAGAATTTTACTACAAATCCTTGCATGCAAATCTAGTTGATGTGATGTACAGATACCAACGCTAAAGCTCTTAATAAATGCCTCATCTCACTAATTAATTGGTTAAGTTCTTTTCTCTCATTGTTGTTAGGAGTGCATTTTCCGTCCAAAGAGCGTTAGGGTCAACAACTAAATGCCTTGGTGATTCAGTAGAAGCAGATACTTCCGCATCACTGCTTAGAGTAGAAGATGATAGTCCAAGCGAAGAGCAAAAAAGACAGAAAAATCTCTGGTTTCCATTTGGAGATTGGCTTAATCACCCTGTGTCGAAAAAAGAACACCCTAATCATAAGGGTTCATCAGACCAAAGGTACGTAATTGTTCTCAGAAACATTTGAAAACAAAAACTTGAGTTTAAAAATAAAATAAAAAAATACACTTTTTGGGTTTCAGGGATATGGAATCTAGAGAGAGAGAAGTGCAGCTGAGTCCTTTCTTACCAAAGATAACGATGGTAGGGATTTCAACAGGTGAGGCTGCACAGATGAGTAAGGCTAATCTGAAGAAAACAATGGAAGATTTAACAGAAGACTTGGAGAATTCTGATGAAGGGAATGATCATGGTTCGAAGCTTTATGATCCGGTAAAGATCGAAGAGAGGGATCCTCTGTTTGTTGCAAATGTTGGAGATTACTATTCGGGGTTGGCTAAAGCAGGTTCTGCTCGGTGGTCACAACGAGGTGATGACCGATAAGGAAACACATTCTATAGGTCATAATAGCCTGCTTTTGTATGAATTGGTTCAGCCATAGGTACTGTTTTGTTGTCATTTGTGATGATGCTTTTAGGGACATGTATTAATATCAAAATGTTCTTTTTTTCTTACTTTCTTTAAATTTTAAATTGTTCATCTGTTGCTTTCTTAAAACTGTAGTTGAAATAAACTGCATCTTTCATTAAAAATGTATTTGTACTAGTCGAAATATATTTATGAATGTGCAAATGCACTTTTTCAGCCCTGTTTAATACCATGTGATGATATATATATATATATATATATATATTGATGGAAAGTTTGAAAATAAATATTTGATCTTCTTATTATTTGGATGAATTGCTACATCTATGAATGTAGAGATAAATATGAATCATGCTTCCTTTTATTATTCATACAAGTGTATGTTAGACTTAACTTTCCAGATAAATGCACTTCTGGGTTTACAAGGTTCTCTACTAGTGAGTGTTCATTTAAAGAAGTTAATCTCTAGGTGAGGGATCGAGTGATTAAAAAAAAAAGGTGGTGAGAGATCATTATCAGCCATCAAAAAATGGGCTTTTTGAAGTGTAAACTAAAAAGTCCAGTAGTGGCCCATTTTGATTTCGTGAACTAACCCACATGATTTCAAATTGAATCTGAGAATAATGAAGCACCAAAATGTATAAAACTTCGATAAACAAAAGTGATTGGTTAGTAGTGGATGTTGAGCGTCGTTAATAGAGAAAGATAGAGATCGAGGAGAGAAAATAAAATCAAGTGGAATCAGAATTCAAAAATGAAGACGACGAAGGGAGGCAAAGTGATGAACCCTACTGATGCTTACCGCAAGCAGATTCGCAAAAGAGAAATTAAACGTGTAAAGCGCCTTTCTCTATTTTCTTTTTCTTTTTCTTTTGTTGGTGATTTGATGAAATCGAATTACGACAATTGCTCTCTTTTAATTTAGCTTAGATTCGTATAGCACAAGTTCCTTTTCTTGTTTAGGCTATTAGAGAAATTAATTTGGGGATTTGATTTGAAAGCCAATGCTCAGACTTGTTTAGGTCATTTATAAACTTTGCAGTTAGCTAAGAAAGTGAAGAGATGACATGTTTTTGTTTTTTTTGCTATTCTTGTACAATACTTGTCTCATTGTTCCTATCACTTAAATTAACTCATTGATTCTTAAACAGAACAAGAAAGAGAGGAAGAAGGTGAGGGAGGTTGGAATTTTGAACAAGGACCCTGAACTCATCAAGGAACAGATTAGGAAACTTGATATGTCAAGTTAGTTTTTCTCTACTTTTACTTGCATCTTTCATCATATCCTCTTTGGTCCTAATTATACCTTCTAATCCAATCTGTCTTTTTCCCGTTTCCTTGTTATTTTTTGGCCTTGGATCTCTATGCTTCGAAGAATATACAGATTTGTTCACTAGTTTAATCTCTATGCAAACTGATACGGAGCTGATATTTTGACTGCTGTAGAGGCTGAAGGTGCTTTGGACAAAGCAAGAAAACATAAGAAGAGACACCTTGAAGATACTCTTAAAATGGTGGTCAAGAAGAGAAAGGTATTTCTCTTCCTCCTTTGCTCCCACACTACTCCCAGCTTATTATGATTTGGCATCTCTTCTCTTCTTACTCTTTTGTTTTCACAGGAATATGATGAGAAAAAGAAGGAGCAAGGAGAGGGCACATCCTCTGTTATGTTCAGGTGATTAATCTTTACTTTTCTCTTTCTTTTTTTTCTTTTTTTTTTATTATTATTGATTATTAAGGTGTCATCAAATTTCTATTAGTTATAAGTACAACTTGTTCTTGTCTTCTTCTTCTATGCAGTCATTTACCCCCTCAACGAAGAACAACCGCCGAAGAGGACCTAAAACCACAGGTACTTAGTTTTGTATTCTTTCTGTTCCTTGTTGATTGTGAAAACCTGCCTAAAATTTCTGCATTTTATGACAGGACTCTGTTTATTATCACCCTACTTTGAACCCAACTGGTGCACCACCCCCTGGAAAGCCACCAATGTATAATTCATCCATAGGTATCTCCTCAGATGGTGCTTCATCTAGCAGTGCTGCATTGTCTTCTATTACCGAGTCAGAAGATTCTACATTAGTTGCTCCTCCTCCATTGCCGGATGGGAATAATGCTTTATCTGATTCTTTGCCACTTCCTCCTCCACCTCCTTTGCCACCAACTACAGGTCTTACTTTGCCACATGCATCATTTCCACCACCGCCTCCTGGACCCCCACCAAAAGAGAAGGATTTGGTTTATCCTCCACCTCCTCCACTTCCTCAATCTTCTCAACCACCATCTGGCCTTCCCTCAAAGCCTCCAAGCAACGAATGGGAGAGTGGTCCATCAGAATCGAACGTGAATAGTTTTCAAAACGACCTCTCTAAGATGGTTGCACCCCTACCACCACCACCTTTACATCAGCAACATCAATCAACATTTGCAGGACGTGCTGCTTCACTGACTAATTTTCAAACTGATGTTCATCTGCCTACAGGAATGTTTCGTTTTCCACCTCCACCGCCTCCACTCGATATACATCCTCCTCATCCCGGAATGTTGGGCGGTAATGTAATGCCGAGGCCACCGTATGGCCCACCGCATGGACCACCTCCTATGATGAGACCACCGCTTCCACCAGGACTACCACCTAGTTTTCAAGATAGTCATGCAATGATCAGACCGTATGTACCTAACAAACCATCTTATGTAAAATCCGCTGCTCCTACTGTTGTCAGGAGACCACTCGCTCAAAACACACCTGAGCTTACATCCATGGTGAGTTAGAACTTGAATTCACTACACATTTTTGGTATATGTGAATTCCATACATCGAATCAAATGCCTTCTGTTGTTGGTCTGTAGGTCCCTGCATCGGTCAGAGTCAGAAGAGAATCAACAGCTGTGACCAAACCAAAGACTTTGATAGCCTCGAGCTTGAGTTTTACACCTAGAGCTATGGCTTCTGCTGGTCCGGTGGAGTCAGCCAAGACATCCGCAGCTTCAAAGCCACAGAGCATTGATGATTCATACATAGCTTTCTTAGAGGACATGAAAGCTCTTGGAGCCCTTGATGGATAAACTTTTGACTTATGGTCTTCAAAACAAAGCTATTTTGGTGGTGTTAGATCAAATCTTGGAGAAGTAAAAATCGTACACGCTAACAATTTTTCTTAATTTACCAATTCTAGAAAAAATGGAAAAATCATATTTTTTCAGCGTAGAGCAATAAATTGTTTGAAAAAGATAGTTGAAGTAGAATGCTAGTATATCATTAAAAGGTCAAGAGAGCGAGCATGTGATTGAAATTTCTTGCCAATGGGAGACTATGGGTCCAATCATGATTTCAGTTTACCTATTTTGGAAGTTAGTCTTGGAAATTAATTTCTTGTCGATTTCGTGTTATTTGTCATTTAAATGAGTGTACCTACTTCCTTGTCACGGCGGCAAGAATATTTACGAGATCCTTTGGTTCAGAAGAAACCTATTTTATCCATAGAACTAGATAATACTCATAGGTTTATATTCTTAATTTAAATTTCAAATCGTACTTGTATATGAAACACACATGTACAATTAATGGGACAACTAATACCCATTAGTACAAAAGAGTTGGCCAAAATAATACACACACGCACATATATCAAATGGGGATAATCAATAATGTCATGGTGATGTAAGTTTTTTCTAGGTCAACAAAGACTTTTCAGATGAGACACAAAAGTTTGGAAGTGGGTAACACTTAAATGGTCCAATTCATATATTTATTAACCTAAATTTCAAATTTTGTTTCCTTAAGTCAAAAAGGAAAAAAAGCAAAATCTTATCTGCATTCGATAGTGATATATATATAAATAGTGATTAATTATAGATTATAGATTAATTTTTAGATGAAATGTCTCAACACCTAACACCATAAATGTGTGGTTTCATTTTCCATTAGTTTCTTATTCATACATCTACGCACTGAGACCGCATTACACCATTTATTATACATACAAAATACTTGTTTTACTTTGGCCACCGAACGAGAGGAATCATCACTATGTGCAAACCCACATGGAAGCAACTATCAATATCTAATAAATTAAGTAGAAACGATGTTTTCTTAACAATCATACAAAATGAATTTGAAAACCTTGCAAGTGTTTATGTAAATGTATTATATACAAACTTTATCTAGTACTTATACAGTTTGTCCCATCATCTTCATCGATGGGCTCTCTTATTGTTTTATCCTATCTTATAACGTGATTGATGAGTGCTTTGTAGTCCGGTACATAATTTCATCATTAATTTATATTACATATTACTTCTTTTTAATCAACACATTACATACATATTACTTACATTAGATTTTCATGACAGCTGAAATTTAAATCGAAGTTCACTGATTTATTAGTGTCTAAGAATGTATAAAAAGCCACGTATAAGTTTTTTTACCTTCAAGAATGTATTCACTCAACCAAATTATCAAAAAAAAAAATGTATTCATCATAACTTCATAAACCAGTATATGCTACGAAGTAGACTTTTTCAAAAGTCCAATGCGTTCATTAATGAAAAAGTCCATGCCGTTGAAATTAAGAGAAAATGTCGAAAGAGATCCAAGATGCCATCAATTTGCATGTTTCTTTGCTAGAGGATACTTAAATTTTATCCGCCAACTAGATTTTCAACATGGTTTATAATTTGAACTTAACCCATAATTTTATATGCATTTCAACTAACAATATTGTTTACCTTAAATTATTTTACTTAACAAAACATTTGTATGTTATATTCTTAATTTGCTGCTTTAATTCTAAACTTTATAAAACTATAAGAAATTGTAAAATTAATATCGTCAGGCCTATTACTAGTAGACCATTGTATTCAATTGTAGAGTAGACTATGTATTACAAGATTATAGACTATACTGTCCGTATATAGATATTTAAAACTAGTAAGGAAAAAAAAATGTCAGAAAATGTGAATTATTTGTGGTCCATAATTTCAATCTGCTCCGACATGGCCCGCTTTGATATTCGACCGTTACTTTTTAAGCTGGTTCTAAGTTAGCGATGGATTCTTTAGTTAAATAGTCGTAGTGGGTTGTTCAAATTGTTCGGTCGACTTTCATATTTGATAATCTGATCCCCTTTTAAGCTTTTCGTATGTTTGTATACATTATATAAGTAGGATATTTAGTCGATAGACAAAAATTATTGTTGGCTGATATAACTTTGCTAACTGATAATTATATCAGGTTTAGCCAAAATCAGTGCAACACGGATTCTTAGATGACAATTTGATCGCTTATACATGCGATTTATTAAACACAGTTCCAAAGATAAATGTTGCTTCATCTATGACACTCGATATTTATGTAGGAAATGGGTGAGAAAAGGGAATTTCAGAACAACCTAAAAAGGTTATAACAATTTAAGGTAAATATGTAAATGATTTTTTTTTTTTAAGGTGTAAAATGTTCAAATAGACGACTAAATTGACCAATGTTCATGTTAGGTAATTTCATAGTCTAGAAGTATTAATTTTGTGAAAAAAAAAAAAAAGTTTAGAACTTTATCACAACTCTTTTTTCCATTTCTACTAGAAAATAAAAAGAAATGGAAATTTTGTGAAACCAAAAACTTCGAGAACAGGGTTGACAAATCTTAGATAATCGAATATTAAATTTTAGATAGACAAATTAGCGTAACCGTCTCACCATATCCAAGAATTTCTGTCTTAAGCTTTATTTAACTTTTGGCAAAAATTTCAACGTCTATTTCGTATTTAGACACAACTATGTTCCTACCTCCTAGGCTCCTACCATATATAACATATATAGCTTTGAGCTCTTGTGAGCGAGAAAGAGAGCTGTGTTTCTTCTTGCATATTTCCAATGATGGCAAAGACGAATCAAACCATCATTATCTGTTCCCTTCTTCTGCTTCTATTCTCTGCTACAACTTCTCATCCTCTTTGCTCAGATTCAAGTCAGTGTTCATGTCGTTTTGAGTTTAAATGTTATTGCGTTCATGTCGTTTTGACTAATTTTGGTCTTTTGTCAGAGACTCCAGTCAACAACAACGAGACCCTCCAGTTCTGCAACTACACAGGACGATCTTGCTGCAATTCTAACGATGATCTTCAACTGCAGAATCGCTTTAACTCTATGAACATCTCTGATTCAGTTTGTTCTTCTCTTCTCAAATCCATCCTATGTGCTGTAAGTAAATCAAGTTTCCAAGATATCCACAACTTAATTCACTTTAATTTCCTTCATTAATCAATAAAAATCCAAAAAGAATCGATCTTTCACTTACCCATATGTATGATTCTCATAAGGTGCTCGAAGCTACTTATTCTGAATCTCTTGAGGTATTTCTTTTGTTGTATTACCTCAGAAATGTGATCAATCCTCAGGACAATTGTTTGGTGATGATAATTCTCAAATTCCAATTCTCTGCAACTCAACTTCACAAGACTTATGTTCAAAACTGTGGGATTCATGTCAGAACATCTCCATTGTCTCTTCTCCTTTTAGTCCCACTCTACTAGGTGGTGCTACTTCGCCTTCAACATCTTCCAACTCATCGACATTAACCGATCTCTGGAAATCCCAAACCGAATTCTGTACCGCCTTTGGTGGACCATCTCAAACCAACAACAATGATACCAAATGCTTCAATGGTAAACCGGTGAACCAAACCACTGCTGTTGATGTAAAGCCACCTAAAGGAGTATGTCTTGAGAAAATAGGAACCGGGTCTTACCTCAACATGGTGGCTCATCCTGATGGTTCCAACAGGGCCTTTTTCTCCAACCAACCTGGTAAGATCTGGTTAGGTACAATACCGGATCAAGACTCAGGTGAACCGATGGAACTCGACGAATCTACTCCTTTTGTTGACATAACCGATCAAGTCAGTTTTGATACACAGTTTGGGATGATGGGAATGGCGTTTCATCCTAAGTTCGCGGAGAACGGGCGATTTTTCGCATCTTTTAACTGCGATAAAGTCAAATCTCCTGGATGCACTGGTCGTTGTGCTTGCAACTCTGATGTAAATTGTGATCCTTCTAAACTTCCTAAAGACGATGGCACGCAGCCTTGTCGTTATCAGACTGTCGTGGCTGAGTATACCGCCAACGGTACTTCCTCGAGCCCTTCAACGGTAAGTTTTATACCAAAAAAGAATTCAATATTTGATTCGAACCAAAACCTGAGTTCCTTGGAGATCAAGATTATAACAGAGATTGTTGCTTTTTTTATTGTGTAGGCAAAGATTGGTAAAGCGTCTGAAGTGAGGAGGATTTTCACAATGGGACTTCCGTATTCGTCATCTCACGGTGGTCAGATTCTATTTGGGCCTGATGGGTATTTGTATCTCATGACTGGTGATGGAGGAGGAGTTTCAGATACTCATAACTTTGCACAGAACAAGAAGTCTTTGCTTGGCAAAATCTTGAGGCTTGATATTGATGTTATGCCAAGTTAAGTGACGAAATCGATCACCAAGTTATTATTATTTTTTTTGTATCTGAGAGTTTGGATTCCAGTGTTTTATTTCTTATTTTTGTATGATAAAATTCTGCAGGCGCATTTGAAATCTCTAAGCTTGGTTCATGGGGAAACTACTCTATCCCAAAAGACAATCCTTTCCAAGGAAATGAAAATGAACAGCCTGAGATTTGGGCTTTAGGCCTGAGAAATCCGTGGCGTTGCAGCTTTGATTCTGAAAGACCAGATTACTTCTTGTGCGCAGATGTCGGAAAGGTTTTGTTTTTTCTTACTTTACAAGCATCATCCAATTCTGTGATGATATGCAGGGTTTCTCATGAAAAGATTGCTCTGTTTTAAAAATGTAACAGGATACATATGAAGAAGTTGATATCATAACAATGGGTGGAAACTATGGTTGGAGAACTTATGAAGGACCTTACTTATTCTCCCCGTTATCGCCTTTTGGTGAAAATGTTTCCGCTGATTCAAACCTGACATTCCCCATTCTCGGTTACAACCACTCTGAAGTGAACAAACATGAAGGATCTGCTTCCATCATTGGAGGTTATTTCTATCGATCCAACACTGATCCTTGCACTTATGGAACGTAAGTCAAAAACTAAACCCTGAACCTTATATCCAAACCCCTAAAACATTAAATCTTAAAAACTATTCTGTATCAGGTATTTGTATGCAGATCTTTATGCAAACGCAATGTGGGCAGCGATTGAATCACCAGAAGATAGTGGAAACTTCACCGACTCTCTAATACCATTTAGTTGCAGCGATGATTCGCCTATCAAGTGTACCGCAGCTCCAGGAGGAGATAGCGCAGGACCTGCACTTGGTTACATCTACTCTTTTGGACAAGACAATAACAAGGACATACATTTGCTCACGAGCTCTGGCGTGTATCGGATTGTTCGTCCTAGTCGTTGTAACTTAACTTGCTCCAAGGAAAACACCACTGCTTCTACCGGAAAACAGAACCCTGCTGATGCTCCTCCTCCTCAGCCTTTACCTTCTTCTGCAAGAAAACTCTGTTTCTCTGTGTTTTTGTTATTGTCCTTGTTGATGATGTGGTTAATGGTCTTAGATTAGAATATGATGATTGTTTCAGACTCTATTTTGTTACAGTTCTTATGGATGTTGTTGTTCAAAAACTATTTTATGATTGCTTATATTAGAAGAGATCATATAACAAAATTAGTTTTGCTTTTGGGTCTCTCAGAAAAAATACTAAAATCCCTAAAAACAAATAAAGAGAGTGCTTTAAATCACATAAAAAGTGGGAACAAGACCAAATACGTCTTCATATAGAAAAACTCAATCGCGATCGCTAGTGTTGATTAACTTATAGATCCAAAGTCCTAATGGTTGACTTCTTGGCGAAGTGGTGCAACAAATCTTACAAACGCATTGTGTTCTCAACGTGATCGGACACACCTTTTATGAGCATACATTCCGTACGCGGTGTAGTTTCTTGAATTTCAATTCTTCTAAAACTATTTTGCATGGGATCATAATAGTAGACATATAAAGGGACATTAGGAGCATATATAAGTTGGAGTATAAAGATCTCACCACCTAAAGTGACCCCCCAAAAGCAGTGACACCTTAAACCCTCGAAGGGGATAGCAGGCAACCATAAGATAGTTTTAGACCATTCTTGTTTTTCAGCATTTTCCATAACCCACATCTCTGCTCCGTTGGTGCAACATAAGCATCCTAACTTCCCTTTATAGTTTACTAGAGTTGGATTTCTAGAGGCATCTGTCAATGCTTCAGGAGATTTTATATGACAAAATCTCTCGGACCTAAAGTCGAAACTCATACATGTTTTACGATTGTTGGAAAGTGTTTTTGCTCTGTAATAGATAGTTCCATTGATGTGTACTCCTCCAAATATTAATTAGTGGTTTTCAAAGACTTTGATGTTCCTCCATTGCTTCTTTGGATCTCCTAATGTGAAAACTTGACAAACAAGCTCCGACTTTTCTAACTTATTATTCACGCTCACTACTTTGTATTGATTTTTTACAGCGTCGTACCCAAAGAAACAGAATCCGTTATTACTCGGAGACTTAATCTCGGGTAAAGAAAAGGATTGCCTAGTGGTAGGGTTGTATATCATGATCAAATTATGAGAGACTGTCGGAGAACAACAAATCAGGCCGCGGACGTATTGATACGACATACCGCATTGGCCTTGTCGAGGGATTGATACCGCGTGTTCTTCGTGAGGGTAAATAGGTGAGAAGAAGAAGAAAGGTTCATCAGAACAGTGGTGGAAGATAAAGTGGAGATCAGACCGCGGTTGAGCCAAAGACCGAGTCACGATCGAGTCTATGAAATCTTTACTGCTTCCGATTATGGTTGACCATTGCTTCGAGACACATTGGAACCTCATAAGAGACTTGGTCGGGAGTTTCTTCAGTATCTCCAGTGTCAGATCAAAAGGGATATTGATGTAACCGGTTCTGATTTCAAGGCAGCAACTACGTTTCGTATGAGATGTAGGAGGTTGTGAGGTTTTATGATCATTCTCTTCTATTTCTCTCTTCATGTCGCTTTTTTGTACTGTAAACCCTAAATGTGGAACTCCGATCGACAACTATACAAGCATCGATCGTATATAACATTTTTATTTATAAGTTACACATGATTTATGGGGGTTTTCAATGCTTAATTATTTTCTGAAATAATGCAAATTTGGAAAGAGTAAAATGGAAAAAAGAACGTAAAAACTAAAAAGAGTCTTTACCAAAAACAAGAACGTAAGAGATAATAACTTATAAATATATAAGGAAACCACAGCTTAAGAAGACGAGACATTTAATAAGAAAAGGAAATAAGATTATTGAATAAAAGTGGTAAAGCTTAAAAGCATAAGAAATACAGTAAAAACTTGAAAAATACACTCCATATAACTTTTTTTTAGTGGTGATGAAATAATAGGTTTTCCCATTAAATATTTTCTTATTCCTCATGCAACCTAATGAATCTGTTTTGATAAAAAAAAAGTTTTCTATTGAAAGCAAAATCAAATAGAAACATACAGCCAGCGCAGTTTAGTGTTTTTGGGATTTACCCTGAACGAATGGGCTTTTCCCAATATAAATCAGCCCAAAACCAGTTTTATGAACCTTTTTTAAGTTTTAGACAATAGATTTCAACTATAAGCAATTTTTATTATTTGGGTTATAACTTAATCAAAACAAACAAGTAATTTTGATTAATATTGTCGTTTAGTAAATTTAAATGTTTTAATATGTTTAAATTGGTTCGTCTCCACAAAATGTAGATTCTGTTTGATTTCGATTCGGATGGTTTAGTTCGAACTTATATATTTGTTAATGTTTTATTTTCCCTTGCAAATTTGCAATTGCATCTTTTTATTTATTTATTAATTAACATTTATATTTTGTTAGTAAAATACACGCCCAATCAAAAGGATGGAACTTGGCCCTTATTTAGTTTGAGCCTTTGAGGGCCTAACTATTTTATAATTTTCATTAGAAGTACATATTTTATAAATAACAAGGGTAAGTCGTATAATTGCAGTCATCATCTTCTTCTTATTCACATCACGTTTCATATTTCGAAAACCCTAGATCGATGGACCATGATAGTGAAGTGATGATCAAGCTTGAGCAAGAGAAATATCTATATTTTAGAGGTTATCGAGGATTATGGGTTGTTAAAAAAAAAAAAAAAGCCTTGTATGACTTTGCTCTCTACCATTCCTCATTCTTCGTAATAACTTTATATCATGCACAAACTTATAACGTGTAGTAGTAGTAGGATGTCATCAATTCCAAAATAAGAAAGGAAAGAATGAATATTAATAAGAGGTTCCGACAAAATTAAAACATCCATTTTAGATCTGTTCCTCAACAACGAGAGTACATAATACAACCAAAGCTATATGCTATAAAATGCTACCAAAAAAAAAAAAAAAATCCAAAATGCTCTTCCGATATCTATCTACTCTTACATACCAAAGAGAAACAGAGGATTTGGTTTGTGTCATCTCATGTTGCAGCACTGAGGTTTGCCTGTCAACACCAATTTATCCCACAAACAAATCATCTGTCTTGGCGACTGATAATGCGCCGTCAAGTAATTCTCTATGCAACCAAACTGACAAAACTTGAGGCTGTGAATGTAGTCCACCGGTTTTGTACCGTTGTTGAATTGTTCTACCCACATTCCCACACTTACATCTTCCATTTTGAACATCTGTAGTATCAACAATGTTGAAAGAGAGGAAAAAGACAGTTATATATATATATATATATGCTCTGTTTTGAATTGATTAGGTAAGGTTGGTTGGGAATATATGTTTGTTGTGGCATACCCTTAATTTGTGTTTCTCAAACTCTTTCACAATGAAGTGAGAGATATCGTTTGATAATATGTATCCCGGGCCATTAGCATAAGGGGGATAATCTTCTTCTGGCCATTCCTGGGAAAACAGATAATGTAATATTAATTTTTGAATTCATATGAGAAAAAAGCGGATACAATGACTCTTTAAGCCAATAGATCATAACTGTTTACCTCATATGTAACAGCCCATTTACCCTGGCGGAGCGGTTTGTGATAATAATTGATGTTGCCAATGTATAGACTTCTATCCGCAGGTGTTCTCTTTGCTTCACTAAGAACAGCATCCACTTGTACAAATGTATCATCATCACACTTCATGATGAATTTAGCAGCAAGTTGATGAGCCTGGAAAACAGAGAATAGAGAAACTCAGTACCAAAATAATTGAAAACACAGGAACAAGTATTGATTCTTAGAATCGGCAGGGTGAGACTCACCCCGTACTCGCAAATTGCAACAGTTTTCAGGACAACAAGGTCATAACTGTCCATGTAAGGGACTATAACTATGTCCCCAAAGAATTCAGCTTCCTTCTTTAGCTCCACATTCACTTCTTTCCTCGAATGCTGCCCAAATAAACACATGAGTTTAGCTTGCACTTTAATACGTGAATCTCTTTAATCTTATCTATAAGACCAAAGTCAGATCACTTGTACGTTAGACTAAACTTACCAGTGCAACAAAGAACCGAGTCACTACTTTGGAAGTTTTAACGAGTTTATGTTGCATCCACGACCTCCTCACAGCCATCCGCTCAGCAAAATGGTTACCAGCAGAAAGGATGCCAATGAACATATCAACTTGCTCATCAGGAAGTGATGGGGCTTGCCAATTGCTCGACAGCTCAAGATGTCTCTGAGGACCAAAACTAGGATGCGAGGTTGGGAGAGAGCCAGCGAACACCGAGTGAACATCTATGTCCCCATTAATGGTTAGACCAGTAGCATCCTCAAGTGTAAATCCCTTCATAAATATAACCAAAAAAAACCCACATAAACAACCATCAGTCAAACCAATTACTAATAAAACCACAACAAGTTTAAGCCAGGGCAAAACATTGCTTACAGTTCGGTATGGGAAGGAAGCAATGTGCTTCCCATCGACACTAACATGATAACCTTCCAATCCAGCACTAAGTGTAAGCACAAAAAGCTTGTCAACTGTGAATGGAAATGGCCATTCAACAGTTACCTTCTTGCTCCGACCTATTAATCGACTAAGCCACCAAGTCGCCGCCTTGCTAGACTCATCTTTAGATGTAATGCTATCATCCCGAGCCCATTTCTCGCACTTAACCTGACCATCAACTGCAACCATTCTTACTAATCAGTATCAAGCAAAACAACATATGAAAGAAAGATAAATGCTTTTGAACAAACTAACCAGTCTCTTCATCATCCCTAGATCTCCATCCTTCACATCTTTGTGCTGAGCCCCATTGCATTCTATAACAAGTGTTCTGCTCAATCACAGGCTTACCACTCCAATCACCCTTAAGCCTTGGATTCAAATGAAGGATCCGAGGTGGCTCTTCTCCTTCCACTGCTTTCAAACCCTGAAGCTCCAACATAAACTGTGAAACCTTCACAGCTTCATCTCCTTCTTTTAACATCGATATCTTAGGGTCCTTCTCTGAGTGAGCAGCTCGTGG
Organism: Nasturtium officinale; assembly: GCA_963854855.1. NCBI lineage: Eukaryota > Viridiplantae > Streptophyta > Magnoliopsida > Brassicales > Brassicaceae > Nasturtium > Nasturtium officinale. Next base: position 1,733,273 of record OY978513.1, read on the forward strand.
CTTCCCAACCACTGTAATGTGTGATCCAAGAGTTAAACCACATGGAAGCTCCAAGAGATTCCCACGGTTCGAAAGATCAGACCCGGTTAAAGAAATAGAAAGAGAGCAGGAGCTTGAGACATGTTCCTCAATCTTCTTCTTCTTCTCCTTCTCCAAGGCTTTCAACATTTTTCCAGACTCAAGCTCTTCCCATAGCTTTCGACCAATTTCCCAAGCTACCTTAGCAGATTTGTGGAGCTCCACCGACCCATCTTTGCTACTCGGTTTGAATGTTTCCGGGTCGAATTTTAAACTAGACAGAATCTGTATCTTCTTTCTAAAACCCTGAGCTGGTGCTTCCGATTGTGACTCCTGGTAAAGCAGACTCTTAAAGGGTCGAGTCGGAGCTCGCTTCTCTTGTAAGTCTCGCTGGCTATGGTGTTTCTCGGGTCGGGTTAACGGATCCTGAGATAAGGAACTGAGGCCAGTTTTGAAGACGAAAGGAATTTCGAATGTAATCAAGAGCATGTAGAGTAGCCCAACCGCCATTAGTATCTGAACCGATCTCTGCTTGCTGAGAGATACGAACATATCCAACTTTTCCAATTTATCGTATTTTGATAGCTTCGGCTTCCTCATTCCTATTTTAGACGGCAAAAAAACCCTAAATTTTACCGGAAACAAAGAGGAACGGAAACTTCAAGTTCAAAAAAAAAAAAAATCAAATCTTGAGAAATCACAATGAACGGAAACAATCAGAAAATTGATGGGTTGCTTAGTGATTAAGTCGGAGAACACAAATTCTTAAAACCTTTGAACATGGAAGAGGGAAAAAAAAAAAAAAAAAAAAGCTTTCTTTGGAAAGAAAATTCAAAACCCACAAGAAACGCTAAACGAGTGAAATTTATAACATGTAGAGAGAAAGAGAGACGTGTAGTCGTAAGATGAACCAAAAACAGAAGCAAAATTACGCGTGAGGAAAAGAGGAGAAGGAAGAAGAAGAAGAAGACAAAGGCCTTTGTTCTTCTCCCTAGTTAGTGCCGCTGACGTCTGAATAAACCGCCGTTTTGGTCCATCTCTTTTTTTCGAATCTTTTTCTTCGCTTTTTAAATCTTCTTTTTTTTTTTTACTTTCCGTATTTGTGTAGATTCGTTGGATTTATCTTTATGAACCAACGCTGGAAATTTTTAAATTAATTACTTAAGTCCACCAATCGAATAATTAACTGAAATCCTAATAAATTTATTAAGATTTTTTTAGGCTAAGCAATCCAAAGAGTTGTCTTTGATACCCGATACAGAATGTAGTCTGATAATTATGGATTGTATCATCTTTGATTTTGGTAGAGACTCCCGATTCTTATTATATAGTATGATTCTTGTTATTAATTAATGTCTATCTAGTCGGTGCTAAACCGGACAACTGTGTGATTGTATTCACTGATTGCGTCACCAATGAAATCATAAAGGACTCTCTGCTCTCACGTTATTTTGACCTTTTTGATGACCCCATAATTAAATCGTCTTAATTCTAAGACCATCCATACTAAAACAAAAATTTAATGACAATAAATTGCTAATCAAAATATACTTATTAGCGTAATCTTGAGTGAGAAAAAGGGGATCCCAAGGCTTAATGGAAAAAAAAAAAACAGAGGAATTGGGCTTCATGTGTGACACCTTTGCATCCAGGTGTCTTCTCTTTCACCACTTGTCTTTCTTTCTTCCTTTTTCACTTTCACCATAATTTTTGTTTTTACAATTTTCAATTCATTCATTCAAATAAAATACCTCATTCCACTTAATTCGACTTTTTGATATAGTATAATAATAATAATAATAATATATAAAGAAACGTTTGTCCAAACACAATCATATATCTTCTACTTGTAGAAAAAACCCAACTTTTTTTTTATCAATTTCTAATTTGTGGTCTTAACTCTGAATTATCTAGTCGAACTTTTCGTTCTACATTTAGAGCATTCAACGCTGGAGTCAATTCTATAGAATTTATTTCTATTTCAATTTAGAGCGCTTCCTTCTTTTTTGCTAGAAATTGTTTTAGAACGTTGAAATTCCTATATCCATGTGTATAATTTATAAAATACCAACTTTCAAAATAGAAAGAACACTCGTAAAATGATGAAATTAGGAACATAGTTAATAGAAATAATAACAACAATTAAAGTGGAGAACGTTAACAAACAAACAAAAACAAACTTGAACATGTCATCCATCCTTCATAATTCATATTAGCGTTCAAAATATAGTTGAGTTTGGCTGTTGTGATTAAGCATTTAAATAGTTAAAAATAAACTTGTGGCCCATTTGTCACATCCTCGTATCCGAAATACCGGTGTGTGGTTGACTGGTTGCCTCCATATCCTAAACTTGTGGCCCATTATCATATTTACCTTGATTTTTTATATCTACCTAACTCTTGCCAAAAAAAAACATAGAATAAAACTATGTAAATCATGAAAAGAACAGAGCTGTTGACCCAAAAAATGAAAAAAAAAGAACTGATTATGTGCTCAGCTAGATTATAGAACCAAAAAAACATGGCATAATATAGAAAAAGAAGAAGAACGCTTATGAAAAAAAAAATTAACATACAATACCTTCATTACAGTGGCTCAGATTATAGAACCAAACCAAAAGAACATAATCTGAAGTCTGAACTAAGCATTATAACGTTCACTCAAAGTGATCGGAGCTTATGTGCATTATAACAAGAAATGAAGAATCTGAGCATTATAACGTTCATAACAAGAAGTTAACGAAACCAGAGCGGCTCCAAACCAAATGAGACTTTATCAAAAACCAAAGGTTTCAGCTTCAACAAGAAATGAAGAGAAGACGCCAATACCAGCGGTGGAACAGAGTTCCGGATGCCGGATGGATGTTTTGTTCACCTTTGAAGAGATCTCACTATACACTTGAATCATGGACACTAAATTCTCTATTTGGGACATTATTTTAAAATGGACCGGTTCACGAAAAAAACATCTACTTAGATGTAAATTTAAATGTGGGAGATTATATATTTAAAAAAAATTATTTAGGCTATTGTATAAAAATCTCTATTTTGTTTTTAATAATATAATCATAATTGATTGCAGTATTTATTAAGAAATAAGAAATGGTTTCAACTTTCAATAATCAACTCCCCTCATCTCTCTCTCTCTTTGTCCACCTCACACACAACTGACAACCCTATAAAAACCGACAAGACCTTGCAAAACTCAAGTCTTTTTTCTTTTTCCTTCTCAAGTTCCTCACTTCTCGGATCCGGGTCCTAAATCTGGGTCAACCCTTTTTGGTTCGTCGGGAATGGACCCTCCACTAGTGAACGATTCCTCCTTCTCCGCAGCCAATCCTTCTTCTTACACTCTCTCCGAGATTTGGCCTTTCCCTGTTAACGACTCCGTTCGCTCTGGCCTCCGTTTATCTGTTAATTCCGGTCAAGCTTTTACTCGTTCTGAACCTTCCGGCAACAAAGACGTCTCCCCGGCGGAGGAATCTACAGTCACCGATCTAACTGCAGGCTGGGGAAGTAGAAAGACTAGAGATTTGAACTCCGAAGACGATTCTTCAAAGATGGTTTCTTCCAGCAGCAGTGGTAATGAATTGGTGAGATTTTGCACTTAAATTTGGAAAGCCCTGATTTTGGATTTAGATTCTAGTATTGATCTGGTTTGTTGGGTCTTTTGAGTATCTGAATCTGTAACTAAAGTTTGAATCTAGATCTTCAGCTTGGAGATGGCCCAAAGTATCAATGTGTCAAAGCATGAGTCTTTGATTAAGCGGCGAAGGATTAGTTTATAGATTAGTCCATTGACTCTTTGACTGAGTTGGATTGAGCTTGAGACTTTCATTTTGAAAGATGTTGAAACGGTCACTGCTCATTGTTTCTAATTATATATCATTTTAGCTATTAGATCTAGAATTTGATTTAGGATCGCCCATCTGTTTACCTTTTTAATAGAAAGAATCAGGCGATAAGAAAAGAAAAATTTGTGGATCTGAAAGTGGAAATGGGGATTGTTCGATGAGACCTGAAGGCGAGACGAGTTCAGGTGGTGGTGGAAGTAAAGGAACTGAACAGAAGAACAAACCTGAGCCACCAAAGGATTATATCCATGTGAGAGCAAGAAGAGGACAAGCCACTGACCGGCATAGTCTAGCTGAGCGAGTAATTCTTCTGCTAAATCACCAACTTTGATCCTCTCAAACTGTTCCGTTTGTTACAATCATAATTTTGTTATTGACAGGCTAGAAGAGAAAAGATCAGTGAGAAGATGACGGCTCTTCAAGATATAATTCCAGGATGTAATAAGGTACCTATTCTTTTTGTCTTGTGAATGATGTTATGTTCTGTTACCCTTCTAGCATTTAAACAGTCAATCAACAAGATATTTCCTTTGATTCAGATAATCGGAAAAGCCCTTGTGCTCGATGAGATTATCAACTATATTCAGTCATTGCAGCGACAAGTTGAGGTAAAAAGTCGTTAATTCATCTCTATTATATGTTGCAATTTTACATGCCTAAACATGGAATTTGGTGTACAGTTTCTGTCAATGAAGCTAGAAGTTGTTAACTCGGGTGCAAGTACTGGTCCTACAATAGGAGTTTTCCCTTCCGGAGATGTAAGTCCCAAATCTGATAAAAACATAGAAAAATCTTATATTTCTTTATCGATACTAGTAAACCTATAAGCTCTTTGTTTTGTCTTTACAGCTTGGGACTTTACCAATTGATGTTCATCGAACTATATATGAGCAACAAGAAGCTAACGAAACCCGAGTGTCTCAACCGGAGTGGCTCCATATGCAGGTTGATGGGAGCTTTAACCGAACCACATAAAACAAAAACTCTTTCTTTGATTGATGGATGTGTTTTTTAGGCAGTAAAAATGGATGCAACCCTTTTTTTTTTTTGTGTATCATTTTGTACTGTTAAAATCATCAGAAGATAGATCTGAGAGTGACCAGAGAAAGATTAACACTTTATAAAAACATTGTTGTATTGTCAGCTATAACTTGTAACAATTGATTCAGTGACAGAGATCTCATATGTTTCTCTCAAATCTTATCTCCTTTGTACAATCTTTATGTTATGATGAATCAATGATAACGTCTTTTTTAATTTATTGCAACAATTGAAAAGTAAAAGCTTATAATCTTCAAAATAAAAAAGAAGGATTTGACTTAAAGTCAAAGTAATTAAATCTAACGGATGAGATTCTCTCTTCTTCATCCCCTAGCAGATCAAAACCCGAAATTTCGATCTCTTTCTCTCTCTCACTCAAGTTGAGGGGCGCCAAAAAAAACCCTTTTGGCAAAGAGGGAAAAAGAGTTAATTATTTTTTTCTCCTTGGGCGAAATCGATTTGACAAAATCCTGAATTAGAGCTGGGCAATTTCTTCTCTTTCTCAATCTTTGTCTTTCTCTTCAGTTGTTTCTCTCGTGATTTGGTTGGCCCTACGAGGAAAAACGAGCAAGGACCTAGCTATGGAGCATCAAAACGCGGTCAAAGAAGCCCTAAACGCACTGTATCATCACCCAGATGATACAGTGCGTGTGCAAGCTGATCGCTGGCTTCAGAACTTCCAGGGAACTCTCGATGCTTGGCAGGTCAGTTTTTGTTTCTGATTTCGATGTTAATTTCCTCAGTTGGGTATTATCTCATTTAACCTGGATTTATCTGGGTTTGATTTGTTCTTCCTTTATTTGTAGCACTTGTGCTAGATTTTTGTTATTCGATTGATTCTGAGTTACTTTAGACTATATAGGTGCTCAAAGTTTCATTATTTAGTCAATTTTTTTATAATGGATTCTCTCGTTTTTGGCGTCATATAACGCTTATACATAGCAGAAATCTCGAATTTCAATATGAGCTATGGAATTTGAATATGAATTATACAGCTGAGTTCAATTTTGCATTCTTTTGTAGTTGGTTTGAAGAAGTATGTGTAGGGCGTATGAATAGATCTACCTTGTTACAGAAACGATTTGCTAGTTTTCATGAGCTCTTCTAATAGCCTTTTAGACCCATGATTGTTGATTCCGAGAAGAGGAAGTGTTGGTGGAACAGTTTTACAATGTTTCTGACTCTGTATTGTTGTATGTATTATAGGTTGCGGATAACTTACTTCATGATTCATCCAGCAATTTGGAAACTTTGATATTCTGTTCTCAGACCCTTCGAAGCAAGGTAAATGCACTTAGAATTTCTGTTAGTCGTCATTCATTTATCACGCAATCTTGGAGACGGCACTGTCTTGACATCTAGTCTATCTTACTTGAAGGTTCAACGAGATTTTGAAGAACTACCACCTGGGGCTTTTCAGAAACTACGGGAATCATTAACTGTAAGTCTTTGTTCCATTAAGTAAATTTTCATGATTTATAGGGTTTCTGAATATTTATGTATGTTTGTTCCTTTGAACAATAAGGTAATAGGGAAACTCAGGCGAACTAGTTTTTTCGCTGCTATGTATTCTGGCATCTAGGTTTTACCATAGTTTCATTATTCAGCCTATAATTGAGGCCAACATGTATTCTTGGTATTGGACTAGTATGTCCTTAGTTTCTCAACAAAAGTTGACTTTCATTATTTCCTCAAATGCAGACATTATTAAAAAAGTTCCACAAAGGCCCTCCAAAAGTTAGGACCCAGGTAAGCTTCAGAATCATTATCCATATGTGGGAATTTGCTGTTGTGCGTAAAAAGTCATGTAATTTGTGCCGAGTTATCTTGTTCAAGTATTTTATATTGTATTGTAGATTAGTATTTCTGTTGCTGCCTTGGCGGTACATGTTCCTGCGGTAGATTGGGGAGATGGTGGTATAATTAGCTGGCTTAGGGATGAGATGAATATGCATCCTGAATATGTGCCGGGTTTCTTGGAACTCTTGACAGTTTTGCCCGAGGTAGAGTATTTTCATTTATTTGTTTACTGTTAATCTCTCTCAGTGGTTATAGTAAATTCATGTACCCGGCTATATAGATATGAAAGGCATTTTTTTGGTCTGACTTGGATCTGCTTACTTCTTAGCTATGCTGGTATTTCTAACCTCAAATTGGGTGGACCTAAGCTTAAGGTTGATGATGGTTTTGGAGAATATTCTATACCTTTGTACTGTTAGCGTATCAATTTCGAAGTAGCGTTCTATTTTAGTGTTATTTCAAGCCTTTTAAGTAATGGCTAGAGACCTTGTCATCAAGTAAGCTATCTTGCATGCTCCTACTTGCAGAAAATGTTGATAGTTTATTTGTAACTAAATGAAGATTCTATTGTCCCAAATCTGTGCCACATATTTTCTACCTTTCCCGTTCACTAACTTGATCTCCTTTAGAGAAGTTTAACTTTAATCTACATGGTTATATGATGTCTTAATTTTACTGTCCTTTTTGCTATGACCAGGAAACATTTAACTACAAAATAGCTGCTCGTCCGGATCGACGACGTCAATTTGAGAAAGAGCTAACTTCTCAAATGGAAGCTGCACTTAGTATCTTAACAGCATGTTTGAATATAACCGAACTTAAAGAACAGGTCAGAGCTTATCGTTCATACAGAGTCATCACATAGTTTGTTATTCACTTTCTTTATCCCTCTGTACATTCATTTTAAATAACCATCTTTTATGTTTCTGATGCATTGTTGTGTGTTTCTTACGTTATGCTGAGTTTTGTTTACTTTATCATTCAGAGTTTTTGTTTGCCTTGTAAAATCAACGTGGCAAGTTTCATGTAAAAACTTGATTACATCTTAGGTTTTCAGTCACCTGCCAAATTTTTATATTTCTTCTTGCATTATTGTTAGCTTCTGAAAAATGTCCCGTGCTCCTGAATTCATAATAGAATTAGTTTGTGTGTGTGTATTGGACCAGCTATTGTCTTTGGTATTACAAGGGGTCACTTATTGTCAATTGTATTCTTCTGTAATTATGGAATATCAGGTTCTCGAGGCATTTGCTTCTTGGCTCCGTCTTAGGCATGGGTATGCTCCTGTCTTTTCCTTTTCTATTTCCAGCTTTTTAGAACAAAAGCTCATCTAGATTACTTATTCGCTGCAAGTTCATCATTTTGAAAGTCAAACACTCACTGTATTGTGATTGATGGCATCTGATATAGTATGTTTTAATATTTAGGTCACAGTTTTTGTCCTACATAGAGTCCCTTAGACATGGAGCTAAGTTTATTTGATTCGTAGCTGTTAGTTGCTACTTGTTAGCCTTCAGTATGTTCACCAATTCAACTTAGCAGCAATGATACTGACAGAACTGTATGTTGTTGAACTTTTGGCTGGTCTATTCAGGATTTCTGGAGCAATGCTTGGGTGTCATCCATTGGTGCATGCAGCTCTCTCGAGTTTGAATTGTGATCCACTCTCAGAAGCATCTGTGAACGGTATACTCGTTGAAAAAGTTAATATGTACAAAGGCCTTTAAAGTCTCATATTGATATGTTTTGGCCTGGGAAATATTGAAATATCCTTACTTTACGAAGACTATTTATGGATGAGTTTTGTTGTGAAACTATTTCCTGTATTGGAACTCAATGGAAGCTGCAAAATTACTAGTGTACCTGTTGTCTCATAGTTGGAATATTCTTAGTTCGAGATATGCAAATAGAGCTTCTAGAAATTTGTTGTTAAGCTTTTCTTATTAAATAGTGGAAGTTAGTGTTGGGGGTGCATACTGTATTGCCTCAAGATGTTTTTTCACCTTCATTGTAAGGATCAAGGGATTTTTCTTTTATGAAATAAAAATGCCTTCTATTAATTTTCATTGTACAAGTCAATGGTTTCGTATGAGAGTATTAATAGATCAACTTCATTTTTAACTTTGCAGTTATCAGTGAATTGATACATCACACAGCATCACCAAGTTCTGGTGGTATTTCTGCGCAAACACCCTTGATTCAAGTTATTGTGCCTCAGATTTTAAGTCTTAAGGCCTATCTAAGAGATTCTTCAAAGGTATTGCTACCTTTTTTTATTAATATATGCAAGTTGATGGTTGAATCTGCTTGATATTTAGCTTCGTTATTTCACATATTTCCTGTTACACTGGTCTGCGGCTTAATCTGATGCATCAAATAATAGGAAGCTGATTAAAATGTAGCGCTAAATGGGTGATTTTATATTTATATGACTTGGCATATGTGGCTAAAGATATTCCTCACAATTCCTTGTTATGTTTGGCATGTGCTTTTTTTTATTTGCCTCTTACAACTATTTCACTCTCAGGATGAAGAAGATGTCAAGGCCATCGGTCGATTATTTGCTGACGTAGGCGATTCATATGTAGAGCTGATTGCTACTGGTATATGGTCTCATTTATGCCATTCTTCCCTGTTGTTTTAAGCGGTCAATTTCTTTTCTCTCGACTGCTTTTGGTATGCAAAATCCTTTAGTTGGTAATCTAATATTCGAAGGTACTATTTCTGACCTCTAGGTTCAGATGAATCAATGGTTATTGTGCATGCCCTGCTGGAAGTTACTTCGTACCCGGAATTTGATATAGCCTCGATGACCTTCAACTTTTGGCACAGTCTTCAACTTACGTTGACGAAGAGGTAACTTCAGCCTTGTCTATCTTTGCTGGATTCTCCTACTGTCATATTCTGAGAGAGTAATTTTTAACCTATCAGGGATTCTTATAGTTCCTTGGGTAGTGAATCATCCATTGAAGCTGAGAGAAACCGCAGACTGCATATATTCCGGCCAGCCTACGAGAGCCTTGTATCTTTGGTGAGTATGTTATCAGATACTCCTCAAGTTCATTTTTAGCCTCTCTAAAGTTTTACTCTTTCAAAAATATTTTAAGCCTTTATTGGTTTGCTCTTACCCAGAGAGATGAAATGATTTCTGATCCATGGGTGACTTATGTGTTTGCTAATATTGTTCTTTGAAAAATACTGGATTGCTAGAATTTTTATTGATCATCTTTTGGTGGAAAACAGAAAAATTAGATGGGTTATTGTATGCTCTGCAGTTTATTTTACCTATACACTTTGTTCCATTAATAGGTTGGCTTCAGAGTTCAGTATCCTGAAGATTATCAAGCCCTCTCATATGAGGATCTTAAGGAATTTAAGCAGACTAGATATGGTACGCATCTGACTTGTTCTCAACATTACATTAGATCAAAAACTCTTGAGATAAGGGTGCTCAAAGGAAGAAGTGTAGCCCCAGAGATTTTCTTATTTGATTTCTTAGCACTGTTGTTTTCCCTTTGTTTCCATCCTTTACACTTGTTTCCTAAAGCGAATAGAGTATTGTTCGACTGAGCTTATTGGTTGTTTTAGTCACTCAGATTTGGTAGAGTGCTGCATCTGGTACCGTCTCTTTTGATTGACTTCTTCCTTTTAGATTTGTGACAATTGTGCCCTCAATCACTCTGATGGGAGCCATTGCCTCATTTTCTTGTTTACTTCACTGAAGTGTAGCTCTGTCAATTCAACTTTACTGATGAATTTTGTGATATTCCAGCTGTTGCAGACGTATTAATAGACGCAGCTTTAATTTTGGGAGGGGATACAACTCTTAAGATTCTCTATATGAAGCTTCTTCAGGTTTGTGCTTTGGATGACCAGGCGTGCTATTTGGTTTGTTGTTAAATAAAAAAACCATTGGGAGATATTAAATCAGCATTTTTATATATAGAAAAATTCAAATATGATCAATGTATAACACAATTAGGATTCTCAGCATCAAACAATCACATTTATTTACATCATTTTGATTTTCAGCATTTCTTACATTTGTGAAATTTGTACCTAGGCCAATGTTCAGACAGGAAATGATTTTCAAGAATGGCGTCCAGCAGAAGCTATTTTGTTCTGTATTTGGGCAATATCAAATTATGTTTCGGTAGTCGAAGCTGAAGTGATGCCCCAGGTCTGTATTATACACAATTCCTCTTTGCTACTATTGCCAATTTCTTTTTGTTTTGTCACTGTCTATGAAATATGGGATCGCCATATTGTTTCCATGTCATGAAAGGCTTATAGGTCCGTGTCTCATAAATTATGTTGGTTTAACGTTATGAATGGCTTTATTTGGATTACCTCTAACTCTATTAGTTGTATCATGCATGGATATTTCACTTTCTTACATTCTGCTTTCAGGTGATGGCGTTGCTTCAAAATCTTCCTCAGCAAGCACAACTTCTTCAGACAGGTGAGTACGTTTTCTTTCTAAGATATTACATCTGGATAGTGAATAGCTTCTTGGTGGAAACCCCTAGCATATGCTCTGAAGAAACCTTCCAAGTTATGCTTACTTCTTTCCTAAATGAATAGCAAATTTGTCTTCTTTAATGACATAGCATATGTTTCTCTCCATGTGATATCAGCATGCTTACTTGTTGGAGCATATTCAAAATGGCTTAATGCTGCACCAGCTAGTGTTTCAATATTGCCATCGATCATTAGAATTCTTATGAGTGGAATGGGCACATCTGAAGACTGTGCAGCTGCTGCAGCTTTGGCTTTAAGGCATATCTGTGACGGTATTAGATTCGCTCTTACAAACTTGATCCTTTTTTCTGAGCATAAACTTGACACTATGACAACTATACATATGCTACAAATCTGGCTCTTAGATCTTTATTGTTTCCCGACTGTGACCATGACAAAGATATTTTGGTTTTAGCTTCTCTTTTATAAATAATGTTCTTCCAGGGCTGCTTTTTAAGGTTTCTTTTCTTGATTTCTTCTAGCAGAGTAATGCTAAATAGTTTCATGAACTACAGAAATTCAGGAAATCAATTTAATATTTTTCCACTTGCAAACTAAAATTTGGTTGTTAGTTTTCTCTTAGGATGTATGAAGTTCTCACCATACTGACCTGCTTCAAATATGGTAGTCGAAAGGTCTGACTGGAACCTACGCTAACGGATCTGACTTCGACTCTACTAATTCTAGCATATAGGAAACATTGCAATACTGGCAAGTACTTGGAATTTTGTTGAACGCTTTCCTTGGACTGAACTCTGTTTTCCAATTTCTTTTTTTCCCGTCAATTTTGTTTATCAAATTACTTTTCATGATAAATGGTGTGAAACCATACTGATAGTAAAGTAAACCTTGTACCTATCTAACAGCTAATGCTCTTTAAATGTTGTCTTACCTCTTCTCCCCAAGATGAGAGATACAGTAAGGTGTTTTGTGTTGAAAATGATAAGCATATATTACATTTGGTGTTTTCTCTGATTGGTTCAAAATGTTACTATTTTGTTTTTGTAAATATCTGACTTTTTTTTAAATAATGTTTAATTGTAGATTGTCGAAAAAATCTATGTGGTTATTTTGAAGATTTGTTTACGATCTATTGTATGGCAATTAATGGCGGTGGTGGTTATAAAGTCTCTGCTGAGGATTCACTAAATCTTGTTGAAGCTTTAGGGTATGAGGTCAACTGAATGATGGAAGAGATCTCATTTGTGTGTTATTGACATCTCTAAAATTTGATTCTGCAGTATGGTTGTTACCGAACTTCCTTTAGACCAGGCCAAGGCAGCTCTTGAAAAATTATGCTTTTCAGCTGCTTCACCTCTAGAGGTTCGCCATCTTGACTTTTTTGCATGGTTGTTTAGTATATCATCAGACTTGTAATGACGGGAACTTTAAATCTGTAAATCAGGAAGCGGCAAAAGAAGATTTGGACAAGAAGCATGCACGTGAATTAACTGTTCATATTGACCGGTTTGCTTTCCTCTTCAGGTTTGTGTAATATCTCAATAATGTGATATATCTCCATGTGTTTTGTTTAGTATTACTAACAGATGCTACCACCTTAGGTATGTTAACCACCCTGAAGCTGTGGCTGCTGAGATTAATAAACATTGGGCTCTTTTCCGAGTTATTTTTGATGCGTAAGTGAATCTAACCCATGATGATTAACATAGGCTCTTTAATTACTTTTTTTGTAGTCTCTTACTTTGAGATGGTTTTTACTGCAGTCGTCCTTGGGAAATGAGGACTATGGAAGCTCTATGCAGAGCATGCAAGTATGCTGTGAGTTCCACTTCCTTTTTCTTTACCTATTTGCTTCCTGGACATTCCTGAACACCATCGTTTTGAAGTCTTTATGTTAACTGTCTGTATGAACATAAGAAAAGATATAAAACTATTTGTGGGATGATAATTTTGATCGAGGATACTTCACTAAGAGAAGGCAATGGTTGGAGTTATGTTTACAGGTACGTACTTCTGGAAGATACATAATAAATACAATCGGAGAAATGCTGTCAAAAATTCAATTCCATTATCAGCAGCATCATCAGCCATGCTTTCTATACCTATCCAGTGAAGTTATAAAGGTAATTTGTGTTCTTTTCATTCAATAGAATGCTTATAGAAAACCTTTGGAGAATATAACCATTGTGGGATTTGCAGATTTTTGGTTCTGACCCATCTTGTGCTGACTACTTGAAGAACCTGATTGAAACCCTCTTTTCACATACAACATGTCTTCTGACAAGTATCAAGGTTTGATCATTTCACGCAATAGTATATTAGCTTCAAGTTCTTAGTTTTGATATCCTCTGTGGTGTCTGATCCTCTTGTTATTCTTACAGGAAGTCACTACGAGACCAGATATAGCCGATGATTGCTTTTTGTTGGCCTCTAGATGTCTTCGCTACTGTCCACATTTATTCATTCCTTCTCCTATATTTCCACCTCTTGTAGATTGCGCAATGATTGGAATCACAGTGCAGCACAGGTTTATCCTCTCTTTCTAATTTTGTTCATCATAAGTTTTTTCCGGTGAGGGTTTTGAAATTGATGTTAACTATGTTTTTTGAACTCTTTTTCCAGAGAAGCCTGCCACTCGATATTGACCTTTTTATCCGACATTTTTGACCTCGAGAAATCTGTGAATGGAGAACAATTCGTACTAATCAGGGACAGTGTCATTATTCCTCGGGGAGCTACAATCACCAGAATATTGATATCTTCATTAGCTGGGGCACTTCCCAGTTCTCGGCTAGATACGGTAAATTTAAGAATCTATCTTTTTACTCCATTTTGAGTGATATCCATGCCCTTTGTAACCGTTTTGTTTTGGATTGTGATTAGGTAACATACTCCCTGCTAGCTCTGACCAGAACATACAAGTTACAAGCAGTGGGTTGGGCTAAGGAAAGTGTTAGCCTGATACCTCGAACAGCCGTGACAGAGACGGAATCCACCAAGTTCTTACAAGCATTATCTGATGTTGCTTATGGAGCAGATGTGAATTCTCTGATAGGACACGTTGAGGAACTCTCAGATGTGTGTCGCCGTAACCGTACTGTTCAAGAAATTGTTCAGGCAGCTTTGAAGCCTCTTGAGTTGAATCTGGTTGCTGCTCCTGTATCATAGAGATGATGAAAAAACAAAGAAAGAAAACAAAAAGAAGAAGAAAGTGTAAGAAGAGCCATCAAAGAAGGTCAATTTTTGCATAGACCTCTTTTTGATGGTTTGAGAAGATGAGAAATTTGATGGTTTTGTGCATTTGTTACTGTTTTAGCTGTTCATAAGAATTTTTTTTCTTCTCTCTTCTGGTGTGAGCCATTGTTTGGCCGGTTTATTTTCCAGTGCGAAGAACCGAACTCTTCTATTTTAGTTAAAACCGGGTGAGAGATACAGAAGGGATCTTTGACCCACCCTTCAAGGATTGCTATGATTTTGAGTGGGATCATATACAAAAGCCTCGATTTTTTCTTTCCTTATGTGTTTAACTTGCACAGTATCCTCAAGCGCTTGAAGTTTCAATTTATGATCAAGTCAAATCACAAAATGCCCCAACTCTGTTACAAAATCAAATCTTTGTTAAAGAAGTTATCAAGTGGCCAACATTGTATTGTACAGTAATTGACACAATAACAGAAGTCGAATGTTTCACTTTCTTAAAAACCCCATCCGGTTTGTTTACACGGTTTCTTTCACTTTTCACTTTTTTACACGATTCTTTTTTCTTTACTTTATGTCTAATTAACTATGCAACAGAAGAGTAACTACGAATTTCTGTGTTTACACTTTTCACTTGATTACTACTGTCTTTTTTCAAGCTCACTTAACGTTGATGATCACTGATCACCAGCTTAATTATATTATTTCACTCTTAAGTCACTTTGTAACATTGTTCATTGAGCATTCTATCAATTTCTGATTTGTTGAGTTCACTGCCAAATTCCTCTCTCGAACTCAAAAAACAAACGTATTGTTTTCGGAAGTTTTTAGCTCGTAAAGCTTAACCCTCGCGGCCTTGTCCCATGGGAATATTCCTGACACTGAAAGAAATTAACTATATTATAACTTTTTAGCATTAAGATGCTGCCCATACTCAATTATGTATTAAATATTATAAATTAATAATCAGTTATGTGTAAAGTTTTCTTGTTAACTTTTGAGACCTACTAAACTATTCAATTACCCATGAAGTCACACAGTGACAATAATCAGTAAATTCAGCAAAGAACTCGTTGGAGACATTGAAGATATATCTTTCATCTCATCAATCTATTTGTTTCCTAAATTTTTTAACATAACATATATTCAATGATAAAGAAATATTAAAATGGTGGAGGTCCTATGATATAGATAGTAGTAATCAGTATGAATCACCACATTCACACAGTGGTCTTTTTAAGTCTCAGAAACTTTTAAGGTAATTCTCTTTCCCTCAACTGTGATGCATACCTACAAAAAAAAAATCAAAGAACTATTTGTGTTATTCACTAAACACCCAAGAACATTGACTCGAACCTACATAACACAAACTTATTTATTTACCTGCACATCCATTATCTGGTCGGATTTCAGCTAATGGGTTGACTATAAATCCAGCAGCGCCATTAAACCGTTGTCTCGAGTCTTGTCTCTCAATGGTTTGTGCATTTCTGTTCCTATAAGTGGACAGCCTAGATGTTGAATACTTTGAATCGTGTTTCTTCCAGAATTTGGATCTGATAAAACTTCCAGAAGGAAGGAGACAACAGTTGCTTCTGCGTGAACCATTACTCATTCTCCCATTTGAAACCGCCAAGTCATAAGAAATCTCATCCAGCGCAAGTTCTAAGCCCTGAACTCGAGTTTCCAGACCACGCATTCCGTGTTCTGAGCTCCCAACAAATCTCTAATGAAAACAAAAACAAAAAAAAATTGAATGAGTATCAGTAATTATAGCAATCTGGATGTTAATACAGATCATCATCATGATCATCATGTTTTAAGGAACAAACCTGAAGGAGATCCATTAGATTGGATTGCTGTTGTTCAATCTGAACCAGCTGATTACGAATCAGAGATATTTCTTCAAGCCCTTTGCAGTTATTACTATTCTGATTTCCAGACAAAACATGGTGTCCTGCTGCCACTGTAGCACTTGATGGTGGGATATGACCAGTATGAGAATTGGAAACACCTCCTAACTTCTGCATCTTATCCTGACTAGAATGACTCGTTTCCTTTGCGTTCTCGTTTTCATCTTCAAGAGGCACATCAGTGGGAATGCTAGCTCCTCCAGCTTTCCAGTCCAATCTTCTCCTTACATTTGGTTTTGTATTCGATGCTGTTAGATCCGTTTTCTTCTGATCAATGCTTTTTCTATTACTCTGTTTCCTAGCCGTGGTGGCCATTGAGCTTCCCGGTGGAGTCAATCTATTAACCAGATGAGTTCTTGATTTAGCAGGTGTTGAACCAACTCTAGAGCCTGAAGGGTATCGTCCATCACTTGCATCACCTAGAATCAATAAAACATGAGAAGTAAGCAACCAAAGATCTTAGCAACGAATCCGTACAAGGCTAATATACACAAGGACCAAACAAGAAAAAGTTTCCTGATAAAGCTAAGATCTAAGAAGAAACCTTTAGAAGAAGCATTAGATCTGGGTGGAGATACATCTTCTGATAAATCTGGAACTTGTTTCCATGCCTCCATCATCTGATTCATCACCTCTCTCACAGCTTTCACCTAAACAAATAAAAAAAGATTAAATCTGTGATCACGTTTGAGCCAAAACTTACAACATTTCAAAATGAAAATTCAAGATGATGAAAGAACCAAACCTTATCATATTTTCTACTTTCGAAGATCTTCAAGCATTTAGCTTTAAACTCACCTAACTCATTTCTCTCCATTGTAGCTAACTTCCCCAAGGCTTCAGCGGAGGCTTTCCTCGCCGCCCAATCTTCACTAACCAAGAAGCTCAATAAACAATCCACAAGTCCTTTCAATCCTCCGGAGCTCAAAGTAGTTCCAGACACACCACCAGCACCAATCACACTTCCGATCACAACAACTCCCGCCGATTTCGCCTTAAACGCATTACACTTGACCAGCTTCTCAAGTTTCGGCAAAAGTATCTGCCCTAACCGAACCGGATCGGGATCAGACGCCGCATCAATCGCCGCCGCGAGACAAAGCGCAGCTCCGATCTGTGCATTAACCTCTTGCTCAGTGAACAGCGTATCAGATAATGGCTTCAAAAACGCGGGATAAAACGGAGGGTTCGTCGTGCGTGAAGAGATCGCCGACACGGCCGCGACGCAAGTTGATCGTATAGAAGAGTCAGGATCACGGAGACGTCTCGTGATTCGAGTGATGATCTTAGAGAGGAAAGGAGATAGAGAATTGAGAGGAAGAGAAACTGATAAAACAGCGAGTAAGTGAATACAATGCTTACGAACCGCCGGTTTATCTCCGGTGTCGGCGGAGAGAATAACGGAAATAAACGACTGGAGATTCCCGGAAGATGAAGGATCAATCTGTCTAGCCATTGAATCAAGCTCTCGAGCAGCCATTGTGAAAGTATCTCTATCTCCCAGCTTGGTTAACAACACAGACATATTTTGCTTTGTATTCTTCGACGTCATTTCTAATTGTTTAAAGATTTTGTTTTCTCCGGTGACGGTTGGGGATCAGCGATGCGGCGGAGAAGGTGGTGGGATAAAAGGTGGCAGTGGCATTAGTGTAAATAAAAAGATAATTAAAGAGCTTGACGGTGGTCGGTTAATTATACAAGGTTTGACTCGGAGCTTTTATCGTCTGTGGTGTGTTCCTGTGATCTTTATAACCACCGTCTTTAATACAGATGAATGGATGATGATGAACCTCAAACGACGCCGTTTCTTCAGGTGTCGCTAAAATCATCACGCCACGGGAACATCTCATCATGGGTTTGTGTATACGAATGATCGCTTCGTTTTCCTAAATTATTATTCTAAAACAAAAACCCAATAATTCGAAACACAAAATACAAACAAATAATGATGTTGGTCATACTGTACTAATTCTTTATAGTTGAATTGTTATACTTCACGTTGATTACTGGAAATAGTAATCCTATGGTTTGCTTAGCATAATAGATCTGAGCGTTTCTTTTACGAAATTGTACACCTACCAATATCATAATTTGATATAATTTTCGACAACGTATCAAACTCTTGATTTGTTGGGCTTCTTTGTTATACGTTCCCAAAGGTGCTTCAACTAATATTTTAATAATTTCATACTTTTATCTTTGGTGAATCAATATTATCATATGAAAGCTCTTTGTACTTGTTTTTTTTATTAGTGTAGCTATTCATTTAATTTGCAAAATTTGTGCAAAAACGTGTGGGGAAGATGTTCTTGTTTAGTCATTATTAGCTATCCAAGACTCAATAGGTTAATCTTTGATTACCTACAAAATGGAGAGCATCCAAGTAAATGAAAGCCAAGCAAAATGAAAATATGGTAGGAATCTTTAAAAAAAATATATTCTAAAGAAAAAGCTAAGATTCCACAAAGGCAAAAAAACAGAAAACCCAGAGTTTGGTTTCCTTCGACAGTGTCTTTTTCTTTTTGTCAACTTTAATAGATGCCATGAGCATAGAGTAAACAAAACACTATTGTGAGATTATTAAAAAAGAGGTAAATGTATAACGGGAGAAAAGATAAGGCATACAAAGACGAGAAGAGTCACGAGCTTTTTTCCTGCAGCCAGAACTTCGTTTCTTATCAGAGGCTCACAGCTTTGACAAATATTTCATAGCAAAATCCTGAAAAGAAAAAAAAAAAGACACGAGATAAGCACAATCCGTATTTCGAGTATATCGTGATTCCATAATTCGTACTGCTAAGTACATGAGAAAAAGTTTGATTGACATAAACTCAACTAATAGATTATGTGTTTTGTATTCAACTTGCTTTTCATAGTTAACTAATAGTATATGATCAGATCATTTCAAGAGCAACTTTGACAGAAGATGATTTTGAAACCTATGAGATTCAATTTATATAGGTTTCTTAATTGCTAAAAGCAATGTGCATATCTAAGTGTACTGAGTGAATCTAATTTGACCAATAAACAAAACAAAAAACATCTGACCAAAACCGTTATGAACATTGTCTTGTTTTACCTGCAACAACAACGACAGTGACCACATCACCAATTCTTTTGAGTTTATGCTACTTTATTATGAGACTTGAATCTTTACCCAAGAGCTACACATGATTTAGTTTAGGAATCACAAGCTCATCACTTATAGAGGAAAATGTCATAAAATAGTATAAGCATCAATAACCACGGAAACGAAACATTTTGAATAGATGTGGAAGAGTTTTCGATTTAACATGAGCTGTAGACTTTAGAATTATTCAATTTCGACCCCCAAAAAACTATTTTATTAGTATTCATCCATCAGATCATCAGATATTACTCGGCCAAAATCATCAGTTCTGTCTCATATCAAAGGTTTAATGTCTAGTGTTACTTTGAATCAAGATATTAAACAACAAACATCTAGAAGACTAATATAATCTCACATGACTCAAAAAGATATTCAATTTATTCAGTTTCACTTAACCTGACAAACCAAAAAACAACTTGGTATTGATCACAGAGATGATAAAAGACCCTGTTTTTGAAGCTTTCGACAAAAATGAAGCTGTCCTAACATATTCACATCTTCAACATAAAGATGGAAACAACAAATGTTGAAGAAGAAGAAGAAGAAGAAAGAAAACTCCTTTTTAACGCCTCCGGAAACCCGAGTTTCGAAACGCATTCTCGAGTATATATGTACACCACACACACAAGAATCTGCCCAGGGCGAGTCGTTTTTCTGTTTTTGTGTACTATTTCAGTTCACATTTTTCCTAACTGTAACATTCTTGAAAACAGATAGCCATTTCGAGACACTAAAAAGCTTTGTCCATCTTCTGCTGTGAGCCTTACCGACCGAAACACTCTTCTGTGACATGAAACCGTCTAGTGCACTCTGCAAATCAGATTGCGGTTCGTCTAAGCCTAGAATCTGAGAGCAATTCCAGAGATTAAAATCTTCATATAAACCTTGAGGAGCAGCTTCCATGTCAACATCATCACTCATGTACTGCCCACTACCTTCTGCTGTGTTGTGAAAATTAGGCACAACATTGTAGTATCCATCCAAACTCGTCAAACTCGTACCGGAATAATCAATCCCGACATTACTTTGAGAAACCGGGACATTGAGAAAGTTCCTCATCATAGAAATCTCATCATCATAAGATATTACTTCATCAGGGTGACCCAATGCAACAATTACCATCTGCTCGGCTTGAGCCTATATCAGAAACAACAAAAAAAAAAACTTATGAATAACAAACCGTATATAGAAGAGAAACCAAGTCAAAACTGTAGAGAGAGAGAGGATTAATGCCTTTTCAATCTCAGATAACTTCTCAACAGGAATATACTGAAGATCCACAAGCAGTCCAAGCACTTGAGCTACGACATTGAAGACAACAGCTGTTTTCTTCTGGAATCCAAGAGGTTGGTACACATGGACGCTATTATCCAGAACACATGATCGAGCATGGTCCAAAGTTATGTCCCACATCTTTGAAGACATACCCGTACCAAGAATCTTCAAGAACATCAAAAACCATCATCAGGAGAGAATGGATTACAAACCATTACTGACCAAACAAAAGACTCAAGTCCATAAAAGTAGATTAGCTCGTTTATAAGAAGGAAGATGAATCTTACGTGCCGGAGTTTTGAAGAGTTTAAATGGAAATATGTTAGGAAATCCTTGACAGTGTTTATATTTGACGAATTTAGTCGTTTGTGAAATGCTCCCTCTTTCCCTATCTTTTCCAATCTCCAGACTTCATCGAATAGAGAAGGAGGATGATGCTTTTTGTACACTACAGATTGAGAAAGAAAGAGGCAGAAGAAAGAAACCAATTCTTTTAGTTTACAAAAAACATGAATTTCCTCTAAATAATCATACCATAAGAAGATACTCCAATATTGGCTGTTCAATGATACAAAATGTGTAAGAATATACTAAAAAATAATAACTTACACTCTCCTCGGTGATCCCTTACGATAAAGGAGTCTGTGATTGCCTCTCTAATTTTGACAAAATCAAATTGATCCACAGTTCGTACTCCGAGTCTGAACTTCCTGCTCCTAGTCCAGCTAGAGTTATCTGTAAATGAAATTTCATCCATAACACCGATGCCATCATTAAGAACCGCAATTACATTCCCACTGAGTAGAGGTTTCTTTCCTTCTCTTTCTCTTACAATGTTATTCCTGATATCCTCTGCTGTCCAATCACTATCACTATCTAAATCACCCTCAATGACAAAAAACTCGAGCTTGGCAGATGATGCAGGACCAGAAGAGACAATTTGGCCAGTTGAAGGGTCGATTAATCCAACTCTTATAGCTTGGCCTTCATCTCCTTCTATCCGAGCTGAAGTAAACACAGGAAGTGATAGATTGTTTAAGAACTTTAACTGTAGGTTCCTTGATTCCAAAGGATGAATCTCTTTCTCACAAATCCTGAACAAACATGAAATGTGAAGAAAATATTTATAAACAGAACAGCCTGAAAATCTAATATATATCTTGGAAAGCAGTTTTATTACCATTTGATGCCTGCTAGGTGCTTTCCAAGTGCCAATTCAACTTCTTCTTTGACCTGTTCCAAGGGATATTCATAAATAAAAAAGCATTCAAAAATAAACACACAATCCTAGGAGAAAAGTGTTGTATTATTTTTAACATGATACGTACCACTTTACGAATCAAGGGCTCGAGAACAGGTTCGAGAAAATGCTTGACACTTTGTAATCTCATTACCTCCTGAACCACACTAAATTTGGATCCAAAGTCATATGTAGGAGTTCTCATTAAAACTAAGATTCATTCATAAATCTTAACCTCACAAACACTATTGCTTTGTCCATAGCAAGTGACTGGGAAAATCAAAGCTTCTTATCGAGGACCATAACCATGGTGATCATGCGATGTCATATATGCTACTAGTATCAGTACTCTAGAGTTTCAATCAAATTTTATCTTCCCAAAGTAATCACTCTTTGTTTATAGACAAAACTAAAACCAAGCCAAGAGCACAATCATGCTCTAAAATCATGACAAGAACACAAGCAGTAGAAGTTGGATTCAAATCCTAATCATAGATACTCTCAGTTCATTTCACTACTTGTTCCATGATCAAGATCACAACTTTAAGACTCTAATTCATCCTAATAAGCTTCTATCACATCATCCAATCGATTAAATCTAAAACAGTTGAATACTCATTAAACCTAAAACATCATAAACCCTAGAAATCTGAAACAAGTTTATACCTTCTGAATCTTCTACGCTTATCCTCTGATGAGCCGCCTTTCCCTTTCCCTTTCCCTTCTTCAAACTCTCTCTTCTGCGACATCTTTCAGATACAGAATTCGACAAGAAGCGTTGAAATTCCCAAAGGATTTCAACCATTTACAAAAAATATATATATATATATATCGTTGTTGTTTATATTTATCAGAAACGAAATTTCCGGGAAATATATTTATACACAACCAAAAGAGTAACGGATTTGAATCAGATATAGAAAGAAGACCCGTCTCTTGGAGTTATCTATCGATGCTTCCCCCACCAGTTCTTCAAAAGCTCTTTCAAATCTGTCGCATGAGTTGAACATAAGAGAGTTCTTTTGTGTAAGCAGATAGAGACAGAACACGGAGAATGGTGTTGTGAAGCTTTCTTTCTCAGTGTTGGGTGTTTTGGGACCCACTCAAACCGCGTTTGTGACGATCAACCCCTAATTTTATTTTCTTCCAAATCATTTTTTTTTATTGTCTGTTTAAAATAAATAAAAGTTCCCACCAAAAAAACATGAAAAAGAAATACTCCAAGAGTTTAGTAAGCCCACAATAAATTGTCAAATTTCAAAGTTTATAACTTAGCTCACGGTATCTCTGAATTAGAATTGAAATTAATGTAACTTGACTAGTTTTATAGTTTCTAGTATTTATAACAAAAAAATCTTCAACAAACTTTATTTTTGTCAAAACTAATCGATTATCCTAACCGAAAGTGCATATTAAATTCTACGAAAGTGAAATCATGAGAATGAAGGTTTGAATTGCGCATTGAATAGTGAGTCTTAGCATTTAGATTTTAAAAGAAAAAAATATAAGAAGAAGAAAAAAGGTGTAATTAATCTTCAGAAATTTGTCTGTGTATTGAAAAGATACGCCAATTCGTTGTTAAAAGATGACATTTTTAGGAGTTTAAACCAGTTCGGTGAGAAATAAACAAATATTTTTCGAAACTGTACCATACATGTCCTGCCATTTGTGTTATGTTAGCATGTTGCTGACTCTGGTCTCTGGGTGTAAGGGAAGAAAAGAAATACTTATGCGCTTATATTCCTATATTTTATACAAATTATATATATAATCTAGTGATTATCTTTTTTACAATTTTCTATTTAGATAATTATGTACTAAGAAGCCTATAATATCATTTAAAAAAATAAGGAATGTTTACAAAAGAAAAGAATAAAAAGGGCTGCTGGACCGAATCATCAAGCATGCGAAAAACTGCAATCATCCATCTAAATCATGTACAGGTTTCCATAATTCATCCTTGTTCTTATTGTCACATGGATATGAATCAATTATGTCACAAAATAACCCTATGGATAACAATAACTTATGCCCCAGCCATAAAGTCTTGTCCTATGATATTGTTCTGTCAAGTGGGACAAACAAAAAACGATTTAATGTTTGACCGATCTAAGTGTTCTTTGCCAACTAACTAGCAGATGTGAAATGTTTATCAGTTTTATATACTTGATACTAGGCTCTTATTTGCACATTGTAATTTTATTATTCGGGTTATTATTCGACTTGATTATAATAGGTATTTGAATTTTTAAGATGGATACAAAACGAATAACAGGTACAAGGCAACCAACAAGTAATTATGTCCATAACTAATAGAGTATACGAGATCATTGATCGACGTACGATGTTTATAACTATTTATTACTAATCGTCGTTTATACAGTTTCATTTCAATTTTGGCAATTCTTTAACCGAACCAAATAATAATATCAACGTTACTACTTATAAAGACTAAACGAATTCTAGATATTTATGTTCCCCTAAATTATCAAAAAAAAAAACTTTATCAAAAATTTGTAGCCCACGAGGCCAATTCTTGGGCCGGGCAGGAATATTAAGTGCTCAGTTGTGTGAGACCAAGGATCAATTCAAATCTAAAAAAAATACAAATTAAACTTGTATATATTTTAATACTTTGCCTGTCTCTTGCCTGTAGCCTGTATTTAATTTAGCAATTAAACAAGTTTGGTTAATTAAAATTGTATATGGATGTCATAGTAATACACGGAATGTGTGTAGAATAATTCAGAGTTTCTTGTCCTCTGACAACTTCCCACGAACTGTCTGAATTTGACCAATAGCTACAACTCCCACTTCCATTTCTTAATTCCTCATCACACGTACGTTTCTTGTCTCCAAGTTTGCTTGTGTCCTCACATCACTCTTATTTGCATATTAATTTACGAGAAATAAGCCAATTTGAATAATAAATCACTTAAAAGTGAAAAAAACATTAGACATTTCTTTAGAAACCAATTAACATTTGACCATGAAAAAGTCACATATGTCTACGCTCAAAACTAATATCTTACACCCAATTATATCAAATATAAAAAGCAAAATAAAATCACATTTTATCAAAAAGGTAGAGAGAAAGAGGAGATTATATATTAAAACACTGCAAAAACATTAGACCTCTCTTTACAAACAAATGGACATTTTTCATTTTGGTCATTTAACTGGAAAACAAAAAACAAAAAACAATGATCACATATTACAATTCACACAAAGTTAATAATTTACACCCATTTATACCAAACAAAATAAGAAGGAAAAATAGACGCCAAAAAAAAAAATAAGAAGAAAAAATAAGATAATATTTTAACCAAAAAAGGTAAGAGCAAACAGATACCATAAAAAAAAACTAGAATTGTGAGGAATAAGCAAAACCCCCATTTTGCCCTCCCTGAAACTGAGTCCGACTTAGCCCAGTCGCCTCAATCATACGGTTCCACTCACGCGCCTCCGTATTTTCCCCAAACTCACTGTCTCCTCCGCTACCTCCTCCTCTCATTGCCTGAAGAATCTTAGCCGCCTTCTCCTTCACACGTCCGTTCCCGTTCTCTTCCACTTCCTTCAACACTTCCTCCGCTCCCGCCTCGCTAGCCAATCCCCTAAACCTCAAGTTCCCTTGACAAAGCGTCAACAGAACCGCCACACAATTCTCACGCGCCGCCTCGGAATCATCTCCATCTTCCCTAAGTTTCCCTACCAATATTGCCACAGCATTTCCTTCTAGCATCGCGGCTTTTCCGTCTGGACAAGCAGCGAGGTTACAGAGCACTAACAAGATCCGGCTACTCGATTCGCCGGATCTAACCATCGAAAGCAGAGTCGAGACCCCACCAGCTCTAACAAGTCTAGTTCGGTTGCTTGGAATCAGCGAGAGATGATAAAGCGCAAGCGCTGCATCTTGACGAGCTCTTTCGCTCTCTGACGAACGAAGCGCGTGAAGAAGCGGCTCCACCGCACCGAGAACTCCAATCACCATTTTATTCTCATCTTCCAGCGCCAAACTAAACAAAGCTCCGGCGACATGTTCCTGAGCCTCCGTTGTTCCTGATTTCAAAACATCGATTAAAAGAGGAACAAATCCTGACCGTACGATTTTCACTTTGTTCTGTTTCTCCAGCGAGAGGTTGACCAACGACGCGGCGGCGTTACTCTGCACGAGATTATACCGTGAAACGATAAGTGATCGGAGAAATGAGAGAATCCGATCAGTACAAAGCGAAACCCTAAGATCTTCACTGGATCTCGTCATCTTCCTAAGAAGAATCAGTCCTTGCTCGTGGTCGAAAATGTCAGCGCCTCTCAATTTGTTGTAGATCTCTTCTTCTTCCGGAGACATTGGCAACGAGGAAGAGGAGTGATCGGAGGAAGAGAAAGAGATAGCGTTACGAAATGGAGTATCAGCTCCAGCGAAAACTCCAGAGGAAGAAGTAGAAGAAGATGAAGAGAACATACTAACAGCTCGAGCCGGTTGAAATGGACTCTGATTAATCGTAACCGACTCAAGAGATGTCGTCGGCGACATTGAGCTCTTGGCTCGAGCTCTAATCGCCTCCATCACAGCATCGTAATCCGAAGGCGAATTCTCTTCTACAGGAGGGAGAATCTCAGGTTCCGAAGCCTTAGTATCCGGACCCGGAATTGGAACATCCGGGTCCTTATCCATTCGACCACGAACCACGCCTTCGACGTAGGCGGAATCAGGAGGACGAGGATGGTCGACTTTATTCCGATCACACCAGCTGAAAATGGTGGATTTCATGGCGAGATTGGGTATGACGGTGGAGAAATCGGGTCGGGTAGCGTCTAGGAGATCCGGTACATATCCTAAGTTACGACAGACTTGAACGGAGAGACGCTCGAAGGTTTGACCGGAAGCAACGACAACAGGATCCGACATGAGAAATCCGGTGATGGGGCAAAGAAATTCCGGTGGAGTCTCGTCGTGTTTGTGCTGTGGTAAAGTTGTAGTGGTGGCGGAAGAGGATCTTTGGTGGAAAGAGAACCATCTCTGCTTGTTATTTCCACCCATCGTCTAAAATGAAAAATGTTTACTCAGAGATATTGGAGAAGAAGAAGAAGAAGAAGCGGCTCCGAGCTATGACTATGAGCTCGACATCTTCAGTCTTTGATCCAGTCCTTAAACGTTTCTGATGATTAAACCGAACCAAATTAAGTTAAATTAAACCCGATAACCCTATCAATTGGATTTTTTTTTTTTTAAATTCCTAAATTATAAACAACAAAACGGAATTGGTAACATTTGATAGTGACGACTCTGATTTTTTCTTGGTTTACTTTTGGTTATTAATATTGTAAAGATGATGATCCTTAATTGACACCTGGTAATCACCATGAGGCATACTCCCCCAAAAGATAATCCTTGAATATTATACTACCAACCTCGAATATATATTTTTTTGAGGGAACGAAAATTAAGAGCTAGTTCAAGTTTTGTTAGCAGTAATTTCCTTCCCCACGAAAGAAAAGTAGACTGGGTAAATGGTAATGCACATAATTGCCGCAGAGATACATTCTCACAAAACCAGAAAATAAAAATACTTTTATATAAACTATTCTCCATAATACCATTGTTATTTTATTAATTGTTAACAAATTGTTATATTGTTTCTAGTGAGATCAAGTCGGAATAAGACGACCGTAGCGATTAGATAAAAAAAAACAACAACATGACATCCACTGAGATATGTCTTTACTTTATTGTTAATGCACAAATATCCTTGGTTTTGTAATGTCTATTTATTTTCATTTTGCTAATGCTTCAAGTGTTTAATTTAAAGACAATTAGAATAACTAGGCTAACTTTGTTATGAATTTTTAACAAAAGTTTTTTTTATACCATCGTTGATATATGTAAGTTTTAAGTATTCAATGTGTGAGTTTTACCAAAAATAAAAGTATTTAATAGATCTACTAATGAGTAGTGATGAGTTTATACCAAATGATTTTAGATCTTGATCTCATCTGTCGATTTCCCGTTTTCTTCTTATAAATCATGGACGATACAATGGATATATGAAGAGAAGCAAGCAGCTGGGGGGAAATTTTAAATTTTTATGCATGCTTGAAGGAGATGATATATGTACTACTTCTGATATTCGTGATCATAATTCAAATTGCCGTTGATGAATTGATGATAATAATTGTAACTGTGAAGTATAATAATGTTGACCAAGTCTTTTATGTCTCTATATCTTCTCCCCTTCCCAATGGCCAATGGTTTGCTTTCTCTCGCATGAAAATATCACACAAGTGACATCATTGAGATCACTTGGGTTCGTTTTTCTCTATATTAAGATAGTACTGAGTGTTTGAGGTCTATCACCTTCTAAAGAAGCACAGTACCAACAATATTGGACTGAGCCCAAATAAAGCCCAATAGTGAGAAACATTAATGGGTCGTCCGTACAATATTAAAAAATCCCCAATCTTAACCATTGAAAAACAGACGGTTATCATTCAACGGCGCGTTATTTGAATTTGAAATCTCGAAAAATTAACATAGAAAAATAAAAAGACCCCACACACAACGGAGCGTATGGGAAAAAGTGGGCCATAAGATTCGCAATGAACCAAATCGGACGGTTCAGAGTGATTATTTCCTCATAAACTCAAATAGACTTCAACTAATTTCCCGCTCCCAAGACAAACTGCAACAGAAACTTAAGTACCGGTTACGCGTTAGATTTTGAGGAAATTCCAAAAGTGACCCTTTTACTTTAGTTATCTTCCGTTTTAAGCTCAAACTATTGTTATCTTAAACTAAACCATTAAAA
The DNA here is from genome assembly GCA_963854855.1 of Nasturtium officinale. Taxonomy (NCBI): domain Eukaryota; kingdom Viridiplantae; phylum Streptophyta; class Magnoliopsida; order Brassicales; family Brassicaceae; genus Nasturtium; species Nasturtium officinale. The sequence goes on from OY978513.1 coordinate 1,762,033, forward strand.
TCTGTTCTCTAAATGAAGAACGGAGTGAATAAAAAATGACTGTATGAGTCCTTAGAAATATAAAACTTCGAATTCATTTGGTTTTTAATAAAATTTTAACTGATCAAAAATACAAATCGAGAAAAATATTTACCCGATGGCAAATATGGTCGGAAAATGGGTTGAGAATGGTTTAATGAAAATAATGGGGTAGAAACGAAACTATGATATAGCATAGGGGTCCTACGCGAATCTGTTCTTTATATTGCTTTTGTTATTATAAGTCAGATTTCTCCGCTCTCACAGTTATTCAAATTGAAATCTTCAGTTATTTTTTTTCCCACTCCAAACAAGGCAAACAAAAAAAAAAGGTAACAGTTTCTAAGTTCATCATCAATGGAGAAATCGACGGAGAAGAGCGTCAGCTCTGTTGCTTCTGGTAAAAATCTTCCAGTCTAATTCTTCAATTCCTTCTCTTTGATTGTCACTTCCGTTTCAGTTTTCATTAAAAACTTCTCATCTGATTTTGATTTCGTTTTCTCAATAGGAAATTCAATCAACTCGAAGTTGAGGTATCCTCTAAGATCAGCTCTTAGATCCAAAGAAGGGAAGCCTCCTGTTCCTGATTTTTCAGCTTCTTCAGTTCACAGGAGGTATAATTTAGCATTTTTTTTTTGTATTTCTGATCTTCAATGCAATATTGGTTCTAGATCTGGTTTACATTTAGTATTTTCTGAATTCTGAAGCAGATTTTTGAAAATTTCCCCCAGAATTTAGCCAGTTTCTCCCGATTCAGAGCTTGAATAATAGGATAAAATGAAAAATTCCAGAAACAATTTGTTTATTCTGAGTATGAATATGAGTCTGAGTCCACATTAACCTTGTTATAGAAATGATTATTTTATACAAACTTTGCAGTATTATAATGCGTCTTATGAATTATATTATTAATGTGTGGTTTGAATCTTAGGGGACGAGCTGCTTCAGCTGTTAGTCAGAGTACTACAGTTCTTGATTTGTCTGGGAAGAAGAGCGTTGATCGCACCAAGCTACCACCCAGAAGACTTTCGATTCCTAACAAACCTACAAGCAAATCTGCTGTTAAATCAGTGAGCAGCAGTATCACTTCTCTTTCAGAAACCAAGGCTAAGAGATCAGGAATTGCTAGGAGCTTGAATGTAACACCTGTCTCTAGTAATCTGAGATCATCAGTGACTCGAAGAAAAGTTGAAGATTTGTCTTCTTCTACTTATTGGCTGACTCATATCAAGCTAACTGAATCAGTGGCGAAACATTCTATCTCTCTTGGTTTCTTTAAACTTGCTCTTCATGCAGGGTGTGAGGTAAATTGCTCATTTCAGTGAAAGCTTTGATTAGAACAAGTCTTGGTTGTTTGTTTTATTAACTCACTGGCTTTGCGTTTTGAAATCTAGCCACTTTACCAGATGAAAGAAGAGTTGAAATCATACGCCCGTCGCAACAACATGGATGGGCTTGCAGATGCTATGAAGGAACTATATGACCTGTACAATATCTCAGAAGAATCCAAGCAGATTCAGATCTCGGAGATCAGTTCTGTTGTAGCTGAAGAACTTGCTGTCTCTCTGAACAATAATAATGAAGTCCAGAGTTCATTCTCTACTCCTGGAAATTCGAACATCACATATGAGATTACGAAAGATGACGCTTTGCAAGATTCAGCTGTCACAGAAATAGCCAAGGATGAAGAGGCTTTGGAAGCTATCCCACAAGGAAAGACTAGAAGGTCTTTGGATGTAATCAATGTGAATCAAGAGGTAGCTTCAGAGATTGTTCAAGAATCAGAAGATGTAGTTCCAATCGTGACTGTTGTTCAACCTTCAGACAAGAAACGTGCAAGAAAGGAGACTGTCTCTAAGAACATCCAGCCTGTGAGGACGAAGAAATCACTAGCAGTCAACTCTGAAAACTCAAGAACAGTTCCAGAAAACAAGACTCAGAAGAAGGAAGAAAAGATCACTAAACCCAGAACTAAGAAAGTTCAAGAAGAGACAAAGAAGCAAACTAAGAAATCTACAGCTAAAGAAGGTACAAAAAAGTCATACAGTGGCTGTGAAAAGCTTGTGTAGCAATTGCAGCTTATGGTGCTAAATGTTATTTTGTATAGGTGAAGTTAAATCCCTGAAGCAAATGAAGAAAATGGAGAACAAAGAAAACTATGTGAGCACAAAACTTCTTCAGTTCACAGGATCGAATCATTCTTATGTCTGAAAGACTAACATACGCTTGCTTGTCGCAGGTTGTTGTTGGTGCAGGAGAAGAAATCCAGGCTTAAATGAAGAACAGAGAAGCGTTTCTTCAACATATCTCAATCACTCTTTTTCTTTTGGTTTGAATGATTTGTTCAAGGTACATAGGTGAAACCGCTTTGCGCTTTGTTTACAAAAGTATGGTTTGAAAGACAAAACAAATATTTTATTTGCTTGCTTTGTAATTGTGTTATGTTTTATTTCTATGTTTCTTCATTTGATGCCTTCTTCTTTCTAAAGCGTCTGTTCAAGTTTAATTTATCCTTAAGTCAAATATATTTAGCATAAAAATCTGATTTCGGAACTCAAAAGTCTTAGGAAGACAACCATTCAATCTCCAATTACTCATGAAGATATTCGTCACTACAACAAATTGAATTATATTTATACATAGCTCTGCTCCACGATCTCTTTTACTTTCCTGTTGTATTCTCGTTTATTCTCACTGAACAACCTTGCAGCCTCGGCGTTAGCTGATGAATCAGGGTTCGGGTCACAAAGCAGAGACTGTAACAAAGAAAGGTATTGGTTAGTTCATGCATAACCTCACAATGCAAAAGGTGAACTCAGGGGTCGGAACCTGAATTGATGTGAGTACTGCAGCAACGTCATATATGGGGCTCCATTGATTTTGTAAGATATCCAAGCAAATGCTTCCATCAGCATAAACTGCAACAAAGTTCAAACATAAAAGTCAAAATTCGTATAACTAAGTTAATGCATTGAATGCTTTGAGCTTACTGTTTGGATGAAACATCCGTGAAACAAACCGAACTATTGGAGGTTTGTTTGGGTAATCCTCAGTGAACTGGAGAGTCAACTTGAAAGTACCTGATGAACCCAAGATCCATTAGTCTAGCTATTAGCTATAAATCATGAAAACATGTCGGTCCTAAGAAATAAGTATTGAAAGATATTACCTCCATCCCATGGAGAGTCATCAGGTCTGTAAAGAGTAAAAAAAAATGGAGTTAATTCGTTTACAAAGGCCATGATAAGAAGCAAACACATACAGAAAAAAAAACAAAAAAAATGTGATACCCAAAGATGAGAGCATTCCAATGCATGATATTGCTATCTTGTGGAGCTCCACTTATTCCCAAGGGAGGATCTTTCTGTAGTCTCTTGAAATCCCACATTAGTCTTTTTCTTGCTGGACTTGTCATTGTTGCAACCCCTATGAAAACCTTAAACCTACATAAAAATGAAAGATTTAAAAGTGAACTCTTCGCACAAGTGTTTAGATTTCAACGAAACTAGGACCTAACTGTTCCAACTTCACATAAAAATTCCAAATTTCTTAAATATCCACATTTTTTATAACCCATCAATATTTTAACAAAGACATGAAGCTTCAACAAAACACTAAGCCCAAAAGGTCAACGAACCAAAGAAACGAGAATCACCAAACTTTTAAACAAGAATCCCTGAGGTTTGGATATATTTCTAATAGCAAATTAAGTCCGATTCAGGGATAGTGGTTCAGTGAAGCTAAAACCTCAATTTATACAACTATCGACATAAAGTTTAAACGAGCATTACGATCAGATTGTACAATCACGCATGCATAGTCAAAATACTCAAACCCGATAGATGAAATATGTAAGAAGAGATATAAAATTACAATCGCAAGAATCAAATAAAAAGATGAACTAACCTGAAATTGAAAGCTGCAATGAAGAATAAATGGAGCAGGTGATTAGCAGCAGCAGGAGCTAGGGTTTTGTCAAGATTTAACCTTTCGATCGATTAAATTGTATATATATATATATATATAAAAAAAAAAGATGATTGAAACTCTGAGCGGAGTATAGCTTAAGTTAATAGAGAGAAAAATCAAAGAACGAAAATTTGTGTTTCTTTTCTTAACCAATAAGAGAATGGGTTCTACCTCTACAGACACAAAAGGTTACTTAGAACAATAAATAAGAAAGACAACATACATACATACATACATACATACATACATACATACATACATACATAATTGAACTATTTTCTACTTAAGATGGAATTTTTTTTTTTCAATATTATTTTTTATGTTCTAAGGAATTTATTTGTCGTTTAGCGGTAAGACAAACAAATACGTCAATTGACTCAATTCCCATGCGGACGTGACTCAGCAAGCTACCCCTATTTTAATACTATTAATTTATTGATGGATTAATATTAATGGATTTTTTCTTTTTCTTATTTACATTTAATTATGTTTAGCTTACAAAATTCATTTGTTAATCTCTGAATTTGATGTCACAGATTACCTAAAAGGCTAAATTGTTGGTTTTTTCAAGTTATCTTGAAAGGAGATAACATTAGAAGAACATCCTAATCTCTCTTTTTTTTGCTTTTTTATTTTTCTTTGTCTTAAACTAATTTCATTATTACTGTCTCTTTGCAATTGATTAAGATCATCTACAACCCTACTATGTGGTTAATAAATACCAATTAAAAACTATGGGGCTAAAAAGGTCAGATAATCTTGAAATAAAGGGGAAAATATGTGTAAATATCTAAAAATCATTTTTATGTATTTCTCGTCAATCAGCAAAAACTATCTGTCTTTACATAATAAGCCCAAAAACAAAATCACTGAATTCGCCATTTACTATTACTAATCTCGAATCCTTGTTCATCATCGTCTCAATTTTCATCTTTCTCCCTCTCTGCTGAATCTTACGCAATGTATAGAGTTTTGGCGAGCCGAGCACTGAGAGCTAAGTCTCTGTCTGAAACATCCACGACCTCTCTTGGTTCTTTGACTCTCTCCAGGTTTCAAACTTGTCTTTTGTCTTTCGTTGATCTCACTAAAGTCTGTTCTTTCTTCTTTAATTATTGTTCTTCGCCTTTTGGGATTGTATGGTTTTGCTGAAACTTATTATTTTTATAATGAATCTACAGCAATCTCAAATTTTTAATTATGGATAAGTATAGATAAAAAACAAAACTTTAGCAAGTTGGTGTCTTAAAATTTGAGATTTGGATTTGGTATTATTACATAATCGAGTAACCGCATCTGCGAGATTGTTATTTGTTTGGAGGTGGAACGCTTGTGCGTTTCTTTGATTCTCTTTCTGATTTCTAGTTCATCTCCGAATAGAAAGAGTGTTCTTTTGACTTCATTTTTGTGTTCTGAGTCTTGCAGATTGAATCATTCCATACCTTTTGCTACCGTAGATGTCGAAGAGCTTTCTGGTGCACATCCTGCTCAAGTACAGAGCTTCGGTATGTGTTTACTTCTCAGTGATTCTTTGAATTTGGCGCTTTTTGGCTTTTGATTGCGTGTTGAAGCCATGTAAATTGGTAAAATCTTGTTGCTTTAAGTGTTTTTTGTGGAATCTCTGAGCTTTACTTCCTTGTTATGTCTATAGTACAGGGAAAATGGATAGGATCGTCCAATTATAACACGCTTTTAGATCCTCTAAATGGAGAACCTTTCATTAAAGTTGCTGAAGTAGATGAAACGGGAACTCAGGTGCGAGCCCATCAAAACAGGAAAATCTTACTGCAACTGTGGTATCTGTGTCACTTCTAAATTTTAGCTTTCATTTGTTCTATGTTGTAGCCATTTGTCGATAGCTTATCCCAGTGCCCAAAACATGGTCTCCATAACCCTTTCAAATCTCCAGAGAGGTATGATTTGAATTTTATACATTTCTTCTTCTTTTTTAGTTCTCATTTTGTTTGATTCATGAAGGTACTAAAACCTATGGTATTTTTTTCTACAGATACCTTTTATATGGAGATATCTCGACGAAGGCAGCTCATATGCTCGCCTTACCTAAGGTAATGCATATTTTGTTTTGTTGAATATCGAGTTTTGAAATAAAAAATCAGCTTTCCTGAATAACGCGCTTACTGAGTTATTAGGTAGCTGATTTCTTCGCGAGGTTAATTCAAAGGGTTGCTCCAAAAAGTTACCAGCAAGCTGTTGGAGAAGTCTTTGTCACACGGAAATTTTTAGAGAACTTTTGCGGTGATCAGGTACATGATCTGCTTCGCTATTGTTATGTTGCTTCTTAGTTATAAGTTTGAATATCTTCATAGTTCTTGAAAGATTACTAACTATAACAATTTTTTCTCAAAATGCCCTTTTATACATTTCCTTTCTGTGGCTGAATTTCCGAGAATACATTTTTAGAATGTTTGTTTAATGATTTAAGTTAACTTTCTTTTGTCAGGTGCGGTTCCTAGCACGGTCTTTTGCAGTACCTGGAAATCATCTTGGGCAACAAAGTCATGGTTACCGGTGGCCTTATGGTCCTGTAAGGCATTCTTCCTAGATGGTTTTGTAACGGGAGGCAGTTCTGTTTTGTGTTCTGTTTTAAAATCATAGATTTGTGATGCAGGTAACAATTGTTACACCGTTCAATTTTCCTCTTGAGATTCCACTACTTCAGTTGATGGGGGCATTATATATGGGTAACAAACCTCTTCTTAAAGTGGACAGCAAGGTATTAATTTTTCTTCACATTGATATATTCTTGCTACTTGTATTGGTTCATTTTTGTATATGTTGGCACACATATAAAACCATTCATATACCTTTTCATGATTGTTTTAAATGTTACTTGGATAGGTGAGCATTGTAATGGAGCAAATGATGCGATTGCTCCATTATTGTGGTTTACCCGTTGAAGATGTTGACTTTATAAACTCTGATGGGAAGACAATGAATAAGATATTGTTAGAGGTATTTGTTCCAGAATTCATAAGTCTATCGTCTCCACTGGTTCTTTAGTTAAGGTAATACAGTGTCTTATCTATTTTATAACTTTTTTCAGGCGAATCCACGGATGACCCTCTTCACAGGTAGCTCTAGAGTAGCCGAAAAATTGGCACTTGACCTTAAGGGTCGGATCAGATTGGAAGATGCTGGATTTGATTGGAAAGTCTTAGGACCAGATGTTCAGGAGGTTTCGTATTATAACCATCCTACTTATATTTCCTCTAGTCTCTTTCGATGTGATTGTAATCCTTATATGGTCTCCAATGTCAGGTTGATTACGTTGCATGGCAATGTGATCAAGATGCGTATGCCTGTAGTGGACAGAAGTGTTCTGCACAGTCTATGCTTTTTATGCACGAGGTTGGTTTGATCCTAATTTTTATGGGGAAAGTGCCTTTGAATCCTTTTGGTTACTTCCAGTTTCTTCTGTCTTTGTTGTTTTCAATTTTTTTTCTTTCTTTCGACACAACTCTGAGCAGAACTGGTCAAAAACCCCTCTTGTTTCCAAATTAAAAGAACTAGCAGAAAGACGCAAACTGGAAGACTTAACCATTGGTCCTGTCCTCACGGTGGGTTTCATATTTTCTCCATCTGTTGTTAATCATCTAATAAATTTGTATCATTAAAACTATATATTTCATTATTGTTGAAAGTTTACAACTGAGGCAATGTTAGAGCACATGGAGAATCTGCTTCAGATTCCAGGCTCAAAGCTACTCTTCGGTGGGAAGCCGTTGAAGAATCATTCAATTCCCTCCATCTATGGAGCTTTAGAGCCTACTGCAGTTTATGTTCCCATTGAAGAAATCTTGAAGGACAGTAAAATCTACGAACTCGTCACCAAAGAAATCTTTGGACCCTTTCAGGTCAAGACCGTTATATCGACTTGATATGCTTTACCTGAATGATCTGAGTGTTTTCTTACTTAAATACATAACGTTGTTTCTGAATCTGATATCCAGATTGTAACGGAATACAAAAAGGATCAACTTCCTCTAGTGTTGGATGCTTTGGAGAGGATGCACGCTCATTTAACTGCAGCTGTTGTTTCAAATGATCCCATCTTTATTCAGGCAAAGCCTTTTCATCATTATCAAAATCCCAAATCCCTTCTTCTCTTTTCTCTTGATATTGCTGTGACAAATATGTGCAGGAAGTAATAGGGAACTCGGTGAATGGAACTACATATGCTGGACTTAGAGGAAGAACAACTGGAGCTCCTCAGAATCACTGGTGAGAGATAGAAAAAAATAAACAATCCCAAATTAATATTTCTCTTTCTTCTTCTTTGAGGAAAAGTTAAACACTATACGAACACAGGTTTGGACCCGCGGGGGACCCGAGAGGAGCTGGGATAGGGACACCAGAGGCTATAAAGCTGGTGTGGTCATGCCACAGAGAGATCATCTACGATTATGGTCCTGTTCCACAAGGTTGGGAAGTCCCACCATCTACTTAGAAGTTAAAAGTGGTATATCCACTAATAATAATAAAAATAAAATTAAACATTAAGCTCTTAGTTTGGCTGGTGCGTTGAATAAAATTGGGTTTGTAGTTCTCTCTACGGGAGTAGTTTCAGTGAAAGGGACTATAAACTTGAAACATGACTGATTGAGAGAAAGACAGAGAGAGAGGGCTATTGTGAAACTCAAAGAGTTACTTTTAAATCCACCAAAGTCTCTAATAAAAAAATTGTAATTGTTCAGCTCAAGTCCACTGGACAGATCATAAAAATGTTGTTAAGAAAACCCTTACCAAAGTACAAAATATTTTCGTCTCAGCAAAACAGTGAGCTATGTTCTTGTCCTTGCTATGTTCTTTTGTCTTTGGTATGCTGAAGTGTTTCATTATTTCAATGTGTTTTCACACAATTTAAGTTAAGTTTCTGACTAATTTTCTCATTAAAAAAATAATATTGTCACTATCTAATTTTTTGATTAATAGCTACAGTTAAGGTTATCTAATGTTTTCGTTTCAAAAAATGTGAAAGCCAAAAACAGAACTTGGTCGCTGCTCGCTGTTAAATTATTATTAAAGAAGACCCCTCAGCATATCAAATCTATAAAATAATCTATTGATAAACTTTTCTCGTCACTATCTGGGAAAATGAAAGAAAAAACGGACTACTTAGAGAGCATCTGTTTACGAGTCCAGATCCTATTGGTGCTCGAAGAGGAGAAGAAACTATAAATTAAGACAAATACTACCATGGCGATTGTGCCGAAAAACAAAAACCAGAGTGATCTGCAATGGAGTTTCACTGTTGCACTTTATGTCCAAAAGCTTTGATGATATGAACTAGTAATTTGTCTCCAGTTATCTTTCTGACTCTTTGTATCAGCTCGCTCCGCGAGATTCTCCTGTTCTGTTTGATGCAAAAGAAAACAACTATTAGAATGTGAAATTAATTACCTTAAAAGACAAAAAAACAAAAGATACAATACAACAAAAACACTTACTTGTTGATCTTTGTAGTGTTTCTGAATGACAAGTAATTGGGAAGGAGGTAAAAACTTTGACAATGCTTTGATTAATACAGGAAATGCCATCCATGGCGATCTCAATCTCGTTGGCCTTTCTGCAAAACGGTAATAACAATATAATGTCAAAAACCAGAATCAAGAACAGAGAACCAAAAAGCAATTTTGGTTTGCTTACGAGTCAAGTTAAACGGAGCTTTGACGCAGACAAGAAACTCAGGTAAGACGTGTGTGTTCATGTGTGTACTCCACACAATATACTTGTTCGGTGAAGCTAAATTATCCACACCTGAATCGAATTCTTGTGAACTCGGATACGATTGAGTCGAGCCTTGAGGAACAACCTCTGATTTTCCTAATAGAATTCTACAAAGCAACAAGAATCTTATTCCATCTTCTGATTCTGAAGCTGAATCCTTCAAACTATAAACAAAATAAAATAAAAGATGAATAAGAGCAATGAATTTAAAATAAAACAAAAACTTTGGAAATTTTGATAAAAGTTCAAAAAATTACCAATCAAGAGGTAAATTATCCGGCGAGAGATAAAATCCACGACCATAAGATCCGTCATTTCTCGGCGGCGCGCTAAATCCATAATCTAGGATAGTTTTGAGTTCTTGTTTGGCGACGGCGCACCAACCGTATTTGACTTTAGCTCCACCGACTATGCCGTGTTTTTTCTCCACCGCCTCTTGAAAAATCTGAAAGGTCTTGAACTTAGCTCGTGATCCAACGGTTGAAAATCCATTTCTAAGAACGGAGAGAATCTGACATTGATCACCAAGACCAGATTTACAATTACGAAAGATTAAATCATGAGCTTTATCTCCTTCAAGCAATTCCATTAGCCCAAGCTCGTGGGCGAAAGACGGTGAAGGTCGATCAGAAAAAGAATCGCAGCTTCCAGATTCCGATATCGTTGATCCTTCTTGCTCCGAATTATCAAAATTAGCTTCAACTTCGGTTTTTAAGTATTCCATTGAAAAGTATAAGCTTTGAATAGTAAGTGTTTTAGAGATATAGAAAGCACAAGAACTTGAGCTCCAAGTACAATATAAATAGTATGAATTGGACAAGTTAATTACAGATACGGAAACTACACGAACCGCCTTTTGTTTGTGTCTCCGTCGGTTTTGCAGTTTTAGTTTTATTTTATGATATAAAGTTTTTTAAATTGCGTGTCTTTTCCTCCGTGGAGAAGACGTAAACAAAACATTTAACACATATTTTATATTTAAATCTTTTTTTTGTATGTCGCGGCCGCTAGCTGTTTTTTTTAAATCTAATACTTGATGGGTCGTTTCCGTGTTGGAGTTCGTTAAGCGGGTTGGGATACAAAGACGAAACTACCCTTTGAATCAAGTGGGGGCTAAGATACAATCATTACACCTCAGAACTTATCAATTTGCTTCTGAACATTGAGAATGTGTTTCGAGTCCTCGCCACACGACCGACACACGTTTTATACGTAAAATTTTTAACCATTTTGTTTACTTAAATGAATATTTGGTCACTGTTTTTTATTATTTATAATTCTACAAGTCAATAACTAAATTAATTGACATGTTGTAATGAATATTTGGTCACTGTTTTTTATTATTTATAATTCTACAAGTCAATAACTAAATTAATTGACAAACAACATGAATGGGAGATGGGGCTAAAATTATATTAGCACTTACCTCACCAATATGTTGTTTTGTTTATGAGACTCATATCATGCAATCAATGTCTTCTATATACATCAATCTATTACTAACATTTTGTTTTCTAAAATTTCTGTCAGTATATACATAAGAAGCTCTCATCAGTTTTCAATAAAATTGAGCTTTGTACACGCTTCAAAGTCATATTGATTTAAAACATAAAGTAAAAAAAAATCAACTCGCAGTGGAATGTTAGAATTTTTCAGTAACTATTTATATTTTTAACACGGACATAAAAATTCCCCAAAAAAAATGTCCTTTACTCAAATGTGCTTAGCTTGAAGCCTTGAGATACCAAAGTGTACCTAGAGGACCTGAACCATTTTTTTAAGATTAGGTTGGACCAAACTTGGTGCTTGGCCTAATTACACGTGCATTTGCACCCAAACATATGTTTCGACTCAAAAGCCCATAACTGAATCAATGGTAATTTATTATTGGGGTCACGCTTCATTTCATCAACTATATAGGCATAGTTAATTAATACACATTAGTTGTGATACTGAAAATGTAAAACCAATCGGATAATCTTTCAAATATAGGAACAGATTCGTTTCGGTTCATTTTAAACCCGAAAAACCGGTTAGGATAAACTGAATATAGTGCAAATAGCCTCTCCAAAAGTGATATATCTTCTAAGACAAGGCAATGGAGCATCGTTGTTCTTCTACTTTAAAACTTGTTACAACTTTAAACTTGGATCACTGCTTCTTCTTCTCCTTCTAGTTTTTCTTCTTCATCAGCCTCAAGTCCTAGAGACTGGTTTAGGCACTCTTGAGCTTCTTCTAGTGCAGATTCATTTGCATCGGTTGCATATAATATCTTCTTAACTGCTACCACAATCTGCACAGTTTGTGGTTTCAACAATACATATATTATCAGATTCCCAGTGATTTGCGTTCTTACAAAGAGAAACAAATACAACAAACAAAGGCACTGCTATGTCGTTTACCGGACGATCATCTAGTTCAGGAGTCTGACATAGTATCTCTATATCCCGGAGCTTAGAGAAGTAAAAATCTCTTTCTTTATCCAAGAGATCGACCGAGACCTTGAGATCTGCAAGCTGATATTGTGAAAGACAATTTCATTACATGTTTTCATTTATCAGGACAAAAAATAATGAAACCAAATAGTTAAGAGAGATGATTAGCTGCTAACTACCTCCTTTGACAGAGCTTGCACTTCGGCTGATGAGTTGCTCCCGCCTCCAATTGCATGTGATTTTGCTTGCTTGGGACCTAGGTATTATAATTTTCGACAATGATGAGAAAGTTATAAACTGGAGAGGCAAACAATAGGATAAAAGAAGCTTAATTTAAATAGCAGACCAGGTGGTTTGTTAGAAGTAGTGACTGGAGGATGATGCATATTGTTTGTTTGCAATGACTTTGAGACCTTGCTAGTTCCCTTTACGCTTTTCTCTCTGCCTCCTCTTGATCTTCGTTCTACTGGATTATAATTCCTACAATAATGACACCATTGGAGTGACATTAATAATACTTTTAGTTAACTAAAAAACAAAGTCGAGAAGGAAGGTAGAGAAGTCCATACTCATTCATAATGCCGCCATTTATAGAATCGCAAAACCGTTTGAGCCATTGTAGAAACTCCAAATTGTCTAGTGGTCGGCCTTTGACAAGCCTGTTGACTTCCAGTGGCTGATGTAGTTCCCATTAATATAGCAACATTGTGAGCAATGTATACATTTTGAAGGTAATTTGCACACAGTATATAGAAAAAATATCTACTAAAAAAAAAACACCTTTGTAATTTTCAATTTGGTGAACACTTCTTGCATGACCTTGTAGTTTTGTATCATCTCATACTCATTCTTTGCTTCAAAATTAACCTACAAGTAGGAGATTTGGATTAATCTGCAGAAGGAAGACAATTGCAAGAAGAAAAACAAGAGATGCCGATAAAATGTGAACATAAAAATCACCTTATGCATTGGCACAACTCCTGGAAAGGTCATGTCCAACATTTGACATTGAACAGCACCCGATGCAGCCTAGCATAGTCCAATCACAAGCCACTTAGATTAACAATCTCACAAGCAAGACGTAAACAACAGCTTCAACGCTTACTTACAAGTTACAAGTGTATCAGAAAAATATTTTTAACATCCTTGTTTCTTTTCAATATCAAAGCTGATAAATGTAGATTATGCAACAAAAAAAAAATTGCAAGTAACACTCTTCTGAAAGCCGAAAACTTGAAACAGAGAGAAGAAAGCGAAACATTCAACAACAAAGATATGAGTTGCTTCAAATAGCTTAAGCATTGATCATCAAAAACACACATACAGCAAGAACCATTAAAGAGTCAAATGTAATTGCATCTTAATACACCCAAATAGACCTTAACTATTATCAGACAGAGCAAAAGGTAAAACATGTTCAGATACTTCCAAGAAACTAAATGGTTTATATAACAAAATGTATTCATTATTACAGTGTCGTCATAGCTCATTTCCCCCAACACACAAGTTGTACATATCAGAAATCTCTTTTCAAGAATTTGAGTTAGAGGAAGACAGCGACAAATCTGTTAGATCATAAGAACAAATGAAACCCACCAAACCCTATTCCCCTAATTAATAATCGTACGAAATTGCACCAGATCATCACTACAATTCTCAAAATCAATCGTGTTAAGCCACCGACATTATCAAAACAAAACCTTTGAAAGAGAAAAGACACGTCCTTTATCAACAAATGCCTCTAAAATGCACCAAATGAAGAAATATGTCAATGGAAACACACATGCAGATACAAATTCGAATAAATACCTCTTCGATACGAGAGAGATTGAGATGAAGCCTATCATTGATCCAACTCAAAATCTCATTTCTTCCAACAAAGTAAGCACTATCCATCATTCCAATGTTCGTCGTCATTCCAATCCCTCTCTTGAAAACCTTGCTTCTTTCTTTTGGAAACTCAGATGCAATGAGAGAATAGGTATTGATCGAGAAAAGGTAGTAGACACGAATTGGTTAGGTGAAACAACAACAACAAACAAAACAAAAGTTTTCTTTTAAGTTTTGGTAAAATAAAAAAAGGATTCGATCCGTTTTGGGTTTTGCTTGTTGGGAAGAGAAACTGAAGCAGAGAAAAGAACGGAGAGCGAAGGATTAGAGAAACGGAAAAGTACAAAAGACACACACAATTTAATTTTATATTTACTTTAACTTATTTTAGTCTTGACGATGTCTCGCGTGAACCGGCATTTTATTATTTTTAAAAAATCTAAATACTTATTTTAAGAAAATCTATTGGAATAAATAAATTATTAGACTGTTGAACGAAAAAGATTATGCATCGGATTAGCTAAGCAATTTCTTTAAAAAATAAAGAAAGAAATAACGAAATATTTTATCATGGTCTGAAAAAGATGCATTAACTGCTTGGTTCGTTTCGGTTACAGCTAATGTCGGTTCACAACTATAAGGATGCTGCTGATTTTGACTGTTTTATTATATGTAAAGCCATCTCACGTGGGTTGCCTTTTCTAACTAGTGACATGGTAATATACATCTCTAAGTAAACATATTCTTTTAATTATAGTTTTTCTTTGCCGTATTGAGAATTTTTCTATTCTTACACAATACAACACCATAAGTTCTTCCTGTTCAATCTAATATTTTTTCTATTTTCGATCAGCGTACTTACATTACCTGTCTAATTTACGAATCAAATATATGGTAAAAATCAGTTTCTTTTGTCAACTATAACGTAGAAAATCATTTAAGAATGACATCAAATATGTTAAAACATATTTTCGTAACGATGAAAAAAAAACATATTTATTTTTCTGACAGGCTGTCATATGATTTGTGTAAAATATAAGTGTAGAGAATTAGCTACGGTTCAAACACACATCGTTTGGTAAGGTAACGTGGAAAAAGAAAACGAATATCTGGCTTCAGTAATAAAAATAGTTGTTGATTCCTCTCTTTACAGCTCCAAGATTTTGGCTTTACCATTTCTCAAGAATCACTCATGACACTCCTTGTTCAAAGTCCTCCGTAGGCTATATATATTTACTTGAGGTAGATAGTATATATAAAATAAATGAGTTTAGAACAAACTTAAATTTCATCGGTTGACATGAAGGTATATCTAGTTTGAGCCCGTGAGGTACGATATGAAACCGTCACTTCTCACCGCAAGTCGAATTAAAAAAGGCATTCCTAGATCTATGAAATTAACAACTTGATTTAACTCGTGTTGTTTATACTTTTGTCTCTCACCCTTAAGTTCACTCATATATTTGTACCCTTGAGTATGACCTTATCACACAAACAGTATACATTCATGAACATATTATTTTGATATTAAAATTCTTAACTGTAACAGCAACTTCATAAAACCCAGAAACAAAAAGGAATAAAAGAGAGTATTTGTTGCAATAAGAACGGTAACGAGGTTATGCCATAACCACCGGGAAGTAGTGTTACTAGTAGCTATAGGTGTCATCAAAGGCCGAGTGACCAACATATTTGGCTGATGTGTCCACCTGAAGATAGAAACGATCAAACAAACTGAGTTTTCACAAATAAACATGTACGTCTTTTGACCCAAAAAAAAATGAATAAACATTTACGTCAGAAATAGGGTTTTAGAGAGACTTAAGAGATCAT
Source organism: Nasturtium officinale (assembly GCA_963854855.1). Classification (NCBI taxonomy): domain Eukaryota; kingdom Viridiplantae; phylum Streptophyta; class Magnoliopsida; order Brassicales; family Brassicaceae; genus Nasturtium; species Nasturtium officinale. The sequence goes on from OY978513.1 coordinate 1,777,863, forward strand.
ACCGAGCTCAAAAGCTTCTCACGAGGCTCACCGGCCGGAGTAAATTTCCCAGCGGCTGATGCTAAGTCGTCTTCATCCTTCTTAGCGGGCACGTACCATACGTTAACAGAGTGTGGACTTAAAAGGAATGAACGCACATAGTTCTCGTAGACATAAGAAGCGCCATTCAAGCCTGGTAGAACCAACCAGCAAGTTAAGGCTAGCTTGACGTATGGCCACAATGGGATCCTGATCATACCATAAACCTCGAAACTTTAGTCTATACAATTGAATCAAAGAACCATCTAGTGACGTCTGTATCAGGACTAAGCATGACTTCAATAAAGTTATAAAAAAAAAGGACCCACCAAAACAACCTCAGAGCATTTTTCATATAACAAAATCGACCGGTGAAATCCAATACATCAATTTATTACAAGTTTCAATATCCCAAGTTATGCGGTCTCGTTAGAAGCAAAGATATTCGACCTAGTCTGTTTTTACAATTAGAAGCTTGTGCCTCACGGAAGCTTTAGACTGTGGGTTAAATTTACCATTCAATGATTCTGTAGAAAGTCAGCTCAAAGAGTTTGATAAGTGAATAAAGAGCCCAATACGTTAACCATTGCTTGTCGTCTCCATGAGTCCTAGACTCTATTGCCCTCACTGATGCGTATCTGTATACACCAAAATCTTAATTTTAAAAAGGGCTTTAGATTTGGCAAGTTATAAAGAGAAACGTGTATGGGACTTACAGAGGATAAACCAAGCTTATCACAGGTCTGGACACCAAAAGCAAGATCAAATTAATATGAAAGAAAAATCAAACGATAAGATATATAATTAGGCTAATTATTAATTACCCAGCGATGACGTCGAAGTTCCTAAAGATGACCCTCACTAAACTTCCGATACCGGAACTCATTTTTACAGCCGTCGAAATGGTTTATTTGTTTTCTCGCACTCTCACCACCGCCTTTTGAGTGTTCTTCTTAAGAGCTCTCTCTGTTTGTTTTTGGACAAGACGAGTGGGTTATATGAAGGAAGTTGGGCTCAGAACACGTGTCCGTGACTATGAGAGGAGTCAAGACGAAATTAAGCCACGTGGCTTGATCTGGAAGCTAATTAAGTAAGCTTGAGTTAATTTTCTGACCGTTCGATTTCATCTCACACACATCTCAATATTGGAGGTCGAAAATGCGACACCTAGCTAGTATCAAATTATCAATCATTAAAGCATATTTGAAAAGGAGTAAAGGTTAGAGCTTCTTCCCCTTCTTCTTTATTTCTTTCAATCGAACTAACCGATCGCTACACAAATAATGTATGTGCTTTAGGATGTTCTGATTCTGTGAAGTCAAAATACTCATAGAGACAAGAAAGGGGTTTCAATTCCTTAACCTCAGTGGTTTTTATTTGCACTTTCCACATCCGGCATTAAAAAGTCCAAAAATAGTTAAATATTCTTCTCCAAGTAAGTAAAAGAGATTGATGAACAAGGTTGTTTGACCCAACGACTTTGGTATAATGCATAAAAAGTTCATGATTTAACCAATACTCAGGTCCAAAGAAGAAGAAATGGATGAAGAAACTGAGAACAGAGTCATACTCCATGGATCATTCGCGAGTCCTTACAGCAAAAGGATTGAGCTAGCCCTCAAGCTTAAATCCATACCTTACCAATTCATGCAAGAAGATATCCAGAACCAGAGCCAACTCCTTCTCCGGTATAACCCGGTTCACAAGAAGATTCCGGTTCTCCTCCACAGCGGTAAACCCATCTCTGAATCCATGCTTATCATTGAATACATCGATGAAACGTGGAGAAACGGTCCACATCTTTTGCCCCAAGACCCTTACAAAAGATCTCAAGTCCGGTTCTGGGCTAACTACATTCAATTACATGTAAGTAACTAATCCCCACAACCTTTTTTTTTTTTTTTTTTTTTTTTTTTGCTTTTTAACTTTACTAAATTTTCTTTTTGAGTACAATTATGCAGCTTTACGATGTGATGTTAAAACTGATGAAAAACCAAGGAAAGATCAAGAGAAAGCTCTCACAGAGGTGAAGGACAAGCTCACACTCAGGAGATTTTCTCTGATACTAATGGTGAACCCATCGTGACGAATGAGACTATAAGTCTTGTAGACATTGTGATGTGCACTTTGCTTGGCACACGAAGAAGTTTTGGGCTTGAAGATTATAGAGGCAGAGACAGTTCCTGGTGTCTATCATTGGCTCAATGCTATTAGCCAAACTAACGTTGTCAAAGATCTAAGTCCTCCTTATGGACTAGTCGTAGAGTTTCTCAAGGTTTTCAGACAGATGTGTCTCTCCCGTTCTTGAAGATTTAATTTCTCAGTCTTAAGTTTTGGACTGGTTGATGTAAAGTTTTATAAGATGTCAAAGTTATAAAATTACATTCTCTGCTTTTATATGTTATTCTCTGTTTTTCGAACCTTTCATGTGGTCTGTCTCTTTGGATTTGGTAGTCACAATTTACTTTGGTTATGTCTAGCATGAAAATTTTGTGAGATTGTAGATAATTATATGTATTGCCTCAACATAAAACATCATCCAGCCAAAAAAAAAACATGGTGGGTAAGTTTGTCACACATAATTGTTTCTGTAGCCGTTTCAAATATATGCCCAGCCCACTGTATGTCATTTTGTCTAAATTTTATTCTAAAATGAAGAATGTGTTTGATGATTTATAATACTTGAGTTGGATGATATTCCCAAAAAAATATAGAACTAGTTTCCATTTTTTTGTGCCAAAAACAGTTTCAATTGGGATGAGGATAGTAGATCTCTTACTGGGACTAAGTCTAAGCTTGTCTTATATTGTATAAAGATTCTTCACCGAGTAAATAGCTGGCTCGAATGGAACGATGAATTGTTATCACTTATCATTAATTCATTATCATCAACGGATTCGCCCGAATGAGAGACCCTGACCCAGTCACGTTGAAAACTTTGGGCCAGCAGGTTTAAGGCCCACGTGTTTATACACAATTGTCCCATCAGGCTCAAGCCCGTTTAGTTACTTGCGTTTTTTTCCAATAATTTTTGCTCCTAACAATATTGATTTACACCTAAATCACTCATTACCAAAACATAATACCGTAGTAGAGCTAAACCCAAAATCAAAGATATATCCAATCGAAAATAATTTTTATCTAGTATTTGATGAGTCAATGATATTCTTGGATATCATAGTTAGAGGGTATATATATGACGGATTCTATGTCGACGAAATATTAACATATTCAAGCTAGAAAAAATCATAGGTTACTCTATGTATGTCAATAATAATTTGAAAGGAAAACCGAAAACGCAATAAAAATGTATGAACTCTCTTTTTCGGAAGTTGAACTCCAGGCCCTACTTTCTCCATAATGTGAACAAATTTAAATGAGAATTGACTTATATTCATCGTTATCGAGCTCATAACTGCACAAATAGTCAACTATGAACCCCCTCTAAGATCATGCCACGTTCAAACTATCACGTATGACGTATGTTGAAACTATATGGTCCCCATACAAAATGCCTCCCCATAATAATCATAATATGATTCAATCGCCAATTATTTGTAAAATTATCAGAAAATATGCATTTAGTATACCAAACTAAATATGAAAAATACAATTAAATAGTACACCGCCCATCATGTATCGAGTATATTTGAATTGGAAGATTACGTAAGAGATTGATCTTCATTCGCCGCTCGACACGTGTTAACGTTCTCGAACTTGTAGACGCGTAAATAAGTGATCGAATCAAATTGTTTGAGCATTAAGACGAAAACACGTGGCACAGATCTAGTTCAAAAAGTGGGGACCATACGTGTAATACGATAAAATATTACTTTAAACGTGGGACCCGCTACATACCTAATTCATAATTCATTTTGAGGATTTTGTTCTGTCGTCTTGGGTGTTTTGACATAGTCTTGTCCAAGATCCTCGCTTTCCATATCCGGAGAAGGCAAGGTGTTCTCATCTATACCGTTCACGTGTACATGCTTCCATATCAGTGGATTACGTAGCAATTGAAGTGATTGGGGGAATGATTTCGGACTTTTGAGAAAATGATTGAAGAATGTGTTGTTTACATTTTCCTTTAGTTTGTTTCAATTGTTCATATACAGCGTCCGAGCTTTGGTGATGAATTCCGATTCACATATTTCTTATAGTTCGCATTACAATTTCTGATTTGTTTTTGTCCACACACGAGTACTTTAAATCAAATAGTTGTTAACATGTGAAATCTAATTTAATTCAGAGGTTTACGATAATAATAAAAAAAAAATTACAGCTTCAGTCAATGTTGTTACTTGTTAATGTGTTATTTTGTTTAAGGGGCAAGATATCCATATCGAATTAAGTTCATGAGCAAGCAAACATAGAATTCAACAGTAGCAGACTCAAATTCTTCCAAAATACAATTACAATCGTGTGCAAACAATCTACGCAACTACTCGCTACCAAGAGTGTTTGTGTTTATAGCTTTCCAGAAGGAAAAAAATTATAGTTCCAGAAGGAAAAAATATACAATTTGTTTTCTGTTGAGTTTATTTTAAATGAATGAGTTTCTGTTTACAACATGTGCTACATTAATGTACAGTTTACTTTTGTTACAAGAGTCTTGCTTTGTAGTTTTAAAATGTACAGTATTTTCTTAATATATTTTTCACCTTTCCAAATTTTAAATTTAATAGATCCTTTCATGGTCAACATTTAAATGACATTTCTTTTAAAAATTATTTTTCGAATCTTATGATAATATTTACATATTTTTTAGTGGATCATATGAAAACCATAGTGTTTTTTTTTTTCTTATGGAAAGCATATACAGTTGCTCAAAATGACATGGTATTCAAACGCAAATATCAAATTGGTTAAGAAAATCAATACAAATCAGTTCGTTAAACAAAAATGATAAAACGAATGACATTTTTAATATCGTATTGGTAAAATGAATGATATATTCTACGTTTGTGTTTAAATATATTACATTCAAACGCAAAACAAGGCCGGGCCATAAGGAAAAACGCATCCAAACGTATATAGTATATGAGGATATTCTTAATATAAATATATATATATATATATATAGTGCAAGAATTGAATGGAGAATTATGCTAACATGATCTTCAACACATAAGCAACGGGCGAACAAATCAATGTGCTGCGTTATTTGTACTGAATGACGTTAGCTTATCGTTTATTGTTGTCGATATGCTTTTCCCTTTCTTTTTAATGAAATTATAAAATGGGATGTGATTTCACATTTCGTTTGATCAAATTAAGTCAAAACATGGGTAAAGTTTGTTTTTAACGTGAAACATGGCCATACTGATTTAATTTATAGTCACACCAAATATCAAATAAAGAAACCGATTAATTAAAATCTAAAATAATGTCATCGCCGGCCGAAACCGCTACATTAAGATTTGAGTCCTGTAAAATCAAACACTAGAGTGGCTGCAAAGTGCAAACACCAGATATGCCGGAAGAAAAACAGTTGTCTCCAATTAAAATGTAATAAACTCTTCGTGGAGTTAATATGTCTACGTTACTCTAACCCGAAATTTGAAAGCCTTCATTATAATAGATTAACTTATATTTCTTAGTAAAAATATCGAATCTAGAAGCTATATATATTAATATGTATAAAGTTTCAGCAGATTCAGTTTAAATGGCCAAAATAATGAAGCTTTCCCTTTGATGTTTGACTTTTGCTATCTTAAAAATAGGAGATCCGTGCCTCTTAAAAAAATCAGAGGATGCAAGTTGGATCGGAAAGTTTCATATAGTCATAGGATTGTGATTGTCTTACACTTTGAATCGGTCAAAATAATCATCTTCATGTAATTAACCATTAATGACGCTTAGTTAGAGCAATTTTTCTAGCTCGCAAAATGGGCTAGAAGTAGTCATTTTCAAGTAAACATGTATGTGTCATTCTGATTATTTCACTATCAAGACAATGATGTCATTCTCATTATATATATACACACACATCAATTTTATCTCATTTTAAGTTTAATTTCTTATAGATAATGATGCCAAAAAAACACAAACCAAAATCTTATAGATAGCATGTCTCAATTCCATTGACTAATACATATATAATTTTTTAATTCAATTGTATAAATATATTATATTCGTATTCTTTAATATTTTCGTCTTATACAATATTATTTATTTATTTCGAAGCCTTTTTTTAATACAAGACATGGCTCAAGCCGCTCAACTTTTTCTAAAGCGTGTCTCCGGGATTAACCGCTTAAGGAACGTATTCCGCGTTTAAAAAAACATGGTAGTTACTTATTCAAAATAGATAGTGCACTAACCAAGTTTAGTTTGATTATGCTTATGTATTGTTGAATAGTGCACTAACCAAGTTTAGTTTGATTATGGCTATTTAATTACTGAATGCTTTGGTAAATTTGGTATTTTTATATATAATGGTTGATGTCAAATAATTTGATAATGCTTTAGTGTTGGGCTAGTCTAGCTAAAGATATCCTAAAAGTCAATATTTTGTTTTGAAAACTAAGGAAAAAACTCATGAAATTTTAATGTGGTGAAGAAATTGGAACCTTTGTTAGTTTGTTTCCTGAGACATCGGCAAGATTACAGTAAGACCTCTCAGACTCAGAGTCTGAGTATTGACTATATGCTAATCATCCTTAGACCACTTCCATCCCTAAGATTTAATTGAAGAGTTTTTAAAATTTAAAATTTAATGATTTTAATTAAAAAAAAACTAATAAATGAAAATCAAATATCTAGCATTAGAGATTCTTAAAATTGCTAAGAAAGTTTCTTAAATTTCTTAACTAAAAAACTCTTCTCTTCTTTTCTCATACTTTTCCTTAATGTTATTAATTTTTATGTTAAAACCCTCTCTAAATTTGTTGAGATGGAGATGCTGTTACATCATTCAAAGATGGGTACAATTACTGTTTAAGAGTAATATTATTTAAAGAATCTTTCCTGAATTTTCTCTTTGGATGCTGGCACGTGTCGCTCCCCATTAAACCCTTAAACTTGTTGGATTAAAATATTAAACCCTAAGTTTTGTCATTGATATTATAATTAAACACTAAGTTAACCTACCAAACTATTTAATTAGATAGCGTATAAAATAAGATATGATCCAAAGTTCGTCTACCTCCACAAGACGACCATAGTCGTTGACTTATTTATCCCGTATTAATTAATCTTCTGGAAACTATAGGAAGCATTAGATCCATTAACAAAAAAAAACTATAGGAAGCATCGTAGGATCTTTCAAATTTATGGTAGGATTTTTTATTTTTTGTCTCCGGGTACTTAAGAGCTCGAAGATGAAGTGAATGACATATTACTAAGACTAAGAGGCCAGTTAATTATAAAATTAACTTTGGGTTGGTATAAAATAATGTCACCATGAATAGTTGTAACTTTATAGTTTTCTGTCTGTTGGTACTGTTTTGTTATATTGATCGTTTCAAAATATTACTATATTATTCTTTTGTTGAAAATCTTTCAAAAGATCACAATGCTTTCTATAGCCTTTTCCTCTAAAGGCAATTATGTTTTTACTTAAATTTAATTTATATACTTTTATTAATAAAAATGAAAATGTAGGTTTAGCTTTCCTCTTTTTCATCTGTAATTAGGATAATGTGATGGTAAATCCTTGTTTTAACTTAGGAAAATAATTGTTTCATCAGTTGATATTTGTTAACAAAATAAAAAGTATGCATTTATAATTTTGTACTCTTCTATGATATATATATATCCCAAACAAAGTACTATTAGTAGGTCTAAGGTATCTGTATCTATGTGGCATAGTCAATATGTGACCCAGGAGATGGGTAAATAAAAAAGGTATGGGCGATGACGTCGTGTACAATGTATATGTCTATGGGCTATGTGGAAATTTCAGCCGATTTCTTTTACATGAAATTTTAACTACTCGTGGAAAAACTTAATTTTTATACTTAATTAATATACACGACATATATAAATACATCCTTTGATTTGTTTCTATTCATTTTAGAAGCTTAATGCACGTCAGAAGAAATAATAAATTTAGAAGCTCAACGCACACAGCCACGTCGTACGCCGCAACATTCCTCTCATTTCTTGTAAGAAATTATAATCTATTTTTTAAAAATCGATAAAATTATAAAACTATAAGTAAATAGTATACTAAAATTGGTAAATAAATATGTAGCTAAAATTTCAGGTAATATTAAAAATTCAAAGAAAGAATTGTCACAACTAATATATATGAAAATAAAATTATCAGCTTTGACAAATTTTTTATTTTAGAATTTTTTTTTCTTGACAACTGCACTTTATATTTACAATACATTAACTAAGTTTGTCTGCAAAAATGGATAAATTCAAATATATTTATGTAAAAGAATGTGTAAGCAAATGTTAGTTTTGATAAATAGTGTTTATTTCCAAATGAAAATCATAATATATATATATATATATATTAATTATATCATTTCAGATGCTTGTTAAAAAAATCTGGTAAACCCAAAACACTACATTTTTAATGTTAGCTAACATTAAAAATTATAGCTAAGGCAAATGACATTTTTGCGAAGTCATATTTGTTTATCAAGTTGGTGTAAATTTAGAGACGAAGTTCATTAACTCCTGTAAAACCTTACTGTGGAAGTCAATATAAGTCTATTTCCACACACACAAAAAATCTCTATGTTTTATATCAAATGTTATTTTAAGATATAATTTTGTTTAAAATAAGTATCCTTATATATTTTAATGCAGTAATTTAAGAAAATATTCAGTTTTATATCTATTACTCTAATATATCAACCAATAAAAAGTAAAAAAATTTAAAATATTTTAATATGTGTGAAGTGGGTGGAGTAGTGAAGAGCAAATCTAACTGGTCGGTAAATTGAGAATATTAATGATTCAGTTACATTTGTCTATATAATTATTTTAACTTTGAGGTTTGCTCCAGTAATTTAGTTTTTGCTAGTGGGAATTCAATAATCTGGACACATTAAATTAAACTAATAAATAAAGATGCTCCATATTACCCCATAAGTTATGGTCCTTATGGACTTTTGAGAGGTCGACAATTCAATGGATGTATTCACAAAAACGGGGGTGACATAAATTAGAGCTGCGAAGTCTAAGTTGCAAAATTTTGGAAATCGATGAATATGTATGAGTATATGCATGAGTATAAATAATAGTAGTTGGTTTTTTTCCTCTCCTTTTTCTTCCTGATTTTTTCTTAATAAAAAATAAAATACTTATGTTTATTATAAACCGGAAGAGGATATTTCTGGCAGAACGAATAACTGGTTCAGCATACAAATTTCAGAAAATCCATTTTTCTTAAAATAAAATAAAAACTGAAAAGCACACTCTCTATTATAAGCTATTTATCTGATAAATAAAACATGGCAAGAAATATGGAAACATTAGCCTTTTCTCTCCTTTTATTTTTGTCTTCTTTCGGTGCCACCTCCCCTTCTCTCACTCATCTCATCCTGCATTTATCAGCACCACACGGTTTTGAACTTCCAAACTGATAAATATCCATACATACATGAATTCATGCATGTATATGAGCATATCAGTATGCTGTAATATATGCATTATACGATATATGTTGTCAAAACTCTGCAGATTCGCTGTAAAATATATGTACGTGTAAGTGATTTATTGAACTCAATGGTTTAACAAAGTGATACATCAGATCAATGTTTATATAATATTGAGATTGATGATAGATATATCAACACGTATGTGACTCGATGTAGATTATTTTTAAGTTATTATGGATCCAATGTTTTTTACGTTTAAGAGTGTTAATAAGTTTTTCTTTCCATTATTATTTTATTTTATATTTTGGTCAATTCTCTTATAATTATATAAATATTTAATCGCTTCTATCCAAAACTATTTAAAATTATAAAAATGCAATAAAAGTCGCAAACTTATAGCCAAGCTAGTGAATTATACTTTGTACTAGTATCCGCTAAATTGTAATAGTTATGGACTTTAAACGTAAAAATATACGTGTGTGAATTGTAGCATAAAGACAAAATTGCAAAGTGACCATAAGTGGAATGAGATTCTTTTGCGTCTTGTGTATATGTTTTGTTATTTATAAATAAAAACACCAAAAATACTTATACGTTTTTTAGAAAAATAAAAACAAATGCTTAATTACTAAACGCAAACGTCAAAACAAATATTTGTGTTTGAAACCGTGTAGTAGTCCATCGAAGGAGAGAGACAGAAGAAGAAGTCTGACTTTAGAAGAGAAAGAGAGTAAATGCATTTTGCTGTCCATGTTGACTCTTTGAAATGCCAGCCCCTTCATTATTGTTGCTTTTCATTCCACTAATTTATTAATTACTTTCTAATTAACTCATTTCTTTTCCTCTCTCTCACCTATCTTACTCAATTTTTGTATAAATATAACAAACATCTCTCTTCATTTCTCCAGACAAAACCAAACCCACTTGGACTTTCTTTGGCTTAACCCTAAAATTTCCAAAAGCTTTTAAAAAAACCTACAAGTATTAGCTTTTGTTCTTAAATCTCATCAAAACCCTTTCAATAAAGTCTAATTTCTTGTATAAACAATATATTTTCATATTGCAAGGAGAAGAAAATGGGAAGACCACCTTGCTGTGAAAAGATTGGAGTGAAGAAAGGGCCATGGACACCTGAGGAAGACATCATCTTGGTTTCTTACATTCAAGAACATGGTCCTGGAAACTGGAGATCTGTCCCTAATAACACAGGTAATTTGTCTTAGTTTTTAATCAAACTAACAAATTTATTTGATTATTTAAACTTTGAGTAACTTCATAAAGGGCCCTTTGCTGTTCTATTCATCTTGAGTTTTTAGATTTTTTTAACTGAGTGTTGTAATTTGTTTTTCTCTTGCTTGGTTGGTATGATCATTTAAGATGGGTGTAATAAATAGCCTAAGTTATGTCACCGACTCTTTCGTCCACACATCTTTAGTTATCATTTTACTTCTTTTTCCTTGAGTTATTTGGGTTTAAATCTTTGTTAATGTGGTGTTTTAGGTCTAAGGAGATGTAGCAAGAGCTGCAGATTGAGATGGACTAATTATCTTCGACCTGGTATTAAACGTGGAAATTTTACTGAGCATGAAGAGAAGACGATTGTTCATCTTCAAGCCCTTTTAGGCAACAGGTACATATATTTTAATGCACATGATCTATATATGTATCCAAAAATTTCCGTTTCTTGGGTATATATATGTATATAATAAGATCTAAATATGTATTTCTTTGTGTACAGATGGGCAGCCATAGCATCATACCTTCCAGAAAGGACAGACAATGACATAAAGAACTACTGGAACACTCACTTGAAGAAGAAGCTCAAGAAGATTAATGAATCTGGCGAAGAAGATAATGATGGTTTCTCTTCATCAAACTCACAAAAGCAACATCAAAGCACTAACAAGGGTCAATGGGAGAGAAGACTTCAGACAGATATCAACATGGCAAAACAAGCACTCTGTGAGGCCTTGTCTTTAGACAAACCATCATCAACTCATTCTCCATCTTCATCATCATCATTGCCGACACCAGTAATCACACCACAAAACATCCCTAGTTTCTCATCATCTCTGCTTGACCGTTGTTATGATCGATCCTCTTCTTCTTCCTCTACCACAACAACAAGCAACACTACTAATCCATACCAATCAGGGATATATGCATCAAGTGCTGAGAACATCGCTCGGTTACTTCAAAATTTCATGAAAGACACACCAAAGACATTAACTTCAACATCCTCATCTCCGGTTTCAGAGACCGAACCACTCGCTGCTGCAGTTTCGGAAGAAGGTGAAGGGGTTGAACAATCTTTCTTCAGCTTCAATTCAATGGAAGAAACTCAAAATTTGAATCAGAAGGCAAGCTTCTTACATGATCAAGAGATCAAACCGGAAATAACAATGGACCAAGATCATGGTTTAATATCACAAGGATCTTTGTCTTTGTTGGAGAAATGGTTATTTGATGAGCAAAGCCACGACATGGTTGGTATGTCACTAGAAGGACGAGAAGCGATGTTCTAGATCTAGAAGACTAGAACTAGACAAAGTGGAATCTTTTTTCAATTGAATGCTTATTAGTTAATTATGAATTATAACTATAATATATGTGCTTATTATTGCATTAGGGTTTTAGAGTCTTTAGAAGCTATCTTTTAGCTCTACAATACTCTTTTTCCCTTTTGATGATTTAATCTCTCCTTTTCTATATATATAAAAGAATTGTATGTAGCGGAACGTAAGACAAAGTGTTTCATGCATCATCTTAATAGATGCAATATGTTGTACTTTGTAGCTTAAAAGATTATACAAATATCTTTTAATGTTTTAGATTATTTAAATATATATATATATATATTCATATACTTTACACACAGAAGTCATTGTACAGAGATAGGTTTATTTTCTAATATATATTTACCTTCACATGATTAAGGAGAACTAAATTTACACATGCAGTTTTGTAATATTTTAATTAGATATTGTTCAATCTGAATTTTGGGTTCATTTGGTTTGATTAAAAATAGTAAATGGTACAAAACTAAATCTAATGTTGACTGGTTTGTGTTGGTTCAGTTAAAATCTAACATATTTTTTATTTTCTTAGTGGTGAATATTTCATTCAGACATCAAATTAAATTAAATTTACACTGAATTAATTAAAGACTTATTATTATTATTATTATTATTATTATTATATAGTGTATATCAATTTGATTTGTCCTTCTTAGATGTTTTTACATATGTAAGAAACAAAAGGAACTAATAATTTGTCTATGAAGCTTCTGTCCTTTCAAATCAATCCTAATCTTGGAAGAAAATGTCATTAAATGGTAATATAAAGATTCCACCTACTGGCTACTGAGTTAATTCCAACATTAATGCGTTTAGTTATCTTTAATTATTTATTAGTATATGTGATAGTGTCTTCACCAAAAAAAAGGTATACGTGATGATGTAGATGCGCAGTTGACATGATCTTTATTCAATTCACATTAAAAAATAGGAGAGTTGTAAAAAATACTATTTCTTTATAGTTTCTAAATATACCATATTTAAAGGAATACCACTAGATTATTTTAGGAAGACATAAAATTATTTTTCAAATGGTATTTTTCAACCTTTGGTGAACAAAAAGATGAAGCCTACAGCAAATAACATGTCTAAATTCGTGGATATTAGAAAAGAAAAACATACTGATAAATAATGTAAAGGAACTTATGCAAGCGCAGACATAATCACTGTAAGTTTACAATTCATACATAGGCCTCCAATAAATATAGGAGGCAAAATCGAGTGGCGGAAGCAACTTTGAAAATATACAAATAAAAGAATAATAAAAGAAGAAGAAAATAGTAAAGATAAAAGAGTCTTAAATGCTAACATGTGAAGGACTTGACTTGTGCCTGTAATGAGACACAGTGATCAATGTTATGACTTATGAGTGTGATGATTTTGCCACCGAATGCTCTCTTTCGGTTTATAATTAATTTCACACGTTAAGACTCACTCCTTCACTTTTCGTCTTTCCTATCCTGGACGTTGACTTTTTCGTCTTCCTTATCCTGGACGTTGACTTTTTCGTTAAATCTCAATTAAAAGCATCCGGATTAAAACCGGACTAGTTCTTCACGATGTCAATTTTTTAGTTTTTTTTTCTGTTGGCTTCTGTGTCGAATCGAATCTTGAATCTTGAAAGTGTTCAAAGTCATTACTATGGGCTCTGGGAAGTACAATTATGATACCATTTATCCTATTAAAATATTATTTGTACCTACTTTTACTGAAGCAAGTACGAGTCAATTAATGGATATCAATGGCCACCTCCGTAAATGTTATAAACAACACGAAACGTATTTATTTTTCTAAATCGAAACAAGCTATTTAACGATATCAAGTGAGGTTCTTCTCTGCTTGAACAATTCTAACAATAAATATTTCGCAATGAAAGATTTTTTGTTTTCCTTGGAGCTTCCCTTACATCCAAAAGTTTCTGTGATTAAACCTTAGATCCAAGAAAGTAGCGCAGGGATGAGAACTGAACCAGCTTCTCCAACGTATTTTCAACGTAATAATTCTTACATATTAACCGAGGAAATAAATATTTAAAATGGCATAGCACACGCATAAACATAAAATCAATTGATGAACAATCTTTATTTTCTCGTCTGTAAGAACACAGACAAACATAAACTTGTCAGGATTGTTTTTTTTTTGTTTTATCTCAGTTTTGTGTGATTCGATAAGAGAAAGACCGATAAAACAAACACACCAGCGCCAGTGAGAGAGAGACCAAAGTCTGTCGACGATTGATCCGTTTTTTACCCGGTGATTCTGCAATAATAATCATTGCGGTGAAGCTTCAGTGTGGTGGTGTTGCGGATTTGATATCATCTCAGGTGTGACAGCAAAATGCAGTCCTCCTCTACGTTGTCCTCCACCACCAACGCCATTGTGTATCATAAATGTTACTTCTGCTGCGGCCATAGCAGCCGCTTCCTGCTTTTTACAATGAAAGACATTACAAACATGAATGAGTAACACATAAGTTTAGATTGTGTGTTTTTGCAAAGATTTATATACCTGTCTTTGTCTGCGACGTTGTAATATACTAATAGCCCAAGCCATGATGTAACATGGAAGGAGAAACCCGGCGGCACGAAGCATGAAAAGCTGATTAAACCCCAAGGAAGACAAACCCAAAAAAAAAAAAAAGTGTTATAACAAGAAAGCTAAAGGGAGATTTATGAAAACCAAATGTGAGTAAGAGAGATATACGTACAAAGAAGAAAGCTGACGGATCGTCTTCTTCTTCGTCTGAGTTATTGTTTGTCAGATTCAGTGCGTGTCGTAACAGCAAAAGCGCCATTAACTGTCATTTAACTGTCATTAAAGTTTCCATACTAACACACGAATTAACATATATAAAAAATGTGGGCTTACTATAAGAGCAGCAGAGCGACAAAATGCTGCTCCGCTAGAGTTAGAATCAGCGTATTCGTCATATTCCGTCTCAAAGAAATGGCGTTCTGCAGCCGCCATTGCCAAAATGCGCGGGTCATTCAAATCTAAGGGAACACCATTAGCCCAATCTTCACTGCATAACACACACAAAAAATGACAACAGCTGGAGTAATGTGCTCGATTGAACATAATGAGGTTTAGCTATATATATCTCTTCGCACAAGAGAGAATTGATACAAAAAAAGAACACTTTTTCCAATTTTTTTAGTCCAGCTACATATCTACATAGATTAAGAAAAACCTTACCTAATATCAATTACAGTATCATCAACAGGAGGAGGCAGAGGAGCGGTGTATCCAGGTTGATAAGACTATTTCCATCGAGGAAAGAACAAAAAAGGTTATATATATTTGCATTCGAGCAAACGAAGGACTGGCTAATATATCCACAAAAAGGTTATACAAAACGCTTCTAGTGATCTGATTGTACCTTGTGGCATATTTCACAGGTTGTGTCGCCTTTCTCATTACACCAACGTTGAACACATTTCCGATGGGCATACTGGACACAGAAAGAAATACTAAAAATTAACGAGAGAACGTTTTCAAACGAACAAAAACAACTAAAATATGAGATTCGGCAATCAAATTTACCTTCAAACTGCCACTACAAGAACAAGGGGACTCGAGGTTCTTAACGGAATCCTCCTCTTGGCATATACGGCATTCAACCGATTGGATGAGCGGTTCCTCTTCCTCAGCTACATCGCGTTCTTCTGTAGTCTCTTTTTCCTCGGTTTTATGATCCATAGACTTAGTAGTAGACAGGCTTGTGCTGCCTTGAGCTCTGGAACTTTCTCCAGAAGATTTAATCGATTCATCCGAGCCTTTCTCTGAATTTAAACTTTGAGATGCTACGAGACGGTCGGTACATGAACTTAGATGATCAGACATCTCTTCTCTCACGGTTTTAGCCTCAATGCCAATAAAAAAACTCGTTGACCTGTTGAAAACCATAGAAAGCTCCAAGATTCAAAAGAACATTCTCATAATTATAGAAGCAAAATGACAAATGTTTAATTTTCAAGACAAAACAATCATCATTTTTCTGAAACCAAACATCATAATTCAGCTCAAACGATCAAATTTTCATTTCCTGAAGCATGGGAATTTCTGAGAAAATGTCTTAATGGAACCGATTAGGATCTGAGTTAAGTGGGCCGTTTCCTCAAATTTTCAACACAAAAAAACCTAATTGGAAAATCCCCAAATTTCAGAATCCAATTTCAACCATGAAAACAAAAGAGAGATACGATTCGATCACAATTCAGAAAAATGAAACCGTAAAATAACAGAAATCAAACTTCCTAATCGCAGATACAACCAACCATAACCCTAAAGAAAATGAAATCGATAAAGAGACAGAGATCAATTATCGTTACCTATAGAATAAAAAAATCTGAATCGCTGAAATGGAAAAATAAGCTCTCTTTCGATTTCTTGAAGGTAAAGACAGCTCTCAAACAAAACTATTACAAATGTGTTTTCTTGTTTGATGTTCGGTCTGAAATTTTCAGATAAGTGATTAAAAAGATAAACGAAGCGCGTGTATACAGAAATAAAGATAATACACAAACCGAAGCAATGGAGATTGACTGACGGCTTGACACCGTGACGTCTGTTAAAACTCGAAAGACGTTGAGAAATGTGAAATGTGAAATGTGAAATGTGAAATGTGAAATGTGAAATGTGAAATGAGAAATGAGAAATGAGAAATGAGAAATGAGAATTTGCAATTTTGAACCACTTTTAAACCAAACGCCCAAACGGTAATGGCTCGTGGTTATCAGATTTTTCACAATTATTATTTTCTTTTAATTTCACGTATCCTGGTTCTAGATTTTAGATGATACAAGTATACACCAATATTTTTCACCAAACTACGATAAAAGGAAAGTGTTATTCTTATAAATTCAAGATTGAGGTGTTGATATGGCACAATTTACTTTGATTTTTTTTTTTTTTACTTTTTCATGCAAGTCTATATCTATTTACATTATATTCCAATGGTGTCAAATTTTGAAAATTAAGATGTTTCATTAATTTCAAGATATGTATGATTAATTTCAAGATATGTATTGACTTTGACATTTTCCTCTTTGGCAAAAAATGCCATTGAACAAAAAACCAAAATAAGGACGTCCAAGTCCCGACAGCCTGAACACTCCAAAACGTTCTCTTTAAAATGTCTTTTTTTAATTCAAAAATTATTCTCATACTATCTTTTAAAAAACATTTATATGATCTGGAGCGTTTTATAATAATACCCACTATTTTATGGTAGTCTAGTACCTAGAATAAGTTATTATATCAAATTTTGAGTTTTTTTTCTTACTATTTCAGTCATAATTGACCAGTGAAAATAAATTTATAATCAGAATTTTCAAAAACAGTACGAAGTAATTTGCAGAGAACTTCCATTTGAAGACGAAAAAATAAATATACGTAAGAAACTAAAAATTAAAAAATAAGGACATACCACAACGAAGTACAAACTTACAATTTTACAAGTTACGACTACACTGAAAATTCGGACTTTATGTATATAATAAAGATGCTGCTTAGCCGATTTGATCGAGCCAAAATTCCTATGTACCGAACCGGTTCGGTTCAATCGGAACCAGAATCATATATAAATATACCGCTTAGCCGATTTTAGAAGTAGTCACTCACCCTAAAGCTTAAACCCTAGCAATCGCTATAAGAGAAAGAGGAGAAAGGGGGAAAAAGGCGAAAGCTTAACTAGCTAAACAATGGCGGAGCATCAAGAGATCATCGATTCCGTGTCAGCTCAAGTGAACCCAGACCCGAAAGTGGATATGGAAGTAGAAGACGCGGCCCCGAAAGCCGAGACCGGCGATGAGACAGTTGAGAAACGTGAGAGAGAGGAGACAGAGGAGGAAGATGAAGCCGGTGAATCTAAGAAGCAGAAAGTTGGAGATGAAGAGAAGTCTAACGGGCCAGGTCCAGTCAAACTGGGTCCAAAGGAGTTTGTTACCTCTGTGGCTATGTTCGATTACTTTGTCAAGTTTATGCATTTTTGGCCAACTGATCTCGATGTCAATAAGGTATGGGTTACTCTTCTTGTCTTTTTTTTTATTGTAAAGTTTCAATTTTTCATATTTTCACTCATTTGCTCGTGTCCTAACCTTAGAAGTAGTGACCATTTGCTTTGAAGTGAAAAAATAAGCTCTGTTTAGGGATATTAAGTTTTGCGATGTGTTATATTAATGATTGATCATAAACTGAGATAACTTTGGAACTGGTTCATCTTGGAGCTGTGATTTTGAGTATGATCACTGCCCGAATGTTCTTGGTAAATGTATTGTGTTCTTTATCGGTTTTATGATGTGATTTTGGATTAAATTTGAAGTTCAAAACTTATTTTTGTCTGAAATTATTGATTTGGGTTTATTGATTGCGGATATTGGGTTATGCAATGTTTTTAAGAATGGTATAAATTGAGGTATATGAAGTGTATCATGTTTCATTGCAAAGTTGAGACAACTTGTTTGTTAGGTTACTTGGCAACTATTACTAAAATTCTTGGCAAGTGTGGACTCTGTTTGGAGTTAGAAACTTTGTTTAGTCTTAATATCATTTTGGGTGGCCTTCAAACATGTAAAGGACGAAAAATTGCATACTCATCTAATATGACACTTGTTTAAGTTTCTTTAGAGCTTCTAACTTCGTTGCATTAAACTTTGTTCTTGATTATACATTTTAGTATGAGCATATGGTGCTGCTAGATCTGATCAAGAAAGGCCATTCTGAACCTGAGAAAAAGATTGGAGGAGGGATCAAAGCCTTCCAAGTCAGAACCCACCCGATGTGGAAAAGCAGATGCTTCTTTTTGGTTAGGGAAGATGAGAGTTCAGACGATTTTAGCTTCAGAAAGTGTGTTGATCAGATCCTTCCATTGCCTGAAAACATGAAGACTCCTGGAGCTAGTGGCAATGGTGGTGGTCGCGGTGGTGGTGGTGGAAGAAGAGGTGGCCGTGGTGGTGGTAGAGGCGGGAGATTCAGAAGATGAATTTGCTGACTCTTATTTCAAATGGAAATTTTGAAAATTTATTAGTTCTGTTGCGGAAAACTTATACATTATGATAATGTGGAATGTTACTATTATTTTGTCGGAGAAGAATTGTCAGTTATACTTATACCTATTATTGCTACAAAAAAAAAGAAGAATTTTCATCTTGGCCCTATCTTCACAGCTTCAGAGTTCGGAGTTTACACATAAAACGTTTGACGACCAAAGAATAAACTCGTACTAAGAGTAGAATAAAGTTAGATTTGTTTTTAATCGTGTCAACCCCTCAAGAATCTGCAAACAATTTGGTAAGTCTATTTTCACTATTAGCCATTGAGAGGGCGACATCTCACATTTTTACCTTCTTATCATAATGAAATTCGTGCATGTTAATATGGGTTTGAATTTCTTGTGTATATGACTCACAATTTTGTATCTCCTTGTTCCATCTTTATATACCTTTTTGTATATTAATTCTGTTCAAAATTTTTGAACCGGATCAACGCTAACTTAACAAACATAATGAGTAAACCCCAAAAATTTATCGGCTTTTGGCGATGATATGTAAATAGGTATATAATTCAGTAAATGGGAGAAATATGAATTGATTAATCAGGTGAATCAAAATGTTTAAAACTCGTTGCAATTGTATAAATATTTCTACTTAAACACAAATGTTCATATCTTCATATAATCTTCGACCCACTAAGAAAAGAAATGTGTATTTTTCTCCAAATGAAAAGCGTGGATCGTTTTCCATTGAAGGATTTTTATCCTTGTACCACCCAATTAAGATTTTGCACGTAAGAAGACAGCTCTCGTGTGAGCTGCACCAAAGCTATCCCCAAGATGCTGACGTTTACCTACCCAAAAGTTTCTAAACAGTTTACATAACTGTTTTTACTTTAGTTTGTTCCGGTTCAAACAAAAAGATAGATAAATTATGTAGGGTATATTGTTAGTATATAGGGGTAATAAGAAAACATATTAGTTTTAAGGACTTTTATTTTTAAAAACTTGATTTCATTGCCTCTAAGGAACATCCGCTTTTGGTGAAAACTTGTTCTGTATTTGTTCCAAGTAAATAGTACTTTTGTGCTTTTGGCTCAGTTTGTTCAACCGAAAGTTTATTAAAATCTTATAAAATAAAAAGTTTAGGGAGTTAACCCAACTATATATATATATATATGTATATTCATTCTCACGCGACAAAGTTTAAAGAAAGTAACAAAAGGTTTTAGATGATATGGACACACAAACCCGATCCGAGAACCCACAGTTTAATGAGGTTTGGGAGAAAAGTAAAAATATCGGAGGCCACATAAACTTGTGGCTGACAATCAAAAGAAAAAGCTGATGTGTCATCCACTTCACTTTTTAAAACGTATCAAATCCTAAATCTCACGATTTCCGAACCAAAAAAAATTCAGTCTACCCAATCCCATAAAAAATCTTAGAAGAGAAAAGAAAACAGAATAAACCAAGAAAGTAAAAAAAAAAAATTGCTGGAAAGAAAAGATATGGAGATTAAGCTCTTCGGCATGAAAATACCTTATCCGACGGTTTTCGAGGTGGCTGATGAAGAAGAGAAGGTACTCATTCTGTTGTACTTGCAGAGAAGGATCGATTTTTTTTTTTTGTTTCGGTGTGATAATGGAGTAATACTAATAAGGAATATCTGATATCTTAACATTAAAACCTTAAATATATAAAAAAAGTAATAACTGATATCTGATAAGTGATAAGTAAACTGAAGTTGAAAAATGCTTTCTTGAGCTTTTGTTCATATTTCCATTAAAGACTAAGCTCAACGGGGTTTTCGTGGTGTCCTTTTATAATTTTATTTTGATGAATTGGTAAAATGTTAGAGATGTCTTACGACTATATAACACTAAATCCTCTATTTAAAACTCTACAACGGTTCTCTGTTCTGGGTTTTGGTAAAATATGCATGTTTCTCCATAAGATAATCACAATCTAGAAGAAAAAAAAATATTAATTTTTTGATTAGTCAAATCAAGAAAGGTGAGAGAATTTGTTTTTTTTTGGTACAGCGTATTCTTTAAAGAACTTTTTCTTTTACCAAAATTTTATCTAGAACCTTCTTCTTGAGAATCCTACTCATAATAATAAATTAATAATACCACTTCTAATTCTTTCTTTTTAAAATTTTCCTTACAAAATCATTTTATTGATAAGCTTTAGAAACCGTCCCTAATAGTCCGATTCCATTTGCTTGCCTCAGAACCAAGACGAGACGTTAACTGATCTATCGGAGAAAGACAAAACCTTAAAGAAACCGACCAAGATTATTCCATGTCCGAGATGCAACAGTATGGATACAAAATTCTGTTATTACAATAATTACAATGTAAATCAACCTCGCCATTTCTGTAAAGCTTGTCAGAGATATTGGACCTCTGGTGGGACCATGAGAAGTGTCCCAGTCGGAGCAGGACGACGCAAGAACAAAAACAACAACTCATCATCATCATCATCATCACATTACCGCGACGTAACCATCTCCGAATCAAACGGTCCGGTCCTTAGTTTCAGCCTCGGAGATGTTCAGAAGGTCACGATAGAGAACAATGTCGACGATTACTCCAAGAACCACTCGATTAATGAATCAAGAACACGTAACAACAAAACAAACGGTTTGGATTGCTTTCCGGGTGTTCCGTGGCCGTACACGTGGAATCCTGGTTTTTACCCGGTTTACCCTTATTGGACCGTTCCAATGTTGTATTCTCCGATTAATTCAACCCCTAATTCTCTGAGTAAGATTCTTGGTAAGCATTCAAGAGGCAATGATGAAACGATGCAGCAAAAACAGAGGAATGGATCAGTTCTGGTTCCTAAGACTTTGAGAATTGATGATCATGATGAAGCTGCGAAGAGTTCTATATGGACAACACTTGGGATCAAGAACGAAGTTATGTTCAGAGGGTTTGATTCGAAGAAAGAGGTTAAGATTATCGGCAAAGAAGAAACAGATACTTCTCTTGTTTTTTGTGCAAATCCAGCTGCCTTATCAAGATCAGTCAATTTCCGTGAACGCACGTGATTGTATACATACACTATATGAATACCTGTACGTATATATGTCTGCATAGATGCGGTGGAAGATTAAGTTACCTGTCTTCTTGTTTTTTCGTCGTGGCTTTATAGGTTTTGTACCATACAGCGCATACAATTTTTAGTCTTTTAAGTACTAGTAACGATGTAGAAAAGTTCGGTTTGACCGTTATTTGCATTCAAAATGATAGTCTATTTAGAGCGCAGTGGAATTCTAAACTATTGTAGGAAATGAGATATAAAATATACATTTGACTTTAAAATATAAGATAATTAGTTATACACATTATTTACTTTACACATGAGTGGATAAGTTAGGACAAGATAATAATGCAGAAAGTAACATTTTTCTTCAATTTGACCTCTTTTTATGCGAGGTGGGCACGATAAAACAGCATAAAACATAACAATGTGGATATGAGAACAAAACAACAAACTATAATAAATAATATGGTTTATGAGTTTTGGATTCATCAATTTTGACAAAGGGTTTTCAAGTTGTCGTTAAAACGGATTTACTTTTAATTTTCCGTGACTCTCTTTGCAATAGACACCGAAAACTCCTTTTAGTGGAGTGTCCTATTTTAATTTTTAAGTAATTGTTATGTGTAAATATATTCGTCTATATGTTTTTTTGTGAAGTACATTGATTAAGAAGTTTATTTCCTGGAAATTCTGGTGGCCAACCATATCAAACTAATGTACTTTATCGAATACTTGCTCTTTTTTTTATCGAAACATTATATAAGATTTTAAAAATTAAAGCAATGAATAACAACACGAAAAAATGTAGACCATCCCTTCCCTCGTCGAGACGGTCTGAATTTAACCATTTGTTTTCTGATTTTTGAGCTGAAAAAGACGGATCACATTATTTTCCCAAACTTAATTAATTTTCTTAACTTTGGTTATATGTCTGATAGCAACTTAGATATTTTGGACAACTCAACTAATATGAGCCACAAATGTGATATTCTAAACTATTTTTTCAGCATCATCATCCTTAATAATGTGGGACACAGTATTTTTTTAGATGACAGCCTGAAACTCAAGATCAATACGCGTTGCTTTTTCCCTATAATATATCTAATATAGACAGTATTATATTTCAGACCCCAAATATTAAAAATCTGGAGCTTCTCAGTATTCAAACAAATATATTCATTGCCTATGATTTAGGTCAAGTCAGCTGACCATCGTATAATACTTGCAATATTATCATTATTTTTCATCAACATAAATTCAAGGAATTGTTAGGAATAAAATCGGTATGTACATGTGACCAGTATTCATCATCAATCACTTAAATTCACCAGCAAGCATCGGATTACAGAGTTAACCCCTACTATGATTCACTTTTTCTTTTCTTTGGTCTTTAAAAAGAAGAAGACTCTCAAGTATTAACTATGATTTTAATCTAGCCTCTATAGCCAATCTGAATAAGAAATCTTTGTAACCGTTTTAGACAATTTTTATTGGTTATTCAGATTAATTGTATATCTTTGATAAAATTAATGTCAATTTATCGGCATACCTTGTTTTCTGTAGTTTTTTTTATCATCTCATATAAGAATTTAAAGCAAACAACTCGAGTGAATTTTGACACAAACCACATCATGGATAGGAAAAATAAATTGTGATCACATACTTTTATTCGAAAAGTGACATGAAAGTAGAGGAAAATAGACAAATAAGAGAAAAAGGTGAAGTCCACTTAGAGAGAGAATTAAACAGAAAACTTTGGGTGAGTAGACTTCCACACGAATGGCTTCTTATACGAGTGTGACACGTGTAAATAATCCATCCACTCTGTCCTTATGACTAAAGATGACCGGACTTCCCTTCGTGTAAAAGCGAGAAAAGACTAAGGAGACAACTTTTTCTGTCTTTTTGACTTTTGGCCATAAATCAAGTAATTCGTTCTTATACGAAAATAGCATGACTACAACTATAAGTAATTCGTTCTTATACGAAAATAGCATGATTACAACTATGAAAAATTGACAATACATACGTATTCAATTTATAGACTAATGACTAATAATACAAAGCAGTTACTTTTAGTTAATTTTTATTAGTGAATTTAATTAATATCGAGTACAAAGAAAGACGACTTTGCGGAAGCCCATCGACTAAGGCCCAAGTTTTGCAAAGGGTTGGTTTATGAGTTCTACAAATAACGATTATTTCAAATATATATACGTAAGCGAGGCCCACAGTATCTTATTCTGACCAATCCTCTTTGAAGATTAACCGATAAGTCCCCAGATCCCCACGTCGGATTCACCGGATCCATTAAGACTATTGTAACCGTCCAATCTGCCACATCATTAAATCGCATGGTAGATGGTCGATCTCCAAATCACAGCCACAAACTCATCTCACAATTACAAAAACCCATTCGATCTTTACACGTGAGTCTCTTTACGGCCTAAACTCATCTTTCAAGTGTATTCTTTCTCTCTCAAGAACCGGGTTGTAGACTTGTGTCGGATCCAGTCAAGTAGACAATGGCAACGGTCACAATGCAATCCCCAGCCGCGGTTTTCCAACAATGTGCATCGAGGACGAGGTTTCTCAGCGGTTCTTCCGGTCTGTTGAACCGGCATCTAACCGTTAGACCGATTAGCCCATTCACTTATACGACGTCTTTCAAAATCGAAGCCAAGAAAGGAGAATGGTTGCCCGGTTTAGCATCGCCGGGATACCTCACCGGCAGGTAATATACACAGTTATTAGTTGTTACCCACACCCACTTCTTTTTTCTTTTGGACAAACACACACTTAAATTACATAGTTATACGAAAAATGAATGTGTTTCACATTTGTCGGGAAAATATAAAACAAACGTGAATATTGGATTTTAACGAAAAGTGACTACATATTCAGATAATGAGATTTTGGTTTAACAATAACACATCCGGAAAAAGTATATAATCAAGAAAAGTTAAGGAATACCTATCGGCGTGGTTGTTTAGCTGATTATACAATTGTATGATTTTTTTTTTTTTTTTGAAACAGTCTTGCTGGTGACAATGGTTTTGATCCTCTGGCTCTAGCAGAGGACCCTGAGAACTTGAAATGGTTCGTTCAAGCTGAGCTAGTCAATGGCCGTTGGGCTATGCTTGGTGTTGCCGGAATGCTTCTGCCGGAACTCTTCACCAAGATTGGTATTAATAAGTAACAAATAGTATTTTCAAATCAAAGAGCTTGTAATTAGCAATATCGCTAATCCAATTAATGTGACAGGAATCATAAACGCTCCTGAATGGTATGACGCTGGAAAAGAGCAATACTTTGCATCATCATCGACATTGTTCGTTATCGAATTCATACTTTTCCATTACGTTGAGATCAGAAGGTGGCAAGACATCAAGAACCCGGGAAGTGTGAATCAAGATCCAATCTTTAAGCAATATAGCTTACCTCCTAATGAAGTTGGTTACCCGGGTGGAGTTTTTAACCCGCTAAACTTCGCTCCCACGCTTGAGGCTAAGGAGAAAGAGCTCGCCAATGGTAATTAAGATTAGTCAGTTCATTACATTATAATTTTTTTTAACTTGTTATGAAAGAAAGTAATTTGAATAGTTTGGTTTTTCTTTTGCAGGGAGGTTGGCGATGTTGGCGTTTTTAGGGTTTGTGGTTCAACACAATGTGACTGGAAAAGGACCATTTGAGAATTTGTTGCAACACTTGTCTGATCCATGGCACAACACTATTGTCCAAACCTTTAGCGGCTAAAAATACTCTTAAGAAGAGGGCTTATGAATGTTGTGACTACCATATCATTATTTTCATGTTGTAATGACTTTATATACCCAAACTGTGAAAAAGATCATAAGCAAAGAGGATGTGAAGATGAAATTACGTTTTTAATGTGATGTTGTGAAACCCTAATCAATTTAAATCTCATCATCCCAAAGTTGTTGGATTGATTTGTAAGGGCTTGTGGTTTGATTAACAAGGAACTCTCCTCTCATAATCTTCCATTCCTCCAAATGGTCAATGAGTGACAAATCTTGATCATCCAATTTAATCTCTAAGGCTCTCTTGTTCTCACTCATTCTTGCTCCATTAAAACTCTTCACTATCACACTTGCCCATTTTGACATTCCCCATCTTAGAGCCACCTTTTATTGATGGATAATAAATAAATCATTGGTTATATAAGTCAATTAAAAAGTCTCTTAATCAACAAAGAGGAAGGAACTCAATTCTGATGTTTACCTGAGCAGGAGTGGCATTATGCTTGAGAGCAATGGATTTGATGATAGGATGCTCAATCACAGCCGTTGATCCCCAACAATTCCCTGGGCCACCAAGTGGAGAGTATCCACTTACATGGATATTGTTCTCTTCACACACTTTCCTTAGCTTTCTTTGCCTCCACAATGGATGCATCTCCACCTATACATTTACAGATATGTAAATATATTTAGTTTCTTGAATCTCCACAACAAGAAATATTGAGAGTAATGTCGAATCCAAACCTGGTTAACCGAAGGAGAAACAGAGAGATCGAAGACTTTCTACGAAGAGAAGTTGCTAACACCAATGGATCTACACAAACCCATATCCAAGCATCTCTCCATACCTTGCCAAGTTTCTTCAATCCCCAAATCTTTCTCAAAGTGATCTTCCTTAGGTATCGGCTCACTCACTCCTGGCTTTAGCTTTATTGGCCAATGCACCAAGTAACTATCTAAATATTCTAGCCCCATTGCCCTATAAGTAAACAAACAATATATATGTTAATGAGATTGACCTCTCGACCTTCCGTATCTTTAGGTGAGTATCTATGCCTGTGGAGAGAAACTTACTTGAGAGTTTGAGTGAGGGCAGAAACAGGGTCATGGTGATCACTAGACCATAACTTGGAAGTGACAAAGATATCTTCTCTTGGAACAGTTCCATAGAAGATAGCTTGTCCCAATGCAGTTCCTAAAGCTTCTTCTGGTCCATATATCTTTGCTGTGTCAAAGTGTCTGTAACCTATCTGCCTCCATTCCAATAAGTTATCTTATTAGACATCAGAAGTTACGAGCTCGATTTGAGCATATTCCATCTTATTATTGTTAGAATTCTTAGCATTTCAGAATTGAAGAAGAGAGAAAATGAACCTTGATGGCTTGATGGACGGCTGAGATGGTGCTCTCTCGATCTTTCTGAGGACAATAAGTTTCCATTCCCAGCAATGGAATCGTCTTCCCACACCTGAGTTGTGCCACGTCACTTCTCATATCTCTCTATCACTCACCAAACTTACTTAGTTTCTTTGTACTTTCTCTGTTGAGTCTATGATGAGTTTTATATAGGCCACGAAAAGGTCAACGAGCTTGACTTTTTCTTCGTTTCTTTATTGTGACATCAATTATTATTATGTAGAAAAATAGATGACCTATTTATGGTAATAAATGTTTTGGGATCACGAGAGTTTTCCATGTATTCTGGGATTTTCTTAGCCTACACAAATCCTCATATCTCTCTAACCTCAAGATGACATTTTCTCTCAATAAATTTCCTCATCAGTGTGTTTGAGTGTTTCCAAAATTATGGTTGTTCTTACATTTTTATTTTGCAACTTGGTTCAACTAGACTTTTATACACGCTAATTTGTACTTGTTAACTGTTTAATCTTTAATCCTTTAAATTTTAGTTGAAGTAATTAATGGTCTAGTATTGTTTTCCCTAATAAATGACAACTACATACATATTTCAACAATTTAAAGAACAAGATTCACTAAAAAAATCATACTCCAATTCTCATAGAGAAACAAAGATCATGCATGTTTTTCTTCTATTTGTTTGTAACCGCAAAATATTAGGCTGGATATCAAACTTATTTCCAGAATATGTGCAAGATCAAATTGTTCTTGCAATTTAAAGCGTTCATAATAGTCAATAGTGATTTAATTTTGATAATAACTTATATATGCGTACGAATATTTAAACACTGTTCTATTGTTTCTTTACAAAAAAACATGTTTTTAAAATTGTATCGACGAAAAATGCTTTTATTAATGATTAATCAACAATCGTTATAACTTTTATGGTAGTAAGAATCAGCAGGAATAGATTATTGATTTTATAGTATGAATAATATATAATCAAAATCACATACACATTCGAAGAGGCGTTTCTTAGGATTAAAGTATTGGTTTTAAGTTTTTAACAATATGATATTAGAAAGGGCGGTTTGACATACGATTCCTTGTCAATGACTTTATTTAAATAAAAATTTCAAAGAGACTGGAAGTCAAATCGAATGCGATTGACTGTTGGCTTACTAACCAAATTACAAATGAACTATGTATGCGGTAACAACTAAATTAATCGTCTAATTTTTTTTAGTGCACTGCCAAAAGATTTCACAAATCTTTTTCCATGTGATTTATTATTTTCATTGTCAATTGGGAATTTGTAGTCCTATAACTATAAATCTTTGCTTTGTAAACACTATACTAGAAATAAATGTCAACTACCAGTTACTCCTACTTCAATTTAATAATTCTTTCATCTATATTTTGACCTCTCAAAAAATTTATGAATCTGATAATCAAAATGTTTTATCTGCTTTCTAATTTCTTAACACATTTTTTCTCTTACCTACCACTACCAGTATGATAATATATCGAATATCATCCTTTTCGTGATTCATGTCAGAAGTTGGACAATTTTGCTAAACAAAAATAAACTGCAACAGATTAGATAAGATGTCTTTGTGTTGGTCGTTATCAACTTTGTAGTGGTTGAAACATATATATTAGCATGACAAACACATGGTCTTATATTGCAAATAAAGCATACTTGAAATTTCCGTATGAATTGCAAATTACGCATAGTGAAGGATAGCTTTTGAAATATATTGATCCAATCAAATCATTTAGTCTGCTTTGTTACTGTTCTTTGCACTGTTGAAACTCCATCAACGAACTTTGTCCGGAAAAGAACATTGGCATTGTTGAACATTCCTTCTTTAAGAGAAACCACGATGAACTGTAAAAAGCAGAGATGGTTTTGGAACCAAAATTGGATTTTAAGTAAACAACATATAAGAAGTAAATAAGGCTTGAGATAGAGATTTAGACCTGCGAGTGAGGAAAATGAGCTTTTATCATTCTTCCTATGTTCTGTGTGTGGCTGAGATCAAGAGCTGCATCAACCTGACATTTACAAAATCATGAGTTTTTCTCTTTTTACTCATTGATTGTTTTACGCAAATCAGCATCCCACATCAGAAATATAACCAGACAGAGCCTTCAGATCTTCTAATCAAATATTGTAATTTGAAATATCAATTGGGAAATGAGAAATTTCAAACCGAAAAGCAGAGATGTACCTCGTCTAATATATAAAGAGGAGCCGGTTTGAAGAGAAGCAATGCCAAGATTAGCGATAGCGCAAGAAGAGATCTTTGCCCTCCGCTGAGTTCTGATAAAGACTGCTTCCAAACTTGTCCAAAGGCAACACGCACCTCAAGACCATCAAGGAAGCTACCGCCTTCAGGAGGTTCTAGTTTTGCCATTGTCCCGGGAAGTAGAGTTGAAAAGATTGATCCGAAATCCCTAAAACACAAGGATTTTTAATAGAGGTGAACATTTAAAAAAAAAAAATGGAGGGAAATGAACTAAATCATAAGCCTCAGAGAAAGAAAAAAAGGACATCACAGGCTCAGTGTTGGAGAGATGAAGGCAACTCACTGGTTAACTTTAACCCAAGTAACTTTTAGGGTTTCTTTCTTCTTCTCATCGAGCTCTTCGATCACTTTCTTGATTTTTGATTTGTCGTTCTATGTAAAAACGAAAACTTTCGATTAGTGATTGCATACGAAGCTATTAGACCCTCGTCTCTCAATAACTAACCTCAATTGTATTTTTTTTAGATATCAAAGCATTGTATTCATCTTCTGCTTTTTCAAACATAGCCATAACCTTCTTGTTCACTCTTTTCTCCAAGCTTCATGATGGAAATGGACAACCAGGAAAAGAAGAAGAATGTATATTATATTGATATTCCACTCCAAGACTGAAGATAAAAAATGCTGCATGGAGAAAAATGTTAATCTTCATATCAAATACCTTGACTGATCTGACTGGAGCTTTTCAAGTTTTTCTCTGGCTACATACGGATCACATGATTCAAAATCATAATCTGTCCCTCCTTTTCCAAAAAGTTGCTTTTCAGATGCTATCCATGTATGCTTCTCAACAAGTTTGTCTACCTTCACGGAACAATCCTTGTGATCCGTCTCCATCCTTACTACCTATCAATAAAGTGGAAGAGAGAATTTTCATGAAAAGTATATTCTTTGACATGCAGAAATTTCAGAAAACTATGTTCTTCTAGAACTTCTTACCAACAAAAAAATTACCCAGCTTTTCCAATCTTATATCACAATCGAACTACAAGAAAGTTTTATTTACAACAAAAAGGTGAGACAGAAAGTACCTCATTTTCCAATTTCTTTCTCTCAAGCTTCATGTCACTAAGCTTCTGCAGACATTTTTCCTGGTCAGAGACAAAACCACTTATCTGTGTATCGCACTCCTTCATCTTTTCATGTATCAACTTGAGCTCCGCAAGAGACTCATCATGACTCTTCTGTAACGAATCAACCTGCAGAGGAATCACATCTTAACATGACATATTTCTCCATTTTCAACAAATATCACTAGAAGTAGCAAAACTACAATCACCTTGGCCCGCTGCTCGTCTACTTCCGAAGTCAGAGTGACAATTTGGGTTTTCAATGAAACTAACTGGCTCTCCAAGGACGACTGTTCTTGCACCATTGCTTCTTCCTCCATCACAAGCTTCTCCTTTTCATTTTCATGACTCTATGAGCATGACGAAGCAGAGACAACATTACAGTTAATTCAAAAGAAGGGAATGTCTGGCATGATAAAACTGGATAACCTATAACAAGGAAAATAAAAATGGATTCAGAAGTTCAAAGGCATGAAAGTATTCGACTGAAAGAAATAGAATACTTTTAAATCTCTGGAAGCTGCCTGCATTTGAGCTTTGATGGTCTTAATATTTTTTTCCAAGTCCTTGAGTCTTCCCTCTCTGTTTTTGTCATGATCTTTGATGGAAGTCTCCAGTGTGGAAACAGCAACAACACAATTTTTGTACGCAAGTTCCTTCTCTTTAATTTGGGATCTCGCTTCTTCAAGCTCTACTTCTAGTTTTTTTACTGCTTCACCAAGCTATATACGCAGAAGGTTGAGATAGAAAGCATAAATGTATGTGTTTAAAGTAACAAGAAAATACTGAAATTTGAGCTTGAAAGATATAGATAAAAAAAGATGACGATAAAAACCTTGTGATGCTCATTCTGTTCAGCCCTCTTCAGAAATAAGGACAACTCATACGTTTTTAGCTCCAACTCTGAATTGACGTCTGTGAATTTCTTTTGAAGAGGCTGAAGCTGTTTGATCTGTGATGTCAAGATAAACCATCAATTTACGTTTAAAGTACTGAAAGCGTTTTCTTACTGTGACATGAGGACTAAAGAGAGCAATCAGAGAGTATTATTAAGCTACAGCCTTATCACATTCTTAGTAATATTCGAAATGTGCTTAGCACACCTGTTAAGTTCTAAAGTATATTTAGTTTATCTCAGAATAATAGCTTAAGGGGTTTACCTGTGCTACAATTTCAGCCAACCTTTTTTGGTGTCCTTGTAACTTTGATTCGGTTTCTGCCAGGTCATGCAGTTGCCTAAGGAGACCACCTCCACCCCTGAGGTAAAGGAATAAATATGAACAAAATGCTTTTATGTTTGAGTTTTAGGCACTTGTTGAACAACATCCATTAGATATCAAGGATGACTCTCACTAGAGATCTAAGCGTCCAAGAAAGAAAGACCTACTTGCGGCTCCCACCAGTAAGAAGACCGCTTGGCTGGAAAATATCACCTTCAAGTGTGACACTTGGAATCCGAATATCCCTATTAAAAGCAACCTGCAGAAAAAACAGTGAGGGGCACATCAAAGACTAAACTCTAGAGGCAAAAGCAATAAAGTAAATCTATCAAATAGTAGCAAGATAGTGGGAAAAAAAATCAAGGTAGAAGTTGCACTTAAAACCCAACAAAATGATAAAACTTTAGAATTGATTATGGGTCGTGATCAGTCATATGCACACACCACATATTCCATTTATGGGGTCAAAAATAAGTAGCCATAGTTTCACTAAAAAGAAAAGCTGAGGCCACTGCCCTCATCTAATACTAAATGCTTCGAAGAGACTTACTTCCTTTGCTGCATCAGTAGTTTTGCATACAAAAGTGGAGCCAAAAACATACTCCATGGCATTCTGCAAAACACCATGATTCACACAAATATGAAATTGAACATGGAAATTCAACACATAGAGCTCATGCATGAGATGCAAACTATCAGCAGTCGAGTATTATGAATTCTTTAAAACTTGAAAAATAGAGGATTATGTATCAGATTCTTGTTACTATATGCAGGTGGGTACCTTTAATTCATCACTATAACCTACTAAAGATAGTGCCAGTTCTGCGTTATCCTTTCCTACCTGAAAATATAAAAGAAGATCAGCAAAGATAATGAAAACAAGAGAGATTAAATTTGAAAGTACTAAAACACATCTACATACCAATCTAGCAGTCGCTTGCTGCACTCTGGGCTGAACAACGTAAGATTGTATTTTGTTCAGAGGTATAATTGTTACTCTTCTCCTAAGAGCACCATTTTGAAGGAGCTGTTTTCCAGTATCTTCTGAGTCTACAACAACATTATACAATTTTCCACCAGCAGTAACCTGGATATAAGAAACAAAGTGACTTTAGACATTTGATATCCAACAATGTGTATTGTGTAATGATGAGATATCCAGTCTACCTCCAACGCTGTCATCGAGGACCTATCTTTTACTTTTATTAGTTTTGCAACCACACCTTTCACTTTAGATCGGTCAAAGTTCCTCACAGGATCATGGTATGTAAACTGAACATTTGCTAATTGAGCTGATAAACCACGCACTTTATCTCCCAGCCTTTGCACAACTTCAAGCTCGGATCCACGATCCTAAACAAATATTTGAGTCAGAGATGCATACTTTTTGTAGAAGTAGACAAAATCAATTAAAGAGACCATGCTAACCTTCTCCAAAGCTTCCATTTGACCCTCATTATAAGGAATAGATTCAAGTGCCTTTTTTACACGTTGCACATCATTTTTCCTAGTTCCAAGTTCATTCTCCACTGCAACGGCTTCTTCACGTTTTGACACTAACTGAGACTTTCTCTCTTTTAGCTCCTTTTCGCAGTGTCCTATTTTGGTTTGCAACTGTTTTAACTCTGTTCCTGCTGTTCCAACAGCAATCTTTGCATCCCGCAGTTGATCTTCTAGGCATTTCTCTTCATCACCACTACTCTTACCAGCTAGTACGCCCTAATAATCAAGGGACACAAACCCAATTAACATAAAACAAGTGGAAATTATATGATAGAAAAAACAGAGATGATGTTTAGTGGTACTACTTGGTGTTCCTTTTCACACTCTTCTAATGTGGTGGAGAGTTCGTGGACTCTTTGTTTAAGGTCTGCTGCTCCGTCCTCAGACTTCTTCACAGCAGCGGCTCTCTCTTTTACGGATTTCTTTAAATCTTCTATATTGAGAACAATCTGGCAACATTAAGTATGAAGTGTATAGGTCAGAAATAGCTGATAATCTATAACAGTTATGACAACAACAAAAAAACAATATAGTCCAGTCTCTAACCTTTTCAGCATTCTGTTTCTCTCCCAGAAGGGTATCTTCCTTATTATTAAGTTTAGATGACTCACGAGTAATTTCTTGAGACAGTGAATCCACTTTATCTGACAGAGTTTTTACTTCTCCCCCCATGCTAGCTTCCTTTGCCCGAGTGAGAGCTTTAATTTGTTTCTCAAAATCCTGTATGTCTTCCTGTGTCTTTACTGTTCCCTGGTCAATATAAGTGAGTTTGGCCTTCATTTCTCCAACTCCATGAACAGCATTGTCTCTAATCTTCTCAGCTTGAACATACTCAAAGGCAATACAGAATCTGCTTAGTCGATCTAGTTCAGCGTTGGCATTGGCCCACTGCATGTACTGTGACTTCTCTTTCCTCAACTTCTCCAAAGCCGGCAATATCTCATGATCGAGGAGGTTATTGATCTCATCAACCTTGGTTTGCTTTTTCTCAAGCGTTTTCAGTGCAGCCTCTTTCTTGTTTTCATACATTCTAGTTCCAGCAGCTTCTTCAAGCATAGATAAAATCTCGGGAGGTTTCATGTTTAAGACTTTTGTGATACGCCCTTGCATAATGAGAAAATGTGGATTGTTGACATTAAGCTGCACAGAGTGGAATAGATTCTGGACTTGACTTGGTTGTGCAAGCTTCCCATTTATCAAATACTTGTTCCGACCACCAACTACAATCTGATATAACAAAAGAGCCATTTCACCATAACCTTATAAACTTTTATATCACAAATGAATTTTGCTAATTGACTGATGTACAAATGTAATCCTAACAAAAAAAAATTATTTTAAAAATCCATGAATCTCTGTATCACTATCTTGACTTACTTGTCTAGTCACAGTTATCTCAGGATGATCCTCGTAGCCGAGAGGGCTTCTGTTTCTCTCGGAATTGTCAAATGTAACAGACACAGTGGCTTTGGTAATACCAGCTTGTCCTTGCTTGTAGACGAGCTCCTGTAGATTAGCAGCTCGAACTTGCTGAAGATTAGTGATACCCAAAACGAAACAGATGGAATCGAGGATGTTGGATTTGCCCGACCCATTCAGACCCGTTATCGCATTGAAATGAGGATCGAAACCAGAAACCACCGTCCTCGTCGCGTATGATTTGAAACCCTCCAGACATATCTCTTTTATATGCATCTTACACTCACAGTAGAGTAATGAAAAAAAACCCTAGAAGAACGCGAGAATTTAAGCAAAATATCGATAACTGGAATCGATGATAAAACCCAGAAACTCGATTACGAATTTGGAATCTAAAACCGAAGGTAAAGGAAATTGAAATGTTGTAAGGGAAGCAGAGACGAATTTGAAGTCATTTTCGATTTTAGATTTTAGATTTGGAATTTTGAGACGAGGGCATTTTCGATTTGGAATTAGAAAAAAAAGAGAGCGGGAAACTGAAATTTGAAATAAAGTTCGTAATCCTTCCAGATCATTCAGAAGGTTCTAATGGTTGGGTTTTAGATCTTCCTTTAGTTTGAAAGGGCCCGAAATTTCTTCCGTATCATATTCTTGTGGGAAACACAAACTATATGTGTGTATATATATATATATTGGTTTTTTGTCAAAGGTTAATTAAATTGACTAATGAAGGCAGAAACTATTAGCAACAACCCAAACAAAAAAAACACTCACGCAAATCATGTATTCATAGGCCCACCACGTAACTTGGCCTTAGGCAGTTAATAATTTCACTACAAACCGTCGCCACCCACTATTTTAACTGTTTAGAACCTTTCGAAAATGGGGAAAAAATCAAGTGGTCAAAAAAAAGATGAAGACGAAGACAAAAGCAAACACAATCTTGGAAAAAAAACTCGAAGAACTTGAATATTTGTTAGTAGAATCGGGTTCTATCAAAGGTGATCTTAAAGCATACCGGGAATTCAATCTCCGGTTTCTTTTCACGCAAACCCTTTTAACAGCGGAGATATCATCGGTTAAGGACGGTGAAGAAGACGAGATGCTGAAACTTCGTTGCATGGCCAAGAGATTAACCGAACTTGGAGAGGCTTTCAAGGAATTGACTGGTATCAACGTTGGTGGCGTTTTTGTCAATGTTGATGAAACCGGTTCGGTTTGCCCCTTGGTTGAATTGTTACAAGAAGAATACCAAGATGCGTCAGTAGAGGAGACGTTAGAGGATTCAGTGGCTAAGATAAAAATCGAGAAGATCAAGACGAGGCGGTTTAGGGGTTTGGTTAGTTTTGGTATTGTTGGTTTTGTTGCTGGTATGATAAGTTTCTATGGTTATCTTTGCGATCAAATGAACGAGAAAGCAAATTCTATCACTCCTACTTAATTTCGATAACAAATTTTTGTTGTTGACATTGAACTAATCGTTCTGATTATGGAAAATAGTGATTTAGAATGATTATTATTGTAATGGTCCTTTTTAATATCATTGATGGTTTTTGTAATTTTTTTCCTTTTAAGAGACACTGCCGAAAAAACGTAAGATTGTTTGGTATGGCTCACGTGGGATGAACTAGGCCCGACGTGCCATCTTTTACCACCGAAAGATTCTCTTGTCGACGTAATATTTCACCCGTTTCAAGGTCGTGTTCGTCCTTGTCGCACGTAATACTCGGTAGTATCTTCGATACTCACCGAACCGAACTGGTTAGCAAAACCAAATTTACACGACGGATACAGAACTTTTAGGTGAGATTAAATGTAAAACAATACGATTTTCTGTTATTTAATTGCACACTTGGTAAGCTACTAAGCTTAATAACTTTATTTCGAACTGGCATGAAAATGGCCCAACCGAATTTTTGGATTAAAAAATGTCAAATTTACCCATGAGGCCCACCGTTTTTTACCATTCTTGCTTTTTCCTTTTATTCTCACCATCCTTAAACTCAAGAATTTGTCTTCTTCCTATTCCTTAAATTTGAATCTTTGATGTCAAATTTTAAAAGCTCATTTATTCGTGAGCCATCATCACTATCAAATCCGAAAGAGGTCTATTATTTACACTGTCAAAGCTTATTTTAACTCGTGACCGGATTCACTGAGTTCACGAGAGCCACCGAGTCAAACACTTACGATCAGAAGGAGTCAGCCTCTTTACTCGGCTTTAGTGAGTGTATCTAATTATGCTGAGAAAAATAATAACGAGGATGGATTGAGGAAGAGATTGTGTCTCTTACCACACCAATCTTATCTCTTGTGTCTTTGTAGTGTGTTTCTGTTTATCAATTTTATGTAATCTCTTTGTGTTCTCAAACTTGTAGACTCTGTTTTATCAAATTGCTTATGTTTTGTTTCTGCTTTGTGTCTACTGTTTAGCAGCTACTCCATCATTAGAAATCACTATTAAATTTATATTTATGTATCTCATAAAGTTACACCAAAATAAATAAACAATTTCATATAAAATTATAATCAGCAATCGTTAAGAGATATATATATATATATATATATGATTTGCAATCAATAAGCATGAGCCTTCACGTTATGTATAGGCATGTGGTGAATCTACACACACGTTTTGAGGGTTGATATTACGTTTGTGTGTTTTGAGCCCAAGAGTAGAATGAGCATGGTGAAGAAGAAGAAGAGGCATTCATCGAAACCATTGTCGCTTGTTCTTCAGAGAGATGATGAAATGTTTCATTCGAAGAATTATCTGATGGATCTTTGTTAACTTCCTCTTCTTGGCTCATGATTAGCTGAGAAGCAACAAATTTGTCAAGAGTTTGCCAATCCATCACTTGATCATTATGATCATCATTGACTAGTGATCCTGATTGTTGATGATAATCAGTATTTGTGTTCATCATAATCATGTGATCATCATTAGTTATAACATGACCATGATCTCCTTCATCATCTCGTTGCATTAACGCTGTTGGTGTTGCGTTAATAGTGCTTAGTACGACACCATAAGGGTCTTGATCATTCTGATGTAATGATGATAGTGATGATGATGATGAGCCTTGAAACATTCTTGGACTCTCTAGTTCAGGAAGATGATAGTAACTACCATTAGCAACATCCATTTGCTGCGTAAACCAATTAGATTCTTGGCCTGATGATGACCCCATCATTGTTCTTGAATTGTTATAATTCATTGTCGGTAGCTTTTTCTTGAAAGCGCGACATACTACCCATCCTTCCTCGTGAGGTGGTCCATTTTCATCGGTCTCAAGACGGTATTCATGCATTATCCAATCGGATTTTTGACCATTCGGAGCCCGACCTTTGTAAAACACAAGAGTCTTCCTCATCCCAACAAGCTCTTGCTTTGAGTAAATGGCCTTGTCACGACCCGTTGCTTTCCAAAATCCCGAGCCCGTTGCTCTATTGGTTCGTGTCCCTGTTGGATACTTCTTGTCCTTGTGGCTAAAGAAATACCATTCCCTCTCTTCTCCTGTCCCTCTTCCGCATAACTCTATATAACCAAAAATAACATTATACTATAGAATGTGGGATAATTAGATATATAAGAAAACATTGGGATAATTAGAAACATCCGAAGTTTAATAACTGATGAACCCAAAATCGAAATCGAATGTTGGAATGCAAACGTACCTTGGATGTCCCATGGTTCGATTTTGTAGAGATCAACATCTTTGATAACATCAACTTGCATTCCCGGGAATGCAACTTTGTTCTTAAGATAATAGTCAACGAGTTCTTCATCGGTCGGATGGAATCGATAACCGGGAGGAATGTGTGAGAGACTCTCCATTTTACCTTTTTATATATTTTTTTTTCTACAATGTGGCAATTTGTAGCAAATACTTTATCATCGGTACATAGGAAAGACATGCATAGAATTAATATGAAATCAAGTTTTCAAGTAAGTCTATGTAAAAAAAGATTAAAGTAATAATGATTAAAGTTTATATTTGATCCATTTCATTATAACTTGTATTAAGGTTTATAGTGTGAAACTGAGATAGTTGGGATTAAACATACGATTTCGTAACATATTGAAAATCATAAATCGTACATGGTTCTATATACTGAAAGAAACTTACTTGAAATCTTCTTCTTTATGCAAGATTTATAAGAATATATTCGAGATTTTATCTTCTCTTCGTTCCTCGTAGATTCAGACAAAGAGACAAAAGCGTTTTGTCTTGTTTATGTTGAGATCATGAAAGACTTCGAGTATTCCGATTATGGCGGATTCTCTAGGCTTATATATACACATTTATATAAGTACATAAATGTAAACAGAGACGAAAAGTCTCGTGATGCAAAGGAAATGTGCTTTTTAATTTTTGTGAATTTTTTTTTTGCATACTTTATTAAGAGAAGATTCTATTTTGGATTTTGGAGGTCTTTAATTATAACGAAGCTATCACTGCCTTTCTCTCTCTACCTGAAGTGTTGCATAAGTTTTCACTTTCTATGTGTGTGTGTGATAGATAAGTAATGTGATCTTTTAGAACTATCTCTACCAACTATAGAATGCGACAGTTTTCAAATATACTAATTCCCTTAAATTATATATATATATATCTAAACAAATTAACTAGTTATAGGCTTATAATAGCTAAGCGTTTAAAGGGCCGCAATTGTCACATTTATGGTTTGGGTGTTCATACCGCGAAAAATAATTGCAATATTGCACATATTAAGAATACTATGAAATCTAGGGGGAAAAAAGAATACTATGAAATCGAAATTGTTATTCCTCGTGGTTACACATGTATTTATATTTTATACACAATAACTTGATAGAGATCGACCTAAACCTAGATAGAAGATAAATAGAAACCTAATACGGAACTGTACTAGTTATTCTTCGTTGATGTTACATCGAAGTCTCAAACATCACTCACTACCCTTAGTTGTTAGATTCAACTTAATAATCGCTACTTTTTTAAATTGATCGTCATATAGCAATATAATACCCGATGGTCGTGTTATTTATTAGATTCGTTTGGTGAAATTGATACGCATGTTCTTTTCGAAACCTTTAAGAAAACAATATGTTTTGTTTTAATATGCCTTAACTAGTCATGATGGTTATATATTATGTTTACATGAACATACATCGTTAAGCTTGGAAGACATTAGTTGATTTAGTAGTTACGTAAAAAGTACATAAACACTTACAAATATTAAAACTAATTATCTTTAATTAATAGTTGTATAAAACGAAAAGGTTTTTTTGTACATATGTACATTTTTAGAACTAATTAAATAGTTAGATTCCGCTGGATCTTAACTTAGGGAAATTTGAATGTTTATTGCTTTTTAAAACGATTAGAGTAGTCGAACAATATTGGGAATTAGACGTATAATTATTCATATAAAACTTTCAGATGATTCAGTCATGAACAAACGTAAGACATTTTTCTAGAGTAATATTGTGATGATTGCTTAAAAATCTAATATCAAAACTACCAGTTGTTCTTATTGAAACTTTACTTTTTATATTTTTGCACCATAAAGATAACTTACATATATTTTTCGTTTCTTTCTAGTGTTTATTAGATATTAATGAATAATGAGTAATCAAACTATCGAGAAATAAATTACCAGTCGTTACTCTAAAGAGGGGTGCATCACATCATACATTTTTCGGCGAGTTAACTTAAAGTTCTGTAATATTTGTACTACATGATATGATTATGAAGTGTTTTATTTTATTTTTATTACATAAACGTCTAAGAGAATATATTATTTTCTTTTAATAGATGAAATTTTAGAGAACATAAAAAATAGGCTTTTAACAAAAAAAAGAAAAAAAACAGGGAAGTTAACTAGACAGAAAACAGTTAATTGATTAAAAATCAGAAATAAAATAACGTGGCGTAACATGAGTGGTTACGTAATAACACAGGGAACATCATCGCCACGAAAAAGCTCTTATCGCCTTCGGTGCTGGCCCCACTTTTCTTCTTTTAGTCCCCACCAAAGTTCTCATTTCTTCTCTGTTCGACTCCTTTAACTTGCATCCAAATTCTCCATTTGCTTCATACTATTAATTTTGTACATTTCCACACCGTTTAATATAGCATTTTCCAGAAACTATAATAAACTCCCGTATTTGAAGACAACAACTACTTTCATATTTCCACCACTTTTACGGAGGAATTAAGGTGTGTGCTTAGAGTTTGAAATATGCTACTTTACTAATTTTAGATAGATAATGATATATAAGAACATATGGTTTTTTTGTTAAGCCTAAAGAACAAATGTTTTTACGAAGAAATTAAAAACAACTAATTTCGGAAATTTGATTTTTCGGATAAGGTTAATAATAACGTAGAATAACATATATAATATTGACTTCTTTAGAAAACCGGATAGTTTAGATCATTCTCTAAGCAAATTACGTATTATGGCCGGCCGATTAATATTCTTGATACTGTATTATGTACTCATATCACATGGTCCACATTGGTCTTTTATTCAACAAAACTTGATCCGTAATCTCAATCAGAATAATTTGTGTTTTCTCATTTTTCTTTGTTCATTCGATTAACTTGTTGTGGTCATACACATCACATTCAGGTCAATCTATACCACACTAGTTAAATTTTCGTTCGATGCGGACTTATTCGTGGTTTCGTCTAACTATATAATAAGTATCGTTTTTCAGTCATGTTATTTTCTGGCTATATATATGTTTTATCTTTTCGATTAAACTTTGTGGTTCTAAGTCGATAAATTTATTCTTGAAGCTAAGAGAGGAAGGATGAGAGACATTAGTTAGAGATCATATGGATCATTAGATTCTATATATAGTGAAATATTATGACCTAACGCTAGAACTTATATTTTTTCTGTTTTCCTTTCTTTTGTTGGCGGCATGTTTCTTTTTCCCTTATGTCTGCGACTGTGCCTCTGCGATATTGCTATTGATAAAATAAAATAAAATAAAAAGGTGGTTCTTAAGCTGTACGCTTCTATCTCCAATTCTCCACTTGCAAACACTATGATTATGCCTGCAAATTCTATATCATTTTAGTATGGTCTATAAAATATGTATCCATATATCTTCATGATGTACGTACAACAGATAAATGTCTCATTTATATATGGTGGTATTTAGTATTAAGTTATTTGTGGCCTCTGGCCTATATCTCTATGCATACAAATAGTTTTGATGAAAATGCTACTTTATATTTGAAAACCAAATTTTCGTCTATTTTGATTCATCTCATTGGAAGATGGGACCCACAACCGACTGTGTTCGAGTACATTGATACGTTTTGCATTCAGGAAACTAAGAAAGTGACACTTAGTCCAAACCATCATAGCACAAGTTTCCTTTGCCCAAACCGAACTTGAAGAGCAACCGGTTAAGCTGGTTTGTTTCTAACCTGTAAAGTTACGCTTATGGTATCTTCTGGTTGAAGCCGCTGGGCTGGTCCCACTATAAAGTATATGATTGGAATCGTGAGTCCGGCGTGGTCCTAGCCACTGTCAAGTCAGCCATTGCCAACGAACCACCGTTCTTTCCGGTCTAATGAGTAATGAGTGGGCCATAGGGGGTCCGCTATCATTTTGTGGGTCCCAAGTTAATGGGGTACACGTGAAGCTCGTGCAAGTGTGTGTTCACTGACTTATGCATCTTTCTTTTTTTCCCATCTTTCACTGACTTATTCATCTATTGACACCAATTTGTATTTCATTGGACGATATATACTCTTTTAAAAAACATTTTCATTGGACTATGCATAGTCCACATCACACATGTATGCATAATATATCTGTTCCGAGATATCTGAATGCCGCAGATAAGAATGAAAAGATTGTTTATCATTTTACTGATGGGAGATTAAGTATTTTGTTTGCTGCGCTAGTCTGAACGAGTATGCGAAAAGAAGAAATTACCAATAATTAAAAGTACGAGAAGCCAAGTAGAGTGGAATCAAAATCTTTTTTTTTCACTGAGTGTTGTTATAAAATAGGTGGATTGAAACGTTGACAAATGCTTGGAAGTTTGATTAGTCGCAAACAATTATAATTAGATCTTCCAAAGAAAATCAAATGAGGAAGAGAAATGATGATGAGGTGTAAATTTATACAATTTAACGAAAAATTATTGGTTGATTGTGGTGGAGTTGTGAAAATCATTCGTCTACCAAAATGTTTTCATGGTCATATAAGCCTATCAGGGTATGACGACCAAAAAATACAAATCATAGGGAACATTATAATCATTTATATGGAAAACGTACGATTTGTATATAACAGGACTTTTGAAGAGTTTAGGCTTGTCTTACTAAAGCAATTCATAATATATTATATAATAGAAAAAATTAGATCTTCAAGTATGTTAGATTAGGCATGAGTGACCCTTTATTCGAGTGTATTGATTATACTTTTTTTGCAATGCAACGTTGGCATGATATTACTTATTGGTTTTCCTTCAATAAGCGTATTATTGACATGCATGAAATAGCATAATTATAAAGGAAACTATTGCAGCAATTTTGTTTGGGTGACCTGTTTTTCTTTTATTTGTGAGCTTCAAACCAATCAAAGTTTATATCTTTAAGTACAAGAGAGTAGAAACAAAACTAAATTATATTTAATTTTGTTTTGAAAATATATAAAATCACCCGTGCACAAGAGTTGTAGCTAACGTAATTATTAAAAAATAAGCTCAACTGTAAATAATTACCAAAAAAATAATGATGCCCTTTTCCTAGTGCTAAATATATATAAGCACTTTGTGAATACGTTTCCTCCGGAAATTGTCAACGTTCCACCTAATGCTAAATTATTAGGGATAAATCCTTCGTTTTCTTATTAAGTATTGTTTTAGAGTCACCTCTTATGGTTAATAATAACGAGAATCATAGCTATTAATCATATGACTACGAAATTAGAACAAATAAAGGGCGCGAATGATTGTATCTCATTTTGATTTGTCATTTATATGGGATGACTTGTCCTAATTGTTTATTTATTATTCACACGCAGTTGTTAAAAAAAAAAAATCAAGACAAATATATATGAATAGTGTCTCCGTAACTTAACTTAAAAAACGATAGTGTGTATTTGTGTGTAATGTGAATTATAAAAGACAAAAATAAAAGAAGGAAAAGTGTGAATTGTATATACATTATAGATGGGCCTATGGAAAGGTTATGAGTTGGGCTTAAGTTAACTTTTTAATTACCAATTTAATCATCGGGTCCATTTACGACGGTAAAATCAGGTTTAATATATTCTCATAAGTCTGTCTGATGACCGAATTTACCGGTTCAAAAATGTAAACCAAAGCGTAAGACAAAAGACGCGAATTGTCAGAGACGACGACGACGACGAAGGTTTTAGGACCTTACCCGCGCTTTGCCAGTCGTCATTCTACTTCAATAGAACCCAAATTTATTCATTCTTTTCGCTTATTCTTTTCAAAGTCTTTACCTTTGTTTACTGTCTATATCAAAGTACGTTGCTTTGTTTCGATTCTGCCACTGGAGAATTCATGAAATCGAAAAAACCTGGAGAGGCTTTCAATTGAGAAACCCTGAGATTTACTTGGGGTTTTAGACAATGTTAAAGGCCAAAGCTTTATGTTATCGCTTTTTGAAATCCAGAAAGGCTACAACTTGCGCTGTTTTGTCTGAA
This sequence comes from Nasturtium officinale, assembly GCA_963854855.1. Classification (NCBI taxonomy): domain Eukaryota; kingdom Viridiplantae; phylum Streptophyta; class Magnoliopsida; order Brassicales; family Brassicaceae; genus Nasturtium; species Nasturtium officinale. The sequence continues at coordinate 1,822,399 of OY978513.1, forward strand.
CCATCTTCCTCCACTTCAGCCGCCGTCTCCACCGTTTCGGGTGACCACCGGTCTCGATGTTTGTCGTTGATAGTCAAACTTGGTCGGAGAGGTCTTGTAAACTCTGCTCGGGAAGTGACTCGTCGTGTTATCGATGGTTGTTCTTCGATTTCAGAAGTAGCTTTAGTTGCTGATTTTGCAGTCAACAATGGAATAGAACTAGATTCGTGTTGCTGCGGCGCATTGATAAGGAAGCTTACGGAGATGGGTCAGCCTGGATTAGCTGAAACTTTTTACAATCAATGTGTAATTGGAAATGGTATTGTTCCTGATTTGTCAGTTTTAGATTCAATGGTTTTTTGTATGGTTAAGTTAAGAAGATTTGATGAAGCTAGAGCTCATTTAGATAGAATTATAGCTTCTGGTTATGTTCCTAGTAGAAACGCTTCTAGCTTAGTAGTTGATGAGCTTTGTAATCAAGATCGATTTCTCGAGGCTTTTTATTGCTTTGAACAAGTTAGAAAGAGCGGCAGTGGTTTATGGCTTTGGTGTTGTAAGAGATTGTATAAGGGATTGTGCAGTCATGGTCACTTGGATGAAGCAATTGGGATGTTAGATACTCTGTGTGAGATGACGAGAATGCCTCTGCCAATCAATCTATATAAGTCTCTCTTTTATGGGTTTTGTAGAAGAGGATGTGCTGCTGAAGCAGAGGCTCTTTTTGATCATATGGAAGCTGACGGCTATTTTGTAGATAAGGTTATGTACACTTGTTTGATGAAAGAATATTGCAAGGACAATAATATGACAATGGCGAGGCGGCTTTACTTGCGGATGGTCGAGAAATATTGTGAGCTTGATCCTTGTATTCTCAACACTTTGATCCATGGTTTCGTGAAGTTGGGTATGCTCGATAAAGGGAGGGTAATGTTTAGTCAAATGATAAAAAAGGGTGTGCGCTCGAATGTTTTCACATACCACATAATGATTGGTAGTTACTGCAAGGAAGGGAATGTAGATTATGCTTTGAGGCTTTTCGAGAACAACAGGGGGGTCGAAGATATATCCCGCAATGTGCATTGTTATACAAATATTATATCCGGGTTTTACAAGAAAGGCGGATTCAATAAAGCTGTTGACTTGTTGATGAGGATGTTAGACAATGGGATTGTTCCGGACCATATTACTTACTTTGTTCTCTTGAAGATGCTCCCGAAATGCCATGAACTTAAGTATGCTATGGTTATCTTACAAGCAATTTTTGATAACGGATGTAAGATTGATCCACCGGTTGTGGATGATCTTGGAAATATTGAAGTAAAGGTTGAGTCTTTGCTTGTGGAGATTGCTAGAAAAGATGTGAACCTAGCTGCTGTGGGACTAGCCATTGTCACAACTGCTTTGTGTTCGCAAAGAAATTCTACCGCTGCTTTATCTCGTATCAAAAAAATGGTCAATCTTGGATGCACACCCTTACCCTTTTCATACAATTCAGTGATTAAATGTCTATTTCAGGAAGGCAACATCGAGGATTTGGGGTCTTTAGTCAATCTTATCCAAGAATTGAACTTTGTCCCGGATATTGATACCTATCTGATAGTGGTAAATGAGTTATGCAAGAATAATGACAGAGACACTGCATTTGCTGTTATAGATGTAATGGAGGAGCTTGGATTGAAACCAACCGTTGCTATTTACAGTTCGATTATTGGTTCTCTTGGAAGACAGGGAAGAGTTGTTGAAGCAGAAGAGACCTTTGCCAAGATGCTTGAGTCTGGGATTCAACCTGATGAGATTGCTTACATGATTATGATCAATGCTTATGCAAGAAATGGGAGGATTGATGAAGCAAATGAGTTAGTTGAAGAAGTCGTCAAACATTTTGTTCGTCCTAGCTCTTTTACTTACACGGTATTGATCAGCGGGTTTGTGAAAACAGGTATGATTGAGAAAGGATGTCAGTATCTCGATAAGATGCTCGAAGATGGTTTGTCTCCAAACGTAGTGCTGTATACTTCGCTCATCGGTCATTTCCTTAAGAAGGGAGATATAAAATTTTCTTTTACATTGTTCAGTTTAATGGGAGAAACCAAGATTAAACATGACCACATCGCATACATCACACTGCTTAGCGGTTTATGGAGAGCTATGGAACGAAAGAGGAAGAGGCAAGTTAATGTTGAGCCGGGGAAAGAAAAGCTTCTTGAACGTCTTCTTCACACGAAGCCTATAGTATCAATCTCCTCTTCTTTAGGCAACTATGGATCAAAAAGCTTTGCAATGGAAGTAATTGGGAAAGTGAAAAAGACTATAATCCCCAATTTATACCTACACAACGCGATTATAACCGGATATTGCACTGCAGGAAGGCTCGATGAAGCTTATAACCATCTCGAATCAATGCAAAAGGAGGGAATTGTTCCAAATCAGGTAACTTGTACTATTCTGATGAAATCTCATATCGAAGCAGGGGATATCGAATCTGCCATAGATTTGTTCGAGGAAACAGATTGTGAGCCAGATCAAGTTATGTATAGTACTCTCCTTAAGGGTCTCTGTGAGAGTGAAAGACCTGTTGATGCATTGGCTCTCATGTTAGAAATGCAGAAGAAAGGGATTAATCCGAATAAAGACTCTTATGAGAGACTGCTTCATTGTCTCTGTTACTATAGATTGACCATGGAAGCGGTTAAAGTGGTTAAAGACATGGCTGCTCTTGATTCATGGCCTCGTTCTATTAACCACACTTGGTTGATTTATATTTTGTGTGAAGAGAAGAAATTGAGAGAGGCTCGTGCTTTGTTTGCTATTATGGTTCAATCTGGGAGATCTTTATTGAATTGTACTAAACCGGATTTGTTTAAAATGCTTGACCAGAATTAACAACTTTAGTTTTGTTTTGTTTTGTTTTTATTACACTATATTGTAAATGGCATGTAAATGTAAAGTAGAACAATGAATGTAGTAAACCTTAAAAATAGAGAAACAGTTTTGAATTGTGAAGTGTGTAAGAATCTAACAACTGTACGCATGGGGAAATGATTGGAAAGCATTTAAAGTGGGGAAATGATGCATGCATGTATAATTATTGTATAGAAAAAAACATATTAAATGTTTGTTCGAAAATCTTTAAAATTCAACATTCGTGAAACTCTATTTGTTACAAATTGATTCTGGAATCTTAAAAGACGAACACAGACATCACATTATGATTACACACAAAATCATCAGGAAAATCAATAAAAAACAAACTAAAAATAATAATCTCAATCTCTTTAGCCATGAATAGAAGCAAAGTGATTGATCAAAGCCAAAGCATTACTCGTTAAATGGGCAATACCCAAAATCCTTCCTCTCACCAAAACCTTAACCTTCCCGTTCATGTCGTCTCCTTCAAACCCGTCCATACATGTGTTCTCATATGTCAAAGCCGCACTGACCCAAGTCTGTATATCGCTCATGTAAACCTCATAGTTCGAGCCACTTAGCTGACACATCTCCCCAATCGATTTCCTAAGCTCCTCCAACGTGTCACCTAACACCTCGACGCAGTCTCTCATGGCCGCGATTTCTCTCGGCTTGAGCCGAATATTCGAGAGACGCACCATCATTACGGACGTGGCTTTAGCCGAGGCTAGTGTGATGTTGAGAGCTGCGTGGGCCATGAGTTTGGGGCTGGTTTGAATGAGACTGGCTTGGTTTGAGAGTGAGGCGAAGCAGAGTCTTGGGTATGTTGTGAAAGTGCATGATGATTTTACGAACTCTGTGTTTGTTGTTGTTCCATGTACCAACTTGACTGTGGTTATTATTATGATTACGATAAGAAACGTGAGAAAGTGATAATTAAATCTAAAAGATTCACTCATTTTTTAATTGATATTATGAGTTTTTATGAGATTGTGATGATAATAGGTTTTATAGTTATATAGAGAGAAACAAGATGATATTTTAAACTTATAAATTAGTTTAATACGCAAGTTGGAATGTACATGAATGAAGATATTTTAAAAGAAAAAATATACGAAATATCTAAAGATACAAAATATCTAACATGTGAAACCAACACGGATAAGACACTGGTCGTGTGGGGTTAGTAAATCTGTTTTAAGCTAAACATAATCATTTGTTAAATTAAGCATTAACTGCATTTTTGATTTTTGAATGAGTCCTCTTTGATTGGTTGATAAATCATTCTCATGATGGGCACTTCGTGGGCTCTTCTAGATTACAAATAGAGTCGACTAGTTGATATCTGACGGTTCTCGAATTGAATTATTTTCTCTAGTATACCACATGTATATTTTTCTATATTCTGTACAATGTTAATTATAGGGCTCGCCTATACGAAACTACAAGGCTCGACTATTTTAAATGTAAATGATTCCGTTTATATTTATTAGTTAACGTCTTATGATTATGTACTCAAAAGTGATAGTAATGTTTTAATTATTTGACATATGTTCTTGCAACATGGCATCGCAAATACGAACACGCAAATAAAGTGAATGCTTAAACATATCAGAAGAGTTGTATCTGAAACGGTAAAACCAAACATTTGATAAAAATAAATCTTAAATTATAAAAATCATGATCAGTAAAAGAAAAAAACTAAAACTAAGATTGAATCAGTACAAGATGTCGATCGTTAAAAAACAAAAAAAAAAGAGATGTCAATAGTGGAAACCCAACGGTGGACGTAATGTAAAAGCCAAAACATTTAATAAAGGCTGGTATCGTCCCTATAATCAACGCAGCTGCATGTGCTTCGGTCATTTTCAATTTTTCTAATTTGCACAAATCATAGTGTCCAAATATCCGGATTTATCCTAACTTTGATACTATTATAAACACTTGAATATTTAAGCAGTAGTAAGATGTGAAGTGTCAAGTTGTATTGTGAAGGGAACATAGCTCTCATTTTGTTAGATTGTTCAATAGTAGAAGATGCCTTTTAGTTCCCATTAACGTAAACAGGGCAAATTCTTATCCTTGCAATCTATTTATTTTTTAATAAATAAATGGTTTTGTTGTTAGGTTACAATTTCATTTCCCGATCTCACGTCATTTATCTGTAAAACAAAACTATATTTTGGAAAATATCTAAGCTTCGTTCAAATAACATGGTACAAAATTTCTAACAAAAATACTGTTAAATGTGCTTCTGAACCAAAAAAAAAAAAAGTTGAATCTATATATTAGAATGGGCTTAGAGGCCCAAAATGGTTTCAAAGGAGAGTTGCCTCTAAATGGCCAATATACGTAATATGTATATGATATATGACAGAGAAGATAAGCTAGCATACGTGTATACGATATACATATATGTGTATGTATGAGTTTATACGATATGATCGTATATAAACGATTGGTAGAGAACGACTAAAAAATCGTGAGGACATGGACCAAACGCAAGCAGTTATGAGATGTTTGCACATTGCATTAGAAAAAGTCATATAATAAACGGACATCCCACGTGGTTTAGCCGAAGAATATGTACTACTTCTAACTTCAATATCCATTCGTTTATTCTTTTTTAGTTTAGCAAAAATAAATATCTTCAAACACTAATATTTTATCTACAATTTAACATTTGATATCTATATTTCAGCAAATTATCTGATTAATCCCGGAAAGGTACACATTTCTTGGCCAAAAAAAGACCAAACTCAACACATGACCGAAGGCCAAACAACCAAATGGTTCACGAGCAATAAGTTAAAAACCAAAGTGACTTTTTAACCCAGACCACCATCTTACCACGCACATATTTCAACTAATATTGTTGTGAGGTCAATGTTTTCAAATAGTTATGTGGATACTCGTTAGCTAATCACACACCATCTTTCTTTCTTTTTCTTTTGGGTTTGAACTTTACACTCTTATCTTCACTTTCTCTTTTTTTTTGGTCTTCGGAAAATGTTGATGTAAAAGCATAAAAAAGTGTGCCCAACTTGCCACAAGGAAAGTAGGAAACTATAATGGTGTGAAATGGACTTCTCAAACATACGTGCCAACTTGTGAAAATTTTATAATATTTAGCCTTTTAAGGAAATTAACTGTATAAATCTTCCATTTGTTTAGTAAATTCATCCAAAAAAAACTTTTCTCTCAAAATACACATGATCACACTAAATCATTCAAGAAACAACAACGAAAACTAACAAGATCGAAAAATATATATCACATCAAACTCATAGCGAGACATTACATTATCTATATGTATATATTATAGGACAAAACTATTTATAAAAAGATAATTTATAATTAGTACTGTTTAGCAAAGGCATTAATCAAGGACAAAGCATTGCTGGTTTCGTGGCCCACGTTAGCGATTCTAGCCCGAACAGAGTTCTTGATCCGTCCATCCATAAACCGACCCGCGAATCCGTCGGAGCAAGTGTTCTCATCGGTCAAAGCCGCACTAGTCCAAGTCTGAGCGTTACTCATGTGAAACGAAAACTGCTCTTGACCTTTGGCATTTCCACAAAGCTTCAGTTCTTGGACAGACTTGGTCAAACGATCAACGGTATCACCGATCTCCTCAACGCAGTCCTGGATGGCTTCAACCTCGCGCTTCGTCAGGCTCTTAAAACGTGTCAGACGCGAGACGAAGAGCTTTGTCGATTGGGCTCGGCTCAGTGTCACGGCTAGAGCAGTCTCGGCTAAACGTTTAGGGCTAGTCTGTATGTCATTTGCGTAAACGGAGAGTGAGTGTACACACACGGCTGGGTATGTGGTGGTTTTGCAAGATGATTGGATGAAGTTTAAGGCTTTTTTGGAAGCTCCGGCTTGTGAGGCTGCGGTGGCCGCCGTGAGCTCTGGCGAGAAGAGGTATGAGACTGAGAGGATAAGAAAGAGAAAATGTTTGGCCATTGGGGGTTTTATCTGTGAGAGAGAGAGAGAGATTGGGTACAATTTGTAATTTTGGTGTTGGAGAGATAATTGATTGTGTGAAGAGGAAAGAGCTGGAGTTGAATGTATTTATAGTCGGTTCAATTCGTTTAGTGATTCTACTATCGGTAACATGCAGTGCAATATTGATTTTTATTTTTTTTTTAAACTTTATTTATATATGCTAAAGACGCGGTGGAATCAGAGAAAATGGGAAAATATAAGTCAATTGTGTCATTAACTTAATTGAATCAACCAAAAAAACAATATAGTATTTTAATAGGGTTGAATGTATTTTAAATTCAAACTAAAATCTAATGTTATTTAATAATGTTTTTGTTGAATTATATTATAGTATACTATTATTTGGTTTAGTTGTATATTTGTATTTGAATTAAAATATATTTTATCATCTAAACATGTATAAACAAAATACCACTATTTTACCAAATATTTCAAAATATATCTCTAATTAAAACATATTGAAAACTTAATTGAATAACATTATCGTGAAATATGTAACTATTTTTTTCAATCTACCGTAGCATGTGCGACCTATTAGAGTGTAGAAACGTTATGTTAAGGCAGGGGTCGATTATTAGTTATAACGTTACTTACCCGAATAATTTTCATATCCTCGTTTTTTTCCATTCAAAATTGGTGCAGGGTCCACACTCAACGTCGGTCCAAATCATAACGTGAAATATCAATGCATATTGTTAAACATAATCGGATCCGTTGAGTTATAAACATTTGTCGTTTTATTCGAATCAAGACGGGAACGTAACTAGAGACAAAGGAATTGCGCCAATCAAGCCGTAATATAATACTAATATTAAGGAAATAATGGGTATTAGATTTGGACATTAACATCGTCACATCAAACATCAGATGCGGTCATTAATAACTCTTCCAATGATCACATTAATCTTTTAATGTTCAAATGAAGGTTAGGTAATAAAATTAGGCTACTAATTTATCCAGTGACAGCAATTAACAAAGTCACCCCACCGACCAAATTATATTTTTTTTTCCCAATCCCACCTCTTAACATTGTAATCGTACTTTAGTTATTTTACAAAGGAAAGGAAAACGTTCCTATCTGACAATAGAAATGTAACCAGATCGAACATATTTTACAAGTTTCATAATATTTAAACATATATTTAGCTTGTATGTGCTTTGATGCTCTAAGATATCGGATATGATCATTCTAAAATCTAAAGCATGATTCAATATTGTTCTTCAAGTATATTAACTTATTTTATCATTTAATTACAGAGATTAAGTATGGTGAATAAGAATGAATAGAAGTGATAATGTAGGATAAATAATGAGTACGATTATTAAAAAAATTTAAAAAGAATAGATACGAAGTATATAAATTGAAACGGGAACTTATAGCTTACCGACATAACTAGACTGTTGTTTACACTACCGTACGGATCATTCACAGTAGTTGGCCTGCGTGTTTATTAAAGTATGATTTTTTGGACTAAAATACATGAAGCCTTTTGAATATTTAGCGTCACTAAAGTAATTTATTTGATGGTCGTTGGAATAAATTATTATTTGGGTGGGTCCTTCACTGTCGTATCAAATAAAAAGATTGGTCTAATTTGAAGTTGAGAAAATAATTGAGGGAAGAGGAAGACACCGACGATGAGAATGAAAAGAAGGAATCCCACAAAATAAGGCATAATAAAATACAAATAACTAACTAAACTCAAGTTATCGGTGAACGTAAATTACTTGGTCAAAAGTACTGTCGTACCACCTTCTCCGCGTAATGCCATATCATATATCGTTGTTTATGTTGATGTATTTAACTGTGGAATCAAGAGACTAAGAATCAACTCTTCTTTTAGATTAATCAAAAAATAGCCAGCCTGCTTGTTAGTGTATACACTATTTACTTTCGTACGGATTTTTTTCCGTTGAAATATTTTCCCATTCCTTTATATATATATTGATGCATTGTCAAAAAAGTTGCAGGTTCTTGAAGAGTATGGACTCGATGATCGATCGGCTTTATAACAAGGAGTACAAAAACATTTTGCGAATCGAATCCGTATGAAAAGTGATAACACTTAAATTTGCAGAAACATCCTAATTCATATTGGAAACCAGTCTTACTTGTTAACAAAAGTTCTGACGGTTGCTTTATAAATAAACACTACAAAATGGTAAATTTAAATGTTAGTATGAAATTGCCCTTCCTAAAAATATATGTTTTGATGGTTTAAATCTGCCGGCAGGCTCGTACTAAGATGGGCTAAATCATTGCTTAAGACTACATAAAAAATTTCATAATTTTAAGGCCAAATTTTTGTATTTTTCAAATAAAATATAAAAAGGGCCACAAATCTTTTTTTTTTGGCTTTGGGTAACAGATTATGTTAGACCGGGCAGCGAACTATTTAACAAAATAAAACATGTCAACAACTTTGTACAATCTTTGAATAGTAGTTGTGCTGTATATACAGTATATGTTTGGAAAAATAAAGTATATGTTTGAAAAGACGGCCCAAAATGAATGTTACGGCCTAAATGTTCTCAGTGAAGCCCGATTATAATTCTCGGTTTATACGGCTATCTCATGTCTTCTGGTGTGCAAATCTTTTTTTTTTGTTGTTGTTGTTGTTGTTACTTGTTAGTGTGCAATTTTTTGATTGTTTGTTGTTTTTATTTATGTGAACGAAGCAGTTGGTCCAACCCTCCAGCTATTCGTCAAATCGTTAGTGAACACGTCGACCGATGGTTCGCAGCCCTGAAGGGTTCGGAACAGGCTATTCCTCAGGTGTGAGACGAAGAGCTTCGTGGATAGGACTTGCTTCATACTCACGGCTATAGCGGATTCCACGAGGCGTCGAGGACTTGTTTGAATCGTATTGGGATCGGGACGTTGTGGTTTTGCAAGAGGATTGAATGAAGTTTAGTGCTTTCTTGTAAATTTATAATGCATGATCATATCATAAGAGATATGAGATAACATCCTAAAACAATTCCTCTCGAATGAGGTGCAGAGACGTCTACTGGAAAATGTTTAATTAAGAAACCATTTCTCAATTTACCATTTTAAATAACATTATTTCTGTTTGTTTAACTTTAAAGAGAAATCCCATGTTCTTTTTCTCTATTGCAAGATTTGTTTTATGAAGTCTCATTTTCTTGTCATGATCAAAACGTAAGCAGCATGATCTTCTTTTATTTATTTTTAAAACATGTGGAATAAAATAACATTTGAAATTAGAGAAACAAGAAGATAGTACATTGTTTTATTCACGTATATATGTCTAATATATATATGTATGTATATTCATTTATTTTCGTATAAGCCATTACTAAGAGTAGATGATACTATTATTGTACATATAAAATGCAAACAAATTGAACGGTAAAGCTAACAGTGATATGAGGTAGACACAATTATACGAAGTTTTTTTTTTTTTTTTTTTTTTTGAAAATTCACAATTATACGAAGTTTATAGCTATTACGTCAAAGTACTTTAATCACTAGGTAACAAAGTGTTGAAATTGATTTTTTTTTTTAACATTTTGAACACAATATACAGACAGTAACTTATTGACACAATCCACAAAACGTCACAAGATTTCCAAAAATAAAAATAAAAAATCGGATCGAGTTTTCTACCCTTACAGTTAAATATATTATTTGAAATAATAATAACAACTATTGTTAATCTTAAGCATCCTAAAAAAGGGGCAAGAAACTCCATACGTGTGTATGTATATATAGTTAGTTAGTTGAGATAAGCTTGGTTACCACTTTTTTTTTTTTTGCTGATTTATTTTGTTTCCATTTTCCAGTCTAGCTAATTTAGTTTCATGATTTTCAAATATAGTAAAGTTTAAATTGACAAAAACGAAGTTTAAAAATATATATATATATATATATATAATAATGGGTGGTCGTAAACCATGTTGTGATGAGGTGGGATTGAGAAAGGGACCATGGGCAGCGGAGGAAGATGGGAAACTAGTTGATTTCTTAAGGACACGTGGCAGCTGCGGTGGTGGAGTTGGAGGATGGTGCTGGAGGGACGTGCCTAAACTGGCGGGTCTAAGGCGGTGCGGAAAAAGTTGCCGTCTCCGGTGGACTAATTATCTCCGGCCAGATCTTAAGAGAGGTGTTTTTACTGAAGAGGAAATCCAACTAGTCATTCATCTTCATGCTTGCCTTGGCAATAGGTTTTTTTTTCTCCTTCATCTAATAATTAATTTTCATCACTTACAGCAAAAAATTATTTTATTGATGATTACATTATAGATTATGATTTGAGTATAACGTAACATTGGTAAATCATCAATTCTTCTTATTCAAAATTAATTGACAAGAGATTGATTTGCCGATGTTACCTTTGATATTTCACTTTTAATGATGGAAATGTATTAAATTTTGGTTATATATATATAGATGGTCGAAGATTGCACTAGAATTACCGGGAAGAACAGACAACGATATAAAAAATTATTGGAACACTCATATAAAGAGGAAGCTTATAAGAATGGGTATTGATCCATACACACATCGTCCGTTTGACCAACAAAAAGTCAACGAGGACCAGAAAATGTTGGTCAACGGTCCAAAACCTCCTTGCGAGCCAGAGGCATCTGTGGTTTTGCAGAATAACACGTCAGGAGTTTTATCAGAAAATCTAAACCAGTTGGCTGACGTGGACGGTGATGAACAGCCTTGGAGCTTTCTCATGGAAAATGAGGGAGGAGGAGGTGGTGGTGGTGACGCCGGAGAGCTTACGAGGCTATTATCCGGAGACATTACGTCATCTTGTTCTTCTTCATCATCGTTGTGGTTGAAGTATGGAGATTTCGGATACGAAGATTTAGAACTTGGATGTTTCGATGATTAGAGATCCAAGTAATGTTTATTTAGGCCGTAGGTTTAATTACTGCAAGCTTCATTGACTTCATTAGAAACTCATAGAATTATGAGTAGTTGGGCCAATATGACGAATAAAAAATTAGTATATTTCCAATTTTCTAATCAATAATATAACATGCTCACCACTTTTAATGTTCATAGTCTCCAACTATCCACAGATTTACATTTGGAACTTACAGATGAATTTTAGAGCTCAAGTTGGAAAATGGAAATATAATAAAACAGAGAATACAGAATACACATATTATAATGGTAAATTCAAGAATTTTATATTTATTTCTTAAGATCTTGTAAATTCAAGAAATTTCTGTGATTAGTAATTACATAAAATATCATACTCAAATCTCTGTAGCTCTTTTGCTTCCTAGCTATGCTATGTCTCCAAGTTATTATTACTTTCTTATATTCTTTTCAGAACAATGACTGGCTTCAACGGACCAATCAGCTATTGAGGTTAGATGATGATCACACATATTATTCATCATGTTTTGGGTCGAGGGGCTGAGGTGTTCGAAGCTTCTGTTGATTCCTTGGCGTTCTTTAGGACAAGATCATAGTTAATAGAAGCCAATTGTGAGAGGTTCTGATAACATGAAACCATTGTAAAAAGGATTAAGTACCTCAAAGGAACACATATTTCACAGCAAAAAAAAGATTTGGGGATAATGTAACTGACCTTGAAAGAAAAATTGCTGAAGGAATACTTCACAGCAAGATTTGGTCCATTTCCAAATTCTGCTAAGCTACCACACTCATCACCCTGTTTTACAACATAAACACTTACTAATTCTGTGAAAGTTTCAGATGATCACACTAAATTTGGAAATGAAAAATAGTTCAGAAAAGTCATACATCTTCTTCCTGCGTATTGATAGAGCCGCTGCTGCATGTGTCTGTAAGGTCATCAAAATCGCTGCCTCCATGAACGTTTTCATCTTCCGGGTTCCATATATATCTGCTCATGAAATAACTAGTATCTTGTGGTTCAGCTGATGGTACAAACATAGCCTGTAACAATAGATAAAATTGAAGTTATTAAGAGATTCATTTTTTCTAATGGAACTTAATTCGTGTTCAGAGTAGGGAATTAACCTTTTGCCGGGCAAGCGTGTCCCAGTTAATATCTTTGAAAAAATGATGTTGTTTCACCTGTACAGAGATTTTCAGAGACGCATGGTTTTGAAAAAATTAGCTATTAGGGATGAACTAATAGAGCTTTACCTCTCCAGCTCCCGTTGCCCCTAGTCTTTGTACAGGATTTTCAGTTAACAGCCTGAAACAAGGACATAATTAAATTATTGTGTTACCACAGTCAATAGGTTCTTGTTTCTTTTTGATAGATTAAAGGTGTGTAGATCTATACATATTATCCCAGCAAAGCATGGATATGGCGAAGGTACAACAGATGTCAGAAAGAGATGAACTTACTTGTTGATCAGATCATATGCTTCATAAGATATCTCCTCTGGGACATTAGGCCATGGTATATCTCTGTTGATTATATTTTCAAAAATTTGCTGCAGATCCATGAATGAAAGAAATGTTAAGGCATTCGAATGATGTCTAGTTATGATATCTGATGAGTTCAGCTTGAAAATATACCTGTGGGGTTTCAGCATTGAAAGGAGGAATACCAACGAGAAGCTCAAAGAGAATAACACCCACTGACCACCAATCAGCGGTTTTACCTATAATGAGTAGTGATAAGTCCATGAACAGATACATTATGACATGGAAAAAGGCAAGATCAGCTTGTGAAATACTAACCATGACCCATTCCAAGAAGTATCTCAGGTGCAAGATAATCAGGAGTTCCAACAACTGCATGTTTTTTACGACTATCTTTGTCTTGTGAATGTTGAGCTTTTGTTCCATCTTCTGCGAAAAATCCACTATTTCCCAATGATGAATCACCTGATAAGTCATCCGTGCTGTTGATAAGACCAACCTTGGAAAGCCCGAAATCTGTCAACTGTAATTACAACGGATTAGGTTTTGTGAGAAATGTGGACTCTCTATCAACTCATGATTCATAAACTGCAATGCTTTATAATTTATCAAATATTGACCTTGATGTGACCATCCTGATTGATCAACAAATTGTCTGGCTTTAAGTCTCTGTGAATGATATTTACAGAATGTAAATACTCCAGTGCCAGCACCTGCAAAAGCATTTGAATGAATTCAGAATTTATCCTGTGGATAGTTAAATTTTCATCAAATCTTTTCCGGACAAAAAATAAATAATTTGCAGAAAATTTTAAGGTGTTAACTGTGGCCTTACAACTTCTGCAATATAAATGCGGGCCATTTCTTCGTCCAAGCAGCCAAGATTTCTCAACAAGGAAAAGAGATCTCCGCCATTCAAGTACTCCATGACCAGATAAAGATTCTCCCGGCATGTGAAAGAGTAGAAAAAACGAACCTGAACAGCTAAAAGAAGCATTAGACAAGCACCAGTGTGTTTCACAAAGGTATTCATGAGGAAATTATCATTGTTACATACCACGAATGGGTTGCGAATTGATATAAGGATATTGCGTTCAGCTAAAATACTCTCAACAGCATTCTTACGGATCATGTCAGCCTTCTTTAAAACCTATACGATGGTTTAGAAAACATTGGGTTATGCAAAGAACAAACATCTACAGCCAAACTGGAAGAGCATTAGTTGGAAAAAAAAATCTGGATGAGTATTATTATGTCAATAAAACTAACCTTTATGGCGAACAAATCACCGGTAGCTCTCTTTTTTGCAAGAAATACTCTTCCAAATGCACCACGGCTGATTGGTTTTATAATTTCAAAATCTTCTATTGATGTTCGATCTTTAGCTCGTGGATTAAGTGGACTTGTCCGTAAGCTTCGGACTGTATCCTCATCTGCTGAGCTTTCTTCATCCGCCATGGCATTGGATGAGTCTACTTTTTCATCATCTATTTGTCCACAAAGTTCAATGTACTTTTCTCTGCATTTGGGAAACAATATATCATCCTGAATGACATTGCAGTTTAAAAGTAGTGACGAGCAAAATGCAGGATAAGTAAAAATGATTACTGTAGTAGCTTCTCTATGCGTCTACCAAATGTTTCTACCACAAGAGCATCTGCTTTCCTATCCTGAATGACATACTTAAGCTCATCCAACTGCTCAATCATGAAGTCCAATGAACTGTATCCACATACATTAACATTTGCCACAGAACGAGCAATGTCTAGCAACTTGTTTATCTGTCAACTCATAGAAGAAAATAAGAGTAAAGGAGAAGTTGAGTATGCAGTTGAGATAAAGAAGAAGTAAATGATAGTTTCAGCATGAAATAATATACAGTGAGTTCTTAAATATAGTAAAGTCAGTGTTGGCAGATGGTTTCTTCACTGGTCTGTCTTGTTGATATGGAATTTCACTCGGTTGCAAATTTCTAGACATGAAAGTCTACGTCCGCAAGATCAAATCTTGGCTCTGAAGGGAATAGTAGAAAGAAGAATAGAATGTAAACATTTACCTGTTGATAATTCTCAATTTCTGTTATTGTTTTTCGACCACTTAGAAGTAAATCTACTTGGCTTGTCCTTGGTGTTGCTGGTGATGGTGGTGTCAAACTTCCTGCTGACGAGCCCTTGGTTCCATAGGTCATAGAGACTTCGTTCAAGATATTTAATTCATCCAAAGAAATTGTATTCTCTGAACGAGGAACGCAATCAAGCATATCAACTGAACATCTCTGAGAGATTTCATCTAAATCTTCTTGTCTACTGGATGTTGATAATCTTGCATTATTAGCAATTTCTCTAGGGGTTCCACTGCTCTTTGGCGTCCATGACTCCAGAATTTTCTCAAGACTTTCAGCTACTCTTTCAAGTCTTAGGTTTACATGTATTCCCTTCAAATCACATCTATCAGCTATTGTGCATATTCGAGAGTGCTCTTCTACATGTACAACTGGTATTTCGACTTCACAGATACGGCAAATCATGGAATTATCGTACGTAACACATTGATGATCCGCCCAGAAACCCCACAAAGCACTTCTGCCTGCAGATGCAGGCTGGCCTGACGGGCTATGCAAGTTTTCATCACCATAAACTTTTGGTTGGATTTTGTTCTCCCCTTTACCCTTGGGAGTTGTAGTAGCACTACGATTTTTCTCGGCAGCAGATGGAAGCTTCTTCCAGGATGACATCCTGAAATTGCTCGAAGTTGAATCGGTACTCCTAGCAGTATTTACTTCCAACCCATCAGCTCCACTGCTCGAGTTCTGATTGAGATCATCTTGTTTACCAGCTAGATTTTGCTTTTCATTTATCTTATGGATTTCCTTCTCCCGTAGAAGGTTCTGTTGTCGCGAGATTTCTACCATCTGTTCGGGATAAACACCGAGATCACTTAGCTGGTGCATTCCCAGAATGTGTTCTTCAACATAACCACTCTCTTTACGAAATTGCACAAGCCTATTGCAACGAGTAAGAATGAAAAGAAGACGATTATGAGCCTGTTTGAGGCCTCCCATTGGTAGCTCCTGACGTTTATCATCAAGTTTCTGAACAATACCTTCACATTTCAACCAAAACTCACTAGCTGGCATGATTGCACATTGCCGAGCCTCAACTAACAGATCCTCTAGACCCACTCTTAATTCTTTGTTAGATTCTGGTGTGCTCTCAATAGTTGTCACTAAGTAACCAGCAAAAACTCCTAAATCAGCATCAACATCTTCCTTTTGTTTATCAAACTTTGTTCTGATCGCCGCCATAATCTCCTAAAAAACATTCCACAAACATCAACCAAATGAGGATACAGACGATTAAACTCAACTCAACTCATCAAAAGCCAATAATACTAACCTCCATGTGACCAACTGCGCGAGATCTCCACACAGGGAATGGTCGCACACCTTTAGAATTGAGTTCATGAGAGAAGCTCTTGATATCATGAGCTTTCTTCTTCCTTCCACTTGTGACACGCAATATCGCTTGAAAACGTGGAGATTGTGTTTCTTTGGCAATACCAACATGAGAACTCTGCATTGATAAGAATAAAAAACGAATTACATCAAATGAGCTTAGCAATTAGCTATGTGAATTTGAAAACAATACAGAGAAGATATTTCACCTCTAACGCTTGAGCATTTGTAGGCACACGTTGGGATTTTGATTGGCTCCACTGAACTTTTTTCCCTAAGAGAACAAAATCAAGATGATTAGGATAATGATCGTCTCTCTAATTTAAGCAAATGTAGCAGAAAGCTGAGAAACTGTGCAATTTCGGATCCGATGTTTGAGAATTCATGAATCATAGATACGTATCAAACGAGAAATACCTTGATCGGGTTGATGTGGAGGAATCGGCCATCTCGCACGAGCATCAGCACGAGCATCAACAGCCACAAGCCTAGGCTTCTCCTTAGCGACGTCCTTATCATCCTGAACCGGCGAAATCAACGGCGTGGATGATGAAAACCTTAAAGGAGACGGCGCCGGAGAAGATTTCGTCCTAATATGATTCAAACCTAATGAAGAAGGAGCAAGAATTTCCGGCGAATCGTGACTCGTCGAACCTTCCGCATCTAATTCCGGCGTCGCCTCGTCCGTCTTCGCTGGCTCATTTGATTCTCGTCCTCCTTCCTTCTCCGGATGGCGGAGAGGAATCGCAGGGATCTTCTTCAGGTGTTTGGCGTTGCTGGAGGTCGGTTGCGGATCCCGATCATTCTCAGGCGACGGTTCCGTCGTAGACATTGGCGACATTTTGTTATAAATAGAAATATCTGAATAACCTTGAAATATTTCTACAGGATTAATTGAATTTTCATATTTAAACTCTTCATATTATTCTTTTTTCTGATCTTATCAAAACCATAACGTTAAGCGCGAGAGAGACAAGGGCAAATACAAGGAAATAGACTGAGGTTTTCGCGGGAAGTGGGGGACTCAGTTTTTACTTCTTGATGCATTAATTCGCTCTACGCTTCACATAATCATATTTTTCTTCTTCAAAATAATTTATTAATTTGTTTATCGTCAAATATCAATTGTATTTTAATTTGATTCTAATATTATGCGTCTAAATTTTTTGTTTTTAATTTACTCTTGAGTACATTATTATATTTCTGTTTGATAGTAACTTGTATTTAAATTATAAAAGATAAATAATTAAACTGCAAAAAGAGATAGAAGCAAAACTATTTTGGTTTTCATTTTTCTTCACTCGAATCTAATGACAATGTTATCTTTAGCAAGTCAATAAACTTAAATTCAATAAAACTAGTCAAATTGTATTAAATAATTTGCATCACGGCTAAGTTATTTATAGATATGGAGAGTGGCATTTTCATTTGACCCTTCATTCATAGTGATAAAGTTACAATTTCGGGCATAGTGATAAAATAACTAACGAATGAGTATATTTAATAATTTGTATAGTTCTTAAAGAATATTCATGTGGGGAGTGTCCATATCAAACTACGTGCTTCCAACAAATGCATGTCTTCACCATTTCTAGAAGCAAAAAGAACCCAATCTTTTTAGTTAAATTTAAAATTAGCATTTCATGATGTTTTATTCTGGGTTGACAAAAAAAAACACGGTACTAAGATTTTTTTTTTGATTTAACACGTTTTATACTTAATAAAATTTAAGAATGAATTATAGTTATAAATGGGCATGCATTGTGATTTTCATGACAATTCTCTGTGTATTGGGCCGAACAAAGCCCACAATATTTTTAGGTTTTTTCTTCGATTTGTCTGTTATATCTTAGGTTAAGAGGAAGATCAGATTCTTAGAGCATAAACCGCCGCCGTCAAAGAGGAGCTTCGTTCATCTCTAAGGTACCTTCACTTACCCAAGTTTTTGAATTTTTAACCTGTAATATTGGAAAATTTGGTGTACGTAATTGATGGGTTGGTGTGTTTGTGATTCTACAGAAGAAGAAAGAAAGAGGTTTTGGAACATATGGCGACTTATCAAGCAATGAAGCAAACAAAGGTTGGTGTGGAAGAGCCACTTGAGCAGATTCATAAGATCAGGATTACTCTTTCCTCTAAGAACGTCAAGAACCTCGAGAAAGGTCTTTTTTTTCCTTTGTTTTTCTTTATATTATCTAATCATTTTGAGCAGTTCTCTGAGCTCACAAGAACTTTGAGGGTTTAGTGTTTTCTAGTTTTTAGGGTACCTTAGAGAATTTTGTGTTTGAACCATTTGAAAATAGGTTGCTACTATGTTTCAGTGATGATCTATTCTAATGGATTCAAAGGGGACATTTCTCATCAAATGCTGATAGTGTTTTTGATGTTTTGTTCTTGATTCAAATGTGTAGTGTGCACTGATTTGGTTCGTGGAGCCAAGGACAAGAGGCTCAGAGTTAAAGGACCAGTGAGAATGCCCACTAAGGTTCTTAACATCACTACCCGAAAAGCTCCTTGTGGTGAAGGTATAAATTATATTTTCTCAACTTTATGTTGCTTGATTTACAAGTTTGAGAAACATTTGAGCATGAGTTTAAAAAGTATATTGTTTGGAATCATTCCTTATTTCTTCAATTTCTTGAACGGAAAGGATTAAAGCAATAACCTGTGTGTGATTGCTCTAATGCTTTTTTGTGATTCGATGCTTCATGTGGCTGAAACTATTAACCATGGTTATGTATCAGGAACCAATACATGGGACAGATTCGAACTTAGGGTTCACAAGCGTGTGATTGATCTCTTCAGTTCTCCTGATGTGGTAAAGCAAATCACTTCCATCACCATTGAACCTGGTGTTGAGGTCGAGGTCACCATCGCCGACTCTTAGATCTCATCCTTACCTCTCTTCTTTTTTTTTAAATTTTTTTTATCAATCGTATTCTGTTCAAGAAACAATCTTATTTCCTCTGTTTGAACCTATAATTCTGTCTCTCTGGTTGACCTGGACAAAGCAATGTTTTGTTGTAGTGCAGCCTTGGTTCTTGTGTTCTTTTAGTTGAAAAGATTTTGTCTTATTAATCGACTCTTTCTTTACATCTATCAAGATGAGATCATAATTATGTGCTCTTCTCAATTAACTGCGTGCATTAAACAGATTTTACACGACTCTGAGGAAAGTCGATATTATCGTTTTAAAAAAGCACTTGATAACACTTGAAACACTTGTAACGTGATCGTTTACTTTAAATATATTAAGAATGAATTATAGTTATCTGAGAGATTGGGCCCTATAGAACTACAGAAGCTCTTATAACTACGACATTGTGATTTTCATGAGAATTCTCTATTCATTAGGCCGAAAACAGCCCACAATATTTTAGTGGTTTTTTCTTCAGAGTTGTTATCTGTTATATCGGAATTGATTGGTAATTTTTGAGTCAATAGTCTAATGTTCATTTTAGGAGCTTTTCCAAACCATTGAAAATTAATCAAAATATTAAGAGTAAACTTGTAAATATTTATAAATTTTAACATAATCCTATTATAAATTTTAACATAATCCTAAAAATATAGAAAGCTAGGGTTTAGACACAAGACCAATAACATCTTGACATACCCAAGTTTTGATTTTTTTTTTTTTGTCATCACCCACGTTTTGATTTTTAACCTGAAAATTTTGGATATTTTGGTGTATGTGATTGATGTGTTTGTGTGTTTAATAAGATCAGTCAAGATAAAAAATATTAGAATGTATTAATTAGATGAGAAAAAAGAAATATTCGTTCAGTTTCTCATTTAACAAACTTTCTCTTACTTCTATAACATATGTTTTATTTTGATTGGTATAAAATTTTTTAAAATTAAATTTAATTAAATAATTTAAAATATTAATATTTACAAAGATAAAGAATCTGTTATGATGATGAAGATGCTCAAACAGTTTTAAATTTATTTTTGTTTATTTTGTTTTAAGAGACACTGCTGAAAAAACGTAAGACTGTTTGGTGTGGCTCACGTGGGAGGTACGCGGTCCCACGTGCCATCTTTTACCAGGTTGTCATTCCACCGAAAGATTCTCTTGTCGACGTAATATTTCACACGTTTCAGGGTCGTGTTCGTCCTTTTCTCACTTAATACTCGGTACTCACCGAACCGAACTGGTTAGCAAAACCAAATTTACAAGACGAATATGGAACTTTTAGATAAAGATTAAATGTAAAACATTACTATTTTCTGTTATTTAATCTCACAAATGGTAAGCTTAATAACTTTATTTTGAACTGGCATGTAAATGCCCAAACCTGGATTTTTCCTATTGGAAAATGTCAAATATAACCTTGAGGCCCACCGTTTTTGACCATTCTTGCTCATTTTTTTTACATTGTCACAATCGTTAAACTCAAGAGTTTGTCTTCTTCTTCTTTTGATGCCAAATATATATTTAAAAAGCTCATTTATTAGTGTGAGCCATCATCACTGCCAAATCCAAAAGAGGTCTATTAATTACTCTGTCAAACTTATTTAAAACTCGTGACCTGATTCGCTGAGTTCACAAGAACCACCGAGTCAAACACTTAAACAAAACCATGAGTTGGTTCCGTAGAGTCGAGCCGTACACGTGTTCTCCTCTCATCGTCCGTGAAACCTCCATTGTTGAACCTTCAGCATTGTTATTAGGGTTTCCTTCCTTCGTTGAAGACAATGACGACGACTTGTGTTTCCCTTTCGATTTTTCATCACCTAGTCCACTTGATCTATTCGAAACCGTGACGGATCTGGTTAAGGTTGAGAGATCCCCGTCGTATTGCAAGTACCAGCTGACTCGTCCGAGATTGGAGCCGGAATATCCTCTCAAGTATCTTTGTGATCGAGTTTTTGATTTGGAATCTAAGTTTGATCGATTGGTTAGTCTTAAGAACCGTGATTGTGACCGGAAGTACAAATTGACGAAGGAGATTAAGGGATCTGGAGAGAACAAGTTTAGATGGGAAGCGGAGATTCAAGGACCGCCGGAGAGGAAGTACAAATGGGAAGCAGAGATCGACGGTTCAGGAGAGAGGAAGTACACGTGGACGACTGAGATCAAAGGAGGGAAAAAGGATAAGTTAGTTGCTTTGAAGAAGGCTAAAGCGAAAGCTATTGCTGCTGCTGCTGTTGCCGAAGCAGAGAAGAAGCAGAAGCAAAAGTTGAAGAAGAAGAATTACAATTGGACGACGGAGGTGAAGAGTGAGAGAGAGAATGGAGAAGTTTCTCATACTTACACCATCAAGGCTTCTACTGGAGGCAAGAAGGAGAAACGTGAGGAGAAGGAGAAGAAGATCAAGAAGAAGGAGAAAGCACGTGTTGTAGTGATCGAGGAGGAGGAAGTAGAAGATGATTCTGAAGAGCATAGAGCCACACTTCTCAAGAAGGTATTTTCTTCATCCAAATAATTTGACTCTTGTGTTTTTACTCTGCTTTAGTCATTGTCATGAAGTTAATTGAGAACTTCTCTTGTGTTCAAAAGTTGAAACCTTTATGTGTGTTGAGTGATGGTAACATGTTTATCCAAAGCTTGTTGTACTTACTATGAGTTTCTCTGAATGGTTGTGTTGTCATAAAGGCGTTTTCCAGAAGAAATGGAGCAGTTAGGACCAAGAAGGGAAAGAACAAGCAAATGTCGTATGAATATGCTGCTGTGATGATCCAGAGGGCTTTCAGAGCTTATTTGATTCGCCGGTCGAAAGCATTGCGTGCTCTTCGTGATCTAGCTATTGCAAAGACTAAGCTGAAGGAGCTAAGAGCCTCGTTCCATAACTTCAGCTACCGTCGCCTGATTTCCCAGGATGCAGAGGAGCGCCAGAAGTTCTCAGAAAAGATCATTGTCCTCCTCCTCACTGTTGATGACATCGAGGTATATCTTGGTGTTCTAAATTCAAAAGATTTGTGGTTATTATGTCTCAGTCTAGTTAATTACTCTCTTAAATTACTAATCCTGCGCTTCTATTGGATCAGTTTTGACCCCTTATCCTATTTCTTTTGCAAATCGTTGTTTCATATGTATAATTAGATGAAGCTCATAAAGGTTTTAAGTTTTTGAGTGTGTGGAACTTGTGTGTATTTTGTTATCAGGGAGTTGATGTAATGGTTCGAGGAGCAAAGAGATCAATGGTGGATGAGCTGGAAGCAATGTTGGATGTGGTAGACCCGCAACCTCAGGGGAAACAATTGTCGATGAGAAGAAGAACATTCGATATGCCAGACAGTTTGATCCGCAAAGAAATCGCAGAAGGAGTGACTCAGATCGTGCAAATGCTTGAAACAGAAGAAGAATGATGGAACTATGTTTATGATTCAGGGGGCTGTTTTTGTTGTGTTGGTTTCTGGGAAGAACTAATCAGTCTTATTAGTTTGCTTTAGTGAGTGTCTCTAATTATGCTGAGAGAATAATAATAATGAGGATGGCTTGAGGATGAGATTGGTGTCTCTTACCAATCGTATCTCTTGTGTCTTTCTAGTGTGTTTCTGTTTATCAGTTTTATGTAATCCCTTTGTGTTCTCAAACTTGTAGACTCTGTTTTGTCAAGCAAAAACTTGAACACTCGTTTTTATGAAATTTCAAGCTAAAACCCCAATCTTTACCAGTTTAATTTAAAACTATAATTTCATGATGCTTTCTTCAGGGTCGACAAAAAAAAAAGACACGGTACTAAGATATTCTTGGTTTAAAGTTTAAACTTATAGATGAATATAAATGTTTTTAGTAACAACGCGTTTATATACTTTTATAAATTTCAAAAGAATCAAACAATCATATACTTATTTGGCGAAATTTTTTTTTTTTTTTTTTTAATATAATTTGTTAAGGATGACAAGGAATAATAGGTTTCCAAGTAATTGGGCCAAATAGAAATACACAAGCTCATACAGAAATACCCATTGTGATTTTCATGAAAAATCTCAAACTATTGGGCCGAAAACAGCCCACAATATTTAGGTTTTTCCTTTGACATGTCTTTTATACCTTAGATTGAGAAAAAGCTCTGATCCTTGGAGTATACAGCGCCGTCGTCAAAAAGTAGCTTCGTTGGTCTCTGAGGTACCTTCACATACCCAAGTTTGGATTTTTTTGCCTGATATTTTTGTGTACCCGACTGATCGGTTGGTGTGTTTGTGATTTTACGGAAGAAGTTGGAACATATGGCGACTTATCAAGCAATGAAGCAAACAAAGGTTGGTATGGAAGAGCCTCTTGAGCAAATTCATAAGATCAGGATCACTCTCTCCTCCAAGAACGTCAAGAACCTAGAGAAAGGTTTGAGCTCATTTCCTTTGATTTTGATCATGTAATAGCTTTGTTTTTAGCAGCTCGAATTTTTAGGATTTTGTCTTAAGATGTGCCAATTCATTGCATTTGAACCATTTTCAAATAGTTTCTTACTTTGTTTCGGTGATGATTATATCATTTGAAGATTTGTGTCAAATTATATAAATGTAGTGTGCACTGATTTGGTTCGTGGAGCAAAGGACAAGAGACTAAGAGTGAAAGGACCAGTGAGAATGCCCACTAAGGTTCTTAACATCACCACCCGAAAAGCTCCTTGTGGTGAAGGTATAACATTATTGTTTGGATACCATTACTTTATTCTTAGGATTACTCAAACAAAAGACACTTTCATTTGCTTTATTCAATCATTACTTCAGCTGAGACTCTTAATTATTGGTTTGTTGACAGGAACCAATACATGGGACAGATTCGAGCTCAGGGTTCACAAGCGTGTGATCGATCTCTTCAGCTCTCCTGACGTTGTCAAGCAAATCACTTCCATCACCATTGAACCTGGTGTTGAGGTTGAGGTCACCATTGCCGACTCTTAGATCTTCAACCCTACGTCTGTTTTTGTGGTTTTATTCAAGAAACATATTTCTTTCCTCGGTTCCAAACTACACTTGTATCTCTGGATTATCCAATGTTTTGCTCTAGTGAACGCTAAGTTGTGTTTTCTTAATTGAATTGATTTTCAAAATTAATATCATGATTTTGTCTTCCACTAAATTTAAAGATATAAGACTTAGTTTAGTTGCAATCTTTATATCGTCAGTACTTCACAATTTATCAAAACAAAGTGTTTTGCAAGATTAACGTTACATAAGAAACAATTTTTTTAACCATTCGGTAAAAAGAAACTTGATCAATTAACACAAGACATAATAACTCGGTTTCAGCAGACATTTGTGATTAAACTAGTGATCCTTGGCCTCGCTCTCATGAGCCATCTCTTCAGCATCCTCAAACCTCTGATCGTTGATTTGGAGCTGCAGTGTCAATACAAGAATGGATGAAAATAGCTGATGTAACAGATATGCAAAAAAAAATTAAAAAAAAAATTGAGTAATAATAAGCAGATGTTTTATTTTACCTCAAGCATAGGCTGCGCAAGACCTCCATCTCCGTTTGAGTGACCAATAACACTCGTTGGACTCTGAGATATTTGCCATTCCACATCTTCTTCCGCTGTAAAACACAGAGAAAACATTACATTTCTTCATATCATTTCATGATGAAGACATAAACACTGTCCTGAATTTGGTCTTGTTTATAAACATTACCTCCTCCAAGAACATCCATCTGATCAGCACTAAACACCCAATTATGTCCGCTTTCTCCTTGTTCTTCCTCTTCTGATAAAACCAATGAAACAAGAAAAATGTAAATGGCTAGGGAACCAAAGATTGCAGTAAATGATAATAGTCAAGCTGTATTATTACGTTTACCTTCAACTGGTTCTGGATTGAGCTCGGCGCCCTCGCAGAATACATCAAACAGAGTTTCCACTTTCATAAGACAAGATACAAGAATAAGTCGGCTTAGTATCCAACACTGTTATGTAATGAAACCTATTCAAAAAGCTTTGAGATTGCTCCAGAAATAAATAAATAAAAAACTCACACTGGCTAGAGTCAGAAGGAACAAGCCTCATCTCTCTGATTTTTGATAAGTCCAAAACTTGAGTGGATTCTGTATCAGACTCCTCATCCTCATCATCTTCTACAACTTCAATCTTCAAAAATTGAACCATAAACTTAGAAAGAACAAAAATTGGAAAACACAGAGCAGAAATAAAACACTTAAATCACACATACTCAAAGCCATTTTCTCAAATTCCAACAAGAAGAAGTTGCAAAATCATCAAATTCGTTTTGTTTTGTTTGCTTCCCTAAGAACAAATGACAATACCTGAGTATAAATACAAGGAGATGAATAAGCCTCAGGATCTCTAGAAACAGCGTGAAGTGATATTGATAAGAAATCAACTGCATAACCTTTTGCCATGTCTACATCACTCAGCCAAATTAGTTTCCTGAAAATGAAGAAAACACATCATATCATAACTTCGTAAACTCTGGAATTGATCTTAATCCAAAAAGAGTTTTTTTTTTAACCTAGAAGTGATGTAGAGAGTTCCGGGAGACTCAACGGCGCGGTTTCCGAGAACGACGGCGACGGAAGGTTGAACGTGCATAAGCTCCTCGCCGTTAGATTCGTCAAGTACTGGTTTTCCGGAGCCATCACCGGCTCTAAGCGTGAACTCTCTAAGACCAGCCACCATTTTCCCCGATCACAAAGAAACTGAAATTTCTGGTAGGGTTTTTCTTAGGGTTTCTCAGAGATTATTTTGTTCTGTTAACTGATAAGAACATTACTGGGCTTTTTATCAAACGGGATTCATTAAAAAGCCCAAAAGCTATTGAACTATAAGCCCATTAGTCTATGACCGACAAGGCAACAAACCAAACAATGATTTTTCTTTACAATTACTTAATAGAATCTTGCATATATTTTTCTACCACTGAAGGTCGTTTCGTTTGGTTTAATTAATGTTGTTTCGATAAAATATTGCACTCATGAGTGAAAAATGTCATTTTCTTAGAGAATGATGGGGGCTTGGAGAAGATGGATGATAAGGAAGAAATGGGTGATCATGTGGATAGGGGAAGGTTATGGGTCATGGAAGATTGTGACAATGCATTCATTTAATGAATTATATCATCTTCAACAACGACTCTTCCCTTCGAATTTCTTCATTTTATTTTTATTCATAACGAGGTGTCGGTTGAGGGAAATAAATACATTCGAAGTAACGTCATGTATATTTCGGATAACAAAAGTCAAGTGCCTCCTAGCTTAATTGAAATCCATGGTTAATTAAATTGTAGATTGATGAGAATTTGGATCACATATCTATAAAGTGTGAAGATTTACTTAATCTAATTAGGCCATATATAGACTTGAGAGACGGAACAACAAAAATAAAAATCTTGGATGATGAATGAATTGAGACTTTACAAACTTCTTCTCCTTTCCTTTCTCTGTTTTCAATCGAACGAAACGAAGATAAAATAAGTAAGATAACATTTTTTCCAAGCAAACGAATACATCAATATGTCTTCATGAGTACTTTAAATATCTGTAGTTTGGCGTGCTTTTCGGTTTTTAATAGTGTCAACAAAATTTATACTCTAAAACTGTCTACATCTATTTTCAGAATAATATTGTCTTAGACAGCTAACTACAATACGCTTGCATCTTTCTTTGTATCTTACGCTAATCAATTAATATCTTCATTTCATTAAACTCTAATCAATCAATATTTTCATTTTGTTATATTAGTTTCTTCAGATGGCATCTTCTCATGCATGTGCATTTTAAATTATTTTATTTGCTAAACATCCAAAATATGTGGAATGCAGTGCGTGTACATATACATATGCTCAAGGAAAGACAAAGGTAAATTCCAAAATCAAAATGAAATGAAATTTAATACAAACACACATCTTTTCTTATTTACACTTAGAAAAAAGTCACTTAAACTTTCTTCACTTTTCTAAAACACTCCAGTACTAATCAAAACTCTTTTAAATACTTATACAAAATAACTAATCTTCTTATACTAATTTCACTCGTCTGAACCATCACAGAGGTGATATTTGCTCTAAATTACCCAATACGTAAAAAGATTTGATTTAAGCTTCAATATTAATGGCTTCTCCTCGTGGAACCCTAACCCTAAATACGTGTTCCTCTCCAGTGCATTTATCAACCTTCACAACCCAACGACTCTTCCTCACATGGCCATGACGATGATGATGATGATGATAATGATTGTTCTTGTTCATCATCATCTTCTGATTATCGTTGACTCTCGTCACAAGCAACCCTTCTCCTATAGGCAAAAACTGCGTTTTCCTCCCATCGCTAAACCTCCACGATCCTCTCGAAAACGCGTTATAACCCACCACAACCGCCACACCGCCGCTTCTTGCGTTTTCTTCATGGTGATTAAGGACCTTGGTAACGATCTCTTGGTGGTTCTCGAGGTTACAATCGACGAGGACGAAATCGGCTTCTCCGAAATGACCATTGATTAGAGTATCATCGCTAGATTCTCCGACTACGAATTGTATCTGATGAATCTCCGATGGTTCCAACATTTTCTTGGATATGATTAGTTCTTCGATTCCACGTAAAACGCAAACAACTTGACCCCGCGTTTGGTTAGCCGCTGCGATTAGGGCAACGAGTATGTCGGCGTTTGCTGCTCCGGCACAAGCCACAGCTATTTTTCTAGCGCTATTACCGGCGGCTAGAGCTGATATGAATTCGGCTACGTTTGGTTCTTTTGTCCTTTGATCCTGAAAATGAATATAAAATATGTCAAAATATGTGACATTAATTCAAGAAAATAAACTACATGAACATTATTTAATCAATCTTTAAGCATTAACCCGTAGCATAGTTTGAATAAAAAGCCGGTTAAAATTGGTTTAGATCAAGTAATGAATTCGAAGATATAAATAAAAATAAATGCTTACCGTTTTCAGTGTACTAAGATAGGCTTTAGTAGCATTCTCGGCAGACCAAAAAGCCATTTTATTTTAAATAATTTAAGAGTCTTAGAAGGAAAATCTGATTTCTCTCAGTCTCTTGCTTCGAAAGTTTTGAAATTGTTGATGATGGTTTTGGTTTTAGGAGTTGAGGGTCTTTATTTATATATTGGGAGACTTGTGAAAGGGACAAGATTCAAACAGGCTGGTCCAGTATCATGAATAAATTTGGTCAAGTTGTAATAGTATTCTACATACGCGTATATAATATGGTATATCTTTTACAAGTATATTTAATAAGGGGATTGTCTCATTGTCGAGAGACCTTATAGCTATTGTCACTGTTTATGTTCCTTTGCCTTATGATCTTTAAATTGAATTAGACTATGTTCAAGGGTTCTTTATGGTGGCCTTTTAAAACTAATCGCCACTATGAAATGAGCATCCCAATTTTCTTAATCATAACTAGAAATTATTTATATTGCCAAGATATGCGCTTCGGAAACGGTAACAACATGTTATTATTTATCAAAAAAAAGAAAGAAAAAACTTGTAACTGTACTAATGATTTCCAAAATTGTGTTGTTGTGTGCATATGCGTTAGTTTATGGCAATGAGTGTTCTAGGTAAATTAGACACATTGAATTTTTAAAATGGTAACTATTATGTGTATATTTTAGTTACAAACATAAATACAATTAAAACGCTTTAAAAGATAATCGTCGCTTAATCTGAATGTTGACATGTATACATTCATTCTTATATACAAACATTTAAAATTGATATGTATAAGATATATAGTTCCAACGCCAATTACCCAAATATGATTAATTAAACTAATTAGAAAGATAAAGAGATGTTTTAAATCATAAATAAGAATGAGCTGTAATGTCCAGTGCAGCAGAGGCAATGGAGATCTCAATGAGATTAAATATATAAAATAATACTCTTAAAAAAGAAGAATGCAACAAAGAAGTGAATTGAGATTGATACACATCTTAGGGACATCGAGAACATGGGTCCATGTTTGTTCTGACAACAAGCCTACAGGTTTTCTTACACGTTTAGATTCTCGATTTCACAGAATTAGCGAGAACGTACGTTTAAGATTAATGGATACATATATAAATATATATGTTATGTTAATTGTACAATCTATTGACCGTCCTCTCTCGTACGGGTTTCCATAAAGCTTCACATACACTTAATCTAATTATTGATTAATCATTGTGCTAACCAAGACATAAGTTAATGTTAAGCTTATCATGAAACATATATTATAGAATATCTTACTATATAAAAAGTTTGGATTTAGCATTGGATAAACGAGTTTCGGTGAAATGCCTGACTAGTCCACTAATCTTGTCATGGGAAACTTGAACGGATTTTAAGTGTATTAATGTATATAACATGAACGATTGTATACTTTAAAATCGAAAACTGAAAATGGTGATTGCTACTAGTGAGATGCAGTTACGAAAAATATCGTGAAAGATGCGTTGAATCCAAAGGCACAAAGAGCCACAGTGTCCCATGCTGATAGATATGATTCAGGGAAAAGTGTTTGAATAGTTTTGTGTTTATTGAGACACATTCTTGCAGTTGATGAAGATATATCATGCATGAAGCATGATGATCTTTCTTCCACTTGAACTAGTTTCATGCATCTGTCACTATTATTGCTTTATATACCCTATCAAGATAAGGCTATTGAAGGTTAAATTGGCCAGAACGAACTGGTCCAAAGGTTCAAAAGTTTTTATCTGGTTCAAAATTTAATTTAACCTAAAATATCGTGGTCCAAGTGCAACTCGAAACAGTTTCTATTGGTTGATTTAAAATTGTATAGCATGAAGAATAGATAAAGAAAGCAAAATAAAGAATATCCAATATCATATATATATATATATTAGAAGTTTATCAGAATTTGTTTTTTGCAAAAACCTGAATTTGCTAAAGTTTAACCACACAAATATATTTAACCCTGTTTTCTTTTTTTTGGGGTTCGAATCAGATAGGATCCAAAACTGATATCTATGTGTACGTTACTCGACTTCGTTTTACAATTGGTAGCGATCATTCATGTTAAATGTCTCAAATCTGTAAAGCCAATCAAACTAGCATAAGGCAATATACTATAACAATCAAATTTTATATATATCTGGTCCGACTTCAAAATACTTTAGATGGTATCTAAATTTAACTATCTAAAATCTTCAAATGCGTATTAAATACGTGTACATAAAGTTGGAGTTTGATTCATGCACTACAAAAAATATTATAAGACATGATTACTCAATAGTCTTAGTCGTCGCGACATATTATAGAAAGTTATAAAAGATTTGTTTTTATCGACCAATATCCAATCACCGGAAGTATATATATAATTATATATATATATATGAAACTAGATCTACAATAATGTAAATGGGATAAAAGAAAATGTCAATTATTTAAATGATTTATGACTGAAAACTAAACATAAAAAAAATTAAAATAGATCGAACGTGGGGATAATAGTGAGGATCAGGAGACAACAATAAAGAACAGTGAGTGGCTACAGATTCTGCTTCAACCATTCCAGGAGACATCATCTTTTATCACTGTGTTTTTTAATATCATGGGTTGGCTCTTTGTCTTTTTAGCTTTTTTTTTTTGGGTAAAACTAAATGAAATGAATATGGACGTAAAAGTTAAAATAAACTGAACCAAGAACCAAATAGTTAAACATGATTTTAGTTTCGTTATTAAAAGTAGCACAGCTAGCTCTTAAAGTTTTTTTTTTAATTTAAAAAAAATCATTTGTAGTTTCGACACTTAAAACTTAACAAGAAATCACAGCTTTTAAAATTTCTACAAATAATTTCTACAAGTTTTATCTACATATTATCTACAAGTTTTATTTACAAATAACTTAATAACCAAAAAAATTCTACAAGTTTTAGGCTAAAACTATCCCCATCCCTTATAATATGAGAGTCTTAACTTATATTTTAATATAAATTAAAAACACTTAAATCAACCAACCAAAAGAAGAGAGAAAGTATCTTTAATATAAAATAATATTAAATTTAATAAATCAATGTTTTTAAAAGTTTATTAAATCATCAATATTGGTTATTGGAATGTGGATATCTTTAAACATTGATTTAATTTAAAAACAAAATAGTATTGACAAAATATCTTTAATTATAGGTACCCTATAGAAAACACTTAAAACCTCCCAAACAATGGAGTGTCTTTAATTTTAAATTTATTTAATGTTTAACACACTATTGTTAATATTACTGATGCAGATGGTCTTAGTGTTTTCCTGCAGACACTCCACTGCACTATACATCTAATAATGTCTTTAACTATAATTTGCTAACTTTTAAAACAAAAATTAAATTAAAATAAAAATTTATTAAAAACACTATATATCTAAATAACTAATGTAGATACTCTAAAAAAGAAAAGTAAACCGGAAAAGCTTTTTCAACATTTAAGAACCTTCTCTAAATAATTTATGTTTCCTTTTCGATTAGGGAACCTTCTTAAACTATTTGTTTTAGACCTTTTGGTATTAATAGGAATTTCTAATAAAATACTTTTAGAACAAAAAAACATTAAATATTTTATTTGAACCACATACGTTGATAAAGTTAGACCTCTAAACCAAAAAAAATAAAATAAAATAAACTACCCATTTGACTATTCAACTTCAAATCAAAGAAAAGCAAAGTAGCATCAAACAAGAACACACAGGAGACATAACATTCCCATCTTGATATCACCATTGATGAAATATGGTTCTTGTAAAAATCAAGGGAAAATCTTGCGACGACGACGTGGGGTTTCGCGCTTAACATACATCTTCTCCACTTCGTTGAGAGGTCTACTTGATCCATCTGGAAGACTCACAAACTTCCAGCCACCTCCGGATCCACGTTTGCCCTGAGCACCCAGTTTCTCAACCGTGATTTTCCATCCGTCTGATGAACGCCTCCTACTGTACTTGTGGCATTTCACTTCACCTCTCCACTGATAGCAACAAAAACGGAAGTACGTGAATTTTTATTATCACCGAGGAGAAATGACCAAAATAACGTCTAACAACTCAACAAGAACACACAGCAAGAAAGCTGATATTATATCGATCAAATGGAGCTGATCAATCAAATGTAAACAGCCCAGAAGCAAGTAGCAATGCCATCATTTTAGAACAGAGGTTTTTAACTTGCATCTAGTCTCACCACTTACATATCTTGAACCTGGTGAAGTTTCTATTATCTACAACTAACCTTTTCTCTCTAAGTTGCAAGCAGGTAACTTGACAATTAACATATGGAGGGGAAAATGTCTCAATAGACAAAATTTAGTATTGGTTTACATAAGTCAATCCATACTCAAGGTGGCAAAAGACAAGGCTTACTTTCATTTTGTTGAACTCAAACCTTTGGACAAACTCTTCATAAAGCATGTCATCCTCTTTCTTTGAGATCTCATAATGGACCTCATCCATATCTTTGATTGTACCATCCCATCCTTCTGGCATGACCTTGAAGTCGGGCTTGTAATTAAGCGAGGCCACATGAAATTCCCGGTCATGCGAAACGAAGAACCTGCACGAGGTACAAATATTAGACGAGGGTTTGTGTCATGATCTTTCACTAACAATGCTACTGGCAACACTAACTACCTTAATAATCTATAATATGGAAAAATGGCAAAACCCGAATAAACTAGTTGGGCCATAGAGAGGACTAAATAAAAGTGAGCACACACAGACACTCTATTTTGATTCAAGTAAAATCGATGTAGCACTAGCATATAACAAAGTATGAACAGATAAAAAATAGTTTCCATATGAAGTAACGTACTCAGGGTACTCATCAAGCAAACGCTCAACGGAATCATCCAAGGGACGACCAAGCTTTCTCTCCTCTTCTTCTTCATCTTCTTT
The DNA here is from genome assembly GCA_963854855.1 of Nasturtium officinale. Lineage (NCBI taxonomy): Eukaryota > Viridiplantae > Streptophyta > Magnoliopsida > Brassicales > Brassicaceae > Nasturtium > Nasturtium officinale. The sequence continues at coordinate 1,855,906 of OY978513.1, forward strand.
AAGAAAAAGAATAGCATGAACACGCTGCCTCATAATCCTGTAATCCTTAGCAAGCCTCTCAACAGTATACACCTCAGGATTCTCTTTGTGCAATCTATACATCTCAGTCTTCTCAGAGTCCTTAAGGTAAGACCCTCTAGCTCCAGGCTCTTTGACTTGCTTCAACAAGACACTAATCTCCATCATTCTCTGTTTAATCCCATCAACAAAAACCCTACCCAGCCTATTGTCTTGCTCAATCTCTTTAAGCATATCATCATACTCATTCATTTCATTAACCAAAGCTACTTCCTTTGGACCCAGTTTGCTCATTACATCACCGGAATCAGAAGCACGATTATCATCAGAAGAATTTGCATTCTTCTGACGACCAACAGAGACACCATCGAAATGCTCCTTAGTTAAACCAGTAGACCACATAGATTTATTGTTCCAATCAAGATCATCAGATCCTGTATCACCAAATGATCCTCCTGTTGCAATATCCCAACCATTATCATCACCTCCAACTCCATCAGATCCTGATTTTGCAGAAAATGCTCGATTCACTGAAGATTGAATGATTCTTGATGAATTAGGAGCTTTTTCAATTAGAAACTCAGATGCTCTTGTGCTAGGGTTAAGTGAAACCGAAGATAGACGAGAAATGAACCTACTAAGGTTATACATTTTTAGTGATTCTTCCGCTACAGATAAATCGAACGTTGAATTGCACGAACCCTGAAACAGAATCAACAGAGAAGATCTTGTAACTAAACCAAATAACAATCAAACACATATATACAAAAAGTTCGGATTTTTATAACCTAAAGAGAGAAAATAGAGCCAGATTTTGTGTTATCTAAGGAAGATTAGAAATCGAAACTCCGATTAATCGGAATCAATGGCGTGAAGAGAGACACGATGTAGACCAACGGAGGCCAATAGCGACTGCACTACAGGAAAGTGAAGGGTTTTAGAATTAGCGAGAGTTTGTATTTATGATTTAGCCCCTGTATTTCCTTATTTGTTTCAAATTTTATCTAATTGGTTTTTAGTTTATTAATGCTCTATTGAATTGTTTATTTGTTATTATTTAAACCCTGAATTCCATTGGAACTTTAGTTTTTGAAACAGAAATGATACAATTGATATTAGTCTTTTGATTTTGACTTGAAGCATATGTTAAACTTCTTAAAGATTTTTTTTCTTTCTAGAAACTTCTTAAAAGATTTAACTAACATAAACAAACTAAAGAAATTCCAGAAAAAATTGCTTATTTGTGACAAGATTAAAAAATAAACAATTCTCAGGTACGAATTTAAGACTAGTCTTACTAATTTTTAGAGTTGTAATGAAACTAAATATGATATGATAATTTTGTAAGCCATAACACAAAAGTCTTTAGTAAATTTTAGTCCCAATAGCCTCAACAATAAGAAGATTGTTTTAGTTTGTAATTTCGACACAATTAATCTAAAACTGAAGACAAAAAAAAAACCCCTAGAAATTATTAAACACACCAAAAAAAAAAAAAGTTAAACTCACACAACTAAAAGAAACCTCTAAAAAAAAGGCAAAGAAAATCTGAATCCTTTTACGACTTTAAAGCTCCCTTACTTTCTACACAAGAAAACTTTCTGACCTTGATCCGAGAAATACTCAACCACTATGAGATATGCTCCTAGTATCACCGGAATCATCATCACCGCCATCATCTTCATCGCCATCTTCGGCAGTGTTAGTAGCTGTGTTCATATTCCCATATCCATGATATGTAGTTGTGAAATTGTTCATAGCTGAATTGTCACTGTGGAATGAAGAAGGCATTTGAGCCACCGGCCTCACTATACCACCACCGTAGGGTTGTTGTTTCGGCTCTTCTACAGTGGCCACCACAGGAGAAGTAGAATTCACTGTGGTTATGGTGAAAGTAGGAGGCTGTTGTTGTTGCGGTTGTGGTGGTGGTGAAGCAAAAGGCTCCATGATTCTTGGTTTCTTCTTCTGATTCTGTTCTGCTTGATTCATCATCACGATGAAACTTCCCATTATCACCTGTCACAAATTATGAGTCTTTTAAGAGACATTTTGCGAATAATACAACTTTTTCTATACTCCATATTAGTAAGAATATTGTTACCTGGACAGGAGCGGCTGCTATGAGCATACCGGCAAGGCCACCGCCAATGATTTTGCCATTTGGTCCAGCTAAAGAAATGCTCATACCACCGGAACGACCTCTTGTTCCTCCGTTTTCAGTAGGCATAAAGGAACCCGACAGTGAAAGTATCTCAAATCGACCCTAAGATAAGGAACAACTATTGACTCAAGAACCGCCAAGAAACCCATCAAGAACAAAGGAAAAATATGGGGGCAATGGCGAAATTAGATACAAATATTAATTAGGTTACCTCATATGTAAGAGTGCCACCTAAAGTAGAAGGCTGACGAAGAGTGACATTAGAGATCGAACCAGTAGCAGAAAGAATGCAGATAGCTCGAGATCCGTGTTGTGAATACGGCATAACCTTCATTGTTACATCCTGAAAAAGAAAAAAAAAAACAAATCTCAAACAGAGACGAATAAAATCCAATATCAAAGCTTCAGTAAACAAGAGGAGCGTTGAATAAAGAAAACAGAAGAATCCTAAGAATCATATTTGGGGAATTTATTACCTCACCGGCGTTGACAGTAAATTGATGGGTTGTAAAATTTGCACCCACGTAGCATGAGAGCCCAGGAGGAGGAGGAACTGCAAAGAGAGAACAAAACAGAATTTGACTAATCAGGTAAGTTAACTAAATACTAATCCACAAGAAACTAACTCAATGATTCATAACAATCAGAGTTTATACATCTAAATCCCTGTTAATTCACACAGTAATTAAAACAGATTTTAACCAGTTAATGAGAAAGCTTAAGATCTACTAACAGCTTACAATTAACATAACTAGACACAGTTAGCTTCTAAGATAAAAGGAAGAGACAGAGAGATTCTCTTGTTTTTTTTTTTTAATCTGCTTTTTATGTCTGTTTTGTTTGGTCAGCATCATCAGATTCCCTTTCTCTGTCTCTAACTGGTCTGATAATTAGCTTCTTCAGACAAAAGGGTACCCAGCAAAATCCAGTTATGTTGGTCCCACTTCCCAACATTTCAGAATCCACACACATAAAATCACTCAAAATCCACATCAACAGGAGACTCAAAACCCAGATCGGGTCAGATCTGACCTATCTCACTGAAACCAATTAACACACAAAGATTTCAAATTTACCTGAACTTTCATTCTCATATTTATGAGGTTTCCTGAGAAAATCAAGAGACTGATGATGTTGCTGCTGGGCTTTTCCTCGTTTCCAGTTAGAATGATGATAGTCACCAGAAAATGGAATCGAAGATGAGATTGGAGTTGGAGACAGAGTTGGTCTCGAAGCCCTAGGGTTTAAACTTCCATCTGGAGCATATTTCCTCGGCCTTCCTCTCTTCTTCTTCGTCGGATCTGATCCGGTCCCTGCAGCTGAGCCAGGAGTCACGGTGGTATCAGGCTGAGGCTGAGTCTCAGTCTGAGTCTGAGGCTGAGGTGGAGGCGGAGGCGGAGGAGGGGACACCACCGTCGTGGGTCCCACGAATTGGAGAAAGCTAGGACTTTGTTGAAACTCTGTTCTTGATACCAAAGCTTCATCTCCCTTAACTGTGATGACCCCACTTGGACTCATTCCACCTGTCTCCTCCATTTTCTTGTTACCACAAAATTCCCAAAATTACAGAATACTCTGCACCTGAATTCACCAAAATCTGATTCAATTTTTTTTTAAATGAGCCTTTTTTGATGGAGAATGAAGAAGATGCAAATGTTTTTTTTTCTTGTTTGTTTTAACTAAGAACCCAAACAAAAAAAAAAACATATGACAAGTTGGATTAGACATAAAAAGAGATGAAATAGCTCAAAAAGATCAAAGATCTAAGCAGAAAAATTTGAGTACAGTTTTTAGATTTAGATTTCTTACTTGTTTCAACAATCCTGCAGCTGAAATCAACACTGTAGCAGAGAAATGCCAGCGCTTTTTCAATGGAGATTAAACCTCAAATCTCACCGGAAAATAGAGTAAAAAATCCCCAAAAAAATAAAAGATTTTCACAAGGGACAGAAGATAATTTCTCTCTTAGAGGAATGAATTTAGGGTTTTTGCAAAGAAAAAAAGGAAAGCCAAATAAATATAAAATGGAAAATTTCAGAAAAAGAAATAGTATATATGTAGACAGTTGTATTATTTAATACAAATACTAAGGATTTAATTAGTTCAAAATCGATATAATAATTACTAAAATCAAAGTCTTGATTTTGGTTTAGGGGAAGATCCACGTCCGTCTTGTAAATTTAATATATCTAATTAAATAAGCGAAATACGAAAGGAAAAAATAAAGTGAATTTTCAGAAAAAGAAAAGAAAAATAAAAAAAAGAATACCAACTTCTGACAATCTCCTTTGTCTTTTTCAAGTTAATAACTTTAAGTAACGTTGACCAAAAAATCGCTTTGGAAATCTACTAAGGACAATCAATTACCAAGATAAGCTACTATTTAGATTTCTTTTTATCTTGGTAATTAATTTATTTCTATTGTAATATTAATAAAATACGCGTTAAAGTTTATAGACGAAGTTAATTTCAAAATTAACTCAAGTATTTTTAGTCTTATCAAAGTTTAAAAAGATGTAGGGAAATCAAATTGACAACGATTTTTGCGGCAGGTACGTTTTGTCGGTCAAAGTCAAACTATTGTTTCCGCAACACAATCAGTGTACAACACTTGTATCCTGAGTTTGACAGATTACAAATGATCCAAGAATCATTGGATTTTGAGACCCTCTGGCTGAAAAAGTGGGGTTTGAGCAATTTAATACTTGTTTATCTGTGTGTAAGAAAAGAAAGAAAAAATTCACCACTTGGTAAAGGTGAAGCAAAAAGACTGTTTTTTAAGTCTTTGTACAACCTTTTAGCCATGGCGTGATTGAGGAGTAATAGATTTTGCTGAGTGAGGCGAATCAGTTCGAGGCGATGAAACAAATCTCTTATTAGTTGATACATTAAGACCCTTTTTAGCGCTTTGAGGCTTTGTAACACTTGCTTTGTCTTGCTCTGATGTCACTTGACCCTGAAGTTTCTTCAGATCCTAAACACACAAAATATTCAACAAGAATTGTTCTTAATGATTCTTGGAAGAATAGGAGAATATTTTTTTTTTAAGATCATTTGCAGGTAAATACCCTCTTTCTACGGCGTTCTTGTTCTTTCTCTTCCCTGAGTTCTGTATACTCTTCTAGCATCGAAAGTAAACGATTCTGAATGACGAAAGTCAGATGAAAGGATCAGATGAAATATGTAGAGAGAAAAAAGAAGAAGAGTTGGTTTTATTTGAGGGAAGAAGATAAGATCATACACCATCAAAGAGAAACTCAGATTCTTTCTCTGACTCCCAAATTGTAATCTTGGAAACTAATGCTTCAGCGATAGCTAGGAAGAGTGAAAGAAGATATTTTCAGTAAGATAAGGATTCACAAAGATAAAAATGTGTTGGGGTCATTTATATGAAACCTGGAAGTTTATTAACAAGTGCCCGAGCTTTCTCTGCGCGTTTGAGGATTAAATGAGATCCTTTTCCAGCGTTGTATCGGTTTTCATCCTATAGAAAATTTCATGAAAATCCATAGCCCATAAAAATCTAAAACTAATTAAATAAGAGACAAACCTGATTATACTCTTCAAGCCAATTCTCTTCCTCACAAGCATTCAACCATTTCTCAGCTTTTTCAAGAATCTCTTTTCTGCATAGAGCTTCCTCTTTCACTTTCCCAGCTTGATACTCGATTTTTTCTAGTATATTTTCAGGGTTCACATCTCCTGATTCAATGGCTTTGATTACATTTTCAACCGCGATATCTTGTTCATCAAGAACAATGTGTGTTCTTCTGCATATCTCTTCAAGCTCTGACCTTTTCTTCAGAACAAGTTCTTTCATTTTGCTCCACTTCAATTCCTCCAACCGACACAGCTCATCTTTAACCTTTTAAACATTAAGCAGTCCATCGGCAAATAGATATTAGAAAAGGATTGAGTTTAAGTTGTTGTGAAGGTACCTCTTTAAGCAAATCTAGAGAAAGACTATTGGGTTTAGTTATTTCTGAAACAGTAGCAGCTATATTACATGAAACATTCATGAACTTTTGTTGCTCTTCTGCAGGTGTGTCCATTAGATTCCAATACTCAAGCATCGTCGTCACAAGATCTTGAAGCTGCCATCAATAGAAGGGCTTATATGTTGGAACAAAAAACGGAGTTTTTAAGATACCAAAAATGTTTAAGACATTTAACTAACTTCTTGCGTTCTCTGTATCTTTGTCTTGTGCCATTTCTCTACTGATGAAGATAACCTGTTAAGTGTTTCATTACATATACTTACTGACTCTTCAGATTCTACTAAACTTGGGTGAATCTTGGTAACAATTTCTTGGAAACAAAAACCGAGAACCGAACAAAGTGATTCGAGATTTCTTAGATGATCTTGAATCTGTTTCACCCGGTTTCTCTGCACGGAAACAATAAACAAAGTATTAAATACTTTTTGATCAAGAAATGAAATGAAATTTATGGTCATTTGTAAACCTTCTGTTCTTGAAGTGTGTAAAGCTCTCTGTGTAACTCTTCAAGCTTTCTAAGAGATAAATCGGTTTCAGCATCAACCGAAAAATCAGATGAACAAGTCTCATCGGATTCTCCATTAATCTCATCTCTAACACATCTTATATCTTCAATTACTTGAGTGAACTGAGTCTTCCTCTCTGATTTTCTCTTTTCCATTTCTTCAAGTTTCTGAAGAATCTTTGCTAACTCATCTTTCAAGCTTCTCCCACTTTGTTGATCAGATTGATGTTGTCTTCCAAGACTGGGTGGCTCTTCCATTACAGAACATATACCAATAACTCTTGCTTCTGAATCAGAAATCTCTTGTCTTACTCGAATCCTCTCTTCTTTAACCTTTTCGATTATTTTACCATACACTTGTCTGCATTCGTCTTCGATCTCAATCAAAATCTTTTCTCTTTCTGTTTCAGTTTCTCCAACCTCGTCCCATATAATCTGCATCAGCCGTCAGGCACGGAATCACATCAATTTGAAACGGTTCTGTATTGGAAAAAAACCCGGTAACTTGGAGTTGAAGCAATCACAAACCTCAAGTTCTTGTAGAAGAGATGCACAAGTTGATTCGATTTGAGTTTTGGACATTATTTATCTCCAAACTCTGCAAATAATTATTGCTGCAAATAATATAAAATAACTTTCAAAATTATTCCACATTTGTTATCTCTTTATTCAATTCTATGAAGATGGGGTTTTTTTAAAATCTAAACAGGTAAAAAAATGTTTTTTTTTCTTCCGAGATTTTATCAAATAAACTAATGCTGAAACTTTCAATTTTTAGAAAACACATGAATTTGAAAACTTTATGGCAAGGATCATTTTAGCTGCAGAAATTGGAGAGCCCTTGGTTTCTAAGATTTTATTTTATCGAAAAATGGACAAAGCTTTACCTGGATCGAAGGATACAGCCGTTGTTTATTTTTTTCCAGGATTCTGATAGAAATAAGGAAACAAAGAAATGAATATCTAGTCAAACAAAATTACAGGTAAGGCAAGAACGCCTTTTTCGTATATTTGTTTTTTCCCCCCTTATATTTTGATTTCTCAATTTTCAGATTATTACTTTGTCCTTTTTGCTTCGTATCTATTTCTTCTTTACGACAAATATCTATGGATAGACAGACAGAAGACTGGCGGAAAAAAAGAAGACAAATATTGTTGGATCATGATAAAGTCATGAGACATTAGCGTTAGCCGTTAGTTGTAAAAAAAAATAAAACTCGGGTCTATTTTGTACATTTATAAAAACTAAAGACCCAAATTGAAAACAAAAACAAAAACTAAAGACCCAAATTGAAAAAAAGCAATTGCTTGCTGTACATAAAGCATTGATGACCGTTGGTTTCAAATCCGCGCCAACCAACTGAATTAAGGACGTTACCTTCTTCCTCTTTTTCTCTCCCTCTTCTTTTCTATCTCCAATTTTCTGGAGATTTTTTTCCAAAGGAGGGAGAGAGTGGGAAGAACATCTCCGATTCTTTTGAATGCAAATCTCTCCCTCTCGTTTGGAGGATTGGAGATGATAATAATGGTTCCGGAATCAACAAGGGGTTTATCTGAATCAGATTTTGAATTTGATATTGATTTCGAATTCGATGCACCAAGGTTCTACGATTTTTCCAGACCTGAGCTTGTTTCTGAGACTGAAGATATCGAAACCTGGTTCCAGACCTCTGGAAACTATCCTCCTTCACGTAAGACACACACACGTTCTTTTAAATTTGGGAAAATATTTTGTTTATTACAAAGAATTGTCTTTTTTTTTTCTATTCATCTTTGTTGAATATTTGATGATTTGTCTGATTATCTCAGCTTTTAGCCCAAAGTTCAATTGGAAATTGGAGCCAGTTGAGCAAATTACAAGCACCAGCTCTGAATCTAATTCTGTCGAGATCATCGAATCCGTGGACATTGGTCTGAATCACAAAGATAAATTCAACGGTACGTAATGATTCCTCTTAAAACTCAAATATTGGTTTATGTATCATTTTTATATCAGAATTTTGTTGTTGTTGTCAGGGTTCATATATTATAACGAAACCGTTGAAGATGTTCCCAAGATAAAATCTAAATCTAAATCTAAAACAAAACTTAGTAGCTCTACTTTAACAAGACCTACGGCATCTTTGCTTGCAAGGCAGAACAAACCATTAGACATTTACTCTGTTCAACTTCTCTCAAGGTATAACCAATGAGGATGCTATTTATGTGAATTTGCATTTTTTCTTTTTTGCTTCACTAGCTTTTTTTTAATGTTTCAGATGTCAGAGGTCATTAGCCAAGTTTGGTGATAACGTGTCTCCCATCTTAGCCTCGAAGTTACAAAATCAAGAGAGCAAAAGGCAAAAAATGGAAGTTAAGGTCTGTTTCGAGTTTGCTAATACTAGATATCTTTGTACTGATAGGTTCAAATGAGCCATTTTTAATGTTTGTAGATGGCTCAAGCTAGCAGAAGAACCAAACTCACTGTTCCGAAGGAACCGAATCTTAGAACTGCAGAAAGATCTGAAAGACACAGGTGAGGACTCTGTTTTAAAATAAAATGTGTTTGATGTTTTAAAATGATCGTTAAACGCTTGTTCTCTGGAAATTTTCAGGTCTAAGGTAAACTTAGAAACCGAGCAGAATGCGAAATCAAGTTCTAAAAGACATACAAAAAACAAAACTGTACTAGTTCTTTTTTTAGTGTTTCAATCTCAGTTTCTTCATCATTACCACATTCTTAGAAGCTTATGTTTTTGGATTCTTTGCAGATTAATGTGGAACCTTCTTCAACATCTTTAACCAAAACTAATACAACACGGTCCCAAGATTTTCAGGTATAATGTAATCTTCCGACATCTACAAGTCGAAAGTTTTTAATATTATCCTCACGCATCAACTAACAGAATTTTCTGCATTAGGCATTTCGTCTAAGAACATCACTGAGAGCAAAAGAACGCTCTTCAAATGTAAGTCTCAAATCATTCTGGATTCTTTGCCTCCATGTTCACATTTATTTAAACGATGTATCTTGCATTGCAGGCTAAAAACGATGCCATACAAGAGAATGGTTCTACTAACTCCAGAACGTTAGTGCAATTTCTTTGAAACTTCATTGAATCTACATTTCCCAAAACATTCTCACACACATTTTCTGCAGGATAAAGCCCACTGATTCATCAAAGAGTAATATAGTCAAAGGAAATAACAACAGAAAGATAAATTGCCAAGTGTATGAATCTAAAACTTGCCCTCTACAACCAAAGGTGAGATGGAGATGGTCTATTAATGCAGCTTTCTTTCAAAAACTCATGGAATTGTCCCTCTGTAACATATCTAACAACTCCAAAAATCTTCCTTTCATTGACAGAGATCAAGCAAAGAAGTACTCAGTGAAGCAATCAGCACCAAATCTGTAACTCATAACTCCTGCAGGACAGATATTAGCAGGTACCTAAAAACCATACTTTAATTTCTTCAAATTACTCAAAAAAAAAAAAAGATGAGGCAATCAGCCAATAATAGATACAGACACCATTGATGGTATGATTTTATCAGGAGCATGGGATTATACCGGAAATTCAATTCACAGGATGTTGCAGGGAGCCTAATCATTGCTTAATCTTCATCAGCTTATAGATGATTTTCTTATCACGTTTATACATATACACACATTCCTATGTCTATATATATGTTAAACGAGTACGTCTACTTGTTTAGATATATACATTGAGAAAGATATTTTTTTATGAATTCTTGTTGTGGGGACAATAGATGGGCCTTTAAAGCAGATGACCAAAAGACTTTAACGAACTCGTGAACATGTTCTTGGGAGAAAAAGAATATTAACTTCACATATCCTTTTCTCATACAACCTTTGTTCCTGTCTTAAATGTTTCCCTTGCCTTCTTTTTCCTTACCCAAAATGCCCCTTCAACTACCCTAAATTCACTATTAAAAACCCATCCCTCCCTTCGGACCAATCAGCAATAGTATCCTCCTTGGAACACAAAACACCAATCAAAACCCTGGAATCTATTTAAAGCTGAAATATTATATGCTACTTTTGGAGATAACATCACGGAACTGAACAAACCATTGTGATGCTTCTGCCTCACGATTCCTATCTTCACCCTCTTGCTGCGGCTTTTTGATTGATGGATCAAGGGAAGGAAGCTTTTTTGCGACTTGCAGAGATGGAAGAAGAGACAGCAGAACCCTAGAGACTTCAAGCATTGTGGGTCTCTCAAAAGGGTTTGGCTTTGTGCATAAGAGCGCTAGCTGAAATGTCTTCCTGATGTGTCCCAAGTCCATGCAAGTCACTGTAACTTCTGCATCAACTGCTTCCATCACAGTATTATCATCCGCCTTGGACAATATCTGCAAGAAAATTAACAAAAATTTAACTCTTTAGCCGTTTAAAGGTGTCATATATACGTATCTCTTAAGTGTTTCCTGATTTATACGTACTAGTTGATGCAAGTTTGATTTGTTATCCACTGCTTTCTTCCCGGTAAGAAGCTCAAGAAGAACAATCCCAAAGCTGTAGATATCAGATTTCTCATTGACGCGCGAAGTACGGGCATACTCCGGGTCTATATAACCAATCGTTCCCAACACATAAGTCGATACATGAGTTTTGCTGGCTGGTATGCTCTTAGCAATCCCAAAATCCGATAGATGCGCTTCGAAATTCTCATCGAGAAGTATATTCGATGATTTGATGTCACGGTGAATGATCCGAGGAGTACAATCATGGTGAAGATAGGCTAGTCCTTGCGCAGCTCCAACCGCTATCTTCAACCTAGTCTCCCAATCAAGTTTCACTTTCTTCAACGACCCTACTTCAACAAAAACAAAATTTTCAAAATTATCTGCATATCTTTCATTCATAAACTGAACCAAAAAGATTTTTAAAACTGACCATGAAGAAGATCCCAAAGAGATCCATTTTCCATGTAGTCATAGAAAAGAAGGTTGCCAATAGGAGATAAAGCATATCCCTGCAAGCTGACAATGTTTCTGTGTCTGATGCTCCCTATGGTCTCGAGTTCTGTCTCAAACTCCCGCAAGTTATTCATATACTGCTTGTAGAGTCGCTTAATGGCAATAGGTCGGGAACTTTTCAGTGTGCATTTGTATACCGTGCTAGAAGCACCATATCCAATTATATACTTTTCGCTAAGATTCTCAGTTACACTCATTATATCATCAAATGTGTGAATTGCCATGTCCATGTGGAGAATCACAAGCTTGGTTGAACCTGAAAGGATTGGATCAAAATGGTATAAACATCTAAGAACAGAAGAAGAACTATGAAGCCATCATTATTACCTTTAGCTTGTTTTGAGGGCCCTTTTAGTATCTTCTGCTGCTGCTGCTTTGACTTGCATATTACTATGAAAATCATACATAGAAGAGTGATAAAGCCAAGAACAATGCAAATCACAACATTTCTTGAGAACACTGAAAAGAACAAAAAGAGCCGAGTAAGCCCAAAAAAACAAGAAAAAGCATCTACTGAAGACATTACTAAAAGTATAAATCTGGTACAAACCTCCGGTTTTCGGCAAAGAATGACCACAAATAGATCCCACCCAGTCCCCACAAAGAAACGGATTTCCAACAAAGCTGTACAAAGTAATGAAATCTGTTTTACATTGAAAAATTATGCATATTGGCCACAATGACAGGCTACTGTGAATAGTTTCATACCTTGCTGGAGCAAAACGTGAGAAGTTCTTCATTAATGGGAATACCCCGGAGAGATTGTTGAAGGAGACATTCCTAAAGAAGTTTAAAGAGAAAATGTTGGATTAAACAAGAAAACTTTCCAAAAGGCTAATTCTGATCATATAAGTGAATGTCTCTCTAGCAAGAGAACTTACAGATTGACAAGAGTGAAGCAGTTCGTAAGCTGATGTGGAATTTTCCCATGAATCTTGTTGTTATTCAATATTCTGCACATAAACCTGATGATTTATATTTCTATTATGCATATAATGCAAAAGATTTGATCATGTGGTCAACTTACAAAGAGTTTAAATTCTGTAATTGGCCAAGTTCAGCAGGAATAACTCCCGAGAGCTGATTGAATGATACATCCCTGCATGTAAAGGAGATAAGTCGGTAAAAGATATGGTTTTCATATAAACCAAAAGAAGCAACTTTGAGCCTTACATCATCTGAATGCTTCGAAGGTTACCAAACTCTGCAGGCAATTGCCCATCAATATGATTTCTACTCAGATTTCTGTATAATTAAGCAAAAATAGGTAAAGAGTTAACAAACACAAGAATTTAGAACAAGAAACATTACAAATTTACTAAGTTAAACCGTTTAGGACTTACAATATGAGCAGGTGTTCGAGGTCACCAAGGGTTAACGGTATAGATCCTGAGAAATTATTGCCAGATAGATCTCTGGAAATAAAGTCATATGGTGAAAATCCAAACAGAAAAACCTAACAAACGGATTTAACAAAATTCACAAGACATACAGTTTGTCAAGATTGATTATATGTCCAAGCTCAGCTGGTATTTTGCCTTTGAAATTGTTTGATGAAATATTTCTGTATAGGCAAGAATTTAACAGTCAGTAAAACGTGTAGAGGGATGTCATGCTACTGCATTGTATTGAATGAAGCTCACAGATAAGTCAAGCTCCCGAGATTTCGGAATGCCAGTGGTATTGATCCGCTCAAGAGATTACCATGTACATTGCTGTATGCAAATAACATATATGTAGGTTAGTAAATAATAAGGAAAAGCATAAATTCAAAATTATTCATTTTCATATCATAGCTTACAACTGATTCAAGGCTGCACATGAACTAATGTTGGATGGTATGGGCCCTACCAAACGGTTGTTGGCAAGATTCCTATCATGTTGAACAATATATCATTAAAAATGATTTAATCTAATGTTTTAACAAATAAAGTGAAAAACATTAGAGAAAGAAAAAAACAAGCTCACAGTTCAAACAATTGCTCCAACTTCCCAAGCTCAGGAGGAATAGTTCCCACTAGTTTGTTGTCATTAAGTTGCCTATAAAATCAGAAAAAAACAAACAAACAAGAAAAATTGAAATGATTAAGTACATGGAATGCAAAAGCTATATAAACATACTTGAAAACTGAAACAAGCTTACAAGTAGCTGAGATGTGCCATATTCCCAAGCTCAGGTGGGATTGGACCTGTGAGGTTATTGCCATGGAGATACCTATTCCAGAGAGAAACATGTAGTTAGGCAAATACAAAGAGCTGAACATGTGACGCATACTATGGTTTACACAAAAGGAGACTCACAGTTTTCCAGTAAATGAGAGATTGCCAAGTATCGGTGGTATAGGACCAACAAGCTCATTGTCACTCAAGTCCCTGTGAATTTCATAGGATACACAAAGTCAGACGAGCAAAACTTGATATGTAATTTGAGATTACTTTTCCATATAAAATACACTTACAAAACAGCCAGAGCCTGCATTAGACCAATAACTTCAGGAATTCTACCAGTCAATCTGTTTCCCTGCAGCGACCTTCAAAAAGGAATAATACACAATTCAAATAACTGTATATTTACTTTCATCTATCAAACTGAGGTTAAAGAGTCTCAATACTCACAGAGTAGCGACTTGGAGAAAGCCAATATTGTAAGGAATCTCTCCAGTTATTTGATTATAAGATATGTCCCTGAATAATCAAAGGCATGAGCCCACAATAACTAGAGTAAATCAGATATTTTAAATTAGAGAAGCAAATACAGGATTTCAAAGCTTGTGCAATTTCCAATGCTCTCCGGGATGGTTCCAGTTAGATTATTGCCTCTCACGTCACTTAAACAACAAAAGACATGTTAGAAAAACTCAAACTCAAAGAGGAACAAAAAGCTATAGAAGACGGCAAGAGTATCAGATCCACTTACAAGTACCACAAACCGGTTAGCTGACACATATCAGAAGATAACGTTCCAGTCAACATATTCCCGCGTAAACCGCTGCAGAGAGAATGCATTAAACAGAGAAAACGCATAACTTCTTTTATACTGTTAACACTTAACAGGTCTGAGGAAAAGTGTCTAATGTACTTACAGGTATTGCAAAACTTCATTCCAGTAAAGTAATCTTGGTATATCACCCGTTAAATGATTACCTGCAAGATCTCTGCAACAACATAATGTTAGAAAATTCAAAAATCAGTTTTCAAATATCGATATATGAGTAAACTAGGAACCAAAAGAACTCACAGTATCTTAAGGTTTGGAATCTGCGTTAAAGTTGCTGGTATTGGGCCAGTAAGCAGATTGTTCTTCAGGTTTCTGATACATCCACAAGTTGAAAGGTTTACAAAGATCCATTTGAAAAAAAAAAAACAAGAAGACAAATATGGAACTTGAAATATAAAAAATGTTAAAACGGTATTAACACATACAGAGTGTCAAGCTGCTTGAGTTTAGAGATTGAAAAAGGTATGTCTCCGTATAACATATTATCAGATAAGTTCCTGTAAAAAAGAGAATATGGTACTCAAATCTAAGACAATATAAATTGAAAACTCTTAAACTGAGTTTCATAAGACTTACAAAGAAACAAGAGAAGCACAGTTTCCAATCTCATCAGGAATTTGGCCAGCCAACTTATTTCCCTGCAAATCTCTGGAATTGAAGAAAACCTTAAACAAACACAATCGACCACTTTTTCAAACATGCAAATGAACGGGGAGAGAGAGAGTTAAAAATAGATAACACATTACATTGATTGCAAATTCCGTAGATCTCCAACAGCTGGAGATATCTCCCCTCCAAGATTCAGATTGGACAGGTTCCTCCAAAGTAAAGAACACAACATTTACAAACTCGGAAAAGTGAATCAGTTAACCATACAAGAACTATTATTACATTCAACTGAGATACTCACAAAGATACAACGGAGAAGGTAACGTTGTCGCAGAAGACACCTCGCCAAGAACAGAAGTCAGAGTTGTGAACGTCGTCCCAATCTAAAAGTATATTCACTACGTTGCTAAAAGAGCCTTTTATCACCATCAGAGCTTTTCCTGTGGATTCATTGAAACATTCTTTTTAGTCAATCGTAGAAACGTGAAAACCTCAGTCAGCTGGTAAAACTCTCAGATAAACACAAACTTAGCGATATTTAAATTTCAAAGATTTTCTCAACAGAACCCAAACTAGGGGGTTTTATTTTTCTTCGGGAAACATAGAGAGTTTGGAAAAACACAATCTTTACAAGCATTCTTCTGTCTGCTAATCATAATCAAAATTTCTTGGAAACATTTGAAAAAGATTGCATTTTTATATCCACTAGACGAAGAACAAGACAGAGCTGAGTATTTGCTAGGAGTAAAGCTATCAGCTTTAAACCTCTTTTTGGGGGGAACCAAGTGTTTTTTATACAACTTCTTCACAGGGACTAAAGAAACTTTTGAACCTTCAAATTTGATTTTGAATCTTAGAAACTTTTACACAGATGATTTTCGAGATTTCAAATAATAAAAATTTCAGCTTCAAGTAGAAACCCGCTTAAAAAAAAAAACAAATTTTGAACAAAGATTCACGGGAAAAACACAAGACAAAAAGAGTTTGAAGAAACCTTCGTCGTTGATAGAAGAAACAACACCAAGAAACATAAAAACCACCATTGCTATACATAAAAGCATTCGCTGCATATTCTCCTTCATGTTTTCTCTTTTCTACTTCTTTCCTCTAAAGATAATAATCCAAAAACAAGTCGAAGTTCGATTCAAAACAACAAAGCAGAAGAAACAAAACACAAAAGAACGAAAGTTCAGGCTTGTTCTGCCATTGTTGGAGAGAGATAAGGAGACCAATACAGGCGATTAGCGTGAACTGCAAGAAATGTAGAGCCAGAGATGTTAAAGAAGAGAGAGAGAGAGAGAGAGAGAGGGAGAGAGAGAGAGAGAGAGATGGATGAGAGTGAGATGATGTACAGTCCTATATAAGTAGAGCGTTGAGCCCCATGAGAGAGAGATCAAGACCACGACAGATCTGTCAGAGTAAGAGAGTATATATGTAAAATTTACACACATTACTCTTTACTTAAATGCATAAACGTCTGATCAAACATTAACTATGAAAATAATGTTACGTAGAAAATATTAGCCACTTCAAATTTTTAGTATATGATCTCACTCACATATGCATTAACGTTTGTAGTTAATGTAACGGCGTTAGGAATTTAGAAAGGTTGATTTGACGGCAACATTACCCACCGTCTGTTATAGACGCCGTTTTCCAATGCAACGAAACATTCCACTATGCAAAACCCCTTCCACGCGCTAGATTTGGAACGCGTGTCTGATATAACGGTGAACAAGTCGCGTTCATTGTTAATATGATGGGACGCGATGTAGAGAAACTAGACTATGCTTTTCCTTGTGAATGTTAGTTAATGCTTTTGAGTTTTGATAGTGATTGGGGAAACCGGTTGGACCGGTTGGGTTTTCGTGGTTATCCTTTTTTTTTTTACAACCGTTCGTTTTTGAGCGAAAAGGATTAATTTTGCTTCGTGTTGATATATTTTCTTACTTTCAATTAGAGACCATGTCACATGTTGGTTTTTTGGAATGATTTCACAATAACACTCGGACGATTGGGCCGAAAAAAATTGGTGGAACTGTACCAGGTGATGAATAGAAATAAAAATATATATATATATTTTCGTGATACATGAACAGTAGTTGTGCTGAATTGGAATCAACGTCAAAATTCATACTATAGCAGTTTTAGAAACAGTAATTAATGTGTTCTTCTTGAAAATAAAAACAATAATATGTTCTTCTTGAAACAATGATGCGGATGGTAAGTGGGATGAAAAGATTTGAGAAACAATAATTACTCTACGGTTAAACAATAGTAGTGTCAGTTCAAAAGAATATTGTTATGTTTATTATGACGAGAACTGGTCTTGAGATTAAATTGGTCCGTATCGTTTCCACTGAGGTCTCTTGCTTGACTCTCCTGTATTTTTCAGTTTTAGCAGATTATATTGGCTAATAATATGGAACGTTCTATTCTTCTTTTGAAATGACTTCATAATAGACTAGTAGTTAAGAAAACAGGGAGAAAAAAGCAAGTAAAATCCAAATTTAAAAGAATACAATTCAAGGTTCTTCTGTTTTTAGCTAATTCTTGGATTACTCATCTGTGAAAATAATTTTTCTAGAATAATGCAATATTTTCGTTTTATAAAAAACAAAGAGAGGTATTTTAAGGACTAGTTGCAGGTATAGAGAAGTTCGATTCATGTCCACCAAGTAATAACTAATCAACATACTAGTTTTATTGGTTCATAAATGTTGGAGAAAATTAAATCAGAAGCCACGCCACAACACCAAGAACTATTAAATGAATAAAAATATAAGACAAAAGAAACTAATACTATTAAATACAAGACTCGTATCGTAGATCAATAGGCTCAGCTATAAGCGTCTCTAGTTTCTCTAGAAAAGATGCATGAGTTCAGCTAGGGGCCTATCTATATGAAGATTATGACCACACCTTTTTAGTGAACAGTTATATCTGTTGTATTTTTCGCTATAACATTATATCTAGAAACAAAAGTGATGTGAGTAGCGAGGTGAGTATGCTATACTATTCATGTAACGAATTCAAAGAATTATAGAAAATAGCACATATATTAGGCATGTCGTTTTATATATCAGTGTTCAATCTAACAAAATAGTGAGCTTATGTAAAATGCAAAGAGTATTTTGGTAAAAGTGTAAGAAAAAAATCTGAATATGTTCTACAATTTGATTATTCACCTAATTAACTAAAATTTACTTGAGGTTATTTATAAAACAAAAACGAGTTCATACTTTCTTAAAGCTGGTAGGCTTCAGCTTTGTATATAAATGTGACATACGTCACAAACCTCTATAACGTGGGCATACCTTGTTGATTTACACATTTTAGGCATCTGTTTTGTACTTTTACAAAACAAGTAAAATTGACTCACGTTCCACTTAAAATATATATAAATAAACATTTTATAAAAGTTGAAAAATCGAAAAAGGCGTAAGAGATACTCAAGTTATTCAAAATACTTACATGAATTGTTTTTTTTTATCCCTAAAAATTAACAGTACCAACTAAACGGTTGAATATATATCTTTTTCATAGTGCTCTTTTGAGATTTAAAACTTAAGTTTTGAAACACAGAATCAAATTATTTCCCGATTCTTTTAAGATTGTTTTATAAAACGTTTGACGGCAATCATACAGTTTTCTCCCTTAGTTATTCATTGAAAAAATGTTTTAATTAATTAGAAAATATACCTAATTATAAAATGACAATTAGAGACTTTTATCATCTATCTTCACTATTAAAGAATCGTGTATGGGTAAGACTGTAAGAGAGCTAAATGAAAATGTTCTTAAAGATTTTAGAGATCTGTTAAAAGAAGCCTATGATGAGAATAGTGGATACGTGGCAATATATGACACGCCAAGACATGTATCCTTGGGTAGTAAAATCTGATACAAAAGCTGAGCCAATGGTTGTCGCAGTACGTAGCAACTCGCAAGTAGTAACTGATTTGGGCTGGCTTGCATCCCTATGGGAACTTACGGTGGGCATTGTACCACTGGATCCCAGCCGTTCAAACTAGTTTTAAATATCACTGGCCGCTCGAATTTTCCCAGTTTGGTCTTCTGTTTACACAACTATTTATAAAAAAAAATTGAACCAGATTTGAATCGTTTTACATTTTTCTTTTTTTGGGTTTGGTTTGATTTTGAAAATACGGACCACTGTTTCCTTTAGTGACAGGAAGTTAGTAGATTTGAGAATGTTTAATGCATAGTTAGTTTTCGTCTCGTTTGGTTTCAAATTGTTTTATTGTGCCTCTTTCAGCATTTTTTTACCAACTAATTGTTAAATATTCCAAAATCTGACAACATCATACTATAAAGTCTTTACTAAGTCCCACACTCAAGAGTCAAACTAAATTAGATGATTTGTTCGTTTATCAAACTAAACAGATGAATCAGGCCCAATAGGCCAATACACATGAATTAAATAAAATAAAAAAAAAAGTGTTTAAATGTGAACATTATATTTGATGGGCCAATGGGGATTTTTATTCCGTCTCTAGACGAGTATGTCCATGAAAGACTGAGGTTTAAAACCATCTGATACACTCGGTCCCTTCGTGGACATCCAAAATTCACACAATTCTAAGTTTGTAACACCCGTCTTGGTTTCTAGGCTGCCGACAGAACAAAGAGCATTTTGAACACACTCGTTTTCCGTGTTTAAGATGTGACGAATAGTCCTACTATTGTTTCTAAATCACAAACCATAAATTTGAAACCAGTAAGAGAGTTTTATTCTATGTTGGTGTATATTTTAAACTAAGTCTACAACTTTTAGTACATTATTGAACTTCTTTTCTCAGCTCTTAGTGCTTCGCCGCTGTCCTTATAGTACACAAGTAATCATTAATGTTTCGTTGTAACTTTTCCCATCAAATTAATCCACTTTTTGGTTGTTCATCACTTTTTCTACTTAATAACTAATGTATAATTACACTAGCAATCAAAAAATGATGAAAGACCCAAGTCTAATAGTAGAGAATTAGACATTGCGTATGTCTTAGGTTAAGTTTAACAAGCTACTCGGTAGTGGTATCATCTGATTACATTTCCACCACGACCGGCGCGTTTGGTACCCACGCGCTTCTTTCTGTTACTTAAACAACTAAATTTATCACATTAATCACCGCATTTCCATTGGCTTACACCGACACTTGCATTGATTAATCGATACTTTTTCTCAATTTATTATGCTTTTTAATCAACTTGTCATAATTTGTGTTTCCATACGACCATTCATTTACGTATTTTTACGGTCTACGTTATACGCACTTAACTACAATATACTACATGTTACAGTCTTTCATTTTATTTTTTATAAATACATCTTATTTCGTATGTATTATCATATACATACGTAAACGTACATATTTGATTGCTGCATTATTTTGTTGAACATATTGCAGCTAAATCGCTGTCTGTTAAACTAAATATTTAGTTTTCCGTACATTCTGACTTATAATAGTATAAAGAACTAATTACTTAGTTATTCCGTACATTATACATTAAGAATGCAACAGTCTATTTTACTTTGTAGGCCATATACATATTTACGAAAAGTGCACATTGCTTGAAGTCAAAACCATCGACCCGAAACATGTATTATGCATACGAATATCAGTTATATATTTCCATTATTTTAAACGTTGACTCAAAGCTCGTCGAGTTCGGCGGTAATTGTAATATCTGAGCGTGTGAGTTGGTTAGCTATTTTTATTTTTTTTATCGTATGTATAATCTCTTTTTTACTGGAAAATGATAATTGGTTAATTGACTCTCTTTTCTTTTTCTTTAATTATTCATTGATATCGATGTCCCGATCACTCCATTAACTTTGAGCTTAACAGCTTCTTTGATATGAGTTCGTCGCAAGCTTATTTAAAGCAAAATATTTGGACTAAACTCCAAAAAGCCAAATGGCAACACGTATAACAATTTTGTCGAAGTATAATCTAACTTGGAATTTATGCGCATTTACGCATGTACATATGGATCTTCAACCATCCCACCACCATATGCAGGTTTAATATTTTATTAATGTATGTATATTTTTTGTTTGTGTGCAGAATATTAATGTACAGTATGTGATTAAATTGACAAATATATTCGGCTAAAAGTCAACTATTTAAACTCTTCGGATTTAATATAGGAAATAAACTCTTAGCATTTAATATAGGAAACAAACTCCTTGCTTTTAAAAGCAAAAGTAAATGAGTGCCACAGTGGTACATAGTATAGTATACATTATATACCGCTATATCACTATTTTTGTTTTATCTAGTTTTCTTAATAGAACCACGATCTATTCCTCTACGTTCTATTATTAACTTTAATAGTCTTCACTTTCGTGAAAGCTTGACAGACAAACTTCAAAATAGAGAATTAGACTTTGACCCAGGCTTGTTGTAAGTTGTTAATTACTACTACTTTACCTTAACGAAACTTTCGTGAAAGCTTGACAGACAAACTTCAAAAGAGAGTATTAGACTTTGACCCAGGCTTGTTTTAAGTTGTTAATTGCTACTACTTACCCTAACGAACTCTTCAAATTTCTTTTTTTGTCGGCAAAATATATACATAACTTAAGATCATTCTCCCCCCCCCCCCCCCCCAAAAAAAATAAAGTAATAAACTTAAAATTTATGTTATTAAATATTGTTTAAAAATAAACAGTTAAATGTGCTTTCCAATAGAGATGGGATGGCCCAATACTTAAACGAGTCAAGTTCTGATTTAGTTCACCTTGTGCTTGGGGTTGGGGTAATATTCAAGATTATTGGGAAAAAAACTAACCGATCCAACCAAAACTAATTTTGGTTATCTCCGGTTTTAATTTACGTATTCAAATCGAAGAGCCTAATGTCATCAATAAAACAACATTTTGTCGGCAAAACCTTGGATGATGTGACACGTCATGCGGCATGACTCGTGGATTAAAGAGGCAAGGCCACAAAGCTCACATGGCACTTGGTTAATTCTTTCGACATCGATATAATACACTAATCTGGCAACTACACGTAAACGTCACCGTTTCGGCCCCATCCCCCCACCTTTGCAGCCCGTTGCAGATTTCTGACCTTGCCACGTGTTACATATGCACGATCTTCTTCTTTCAATTTCGTAAGTTGTAACGTTTATATGATTTTGGGCATCTTTACTAATTCCTATGATTGATTATCATTATACAATATCCCTCCCATCAAGATCCGGTGATCTTTTTAGAAATGTCACTTTTTATAGTAATTCTTAATTAAAATTATATTGAAATTTATTTCCCAGATATTGGATGAAAATTGTGATTGAGAGCAAATAATGGTTAGTTTCTGACACAAACTCTGATGAAAAAAATCTAGAATATTAACTTATGTTTCTACAACGACACGTTGTCTACACTAACGTCCAAGTGTTCACTATTTACCGGCTGCTCTTGTCTTCCCTTGTCGGTTGCCGGCACAGACGGTCAATGACACAGGCACGTGTCCGTTTCTTTTCACTCCGTAATGTATACGCCTTGAGAAAATAAAAATTTTGAATGTACCAAACAGGACCCCTATACTATTAAACTTTCTGAATTGTTCCCAAAGTTATGATATATTCTAATTGCACCCCAAAATATCAACAGAATTCAACGTTACGTCCCTCTCCAATTCTCCATACATACGTAGCAAAAACCATCGAGCCTTAGCCTAAAAATGAAGTTCGGATAACTTTTTTTTCAGTAATCGAGAAATATTTAAAATGTTAAATAATACACTAATTAATAAGATGAAATCATTGTAGTATGTATGTTGAAGATGCAACTCTCATATTTGATAAATCAACACTATAGATGTAGTTTTAGAAATATAGAAAAGTTTGGGGGGAAACATAATTTTGTTGCAAAAAAAGAAAAAGCAAATAGGGCGCTATAAAAAAATAAAAGCAATTAAATACAGTTTCCATTTATTGCAAATAAAGAAAAGGAAACAGAATCTCCCCGTTTCTCGATCACTCTCTTAAGTTCTCTCTCACCGAGAGAGTTAGCTTTACGCCTTCAACGAGAACCACACAAGAACACAAACTACCATTATTCACTTCTTCCCCGGAGCTTTTAGCTCCGTCATCGTAACGGTCCCAAAATTCCCGGCGACGGAATCTCTTATCTCTTACCTCTAATTATAAACTATGCTTCCGGGCTCAAACCCTTCCAGTCCTGAACGTCTCTTGAAGAAATCAAGAACCCCAGAAACCATCACCATTGATCGGGAAAACTCCTCCGACTCACTTAACTCAGTCGGAAACTCATCCATTAACCGCTCTTCCTACACCTCCGCCTCCCGGAGCCACTGCACATGGCTAATCATCTCTATCCTTTCTCTCCAGCTCATCTTCTTCATCACTCTCCGATCCCTCCCTTTCCCTCACCGTCACATCCCTGAAAATTTCCCTTCACCCGCCACCGTCTCCACCTCCAGCGCACCTCTCTCAACCAGAATCGAACCCGAAGAAGATAACTCAGGACGATGCGATTCTGGTAGAGTCTTCGTCTACGAAATGCCAAAGATCTTCAACGAAGTGATTTTACAACAGTGCGATAATCTTAATCCATGGAGCTCACGCTGCGACGCTCTGTCCAACGATGGATTCGGGAAAGAAGCAACGTCGTTAAAAGGCTTGATCCCTGACGATTTGGTTCCTTCATGGTTCTGGACTGATCAGTTCGTCTCTGAAGTTATTTTCCATAACCGGGTTCTTAACCACCGTTGCCGGACTTTGGATCCGCAATCCGCTACAGCGTTTTACATACCATTCTACGCTGGACTCGCAGTGGGTCAATATCTATGGTCGAATTACGCGGCGGCTGATCGTGACCGTCATTGTAAAATGATGACACAGTGGGTTCGTAATCAACCTTACTGGAATAAATCCAACGGTTGGGATCATTTCATTACAATGGGTCGCATCACATGGGATTTTCGGAGGTCTAAAGACGAGGATTGGGGATCTAACTGTATTTATATCCCCGGGATGCGTAACATCACGCGCCTCCTTATAGAGCGAAACTCTTGGGACTATTTTGATGTCGCTGTACCCTACCCCACTGGATTCCACCCTAGAACAGACTCCGACGTTGTTAACTGGCAAGATTTTGTTAGAAATCGCCGTCGTGATACGTTGTTCTGTTTCGTTGGAGCGCCACGCGCCGGGATTGCTAACGATTTCAGGGGATTGCTTCTTCGTCACTGTGAGGAGTCGCGTGGAGTCTGCCGGACTGTGGATTGTACAGTTGGTAAATGCTCGAATGGCTCGTCGGCGATATTGGAGACGTTTCTCGGCTCTGATTTTTGTCTCCAGCCTCGAGGAGATAGTTTCACGCGCCGGTCTATTTTTGATTGTATGTTGGCCGGTTCCATTCCGGTTTTATTTTGGCGACGAACTGCTTACATGCAGTATCAGTGGTTTTTACCGGATAACCCGAATAGTTACTCGGTTTTTATAGACCGGAATGAGGTTAAAAACCGCACAACTTCTATAAGGCAAGTGTTGGAACGATACAGCAAAGAAGATGTGAGGAAAATGAGAGAAAGAGTGATTGATTTGATACCGAAGTTGGTCTACTCGAAGTCTCCTAATGGATTAGAGACTTTCCAAGATGCTTTCGATGTGGCTATAGATGGAGTTTTCAGGAGATTCAAGGAGCAACAGAATTGGTACAAATGGTGATGACAAATGAAGATGATCATTCGATAAATATTTATTTATTTATAAAATAAAGGTTTTTCAAAATTTAGCTCCAGTAAAGTTACGATTACACTGTAAATTTTTAAGATTTTGTTTGAGATGAATAAGTTAGTGTAGCTGAATTTTTGTTATTACACTTCATGGAGTAGTCAAAGATGTTGTTCTATGTGTGGAGTTATCATTTATATATATTCTCTTTTGGAAACAATGAGTATACTGTAGCTTCTTTTTAGCCTAATGTACTCCAGCTTTTGCTGATAGTTTGAATATTTTTGCAAATTTTATATATCTGTAATCTTTGGTTTGTTTAGTTAGTTAGGTGGGAAGTTAAAAATGGACTCATAGGCCCACATCTTCGCACGTCGAAGTGTTATTTAATAAAAATGTAGTAAGATAGAAAAAGGGTTGGTTGGTGGGAGAAATAAAATTTGATTTGGGGATTACTGGTTGGTTAGGTTTGGTCATCATAGGTAGGAGAAATACTCGTGACCTTTAGATGATAGATAATAAATTGAAAAATATGTCACTTTTTCAAGAAACCCATTTCATAGTTACATGATTGCTAATTTGCTATGTTGTCGTTTTTTCCCCATTGTTAAAGATGACATCGTAACAATCCTTGTTGCTTAACTTTTTGTTGTGTAGATTAAACAAGAAGTATACAACAAGAGTATACAACAAATTTGGATGAAAAAAAAACATGGCCTTAAAAACGATGGGGAGTTGGTGTAATATATGTACCTAGACTTGTTTGTTAGTAGGTCGTGTTCAATGTGTGGTGTGCCAAGTGTATTAAGAAGGTAACGTTAGTCATTTATATAAAAATAAGCTGTGATAGTCACCACAAGCTGTTTCAGTGTTTTCTCTCCTGATTGTTCTATGGATCAGAGCTCTTATCGCTTTGGGTGATGCCAAGGGTAACCGCTTTATTACGAGTTTTACGACAAGTCAGTATTACCACAAGCTAAAAACGTAGATTATCCCAACCAAGTGGAGACTCGAGCGTAAGACCAAAGACTCATCCTCCTTCTCAAGAGAATCCTTGAAACAAAGTGAGTTATCACAAATTGGTCCCTTTGTTCGTGTATGAGATACCCAAATACGTATTTAAGACCAACTCCATTGGAGGTTCTTCACTTAGGAGTTCTTAAATATATATTAATAAAATAATTAAAAAGTAAGTGAGAGATATGGAAAAAGGTTCTTAATTTGTGATTTAACAGCTCATGATCTCTTATTTAAGAACCTCATATGACATATGTTTATGTTGTATTGATTCCTCTTTTCTATTTTTAATTAAGATTTAATTATATATATATTTTTTTTAAGAACACTTTTGAAATTTTTAGGGATGTAGTTGCTCTAATTGATGTTGATCTCGCAAACATTATGTATCTAGAAATAGAAAAGTAGGGCCACAAACATAAAGCTACAGATATATGTCCAATCACTAATCAATTGCTAAACAAAAACATTAACTACATTTTTCTACACCAGTAAAATATTGACCCAAATCATGGAATTGGCATGAGATACACCTCAGACTAGGGAGCGTTACCGCTTAGTTCGGTTCGACTGAATTTGAATTTTGTAATCCGAATTTGACCCGGTATATCCCGGTTTATCTCGAAGTATTTCGATACTTAATTACGTTGTCGATTACAATTTTGGAACTCCCTTGTTCCGTAATTGCGAGTGATATCGAGCAGCACGAAAATGGTATCCATACAACTCATCACTCTCATCTCCTTCATCTTCCTTATATTAATCTCTGTTTCCGAATCAAAAGCTTTGGAGCCTCACGCAGCTGAAGCTTTCAATGTCAGCCTCATCCAGGTTACCTCTCTTTCATGTTTGAACTCCCCCGGAGATTTCCAGGGTTTTTTTTTCCGGTGTAGAATTTTCCCGAGAAGCTTGCTGATTTTTCCTGTACCGGTGTTAAATTTCATCGATGATGCAGAAATTGGGGAGTAGCTGCTCTTACACAGTGATCATCTCGACGAGCTGCTCCTCAGCAAAGTATACGCGTGACCAGATCAGCGTAGCTTTTGGCGATGGTTATGGCAATCAGGTTAGATTTTCCCGCTGAATTTGATTTTGATTTAGTAAGACTTTGATTCGAAGACTTGGTTTTATCGATTAGGCCTAGGGTTCCTTTTGAATGTTTCATCCGCAAACAAAGCTAATTTCGCATAATTTGTTGATGCTTGTATCTAATTCTTCGTAATTGAGCTTAATTACGGTGGATTTTTCCTCAGAATTTTTGTTCGTAGCTGAGATCTTCTGTGTTATTAGAATTCTAGCATGGCGATGTCAGTTCTTGATAGCTAGTTTAGTAAGCTACTGGATATGCATTAATATTGTCACTGCTATGGAAGAAATCTAGCAATTTAAGTTTGACAGCCATTTCTCTGGTTTATTCTCAAGTACAACTTTGTGTTTTAGACACCGGATTACACCAAATCGTTCGTTTATTTTGCAGTTGAAAGTTCCTTTATAGGAATATATACATCTGTGGAATAGTTTATGGATTGGTTTTGGATGTAACTAGTGTTTAATCTGTTATTGTATCTGTCAGTAATACTAGTGTTCTGTTTTTAGCTTTGGTTTTGACGAAATGAATTGCTGGGGTTTTGTGTTTCCTGAATCAGATATATGCACCAAGGCTTGACGATCCATCTACCAAAACATTTGAGCAATGTTCATCGGACACGTTTCAGATAAACGGACCTTGCACATACCAGATATGCTATGTGTATCTCTACAGGTCTGGTCCAGATGGTTGGATCCCAGAGAATATAAAGATATATAGCCATGGCTCCAAAGCTGTCACCTTCTCATATAATACGCATGTCCCTGAAAGTATATGGTATGGTTTCAATTACTGCAACAGCGCCTCAGATTCTAACCTCTTAGCCTTTGGTCTCCCAAGGTTCGTTCTCATACTTCTAGGGTTCATTGTCGCTGGCACAACATTGATCTTGTAAGCTGTCATGGTTCGGGTTTTGTATGAAAAGATTAGGCCTTATGCAGAATAAATGTGTGTACCGTTGTTGGAGAACTGGGTCTATAGATAAGGCCTCAGAAGATTTCTCTCAGATGTGTATTAACCATAAAGCTATGATGAAGTTTCTTACTCCTAATTAACCAAAATGGGTAGATTTTATGTATTCATTAGAAATTTGTAACAGTTCATCGACTATTATATGTGTGTGTGTGTGTGTTGGAAATGAGTAAGGAATCGAATTGGTTTGAGACGATGTGTTCATCAAAAACAGTCCAATTAATTACTCATCAAAGTTGGTGCGCAAAACCACACCGATACAGCTTAGTTTCTGGAAAGACGAACCAAAAGGTTGCGTTCGGGTTTGACTCCCTAGAACATAGGAAAGAAACACACGAGTTTGACTTTTGATTTGTCGAAAAAAGAAGAAAGTAACCATTTTAATATTTTAATAGACAAAAGTAAAAACTAGATATTTTTTGAGTTTTTGATTAAAAAGAAAAGAAAAAGACCAGATATTTAACACACATGAGAATCAACGGACAGGATTGCAGTTAGAGGACTTACTAGGGTTTGAATCAAAGGAGCCTCTCAAAGCTCGAAACTATAAATAGTAGCGTAAACCCTAAATATTTTTCTCCTCTTTGTCTCCCTGCTTTCGCACTTCGAACCGCCTCTATCTCTACAAAGCAGGAGAGATTCGATTCTTCATCCTCGTTCTATAATTTACCTTCGATTAAACCTAAATGCCTTCATTAGCTTTATCCGATACGAAAGAGGAGAAGAAGATGAAGAAGAAGATAGCTTTGGAAACCGCAGAGCTGGTTTCGAAGAAGGGGAAGAAGGTGAAACTCTCTGATTCGGATGAAGAAGAGTCGGAGAAGAAGAAGAGTAAGAAGAAGGAGAAGAAGCGTAAGGCTGCTGAGATAGGTGAAACCTCAGAGGAAGAGGTTAAGAGCGATTCAAGCTCTGAGAAGAAGAAGAAGAGCAGCAAGAAGGCGAAGTTGGGTGTTGAGGATGTTGAAGTTGATAACCCTAATGCTGTTTCCAAGTTTCGGATTTCAGCTCCGTTGAGGGAGAAGCTTAAGGATAAGGGTATTGAAGCTCTTTTCCCGATTCAGGCTACAACGTTTGATATGGTTCTCGATGGTGATGATTTAGTTGGAAGGGCTCGTACTGGTCAGGTATTGTTGATTACTGTTTAATTTTCCAAGTATGTTTTTTTTTTTAATTGGCCTCTGTATTGGATTGGTAAAGTTCGATGATTTTGTTTATTTATGTGGAAGTTTTGATATTATTCAATGATATCCTTTGAGCTGGAAGTTAAGTGTATTGTTCAATCTTTTTCTGTAAAAGTATTATTTAGAAATTTATGAGACTTAGGGACTTGTTCTTGTGAATCTCTTCTTGTGTGGAGTGAATTGTTTTTAAAGCTAGAGGTTTTTGTTGATTATATGTGGTGTGGTGCAGGGTAAAACACTGGCCTTTGTCTTACCTATATTGGAATCATTGATCAACGGACCTGCGAAATCCAAAAGGAAGAATGGATATGGCAGGGCACCAAGTGTTTTGGTCCTTTTACCGACCAGAGAATTGGCCAAGCAGGTGTAGATTTTGAGAATGTTATTATTAATATGGAGTAAATTCGTTTTTGCTTCTTTACTTTTACTGATGGTGGTACGTTTTTTTCTGTAGGTGCATGCTGACTTTGAAGTATACGGAGGGGCAGTTGGCTTAACTTCTTGCTGTCTCTATGGAGGGGATCCTTATGCTCCTCAGGAGAATAAGTTAAGGAGAGGTGTTGACATTGTTGTTGGAACCCCTGGTCGTATCAAAGTATGCCTCTAAACTCAAATTTCTCGAGCTGCTTTTGTTCTAGATTTTGGTGTCCTTGGAACCGAATCATTTTTGGTTGTGTGCTCTCTTGACCCTGTATTGATGTTCATCGCAGGATCATATTGAAAGACAAAACATTGATCTGAGCTTTTTACAATTCCGTGTGCTTGATGAAGCTGATGAAATGTTGAGAATGGGATTTGTTGAGGATGTTGAACTTATATTAGGTATGTAATATGTTTTCTTTGTTGATATTGTAATGTGGTTTTGATTTTGTTGATATAATGAAGCAGCTTATTCCTAATATCTTATGTCTATAATCTTCAGGGAAAGTGGAGGATGCTAATAAAGTCCAGACACTTCTCTTCAGTGCTACTTTGCCATCATGGGTGAAAAATGTAGGTCCCTTTTAAATATTTCTTCTTGCTAATTTTCATGAGTCAGGCTTTTGTAGTTTGCTACTCGGTTCCTTTTCTTTCCATTCATGTCTGAACCTATCTTCCTCCTTCCAGATCTCTACCAGGTTTCTTAAAGCAAACAAGAAGACTATTGATCTTGTTGGTAATGATAAAATGAAGGCCAGTAATAATGTTAGACATATTGTTCTTCCCTGTAGTAAGGCAGCCATGTCTCGGTTGATACCTGATGTTATCAGTTGCTATAGCAGGTATCCTTTTGGTATTTAAATTATTTTGCATCTATTCAGCACCATATTTCTGGAGTGTAATTGTTCAGTGTGTTATTTTTTTTTTTCCCACAATGTAGTGGGGGTCGTACCATTATTTTCACTGAGAAAAAAGATCAAGCTTCTGAGCTTTCTGGTTTGTTGGCTGGGGCAAGAGCTCTGCATGGTGACATTCAGCAATCACAACGCGAGGTAGGTTACGAATTTTCGTTTCAAGCTTACTTTTGTGGATAAAGCTAATTGGGGTGAATGATCTTTCTTCTTATCCCGTTGAATTTCTCAAACGAAGCAGTTTCAGCTTGCTGATCATGAGTTATGTTATTTTAGGTTACTCTGGCTGGATTTAGGAATGGTAAGTTTTCCACATTGGTGGCTACGAATGTTGCTGCTCGTGGTCTAGATATCAGTGATGTGCAGTTAATTATCCAGGTTAGTGGCCAGCCCATGGAACTCTAATCATTCTTGTTTGAAGTGTTGATGTTCTAACACCTTGTTAATGTGTTATAGTGTGAGCCTCCACGTGAAGTTGAAGCATACATTCATCGTTCAGGCCGAACAGGAAGAGCTGGTAAACACACATTGTTAAGATGGCTCTTTGATATTTTTGTGCCTGTTGTTGCTTGATTATAGTCTTAGGTTTGTTTGATGTTGTTATAATTTTTATTTAATTTTTGTTGCAGGCAACACTGGAGTTGCAGTTATGCTTTACGATCCTCGAGGGCCGGGTATATCTAAAATCGAAAGAGAATCTGGTATAAAATTTGAGCACATTTCTGCACCTCAGCCTGCTGATATTGCCAGAGCTGTTGGTATGGAAGCTGCTGAGAAAATTACACAAGTCTGTGACAGGTATACTTATACTTGCACCCTAATCTTCTTGTAAATCTAATAAATAACTGAGGAATGTCATGTATATTTACCCGAGAATATGTTAAATGCAGTGTGGTTCCTGCTTTCTTGGCGGCTGCCAAGGAGTTACTAAAAACTTCCGGGTTATCAGCTGAAGAACTCCTCGCTAAAGCTCTGGCAAAAACTGCGGTTGGTGTCACAAAGATTTGTCTTTTAAAGCACTTGTTTCTGTCACTCAAAACGAGTACTTAAAGTTTTGATCATTACAGGGATTCACTGAAATTAAGAAAAGGTCACTGCTTACATCAATGGAGAACCATGTGACATTACATCTTGAAGTAGGGAAACCAATGTACTCGCCCTCGTATGTTCCTCTCTCTCTCTCTCCCTTGCTAGTCTGTTTTTAGTATTTGCTAACATTGAAAGCTAGTTCTAAAATGATTGAATTGAACAGATATGCCTATGGAATGCTAAGGAGAATCTTACCAGAAGACAAGGTGGAATTGATTCAAGGGTTAACTTTAACAGCAGATGGAACCGGAGCTGTTTTCGACGTAGTGCAATCCGATCTAGACCTGTTCATTGCAGCTGGACAAAAGAGTGCTGGAAGTATGAGCTTGGAAGTGGTTAAGGAATTGCCTAAACTTCAGGAGAGGGAACCAACGCAACAAAGAAGATATGGTCGCAACAGTGGTGGTTTTGGTGGAAATCGGTTTGGTGGAAGAGGGAGAGGCGGTGGTGGTAGAGGTGGCGGTAGGGGCCAGAGATGGTGAAAACCCAAACCCTAAACCCAAGCCCAACGTTTGATAATTTCACTTAAACTGCCCTTATAATTTCACTACGCTATCTTCTTCTTGCTCTTATGACTCATTATAATAGGTGTTTGTGCTCTTTTTCCTGTTTTTTTTTTCTTTGGACAAACTTAAAAGAGGCTCTTTTGTATCCTCTTTATCAATTTTGTGTAATTTGGATGATAATGATGACTAAACTATTTTCTTCATCATTCAAAATTTCTTCAAATGGGAATGAATATGAAGAAGTACCAAGCTAATGTTCGTTCTTTAGGTTTGTATCTGTCAAAACGGCCAGAAAACACAAAAAATGGTTAATTTTATTAATATATACTTGTGAAATTAATGTGAGCTCACTGAGCCAGACGAAAACTGTTATATACTATTCTGACAAGGTCAGTTGCGTTTAAAAACCTACTGAATTCACACTCAGTTTACGAAAGAATAAAATACTATTCGTCTGTATTTTCTTAAATATTTTAATATATTGCAAATTTGTATACGATCGAGTGTTATTAACTTATTATATAAAAGAGTAGAGCATTTCGACTCTCTCTTCTCTTGTACACAAAGATAGAATCCAAAAGAAAAGACCACAAAACAAAACAATGACCAATGAATCTCCAATCTCTGATCCTTACGCTTATCTGAACATAGTAAAGAATCCAGATGGCTCAATCACTCGTGACCACACCAAGTTTCCGTGCGTCTCAGCCACACCTGATCCGTCCCCACTAAACCCCGTCGTATCCAAAGATCTTCCAGTCAAAGTCAACGTGGGTTCGTCTGTTCGTTCCCTCCTCCACCGTTAACGGCGGCGTTTCGTCTCAAAAACTCCCTCTCCTCGTGTATTACCACGGCGGAGGATTCATCCTCTGCAGCGTTGATCTCCAACAGTTCCACGATTTCTGCTCCGAAATGGCGCGAGTTCTCAACGCCATCGTCGTCTCACCTTCCTACCGGCTAGCTCCTGAGCATCGTTTGCCGGCGGCGTACGACGACGGGATAGAAGCGCTGGACTGGATTAAAAGAACCGAAGACGAGTGGATCAAATCTCACGTCAATTTTTCAAATGTGTATCTCATGGGAACGAGCGCCGGCGGGAACTTAGCTTACAACGTGGCATTAAGATCCACTGATTCCGTTGCTGCTCTTAGTCCGTTACAGATCCGTGGATTGATTCTACACCATCCATTCTTCGGCGGAGAAGAACGATGCGGATCTGAGATTAAACTTGTGAACGATCATGTTTGTCCTCCCATAATCAGTGACGTTTTCTGGGATCTTTGTCTTCCCGTCGGCGTTGATCGGGATCATGAGTATTCGAATCCAATGGTGGGAAATGGATCAGAGAGTTTGGAGAAAATCGGACGGTTGAGATGGAAAGTGATGGTGGTAGGAGGAGAGAAAGATCCGATGATTGATCGACAGAGAGAAGTGGCGAAGCTGATGAAGAAGAAGGGAGTGGAAGTGGTGGAGCAATTTAACGCCGGTGATGTTCACGGTGCTGAGTTCTTTTATCCTTCTCAGCGTCAAACTCTCTTTCTTTCCATTGCAACTTTCATTTCCTCCTCTGCTCTGTAACGTTTTTTTTTTTTTTTTTTTTTTTTAAATAAAACGAGGCCCAACGACCCTCGAAATGATTAGTTTAGAAAGCCCAGTATATTGGCCCATTAGCACGTTGAGGACCGGAATTAACAAGTGAAAGCCAAAGCCCATCATTGAGAACTACAATTTCGGTCGGGGAAAAGAGATAAATCACTAGCTAGCGGAGAATATGTATCTTCGAAATTATAACTCAGTACATTGGTCCATTTTCTGAATTGTACCAATCCAGTTCTATCCAAGTTTCTCAATTTATTTCGGTACTGACTCAAATAAGTTTGGATTTTCTGCCAACCTATAGCAATTATACCTTCAAAACATAAAATTCTTGATGTGGTATTTATAATAAACATATTTAATTAGGCAAATACAATTTTAAGAACCTAAGGATATTAAATGGCAACCGAAAAACGTATCACATTTTTTAATTACATAGTTAACGAACGTGGTTTGCAGTTTTAAACACAACAGAATATGTCCGAATTATGAAGCAGCGTTGTCTTTGGATTTTGGGGTTTTACAATCGTTTCGTGGCTGTTGAATTTGTTGATGTAGCTAGACGAAAATTTTAAAGACAATTTAAATGCAATTAACGTCAAATGATCTAAAAAATGAAGGAAACAAATCTTAGTTAAACGACTATATTTTATTTTCATGTATGATTTAATAGCATATTGGTACCTAAAACGTTAGAATATATAAAAAAATTAAAGAACAATAAATTCAGTGAGTTTTTTTTTTAATTGACAGTAATATGTATAACAACTTTGAAAATATTTTTATCCAGTAGATTGATACGTTTTTTTTTGAATTGTACCTATGTCGATCTAACGAAGTCTTTGAAATTAAATTTCGGTACTGATTTGGAAGAAAAAACTTGTGGGCACAATAGTTTAGTCACAGGCTCACAGTGTACATTTACATGAAATTTATTTAATCTGCAAGCATATTTCATTATTAAAATCTGGACCTACTCCTTATAGAAGCTGCTGGCTAGTTTAGCACATTAATATTGTTGCCACTCCGTCATACGGAAGACATGATTCAACAACATCAATTCAAACTTCGGTATGACATTAA
Organism: Nasturtium officinale; assembly: GCA_963854855.1. Classification (NCBI taxonomy): domain Eukaryota; kingdom Viridiplantae; phylum Streptophyta; class Magnoliopsida; order Brassicales; family Brassicaceae; genus Nasturtium; species Nasturtium officinale. The sequence continues at coordinate 1,890,772 of OY978513.1, forward strand.
TACTCCACTTGAATTTGGACTTTCGAAACCATCAATAGAAAGATCAAATTATTTATATACACATGCAGCAACAAATTATTCGATGTTCTTTCCAAAGTTTATATTCACTCACTCGGTATTTAATTATAAATACGGTTTCACAGACAACCATTGCTAGTTTTTTTTTAAAAAACAAAGTTTTCTTAATCAAAATTGAAACTAATTCCCTCTAAAGTATAAGCATTATGATTTATGATTCAACAAACACCGATCTATGATTTCCGCTATAGAGATTGCTAAATTGCTAATTATTAGTATATGTTAACTATACCGTGTTCATGTATTTTGTTAGTTAACTTTGTGATATACGATTGAGAATAGTGACAAGTTATATAAATGTTATACATGTTAACAGTTTACTCTAGTATAAAGATTGAGGCCCAAGAGTTTAAATAATCATAAAAATCCGTTCATGTTGGTTTTATAAGATAAGTAAATAACCAATCAATGATGTTATTTGAATAGTGAATACTACTTGGAGTTTTGACAAAAAAAACATATCTAAAATGGTCCATATCTATTAGAAGTTGTGGTCCCTTTATAGGTGATAGAAAAATTGCAGGAGGTTGCATTGATGTTTATGTATAGAAGAAAAATCCAGAAATGTAATCTGAGATCATTCTTAATTAGTATGAGACTGGAGAGGCAATATACCTCACTGGCTCTCTTTTCTCTCTTCTTAGTTTTGTATGTTTTAAACACAATCTTTTAAAATTCAGTCCTATTAAATTATAAGGACAAGTTGGATCGTACTATGTCCATACCTAAAAGTGTTCATGTGATTTGTATTGGCTACACTCACTTAAATAATGGCATGTTATGGTCCAGTCTTTTTTCATTTATGAATTTTAGATTGTACAGTGGTGTCATTTCGATTACATATGCCCTATATGTGGTTTCTATTAGTTTTACTTTCACTGCTAGCTAAAATTCTTTTACTGTTTATACATACACTTTAAGGAGGAATAATTATATGTAATCCGTATAAAGAGAGCCAGTATAAAATAGGGACCTATAGTATAATCCATAATTTAGCAGATTTAATGCGTAAAACTAAGTTAAAGTTAAGGTAGTGATGACCAAACAACGGTCATTTGGGTCACTGTGACCCCACCTATACATTATTACCACTCATTAGTAATTAATTACTATGCAATATACTAAGTGGTGATTTCCACATCACATTTATTGATAGATAAGACCAAATTGTACTTGTTTAATGATTAAAAATGAGTAATTAAATATCTGAGGATAAAATTTGAAAGGATGAAAACGTCATGGTTTGAAACATAAGGGTCACGATTGAAGATCCCCTCGTTGTTCGGTAACACCGCCATGGAGTTTGTGTACGAATCTTATTGTAAGCTGAGCTTTTGATTAGTTATTTAAGGAATTAGGTTTTTGGAATTTTTTGAAACAGTGTTTGTAGTTGCCACTTGCCAGTCTTACTTAGTTTATATTATTATTTAAATAAATTAATCTGAATAATTTTATTATTCATATAATACGCCATGATGTAGTTGTTGTAATTAATTGTGGATCTTACTCTTACTCTTACATAATCACTTTACTATATTGCGAAAGCATACTAGATCAAATTGAGCTGAAAAAATGTTACATTAGAAAATTTGTATTTTTACATTGTTTTCGTCCATTAGAAAATACGTATTTTTTTTTGTAGACAATGAAAAATAAAAGAAATAAATAACATATATAAACTCCGAAATATCCAAGTTTGTTGTAGTCTATGGTCTTTTTCGTTTTATCATTGCTGACGAGTGACGAGACTAACACAGGAACATGTGACAGTGATAAACGATAACAACGACCGATAAGTTAACGACAAAAAAAATCACGTTTATATATATATATATATATATATATATTTTTACTCTAATCCAACATCACAGTTCAATGACAGATTATTCAGCCATCACTGTAAAATTAGTTAAGAGCATATCCCAGGAGAAACTCAAATATAATCTCTTAAAATTATTATATTAATATTTTTAGTTTCTTGTAATTATTAAATTAAATCATTACAAAAAATTGAAACAATTATATTTCAATATGTGTTAATGGATAATCCCATTTCACTCTCTCTCCTTTTTTATTATTACTTTCTATTTATTAAATAAATAAAAGCTCATACAGAGATTCCACTAAGGATGGTATAAGAGTTAACTACTTTAAAGATTTGTTAACTGACCATAAATATGTGAAACTCGTTAAAAAAGACCATCAATATGTCGTCAAATTGTGATAAGATTGATTGGTAACCTCCCGTTTATGTAGTAGCTAAACTATGCTATCAAATGTTTATGAATCAATGATGACGCTACAAACAAATTTTTATCGTTGTCGTTGTCAACATCAAACGAATCTGCCCTACTAATTCAAATCTTTTCAAAAATGAGTATAATGCAGTTTAAAACTTTTCGTCGTATGTAATTGTAATTGTATTATATATACAGTGGCAGAGCCAGTGCATTAATAAGGGGTCAGTTAACCCCTATAAATTTTAAAAACTCTATTATATATCTTTATAAATAATTATAATGACCCCTGCCTAAAATAATTTTTGACCCCTAATACAAACTTAATCTAAATTCATGAAATAAAAAAGACTCAATACATGTAAAAACAGTTCAGATACATTAAACAAAAACAGTTCAAAATTTAGTTTCTAAAATAAATTCTGATTTAATAAGGTTATTTAATAGTTAATATCATTTTTTTATGCTAACATTATTTTTGACCCCGACAAAAATAATTATACCTCCCCCGCTGTATATTTATATATATGGTGATATTAGTCCCGACTGTTATATACGGTAGATCATAGAATACGATAATATGTTATTGAATAATAGATTAAAAACCATTTATAATTTTATAGCAAAGCTCTAATTTCGTACACTACGTTGCAAGTATTATATTTGGGTAAGGTTGTACTCAGCCTACAGAAAATCAATAATAATTTCTTGAAAACTTGAAGAAATAGCCAGAAATGTGTTTGACCATTATTACATAATGTTGATAAAAATAAAATAAAAACAGCTAGAATTGTGTATTTTTTCCCAAAAAAATATACATGATATGATACCGACGGAATACTAAGAATTATACTTGTATATCAAAGAAAGCCAAAATCAGGAGGCCCCTACTTACCTTTTATAACTAAAAAGGTTATTCTTATTTTAATTACAAATGAGCATGTCTTTATTATTGTCTTCATCTTTCTTTTTCAAAATATTATTTGATTTTACATTTGACAAGCTCCTCCTAATCAAAAGCCTATCAAATATAATTGACGACAAAAAAGAGCCTACGAAAGAAAAATGTATATATATATATATTAATTTATACGGTTTCAGGGATCTACTTTTCTCAGCTATTGTCTATTTTTAAAATCTTATATAAAAAAAAAAAAACATTTGCACGCTCCATATTTTCTCCTTCTTCCTCCTCAAGTCATAAACCAATTCAACCACAGAGCTCATCCTTAAACCGGAAAAAAAAAATATGGGAAGAGACTGGTCCTGGCTCGGAGGCAGCGGAGGGAAGAAGAAATCCTCAACAAAGTCAAAGAGAGAAGACATCAACACGACGCCGTCACTCGCCGTAAATACTACAACGGCGGCGGGTTGCATGAGTGCTGTGTTTAACATTTTCGATTCTCACCATTTACAGTTACCCATTAACCACCACTATTTTCATCTTCCCAAAGGTATCATCATCATCATCATCATCATCATCATCATCTTCTCTTTTTTCACTTTTTCAAGCTTTACATACATTATTTGATTCTGTTGTATTCAAATTCAGGCGTGGATGCGCCGAGAAACAGTTTGGAATCAACGGAGGAGGAGATTACATTTTCACCAACCAGAAAAGATGGAAATCTAAATATCTATGTTAGTGATTAAAATTTAATTATCCATTCTGTTTTTTTTTTTTTTAATCTTATTGGGTTCCTCAAAAGTTTCTTCCTTTATTTTTGTTCTTCTACTCATGATTCTAATCATGATTTGTCCAGAAGGGTATTAAAATCAAGACCAAACCACAAGAAAGAACATCAACATCGTCTTCATCATCTCATACAGCTACTGAATCTTATTCTCCGAGTATAAAGACACCAACTTTGGTTGCTAGACTCATGGGTCTTGATCTTGTTCCTGATAATTACAGATCATCTCCTACTCCATCTTCTTCTTCTTCTTTAATAGATCTCAAGACACCAACAAGATCTTCTCACACCAACATACACAGATATTGCTCTCTCCAAAGAAACTCTGTTGACGGAGGCACACGATCACTTCCGGAGACACCAAGGATTTCACTTGGAAGAAGATCCGTTGACGTCAACTGTTACGAACACCAACGTTCTTCATTTCATCTCAGAGATAACCACAACAACGTGTTGTCTGAAAGAGAATCTGGTAGTACCAATGTCAAGTTCACGAGGGTCAAAGAGATGAAGATACATGAAGATAAAGAGAATCGGAGTCCACGAGAATACGCTAGACAGATAGTGATGCAGTTGAAGGAGAACGTTAACCGACGAAGAAGAATGGGAACTGATATTACCAACAAAGAACAACAATCAAGAGAGCTTCATGACTCCATGAAAGCACCTTCTAAAATCACTATCATCACTCATAATTCGTCATCATCCCCGAGACTGGGATTAACGGAAATCCCCAAAACCAAACCAATCTCACCTCAGACAAACAATGTTGCTTCCAAGATTCCCGAGACAATAGTGAAGGTTCAAGACAAGACCAGGCTGCCAACAGTGCAAGAAGAGCCACAAGGATCAGATAAACCAAAACAGAGGAAATCTGCAAAGAAGTGCAAGAAACCAGAGAAGTTCAAGTCGAGATTAGTGAAGCCGCCACAGTCAATGCAGGTAGAGCCATTCGTACGATCACCAGCAACAAGTAACAACAACACTGGTATACTTCTTATCCAAGGAGACAAATCATCATCCAACAAAACTCCTTTATCCATAAATGATCTCACCAACTTCACTAGTGTTCCCTCCCGCCACAACACCATCAAGAAGATAGATTCATCACCTCATCACCAATCGGTATAACGACCCTACACTCTCTTTAAAAATCAATACTTTCCATATCATTTTCGATATTTAATGTATCATTTAATGTTTTCGATCTTTCCAGTCAAACATAAAGGTCAGAGAAACACAATCATCAAGAAACAGAGCAACAGAGTTTCCTAGTTTTCCGAGCCAAACACAAACGCACATTGCACCAATCGCCGGCGGCGAGTTAGAGTACATAACAAGAACCCTAAGACGAACAGGAATCGACAGAGACACACCAATTTCATACGCTAAATGGTTCTCTCCTTCACACCCACTTGATCCATCAATCTTCTATTTTCTCGAACATTTCGCTGTTACATCGACCAGACCTAAAAATTCACCGGAAAATCTAGCTCTCCGATGCAACAGGAAGTTACTGTTTCATCTAGTGGATGAGATCCTCGCCGATATCTTAAAGCCACACATAAATTTGAAACCTTGGGTATGTCGTCACTCGATTCAATCTCAGAGGAATCTTAAGGGATCAGAGCTGATCGGCGAGTTATCTCGGAGAATTGAGAGGTTTCCGTTAGCACAGTGTTTGGTTCTCGAAGATATCGACGCCCTCGTCGCCGAAGATTTACCGGAGACGGAGTCGGCGTTTGAAGAAGACGGCGAAGGAATCGTCACGGAGATCGAGAGAGGAATCCTCGAAACACTCGTGACTGAAACCACGACGGATTACTATGCCACGTGGACCAAAACGGCGCCGCTTAAGCGTAACGATGACGTCAGTGGCACGTGGGGAGTTCATGTGACTTCAAATGTAGGGTCCCACCACGACTCCTCCTGCTCTTCGCTTTGCGAAAGGAGATCGATTCTTCCACGTGGATAAAAGTATTCCATATGTCTGCCAATTACTGGCCCTTTTTGTATAGATCTCTTTTTCACTATTATTTTTTTATATTAGTTTTGAAATACTTTCTAGCCGTTATAAATAAATAAAATAAAAAAAAATTCAAAATTGGAGAGTGTGGACCGATGGGTGAAGTGTTAGATAGAGATCTGTCAATTTCAGATGTTTTTGTCCCCCGTCTATTCCAACATCCCATGGGTTTAGCATATGCTATGTAGACTCAAGAATAGTAGTATTCATGAGTGTTTTGAATATTAAGTTACTAACAAAATGTTTCAGTATAATTTATATTCACCCATTTGATGACTTTTAATCATAGCCAATGTGAATTATGAGGCCTATGGGAAACATTTGAAATATTTTCGTAGCTAGATTCGAATAGTTGCATAGGTTTCAATACTACATACTTGAGAAGCTTTATACTATTTGAGGGGTCTTACGACAAGATAATAGTTTTGGGCCCAAAACTTTTTGTTTGATACAGTTTTGTTTTTGCCATATTAGCCTTATTATTAACATGTCTTATTTTGAAAATTTGAACTTCTTTGTACATATTTTATAATGAATTTAAATTATATCTTAAAATTGTTTAGAGTTTAGAGACCATAATAGATGAATTTCCATAAATCTATTTTATTTTTGCATATTGTGATTGTAACGCTATCAAAACATTAATTCGCTCGTTGGAATCTTATATTTAAATGGAAAGTAGTCAGATCGAATTTTCTGTCATATTCTCGTGTGTTCTGTGTGTTATAAATAGTTAAATTCATATGTTGAAAACATTATTCATTTGTAATGTCACAAAGTAAAAGATGAAAATAACATCCGAGCATTGTTTTTACTTTCATCTACCGTTTTGAATCTACAGGCTAGGCCTGCTTAATTTGGCGCAAACAACAGTTGGAGGCGTCGAGCTCTATGACGATGTGACACACATCACACTTTTTGCTGAAAGAATTCTGTTCACTTCAAATAAAATGTGACTCTAACTTTAGTTATGATTAGGTGACAAAATTAGCTCAAAATGTGTTTGACACTGTAGCCATTGAAACATCTTGACAAAATTGGATCTATTGCTTACTTACATTTTAAGTTATTAGCAGCTTATTGCTTAATATGCATAATTGCTATCATATAATTCATAAATGTTTGATTATTTGTTTATTTATGGAATAATATGTCATTTTCTAACTTCATGTGTCTTAAATTTTTTTTTTTACTTATAGAAACCATGGTAAAATCACTACTATGGAAACTATAAATAAAGTATTATAACAAGTAGCCATGAATCAACAAATTTTCAAAAGCCTTTGACGATGGGTACAAAAAAAACGTACGTAAATTCCAAGACGAATCTTATGTATCTTTGTTCTTATTATCATGTCATGAGAGTTTGTGCATCTCAGGGAACTTGAATAATTCTGACGATTGCTCAAAATAATTGTAGTAAAGGAGTGTAAGAGAAGAATATTTCTTTTAGATATATATTAAGAATTTTCTTTGTAGAAAAAGTATAAAGGAGAAGAGTACCCTTGTAAAGTAGTAAAAAGACAATACGAAAGATAGATTTTGCTTGGACCCGAGACATTTACGTGAAGATTAAAGCTATATCTGTCGTAACGAAGACACCAATTCATGCAATTGAAAAATGCACATATAGTATAGTTTGTTAAAAAAGAATTGCGTGACAAACATCCAAAAAAATAAAAAAGATCGAGCCATACACTTGAAATGTTTAATCGTATCCAACTATCCTTTTTAACGATTTACAATCTACAGACAATAGGGAAAATTTAACTGTTTTTAAAAAGCTTTTTAAAAATTAATTATAAAAAGACCAAACCGAATGACTCAGCCTACAACCTGCTGGAATATCGTTAGTAACAAAAAAGAATAATCTTCTGAAGTATTCAAATTTCAACATTATCTCTACAAAAAATAACAGCAACTGATTATATATAAGTTTGTTTGTGTATATAATATGTTCCCATGGATATGACCATATTATATTCGTCATAGCTTGGGTGTCCACTGTTGTGCAACTAAACTGTCGACCGTCGAGCGGGAGATTCAAAATAAGCTGCAAAAACTATAAGATAAGATCGAAGTCACATGGGTGAGAATTTTAATAATGTGATCTTCCTTTGCTAACCGTTATATGAAATCACTATATTGATAGGTTGACCAAAATCTATTAAATGATGTTCGTATAAACTAGTTAATCTCTTTGCATCTTTTCTTGCTAATATTAATTGGTTGTCCAGTTTGTGGGGATTAAATGTTGTTCTGGTACATCTATGAAATATTCGAGATATATTAATAAATAACTAACATAAAATATTCTAGTTTAAGATTATCCTTATGTAGCGTAAAAGTGTAGGAGTACTATTTCAGCATCCGGGTATTCTTGAATATAGGTAAATTCCATGAATTAGTTCGAAGGTAAAAGTGTATGAGATTTTAAAAGCTTAATTGGGTTTCGGTATTAGATATATTTCAACATGAGAATGCATGTTTACGTTAAGTTATGTGTATACTATATACAAATAGAGTTTCCATTGGCGTATTAGAGTACTTATACCTAGAAGAGAAAAATATTCTTCCTTTGTTCGAAAGAAAATTCATGAAAATGAAGCTAAAAGTGTGACACAGCATCACACTTTTAGTTAAAAAGATTCATGAACAAAATGCAAACACCAAACCTTCAATTTTAACATATAAAACAAATTTTGTTGTATCTTTTAGTTAACAAGATACATGAACAATTTGTTGGGTTTCAAAGGAAGACAAAAGTTTTTACTTCAACTTATCAATTAACCAATAAAATTAAGTACTTACATTTAAATTTTTTGATGATATTTTCTGATTACGATAAAATAAATTTACGTTTTTCTTAGATTTTTATACTTCATTACGCATTAATACAATATGGAGTGAAATTAAAGTTTGGCGACCCTTTTAAGAAAAGAGAATAATTACCTTTGGTTCCAATTTACCATCTTTTTCTTTTCTTTAAGTGCCTATTACATGTTTGGTTACTAGAATCCAACCAAAAAGACCGAAAACGATTTACAGAAAATCAGGAAAAGTGTAAAGTTAGAAAGCATACTACTCCATGTAAAGTCATAGAAAGACTGTAAAATTAATCACCATGGCTCCTCTAACCTATGTAAGTACGAGAATGTACTTAATTATTAAATATTTCCATATATGATACACAAAATATTTTTATCAACCAGAAATATAAATATGATGCAGAAGTTAATTAACCTTTTAATCGATTAACATTTTGTATTGGAGGTGAACTTGCCGTTAAGAGAATAAACAGTATTACAAAGTGAGGACTGTAAAATATGCCATCCACAAGATTTTCACAAGCGAAAGACATTACTGTCAACTTCCTTGAGGCTCATGGTTACAATTATATACGTAATATGTTCTTTCGTTCGGGCTCTGGAAGCTAAGCTTTAAAAACAGATTTTCTGTAAATAGCAATCACAACCGACCCAGAAATAATTCTATGACAAAAGTTTAAAAAATTTGAGCCCATTTAAGAGTACTATTAGAGGTAATTATGATATAAGAAACACTTTTGTTTAAAGAAATTTAAAAATAGTGATATAGTTGGACTCAAACAACAGATTTGGATAACAAGAGTGTGATGCAGCTCAACCTTTACACCACAAATAATTTTTACAAAATGATGTCCCTAAAATTGCTAATAAATATTGATGTCTAAACACACAAAATTAGAGCACAATTATTGTCATAAATGTCTTTAAAATTGCACCACCTACTGAGTCTAAATTAAAATAAATATATATGATGTAATGTTGAAGTATATATAGTAATTAAATAGATATGATTAATGAGTTATTTACTACCTGACTACTTTCTGATTACCCATTCTAATTTAATCGTAAGTCTCATGAATACAATATTATAACAGAAGTAACGGTTGAAATTAGTGCATTTCAAAATTCAAATAAAGTCGAGTAAGCAGCTAATTTTGAACCAACGTATTTATCTCTGATACATAGTAATATCAATATCATACCAATATCAATATCAATATCAATATCAATATCAATATCAATATCAATATCAATATCAATATCAATATCAATATCAATATCAATATCAATATCAATATCAATATCAATATCAATATATATATATATGAAACAATTTTAATATATCCCTATTAGGCTATTACATAGGAGTAGGTGCAACAATTACATAGACGGGTGGGTCATGGGTGGTTGGTTCTTGTATCGGATGTGGCAGGAAAATACTAATTTAATCCATTGGATCCTTAGTGGGCCACCCGAAGCCCAGAACTTGATGAACATCTTTTCTTTAAGAACCATTTCCTTGAAAATGTCATAGGAGGAGATCCTAAACGATCAAGTTAAAAAAAAGGCGTTGGAAAGTCAGCAATAAAACAAAATTGAAAAGAATGATAAGTAACTAGATTTTGGTTCAATTGAATTTCTAATAAAAATAATTATAATCGATATGTATTTTGAAAGTTTTATATAATTATATAAATTTAGTTTATATTTAGTATTTAATCAAGTATATCTTTAAACTTCAGAAAGATAATTCGATATGGTTAGGTATGGGTATTTGTACTGAAATAGATCCCTTAGCTAAAATCGGTTTATTATCTTGGATAATGATCGAGTTCCAATTACGAATAGCTTCCAATTCAATGTGATTGAACATCAATTTCTAACAATTAACTGAAGAATTTTGAATATATAGATAGAATATTACTCATTTTAATAGTATAAGGACTATAAATAACAACTCAAGAAATAATATGGCAAGTTGTTGCCTCACAATTTATTGAATTTTGAATATTTCATGATGATAAATAAACATAGATAGAATGGTACTAGCAGTGTCTATTTGGCAAACCGATGAGTAAATCAGTTTCAACTTCCAAATTTAGATCTACAACTTTGTATTTCTCTTGTTGATCAATCGATCCTCCCCATGGATTTATCATAATCTGTTCATAAACATAGATGGCAGTTTCATTAACCACACAAATATCGTAGTTTTGAAATATATCTCTAGAATGAAATGAATCAAGCGATACCAAGATTATTACTGTTTTCATTTCTTTTATTCCCAAATACAAATGTTAACAAAACCAAGTGAAAATAAAAATAAAACTTAAACCTACCTTTTTCTTTAAAATCCTTAAAACTAAAATATATTTCATCACAAAATTACAATAAACTTGAACTAGAAGCAAAATTTATCCCAGAAAACTGTATAATCTCTAATAGTAAAAATCTTGAAATGAAACTGTCTTCCGAAAAAAAAACAATCAGAGGTGATCTTTGGGTGTACTATTTTCAGCATGTTAAAGCATTATGCAAATTTTAGTTGAAATAGTATCAGTAGTATATACGTATGAATTGGAAAGAGAGATGAATCACCTTTTGATGTAACTTGAAGTTCTCGTCTAACAATTGTTTCTCCTGAAACAAAACCGACACGCTCTCACAATTATCATACGCAATGCTAATTAAATAGTGTGTGATATATAATATAAGGTATCAAACCTTTGCTTTTAGTCTCTCCAGCTGCTCCTTGTACAACAAAGCCTATAAAACATTTTTCCAACATTTTTTTCATTTCCATGATAACAACACTAACATATAAAATACACATGTCTAAATCAATGTTAGTGTATCAGTTGAGATATGTCGCTAAGTAGCAGCAAATATCCGTGTTTCAGTTCCTATCTAAATGCTAGGATCTACAACTAGATGATTGAGATGGAGATTAACTATTCATGTAAATATGTATTGTAAACTTGCCTTATATCATCATCACCTATACAAAGATAGTGATGAAGTATATACCTTTCTCTCTCGAACCTTGACCAGACTTCTTTGGAGTTGACCATCGATTTCTTGAAGCTCTTCTAGAGAACAAGAAGCAAGTCCTTGTCCCAATAGCTTCCTATACACACGCAAAAGGGAGTTCATCCTTCTTCTTTTTTTTTTAATCTCCAAAACAGTTCTCTTATTCGAGATCAAAGATATATTACTTCCTTTACCACTGCGGATTGTAACTTGCATAGCGAGATAAGTATTTAAAAGATAATTCGAACTCTATATAAACATAAAACTCTATATCAACATAAACCCAGAATAGTCAAATATAGAGTTTTCAATAAAAAAAAAAAGAGAAAAAAAAAGTTTTGGTCTTTGATTGTTTCGGGCAATATATGCAGTTGTTTTTACATAGAAATATTTTCTTAAAAGCTACAAAAACGCCGAAAAACAATAAGGCTTGCATTTTCTTTGCGTTTGACGTTTGCATTTACAATTAACCAAAAAAGATTGGTTGAAAAGTCTAAGGTTATGGGTTTATATTGAACACAAAAAACAACAGTAAACGTAAACGCAAGAAAATAATCCAGATCATTATATTAAAAAAAAAATCGAGATTGTAATCTAATTAATAAGAGCAACAAAAGAAACGAAGAAAAGTCATGATATATACCGCTTGTGGTACTCAAGGAGGTCAATCTTTGTTATCATATGGCTTGCTTCTTGCTTCAATTGCTACATTATACCCACAAAATAAAATAATAGCACACAAAAGAAGTACAATAGATAAATATGTGATTTGTATTTTTGGACAGTATAAACTGGTGAACAATCTTTGTGACCATTGATCCTATATAGACTTTTGAACAGATGATCTAAAAACCGCATCAGACGTTGTTTGGTAATGTAGTGTTGATCTCTCAAAATTTGGTTTCGCGCTAGGCCACGAAAAGTCAAAGAATCAACAGCATGGAATTATGTAAATTAAGTCTGATTATTAACACCAAGAGGGAAAAAAGTAAAACAGGTAAGTTTGGTGACAAACCTGTATGTAAATTTCGGAGTCGTGCTTGCTGGTTTCATGATCCTTTGTGTACTTGTGGTAACGTTCGATCGTCTTATGCATGCTGATGGTCAAACATAGCCATATATTTTCAGAAATTTTAATAAATGTAATAATTTCTTTGTTTAATCTTCTAAAATAATAAACGAAATCTTCTAAATATATCTGTATTTTAAATCAGACTTACATGCATCTTTAACAACAAGATATGAAAAATCTATTTAACTGGATAATTGATATTTCTCTCTCAAGTTGTACTACAAAATCTTTTTGCTGTTGGTTAGTATCTCTATATAGGTAGCTATTTGAACCCATGCCCTATGAATTTTCATTATGCCTTTTTGTAATGTCTCCATTTCTTGAACTCCAATTTGATTTGGCAACTTTATCTACCCAAAATCAATTCAATCCATTTGCAAAACTCTAATTAACAATAAGATATTAACATAGAAAAAATAGTCATAACTTTAGCTACTTGGGTCTAACACTGATTTATAGCACACAATCTTAAATTAAAGATTGACTTTTTCTTCTTTATTATTTTTGTTGGTCTAAGTGATTGGTTTCTTATTGAAATATATATTTAAGTAGTACTCACAAATATACATGCATATATAGAGAGACAAGGAAATATGTATGGACTGCACACCTGAATCAAACGACGAAGAGTAAGCATAATTGCTATGACTACAAAAGTAGAGGCAAAATAAAGACATAGCCAAAACCAAAAACGATACTACACAACCAAACTAGGGGCAAGAAAAAGTAAACTTACCCTTTATATTATCACCAAAATAAATGGGTAAAAGTATACACAACTTGGTACGGATCACACTAAATAATGATCATCTAATTAAATGTTAGTATAATCCCATTTAGAGCTAGTTCCGATGTTGTTTACTGTTCATACTCTCGAGAATTTTTGGAAACCCTAGACACACACATATCAATATATATACACACATTATCTTGTTTAGATGAAAAGTTAGGAAGTTATGATTTCTAACCAAATGGAATATTATACACTAAATTTAGTACAAAGAGAATTATATTAATCGGAGAAGAGAAGAAATAAATCTTTAGGATTCAGACAGGGATCGAATCTTCAAGTACCAAATCTAAGAAGGTAGCTTTAGTCAATTACGATTCAGGAAAAAAAAATCAGACCAGACATAAACACATGAGCTAAAAGCCTAATGAACAAAAAAGTACGAAAAAATAAAAGAATTAAAGAAGACATACTCAGAGCTGGAGAATTCGTAAAGCTTTCCTCTCTGAGAGAAGATGATGAGAGAGACTTGAGCATCACAGAGTACTGAGAGCTCATAAGCTTTCTTCAACAAACCATTTCTTCTTTTTGAGAAAGTCACTTGTCTACTCGTAGCATTTTCTATTTTCTTCATCTCTATCTTTCCTCTCACCATTTTTCTTCTTTTGACTTTTTTCTCTGCCACAAGATCTGTAAAGATTGAAACCCTAAACCCGCCAGTGATTGGTTAACATAACCGGAACCATAAAAATAGAGAGAGAGAGATCTCACCGCAAAGATAGATTCAGGTCTAATATTTGTCGGCAGAGAAATTGAAGAAGAGATAAGCTAGAAGTGAAAGGAAGGGTTATATATCTTCAATCAAATCTTCTCAGGAAAAGGTAATTGTAAAAGATTTGTGAATGGGTCCAAACAAGAGGATATTATTTGAGGAGGAGATGTAAGAGCTGAAATTCAACTAAAATGGAAAGAGAAAAATGTATTTGTTTTTTTTTTATTTTTTTGTCAGGAGCCCTAGAATGATATGTGAGAGAAGGAAAGGGCGATTTTCTTAATGCCCTTTTTTTTTCTTTTGTTTTTAGTTAAGGCTTATGGGTCACACACAACAAAATGATGCTATTCTTCTTTTCATTTCTATTGTTGATAATAATAAAAATCGTAAAGAATTTTTATAATTTGTGTCCATATCTTCTCCTGGCCACATACCAGGATAATAAAATACCAAAAAAAGAAACAGGACAATTCTTGTTTTGTGTTATTTTTGTGAAAATCATATAATTGTCAGTAAAAATTTCAGAATAATTCTTATAATGTTCAAAAGAAATCTATATTTTCCGCCTTGCTCCATTTATTCTTTTATGGTATTCATAATAATTTAATATTAACATTTTTCTAACGGTATAAACTTCATTCATTTTCAATATTTACAAGAATAGATATACTATTTTTTTTTTTAAAACCTGCTTGATGTGGACTATTCGTTGACAGAATAAAAGTTATATTATTTTTTTTGGTCTTATATGTAATCCTTTCAACCCATAGCCAATGGTTCACCATTATCGTCTCTTCTAACTGGAACAAAACATGATTTGTTGCTCTTCCAAAATCCGCCTTACAACCGTACTGTAGCATGCAAACACCAAAATTTTGGAAATTAACACCCTAAAATTATGAGTTCTAGTCAGATTGACTAGACCAAACATGTTTTTGTCAGAGGAAAAACACATTAAATACGACTATCAACCATCGCCAAACAACAATGTATTGAACTACTTGTGACATATATATTATTGCACCGACGGGGATTATGCTCGATGCTGTAACCTCCAGGGTGCTTCTACTTTTATAGGACATCGAATTTAATTAATATCGAATTTGTATAGTCCTGGTGATTTTGACCAACAGTTGATCATGTTTTATTGTTAGTTTCATAATCGTTGCAATTTATCACTATATTTTTTTAAACATATTGCTGAATAAATTAACGATTGAAATTTTAGGTCGCTACACTCAATCGTTCGTTGCTATAACATCGAAACAAATAATTAACTTTTGCTCACGGTCACTAGTAAAAATTGCCATAAACATCCAAACAAAAAGCCTTACCATGCGTAGTAATAATCTCTTGACATTATTGAATGCATTATTATATATTTTTTTTGTTTTTCTATATTCCAAATTTAAACAAACATCGTTGTTATATCCTGACTATTATAAATTTAATACGTTTAATATTTTCATCTCACTTGATGAAGTTACCAAATATTTTTTTAAAGTATTAACTATTAGATATTTCTCCCTCAAGCTACTGGAAATAAAACATGAACATATAAAATTCGGCGCTCGAAAGACGGAAGTAAAGAGTATGGTAATTGTAGTTGTGAACCAATTATAGGGTCCCCCAACTATAGTATTTCAACTTTTTAATAAAGAACTGAGGAAAAGGACAACAATAACGGCAGCTTCAAAATGTTCCATTATAATAATGGGCGTAAGAGATATAAATATGTAACTATAAAAATATATAAGATATTAAGCATAAGGAAAGATTTGAAGACAAAAGAAAAGAGGAAAGATCCATATGGCCTCTGCCTTATTGTCTACGAAATACACATATTCTTTACCCTATTTTGTTAAAGCCTAAAAGACTAAAAATAACGAGGAAAGAAAGAAATAAGAATTACGGGAATGCTCCACTAAAATAGGAAATTTGGGGAGTGAGAGAAAGAGTGAGGCACTGTCACTGTGAGGATTGACCAATATTTAAAAGATAAAAGCTTTTTAGGTTTGAACTTTAAACTGTGTGTCCTCGTTACTAAAGAACAAAATACTTAATAGGGTTGGTAGGAATTGAATTTACATAGAGTTGATCAGTTCTTAACAGCGGCTCTTTTGTTATCTGCACCTTGTTTCCTATTTGATTATGTGGTTAAAACCTTAAATAGGGCAAAATATACGTCAATTAGGCGTTTTGTCACCTTTGGATCATCTCCTTCGTGGCTCAATCGGATCTTACTCAAAAAGTTGACATAGAGTTTATTAGTTTTGAGAGATTTATTATTAACAAAATAAATGACACAACTCAACAAATATGGGATTTTTTTTTATTTAACAATAATAACTCATTTCTAAATAACTACGTAGCCAAAATATGTTGTTGCACTATTAGTCTTCTATCGTAGGTTGGAAAAACTCCGTTGATATCATCAGTAGTTTAAAAGATGGTGAACTTTTTGCACCAAAATTTATCCTTTAATGAAAAATTGGACTATTTATACATGCGCGATTTTAATTAAACTCCATATAATCTACTGTATATACCATTATACCTTAAGCGCGCGAGACCATATGCCAATCTAGAAAAAATAATGGTTTAAGCTTTAAGTGACCGAAAGATTTTTCAATTGTATTCGGGCTGAAACTAATTTGGATTATGTTCGGTAAAGCGGGATCTTCGTGGATAGTTTGGCTAGGAAAAAAAACGTATTCAAGGAACATAGTTTTTGGTATACGGTAACCAAGACAAAAAAATATAATGGCGTGAATTCTTAATAGTGAATAACTGCAAATACAGACATTCAATAAAATATACATGAATCCAAAGATGTATACAGTCATTACTGTAGACAAGAGATCAATTAAATTATTTAGACAGTATTATCCAAAAGACATGATTAACTTTTACATGATAATACATTATCTAAGTTTCAGAAACGCACAATAACTCTGGCTTTTTTTTAAATCCAATATTGAGACGAAAACAATACTCGTGACCATGGTGCGACTGGATGATGAATAGCAATACATAGTTCCTAATGAACAGCAAAAATAGATAGGAACTAAGATCATATCATTGGAGGTTATTCAAGATTCTTAAATAAGGGGTTCTTAACCTATATTAATAAAATAATAACAAGTAAGTAAATATAGAGAGGGTTTTTAATTTCTAATTTAAGAACTCATAATCTCTTAGGTAAGAAATTGATATGATACATGTTTATAATGTATTAATTTTTTTAATTATATAAATTTTTTTGTGTTAAGAACCCTTTAGAATTTTGCTCTAGAGAAACTGCTACGTGTCATTATATTAATGGTAATGATTTAAAAGTTTAAGATGATTTCCTCTTTCTACTAATTAATCATTTAGAAAACAGTGCACGCCAAAAATAAATAGTGAGATATCATCGTATAGTCAGTGTTTTGTCACGTGTCATGTACTGATTGGTCTCACCTGTTCGATTACTGTTCCTGACTGGATTACACATTTGGAGCACTATGTCATATATTAATAATACCGCTGTTATAGTCTCTTTAAATTTACTGCTAACCATCGAATTCTTCGGCCGACAAAAAAAAACCCATAGAATTGTTGGATAAATTAAAGCCCAATGACCTATTTAGAGAGGCCTAATATTAAGGCCCAAAGGCTATTTAACAGAAGCTTCCGAGTTCCGAGTTAAACAGAAGATTAACGTTCGTCTGCAAATTGTTCAGCCAGCCAATTCAACAATCTCTATTATTTTAATCAGATTCAAAGTCTCTGGCTTTCTCCTGAATCTTTCGCCATTGATATTGCATTCCGTTGATGTGTCTTTAATGGGCAGGTAGTTTCCCTGACATACAGCTTCAAACAAGATATAATAATCCAATATGCATGTAAAATTGTGAAAAAATTTAGCTGGAGAGACCAACCATATTTACAATGAGGAGACATATTAATACGAAAACCATCACTAGTCAAAATTAAGAGAAGTTCCAAGTTTATTTCTCTAGACATTTTTGTGATTAGGTTTGGTATGTTTCCAAGTGAAAATGTAAAGCATATACAAAAGCAATAGGAAGATGAGGAAAGTGAAAACTTACAGATATACATGTATCACTCTCGGCTTTGTACATTTCGAAACTGGTTTTCAGATTGTGTTTAAGCGGAAGCAGTGACAGGGCAACTCTCCTTTGGCAAGGAACAGAGCCAATAGCTCAATAAAAACAACAAAAGCAAAATCAAAGAGTCGTCTGCCAATAGAAAGATGCCCTATTACTACTCCGCTTATTGTAACTTCTTCACCTCCATTGTGGATATTGTTTTTGGGTTGCTTGGTTTGTTACTCATGGACTCATGGCTCAGTGTATATATATAAGTTTTAATAAAATTTGGTGACTTTTTGACATTTGAGTGAAAATGAAAAAAGGGAAGATGCTTTTGATGGGTTATTCCCATGGATATCCATCCCCATTTACTACTTTTGAAGTGTTGCCTTTTGATGATGATGCTTCTCATGTCTTTCATTATTAAGCTTCATAATGAAGCTGTTTTTTTTTTACCCACCTGCATGTCTCTACAATTGAAGCATTTTTACTTTTCGTTTGTGTTATATTCATGGTGTCATATGCGGTGATTACTAGAATGGTTTTTTCTTTCTCCATGAAAAATATAAAATAATCTAGGCTTTCTCCATGATTATGGAAGTGGAAGAATTGGAATAAAAACAGATAATGGCATATCCTCTTTGAAGGGGTTATTCCATGAATATCCAGAAGATGAATAACGGTTCGTTTCGGTAAGAATTTGATCTCTTGGTTTTTTCGTGCGCAATATAGGAGCTTTATGCGTTTGTGAAGAGCCAAGGTTGTGAGAGTCATTTGACTCATTACAAAATCATTTCATCTCAACTCATCCTGTTTTGCATGTTGTGGAGTGAATTGCTTTGTCCTTCAAAATACTTAAGTTTCTGCTCATGTTCCTTGTGTTCAACGTCATGAGACATCCTTGGTTTTACGGTTTTGGATTTACGTTATATTCCTCATAACTTATTTAAGAGACTGCCATCAGGCAAAGAGCTGAATGATTCATATTGTATCAAAATGTTATTTAGTTCTAAAACATATAAAAAAACTAAAATAGCTATAAGTTTTTTCAAGCCCAAACAGCTAAAAGAGACATCAAACCAGCACCAAGAACAAGAGATAGGCTACAAGCTACTTGTATCTTCAAACTACTTTGAGCTTTGTGGTTCACGAAAAATGGATGTATATATTTTATAACTAGAACACGCAGCATAACACGAAAGTTTTTTTACAAACAACATAATATGAAGTTTCAAAGTACTCTCAGAACATTTTAAGTTGAGATGTCAAAATCTATAAACTTATAGATAAGTTTCTCATCATCAATAAAACAAGTGAATAAACACAATGACACGGTTCAATCATTGTACATGCATTTGCCTGACGATAAACGCTCTAAGTGAGATTATATACAAGTTAGCTCGTTAGGAGCACAGATCCATAAGAAACATATCTCGTCCCACGATAAAACTGATTCCCATCTTTAGGTACTCATTTATTTCACAATATATAATTTCTATCGTGACCTGACAGTTGAATAGTATTTGGTTCGCAAATAATTTATTGTGTTAAGTTATTTGCTTGTTGTCTTCAATTTCTCGTCTTGAAGACTCAACTACGCAATCCAAAAATATCAATCTGTCCAAGTTTTTTTAATAAGCAGGTTATAAGTTAACACGTTTGGAAAATAACTTGTAAAATAAGACCAGTCCAAACCCGTTGAAGTTCGGGTTTTCTACATAAGGAGGCCCAATCCGAATGGCAGATACGAAACGGTGGCTTTAGTGCTTAAATTTGAAACGGCTTACAAATTCATTTAGTATCTTTTCTTTTAGTCATAAACAACATTAGTTAAATTGTTTTCGACTGACGAGGTTGCCCGATGGTACTCAAATTATTCTTATGAAGTAGTTGAAGAAGCTCAATACGGATTGAGAATGGGCAACTTGAGCATGAAGTTGGAAGCTTTTTCATAGGGTTTAAGATCCGACCCGGACCATAATCTCGGCGTCCGGTGGCTATGGGCCTGAGTCCATTGCAAAGGTTTAACTGTAGATAAATGTTATTTTTATATTTTTTTTTGTCATTTATTTTGTGAAATTGCGGTAGTACAAATTCGTTGACCTTTTCAGTTTTCTTCTAACTTGGCGTTTGTTGTTGCAGTAATCGGCTACTTTATCTCAAACTGATTTCCCAATGGAAATCCAAAGTCCGGAACATATAGATAGTTTACAATTGCCTCCTAAAAGTTTCTAATTAACATGTAATCCCTCAAAACATGAATACTCTGTTTTTGCTCTGTTTCTTTGAAATACCTGTACTTATTTTGGAATCCTTTGGTATATACATACATACATACTCAAAATAGAAAAAGTATGCTTCAAACAAAATTAAAAGAAGAAAAAAAAAACGTTCATGTTATATATGTCTTACAATTTTGTGGAGAAGTAAAAAGGTGCAATCTTGAGAACAAGACCTGGAAAGACATCATCCGGGTCATGGATATGTGGGTTTCGCTCCACTATAAACGGATCGCCGCATTTATCTCCGATGGTGTGAAGCGTCTCTCCTTCTCCGACGACGTAAATCTCTTCGCAAGGTTTCTCTGAGAATTGAGAGCCTCTGACCGAAGCGGATGCGTTGTTCTCACGAACAGATAACAACAGAATTAAAGACAACAACAAAACAGCAGAACACCAAGCACTCATGCCTGAAGAGGCTGCTTTTGAACCTCTCATGCCACTGATTTATTACAAAGAACCCTTCGAATTTCTCACTCTTTTGAGAATGGAATTATAAATTGAGTTTTTTGACATGCGCTCGAGTGGTTATTATATTGGGTAAGAGAAGTGAGGGTAGTTTCGTCTTTTTGGTTTAGGGAGTCTGTGTTGTGTTGGTTGGGTTAGCGACTTGGTCTCTTGTGGTGCAGGTCAACGGTCGTGCCTCACAAAAGCAGATTTTAGCGCTTTCTTTAACCATTCCTCCAAGCCATAATAATATCTTTAGCACTGACTATTATGTATTTTAAAACTATTATTATGAATTTACGGAAATGAATATGTCATTAATAAAAAGCGATAGGTAGCATTTTATACTCAATAACAGCGTATGACGTGTCGCTTAACTACAAAAAAAAATCTAAGTATATGTGGGAAATTTGAATACAATAAGTAATATATTTACTACTATATATAGATGGTGATCACAAAAAAATAATTCAACTTTATATATTCTTCAGATTTAATATAAATCTATGGTTATTTATGACTGTTTATCGAACAAGAAGAAAAAGAGAGAACATCTGTAGATACTGAAAAACTATAAATGAAATAATAACAAAGTGAAGATAAAGAACTGTAGATGACATGTAATGATTTTATTGTATTATTTTTTCTACAATTAATCTACTAACTTGTCTTTTATGTTAAGATATTGGAATTTTTTTACTCCATTTACTAATTTTAGTTTGTTGAGTTTTTCGTTGACCAATGAATATTAATATACTTCTACAACACATATATAAACTCAAGTAACCAAAATATATAAGTATATAATATATATAACTTCCGTGTATAAAACATTTTAAATCTTCAGAATTCATATAGAATTGATTCGTTTGTATTACAAAGTTGATTTATATGTATGTGTATTGACTGTTGGATAAATACAGTTTTTTGTTTATAAAGATTAAGATATCGTATTTAGCAAATAAAAATGGAGAAAGATGTCACACGAAACTTAGCCTTCCAAAGTAGCCGCCATTTAAAGACACGTAAGTTATTAGTTCCACAAAAAAAGCCAACGCTTCAACGAGCTTTGTTTATTAGTTAATTAACTCAGATATTATTTATGACTCAAAATTCTCAGATTACAACATTCTCAGATTACAAAATTACTTTAAAAAGTGGTTCATCAGTGTTTATCATTTTTTTTTGTATTTTGTCAATGTGTTATCGATCGAAGCTATTATTCATAATTTTCGGATTAAAAATTCGACCCAATTGTCATCGGATCTGTTGTCTTGTCGTGTATATACTAGTCATAACATTTGATGAACACCAATGATTTCAGACTTTATATAATTGACATATTTTTGTTTTGTATATATTATTATAAATCATTGAAGACGAAAGAGTAAGCCAAGGAACAAACTATACATTTTGATAAGTTTGAAGAAAGATGTATTTCTCCTATCGCATCTAATTGAAATTCCATTTAGTGATACAAGCGTGGCAAAGTCTATTATTCCGAATCTAGATCCTATTTTCAGCAATGACGTAAGAAGTACGTAGTACAAACCTTAAAATATAAAAGTGAAAAAGAAACATCTAGCCAAATATATACATAGAAGAGAATGGATCTGGTTCATCAAAACCGATCAAATGTATTTTAATTTAAAACGATAACGAACCATTCATGAATGATATACACTACTGCATTTGCATGTGATAGTTGACGGAAATAAAAGAATGTAATAAGTATATATCCTCGATAAGTAGTTTAAGAAAAGTTATGGCTAGAATTTGCTTTTAAAATTTGATATGTCATTTGTAATAATCGAGTTGAGGGGGGGGGTTCAATAAAGCTCTTTAACATTTTAGTGATAAAATAATGTTAAAAATCACAAAGTAGTGTGAAATGCTGATATTGGTTATTGTATATATGTGTATATCGTGTTAATATACAATTGGATAAATATGGTGTTATCGAAGAATGGCTGAAGTGGGATAAAATTGACGAGTAGATATATTATGGGAATCTTTTATCGTTAATGGCGTGCGGAAAATGATCGCCAACGGTTAAGATGAAAATTTGACAAAGTCAGATCGGTCCACATTCTACAAAAGCAGTCCCAATTCTATGTGTTTATATTTTCCACAACGGCCGAAAGTCTTACTTCGAACTATTATTAAAATAAACATCAATTAAATGGATGTATGAGTTAATCACTTGGTTTAGTTGGTCGGTTAGGAGAGATGTGTCTGCTACGTGATCCGTTTCATCTCATAACTGGTATGTTTCTGTGTATATATAAATTTTAATTAATTCTTTAGCTTAAACATATAATTATTATGTGAATGCGGATACGAGAGGAAATTCAGATTCAATATGGATGTGATCAAGTAACCTATCATGAAATTGACTGACTTAATCACCCCAAAGTAAAACGCTTCGAAGAGACTATCAGTAGATCAAACGATAACGCTACCTTACTTTTAAATGTAGGGATGCTAGAAATATTCAAAGTCTGCGTAACAGATCAAAAAGATTTCACTATTGACAACTCCCCCAGCAATGAACTTTGTTGGGTAGCTAGCCCTCGCCGTGGGTGATTTTAGATTAAAAGAAAAACTCGAGTATCAAAGAGAATGTTTTAGATATTTCTAAACAGATACTTTGGTTTACAGTTTTACACATGTTTCTTATAAGTCATCATGAAATATATTTTTCTTAGTGTTAGTATATTATCTCATACCTTTTTCAATTTACAAAACGTAATAAGGGTGTTTAAGCTTCTTTATAAAACATAACTGGATACTGAATAGTCGAGATCGACTCTGTTGAAAACATATTTTGCTTGATCAAAAAATATTAGGACTTTTGGCAAAGTCTTCTGTTAGGTGTGTCAAGGTGTTTGTGGCGCAGGCGCAAATGTTATAACAATATTAAAGGAAACTAATGATTCAAGAATTTAGGATCACATTTCACAGCTGATACTTTGATTTTTAAAATTATCCATACAACCAATTTACAACCAATAGTAGTTAGTCTTAATCACATGAACAAAAAAAGTCGTAGTAGTTACAACTTACAACTCAACCATACTGCCACTTGTATAGTTTGTTTATCTTATTATTATTATTTTTTTTGTTGTCAAACCGACTAGCATGTGACACTTCAAGAAAAATAAAATTTGGGCTCTAAGAAGACTAGGATGCATCTGTATTGGGCCAATGTAAATATTTTTTTCTTAGCCCGTTATTTAATTTACAATACATTGTTAAAGATACAATTTGCGAGGTAAAGGTTGAACATCAGAAACTAGCCACATATTTTTGGCACTACCACAAAAAAAAAAATGTGATGATAAGATTTATGCTTTCTTCAATCAAATTGATTTAAAAAAAAAAAACGAAAACCTGATAACAATTGTTAAAAGTGAGAAACATGGCTACAACAAAAATAAACACATTAACAACAATCTGCAAATCCCCAAGAAGATACATTAACCACAAATCCCAAAACCAAATCAGAGTAATTTCAAATTCCCTAAACCCAAAACCCAACACTACACAGCTTCCTAATAATCTCTACAGTGTCAGTTTCAAAACCATTGGAACAGGTAAGCTTGGCATCTCCAGATATCCCGATTTCGAATATTCTCCTCGAGGCGGCTCCGGCACCGGAACCGCTACAAAAACCGACAAAAACATATCATCAAACTCCGAATTGTCTGTTTCTTTCAATGTGGCCACTCTGTATATCCCTTCTCTGACTAACCAAACCACGAAATTTCTTGGCTTTCCATTGCCGCCGTTCCTAAAAATCGATATATCTCCGGAGATTTTCCAAGGAACGATCGATCCAGAATCCGGCAAGGTAAAAGCTTTCATACCCCGAGTATAAAAATCCTCTGTTTTTTTTATTGTTTGGTTCGATTTCTTTGACATTGGTTTGAACTTGATTGATTTAAAAGGTGGAATTGGACTTCACAGCGAAGTTTTATTTCACGGCGGGAGGAGGGATATACAGAGCTCCGGCGTTGGTGGTGAAAACGGTGTTGACTACGGAGGAGTCAAAAGGAGAGAGAAAGAGAGGGAGAGGAGAAAGAATGGACGGAGAAGGAAAGTGTAGACTCGTCGGCGTCACGAAAGTTGAGACTATCGACGATTTGTTTATGAACACATTTCTCTCTCTTCCGGCGGAGTGTCTCGCCGATCTGCAGGCTGTTATCTCAGTCTCCGATTGTTAAGAATATTGATAAGTTGTATAATTATAATTACTTGAGTAAAAGATGAGTTTATTATTGGTAAATATGTTTTTAAGTAGTAAGATGACGTGGAAGATTAGAATCTACTAGCAAAAAAGGAAAGATATTGGGGTGAACAGAAGAAAAACAAAAAAAAAAACAAATTACAGCTTCAAGATGTAAATGCAAATTGACACATATCTTAACATTTGTTTGTTTGTGAAATGTGATTTTAATGTTTTATACGACAACTGATGATGTTCAGTTTTTATAATGGAAAAGTTGATACTGCGGATAGATATTTTGTTAGCTTTTGGTAGTTTCGAAAATTGAAAAATTAGAAAATAAAAGTATAATTAGACAAAAATATGATCAGAAGTTTATGACTGATTAATATAACGAAAAGAAGTAAAACTAAAATAAAAATGAAAAATGTCCTTCCAAAATTACGGGGACCAGTTCTCTTCCACACGCGCATCATGTGGTCGTGAGGCTACGAAACATCATGCTGTCTTTTTTTTACTCACATCGTGTTGTCATGTATTCGCGTTTTTTTTTTGGCTGTTAATACAAATAATTTTAGTTCTAACTATAAAACAAAAACAAAGTTGTTGTCTAAAAATAAAATAAAATAAAACGTTAATTTACAAAGAAACATTTAAAAATGATTAACTTCTATTTATTTAAGCATAATCATTTGGGACGGATATAATTTCTAGAGAATTTTCAAATTAGCTAGTTTATGATAAATATCGAAAAAAGATTTAATTTTTTGAATAAATAAACAAGCATATTTTCCAAAGATTTAATTTAGTAAAAAATGATTTGATGTTTCAGAAAGTTGTAAAAGAAAAAAAAGATACCGGACATTTTCTATTTATGGTCTATATATCATTTTATAATATTTTTATTAGAATATTGATTGACATCAAATATTCAAGTGTACATTATGTGGAGAAATATGACAACGAAATATTAATAAAAAAATGGAAATGGTCTCTCTCAACTTGATGAAATAAATAAGACTTAAAAAAAAAAAAGTGATGGAAGAAGAGGTAGTAGGGACGTCTGTAATATTTGTGGCTACCACTCACTGCCACGCGTCTCTTTCTCTTTCGCCAGGCGCTTTTCCTCCTCCTCTTCTTCACGGGACCTCTCTCTCTTTCTCTTCTTCTCCCTCTTTTGCCGCAGCGAGATCTCTCTCTCTCTCTCTCTCTCTCTCTCTCTTACTCATTCTCTCTTTGTGCTCTATGCATCCACCTGTCTCCGCTATTTGATGGACAAGAAGAAGCTGACATACTCTTACTCTTTCCTTTTCTCCGATCATCCACCGACTTACTTCTAGCTCACTTCTCTTCATTACTCCAATCTTGCTCATTGAGCTCTCCTCTTTCGTCTCTTATTGCTTCTTTCTTCTATTCTCTTTCTTCTTTTCATCGGATGGCGCCAAATCTGCGATGGGTCTTGCTCATTATTGTACTCTTGTGTCTTGTTTCAACATTAGAAGCTACTCAAGGAGATTCTGATCCTCTTTACAAGTAAAGTCTTTTTCTTTGAACTTTTCTTAGATCGATTTCTAATTCAAGATACATGCTTTCTATCCTAATTAGCTTTTGGTGATCGGTTGCAAACCAGATACCATAAATGCTGTGTTAGGTTTTGATTATCGACCGTTAGATTCAGTTAATGCATAACTCATTTCATCGTTAATTTCTGGATTTTGTAGATGATATTACAGCTCTAGTTACGGTATTTGATCCTTGTTTAGGATACCATTTTCAGATTTTTCCTTGTGTCTGGTATGGATGATTTTCAAAGGTTTGGTACAAGGAAAATTTAAGTGGATTAGAACCACAGAAAAAAAAAAGAGAGGAGATGGTAGGGAAGACTCAAGTAGGAGCTTATAGAGCTTTCAAATTTGTGGTTGACTTTTCCAAAATAAATCTTTGTGGTGAGATTTAGGACACGTTAAAGATGATATCTTTCTGTGTTTGCATTGTAACTGTAGTAGGGTCATTGCTTTTGTTGGAAAAGACTAAAAACGGAAAAAATCTAGAAAGAGACTTAGGCTGCTCTAGTGGTTTTGAGGAGTTTGGTGTTTCTCTTTTTTCTTCAGTGGAAGCTTCTCTCTCTCTCTCTCTCTCTGTCTCTCTCTCTGTCCCTCTGTTGTTTGCTTTGTAGGCCATCTTAACAGCTTAATCTGTCTTCTACCTAATTTAGAACAGTGAAAGTCCAGATATTGGAACCATATCTAAGAGACAGGCTTTGTTTTTATAAGCTACATATATTGGCAACGGTTTAGTTCGAGAGTTTAAGAGGATGGTATTGTCTAAGATCACTCTGTTTGCAGATAACCATGTTAGCCAATTCGTTTGAGTAGCTCTTGCTTTGATTCTACTTACTCTCTGTGATAGACTGCTTTGTCCTTGTGGCTTTTGTTCATTTTTTAAGAACAAACTGATTTGGTTTCCAGGTCCTGTGTTGATCAATGTCAGAAAACTGGATGTGTGGGGGATAATTGCTTCCACCACTGTAAATTTTCGGCTGATGGAAAAGCCATTGACGGTCCATGGTACATGCAAGAGCCACTTTACCTGAGGTGGAAACAATGGGATTGCCAAAGTGATTGTCAGTATGAATGTATGATGACAAGAGAAGAAGAAAGAAGAAGAAACGGAGAGAGACCTACCAAGTATTTCGGTAAATGGCCACTCAAACATGTCTATGGAATTCAGGTAATCATCATCTCTTTCCAGTTCTTTATATATACCTTTGCAAGCCTTCAGTTATTGTTACTCACATATATCTGTATATGTTCAGGAACCTGTCTCTGTTGCATTATCCGCTCTCGACCTTGCAATACAATTTCATGGATGGGTCTCATATTTCATCCTTGTTTACTATAATTTGCCTCTCAAACCAAATCGGAAACCTTACTACGAGTACAACGGATTATTGCATATCTACGCCGTCATAGTAATGAATTCACTATTCTGGAGTAGTGTTTGTCATAGCAGGTAACATTACTATATCTATATCAAGATTGTCAAATTCTCACTTATGATGGTTTCTTTCTTTTTTAATTTTGATTTCAAACTATGTCGTCATATAGAGATGTTGAATTAACAGAGAGGCTAGATTACTCTTCAGCTACAGTATTAGCCGGATTTTCGCTTATCCTAGCAATACTACGGTCTTTCAGCATTAACGATCAATCTGTCAAAATCATGGTTACTGCACCAATTCTGGCAGTGGTAGCAACTCATATTCTCTACCTAAATTTCTACAACCTGGACGAAGGTATATGATTCTTGAGTGATATATATATATGCATAGTAAGATAATGAAATGAAAAGTGGTTTGGTTCATTGAAATGCATATCTTTGTATTCATAAAATTTGCAGGACTACACTGGAAAGTTATATTGGGGATTGGAGGAGTAGAGGTAGTGGTATGGGGATTATGGGCGGCTTTATCGTCGCATCCATCGAGGTGGAAGCTAAGAGCTTTCTTTGTGGTGAGCATAGTAATGTTGTGCCTTAGAATGCTCGACTTCTCTCCATACAAAGGCTACATTGATGCTCATGCTCTTTGGCGTGCCGCTGGGATCCCTCTTTCTTACCTTTGGTGGAGTTTTGTCCGTGATGATGCTGTTTTCAGAACCACCGTTCATCTCAAGAAAGCCAAATGATGGAACATAATAAATCATTCTTATTTTTTCCGGTGAGTTTCTCCGGTGTTCTTTTTAGGTGTGTTTTCGCAGAAGAAGCAATGTTTTTGTTCTTTTGTGCTGAATCTTCTTCGCTTTTTCGGGTCTTCCTCTCCTTTTTTTTTTTTTGGTTTTTTCTTGTTTTTTTTTTCTCTCTCGAGGTTTGTTGGCCGGAGAGTTTTACCGTCGGGAGGAATCGACCTTTAGGATCACCAGTTTTATTTTCCCGCCCTTTTGACACATTAAAATCATTTTCATTTTCTCAATGTAATATTTATTTGTTTTCTCTAAATTTTTTTCCCCTTTGCTTCGTTTTGATGATTAGATTAAAGGGCAACTATATAGCAATTGACATTATTTATTATACTAACGTTTGCAAAAAGTTGACAAGTTTTACTTCCTTAAAGAACCTTTTTTGGGTGATACGATCTTTAGGGACATTTTCATAAACAACATTTTATTGCTTGTAGTTTTTTTTCAAAATCATATAAATAACATTTTCATAAACTTTGTTTCACAGGTTTTTCACTAGACACGCGTGTGAAAGCTCAAAACTTATTTACAAATCTTAGCAAGAAACTGTAAATTAGAAGTGATGGGGCCGGCCAACACCATTAGCTAGTTAAAAATAACAAATTCTATTAAATGATAGTTTAGTTTCTAACTTTCTATTAAATAGTTTTTATTAGTTAACTAGAAATAAATCTACAGTACTGATTTAATAAATCTATTATGACATCTATCACCTAATCTATGTAAAAATCAATTAGACACAGCATGAATTCAAAAGTATGCATCTCTAGTTAGCAATCAAAATTATATTTTATATTGATTTAATAAATCTAACAAAGATGTTAAAAAACTGAATGGCAATCAATTCTAAATTCAAATATTAAAAAAAAAACAATGAACAAAAAGATTTTCAAATCTTCTATAAGATTTAGACCAAATTTATTGGTAAATATTAAAACTGATTAATTTGGTCTATATTTTGTATATATATGAACACAACGTATTTTCCAGAGATATTTATTCTGGTTTTCTTGTTCGGTATTTTTTTTATTTTTTTTTATTATAATCGATTTGTGAAATAGTAATACATTTCGTTTGGTTTGGTTTGGTTAGGTTAGGTATACTTTTGGTTTTGGCTTTGATGTTACGGTCATAACAAATTATATCTTGTTACACGTTCATTTTTCTTATTTTTTTTCTTGATTCGGTTTGGTTTCATATTATTTATCTGCAAAGCAAACAAATATTCTTGAAAGGGGTTTAGATGTACTTTCGGTTCAAATTTAACTCGGTTTATCTGAACCAAATAAAATGTAACTTCTTTTTAGACAAAGGTTATCTAAGAACTTTACTTTTTCCTCCCTCTTTATTTTTTAACCAAAAAAAAAGCAAAAGAGAAAGTAAAGCTACTTTCTTCTAATATGTAGTTAGTACCTTTGTACAAAGGCGGTTATCTCTATAAGCTACTTTCAAGTTCTTCTAACTCTATATATTGCAGTGTATTGCAAAATAAATAAATAAAAGTCTATACGATATTGTATAGTATAAAACCCAAATTGCTAAATAGAAAAGTGCAAAAATGGTATCTGATCGACCTCTTTACCACCAAAATGCTCACGTAAACATCACCTTTCTTGTTGTTGATGATGATCCTATTAGTGTTTCTATTATCCGTAATATGCTTAAAACTCAGACGTACAAAGGTATACATAAATTATTCTGACTATTAAAATATGTTATGTCTATAATCTGAATTTATCCTATGTTTTTGCAAAAAGTTGGATTTTATCATTTTCACTGTTTTTGCATGCATTTTTGTTTTTCCCCTGAAAACAAAATTACCTATCTACTAAACATGTAGTTTTTTACATAGGTATTTTTATATGAGTTTTATTTTTTAGTTTTAAAATCGTACACTAAGCAAAATAACATATATATACGTTTCAAATTAAAAATAAACTAAACATATATATAGTTTTTTGTTTTCCAGATCTGAATATTTGAAACAATTACTGCAAAATCACTTGACTGTTTATGAGATTTTCTCATGAAATGGTCGTTATAACATTTGAATATATGTTCGAGAAAGTTTTCAATATTGATCCATTCATATTTATTTGTTTTTGCTGCCACCTTAAGCATTTAGATGCTCTAGGGTAGCAAAAAAAAAAAAACCCCTTTGCTTTTTCTTTTTCAAATCTTGGATTTTCCTTTTGAATTTGGACCTCATCATAGATTTTATTGTAAATTTAAAATTTACTTTTTAATAATTAAAATATTTTTGTTGTACTAGTAAAACACAAATTAATGGGTTTTCGGTTTTTTCTAAGTTGAAATAAGGATTTTTTTCAAGACAAAATAATGGGTTTTAAAAGAGATATGGTTTTATAAAAGAAAAAGAGAGGGGGTTGAAATAAAAATGACATTTACAAAAAATTGGTATTTAAGAATTTTTTTTTGCCCAAAAGCTGGCGGTGAAAGAGATTTTTTTATCAAGGTCAACTGTATATACATATATACACCTATACACAATTTTCTTAGGTTACAAATGATTTTGTAGATAAATCATATGTGGAAATAAATGTCATGACATCAAAGAATTCATCAGAGGCAATATCTACGCTTAGATGTCAATGCAACAACATAGATATTGTAATCACCGAGTATAGTATACCTGATTTGAATGGTGTTCAATTAAAAAAGAGGATTGATGAAGAATTTGGAAATTTGCCAGTTATTGGTAAGTATTTTTCACTTATATGCTAAATTATTCTTGTTTGCTTTTAAAAAAATAACTTAATCATATAAGTGTTATATACTATTATAGTAAAACAAATGAATTATTTTAAAAATACAGTATTTTGTTAATTAGTTAATATACAAATAATTTTCTGTAATTGGTGACTTACGGAAAGCAAGGTAAAATTTCCGTATATTATTTAATTAATTTGTTAAGAACAACTTTTACTGTTAATTAATTACACGAAATATAAAATGAGATTTTTTCTATACTTTGACTAATTTTAACAAAAAATTACAAATTTCTCTTAAAACTTGAGGCCACATATAACCTAAGTATTTTTCCAAAATAATAAAAATCTGAGATAATTATACTCTTGGTTACATGTAGCACAGGTAAAACATCATTCCCCCTTAAAAACATATATATGTCGCATAAATAAAGAGAAAACGAAACAATAACAAACTTTTCCAAAAAAATAATCTACTCAAGAAAGAAGAAAGTAACATTAAAATCAGATAACTAGCTAATATACAAGAGTTTTCTAATGTAGTTTAGTTTATTTTTTTAGTTTTAACTTTTAACTGTTACTAACAATAATTCCTATTTAATATTACAGTGATATCATCTGACAATAACAAGCAAATTGAACAAGAAAATTTGGCTAGTGGAGCAAAAAGTTTCTTGAGAAAGCCAATTTCACCAGATGACCTAAAAATTATATGGAAATATGCTTTATGCCACAAAATTAGTGGTAATAGCCTTATTGTAATGTTTCTCTTTCTTTATGCAATCCAAAATACATATGTTTAATAATTGTATTACATGTGTGAAGATCCAGAAAACATCAATGCTAATAGTTTAAACAACAATTGGATGGAAAACTCAAACTACAATTTGGATGAAAAAAATTCTGGGCAAGAGATCACGAAAAAACCTAAACTCAAATGGACGAGCACTCTTCAAAATAACTTTTTGCTATCCATTAAACATATTGGATTTCATAGTAAGTATTTAAATTTGTTTCGCTTAAGATTACAGTAAAAATCTAGTATCGGTGTTTTTATCGCCAATCATATAATTGTTTTTAATTAAAGTTACATAAAAATTATGCTAATTATGTGACTTAACATCAATTATGAAAGTCCATAATTAAGATAAATTTACTTGCTGGTTGATAATTTAAAAAAGTTAGGGCCGGTGTCTTCTTTGGAGTGATAATTTGTGTATATCTAAATTTAATTTACATTCATTTAAATATAATTTTACTCGCAAAATATATTAGTATCCAAATATCTTTCGTAAGTTATATGTTTATCTCATAATGAGTAGTCGCAATATTTCAAAAGATGTTTAGGTATTTTTGCAAGTCATTTTATCATTGATATATTTGCATATATTTTTCAAAGTTATCATATCGGTCTGCAGCTAAAATTCTCAGAAAATATTAGATAATTCTCCGATTTACTTGCATCTCTCAAACTATTTTGGATATATATATATATATACTAATTAATGTTTTATTCATGCTTCTTGTTTGATATCACTTTGAAGAGGTTACACCCAAAAAAATTTTAAAATTCATGAAAGTTGAAGGTCTAACAAGAGCACACATAGCCAGCCACTTACAGGTCTGATCTTTTTAAACTTTAGACCATATTCAATTTTATCATATTTCAAAGTACATAATTAATAGTTATTGTTGGATTAAATATAGATTAGTTCAAATAAAATAGTTATCTTGTTGAAACTCGTATTCATTAATTATTATATACAATTTAATAAAATATATGGCTTATGTTGGGATTGTTGACATTACACAGAAGTATAGAGATCACTTAAAAACAGTTAAGAAAAGAGCAATGGAACTCAAAGTGTCAACAAGAGTTGTGACCTCCAGCTCTGCATCATCTAGTTGCATAAACTCACAACACTCTTACAGTAACACAATCATATGCAAGGACACTGTTTCTAATTTCCAACCTGGCTATGGTGCTCTTGGTCAATCTAGCCTTGTGATGAACAACAATGACTATATCCCCAGCATGAACCATATATCCATTTATGATTTGAGCCAAACCGATTCTAACTTGTTGCGTATTGAAGACAACCTTGGGTTTCCAATGGCATATTGCCTATGAAAGATAATCTTGGGTTTTCTAATGGCATGTTGCCTATGAAAAACAGTCTTGAGTTTTCTAATGGCATGTTGCATTTAAATGAGGGAAGAACAAACACTTTTGGGACGTCTCAAGTTCCTCAAGTTCCTAGATTTAGATCATTTCGCACAACAAACAATGCTTTAAATATGAACTCCAACCTCGACAATAGTTATACGAGCAGTAATTACGCTGGGATTAGACTGAATGAAAATGGAGATTTGGTTAAACATGGAGGGATCATTGTTAATGTTAATGGTAATGGCTCTCTTGGTGGAAATTCGGATGCCATGAACTGGACTTTCAACAACAATAACATGAGTAACCATGGAAGTTCAAATCCGATGTTTTCTTCTGTGTTTCCATCTTTCTTAGACAATGACAATGAATATAAGTCACATAACAACTTAACTGTGCCAATGGATAGTGTGACTACAGTACTAGATAATCCAAACATATATAATGGTCATCATCATGGCATCAATGGGGGTTTTCAGGATATAGTCAACTCCCAATATGAGCATAATCAGGTACATCAACTACTGTTAATTTAACCTTCTCCTTTTTTTTACGTTAATTTTAGTTTATGATTTTATTTATATGTATATATATATATATGTGGATAATTTAAGCAGGATCAAGGTGATGTGATTAGTGAAAATCTTGAACCGCCCAGCTATGATCTTTTTGCTCCTTATCCTTTTGAAGACAATACTAATTGGGGCATTGATCATGTAAGTCTGTGTAGTTTAATTTCCGTTAGTTGTAAGTCTAAAATTGCATATATCATATCTTATATATGGTGTTTATGTCTTATATGGTTTAAAATCTTATAATTATATATATAATCTATGATATAGTTGAATGACATCTTTAATGAAGAAGCCCTAGCATTGCTGCTAATTCGGAAATATATGTTCCTACTGTTGACGACATGAACAATATAAATCAGGTAATTCTAAAAGTATATTTTCTGTGTTACCATAAATCCCTTTCATGTAAAATGACATAACAAATAGTTGATATATCAACTTTGTTTGCATAGGAACTGGATGGGGGAATAGAGGAACTTCTATCGACATTTGGTCAGGTAAAATGCTCTTTTAAATCTTTAAAATCATTTAAGTTTTACAATTATTTATAGTGCAGTTCTATTTGAGTTTTATGATATGAACTGTGAAAGTCTGCACTTTCTTTTGTAAGAGTATTAGAATTCATTTTCTCAATTCATCATTCTGAAGAAAAAAATCCAACTTTATAAATACAGTAGTGTCGTCTTCTATATATCCATTTTAGGCATAAAGTTGTTTATGATTTTTTTGCTGAGAAAATTGTCAACGACATCTAACTTTCGATATCAAATTTATTGACAAGTTTGTGTTTATATTTTTATATAGGGTTGGGAATCCCGTGGAGTCTTATGACAAGTTTGGTGTGGTGTTGTTTTAAAATTCTGTTAATTTCTAGATGTTGTTATGGTTATCATACTCGATTATGTATGTTATTTTATGGATTTGGTAGATTTTCTTTATCTATATCATTGATTATTTTAGACTTCTAGTTGTAGTTTTTGCTTGGAACCAATTAATTATATTTTCATGAATATAACAAACGTAATTTTAGTCATTTATTTGATATAAAAGCTACAATTCTTTTAAATTATTAAAATTAATCATAATTTTTTTTATATAAAGAATACCTATATATTATTTAACGTATGAACGGAGTATGATCACTTTAAAACTTTATCTCTTTTTATTTATTTTTCATGTAATTCGTATATAATTTTCGGTTGTGATAGAGTATATTCTTTGAGTTATCAGTTGTAAGTTATGTTTAGTTGGTCTAGATTTCTGAACGTTTGCAACGACTGTTTGAAAGTTTATGGTTTTGTCGATATATTATATTCTTGTCATGACAAGGATCCTTTTCGCATTTGAACAAACGTTGTGCCAACACCACCACAGTTACTACTTACTACGTACCAGAGTCTAGTGAGTCAATTCAGAGCACACTGTTCATCAACTTTTATGTGTTTATATATGTACATATAGTTTGCCAATGAGACCACTATTTGTTGAAGTTGTCATACTAAAGGCTATAAGCACACAGCAACATAATTTGGCGATGCAACCTAAAAAACCAACCACAAATCATACATAGTTTGACGGAGAGAAAAACACACATATGTCACAAGAAATCTAAAGAAATAAACAAAATGTTTGATATATATTCTTGTGTGAAGTATAGT
This sequence comes from Nasturtium officinale, assembly GCA_963854855.1. Classification (NCBI taxonomy): domain Eukaryota; kingdom Viridiplantae; phylum Streptophyta; class Magnoliopsida; order Brassicales; family Brassicaceae; genus Nasturtium; species Nasturtium officinale. The sequence goes on from OY978513.1 coordinate 1,927,156, forward strand.
ATATACAAATATACGTATGCCTTAATCAAATACTTCCCATTTGAATTTTGGATGAACCGATTTAACTGTTTCTGCCGCAGCAGCAAAAGTGGAATTGGAGCCAAACGTTTCCCATCTCGTAGTTATGATCACCGGAGTACCTGAAGAGGAGGCCGTCGATTTCCTCGGCGATGCCTCTTCAAATGTCAATAAATCTCGTTCCTTATATGGCGGTTGTAATTTTGGTTTTGGTTGCGTTGAGTTCTTGATCTTCAACAAATCGAGTGCTTCAACGTACTTCTGTAATCTTTCCTCCTTCCAAAATTTTAAATCGAATCATAAGAAAATATTCTTAACTTCTATTTAACTTAAAAGAACAAACTTCATCAAATCGACTTCAAAAACTTTATGGTTATGAATTATGATTGATGATGATCCACGATTCCCCATAGTCAAATAAATGTTATTATTAAAATCGTTATTTATATTGAGTAAGTATGCGATTCTACTTGTTTAATGATAAAATTAAAAACTAATAGAGCTGTGACATTTAATAGACTTCTGAGTTAAATCAGGAACTTGAGTAGTAAACACTGCGTAACAGAGTCGTTGACTATGAAAACTTAATTAACGTACCTGCATCTTCTTCTTCAATTTAAAATCTTCAGCGCCTGAGATAGAATCAAGCTTCACCAATTGATTCATCAACATCTCCATCAGATTCTCCAGATTCTTCTCTTCAAGTTTCCCTCCTTTACCAATCACTGTATCAAACGCCGACAACTAAAATCCAAACAAATATATATAGATATATAAATAAATAAAATATTCTAATTTCAAGTTATGAGACAAGATTGTTGCCGGAAAATTGAAAATTCAGTTACTTGTCCGGCGAGTTTATCGACTTTGAAGCTAATGTCGGAGATTGCTTTAATGGATTTCTCTTTGACGGCGATTTTCCTCATCTCTAAGAGACGTTTCTCCTGAGAAATCGTATCTTCTTTGAGAATCAGTTTAGAACGATCTTTAACACCAGAAAGATCAAGAAACATCTTTGAATCTCTTTCTTTGTCTTTGTATAAGATCTTCATGTCTAAATGATGAACACCTGTTTTACTCGACAATATCTTCTTCAATTCTCCTGTTTAAATTCAACCAAAAACCAAAACAGAGCTTAGTAAAATAAAAATAAAAATAAAAGGATAATTCAAATTTTTTTGTATTGTGTGATTTGTTTACTATTCGGGTTTACCAAAAGTCGAGTGAGAGTTGATACTGATCTCGTGGTGAACCGACCCGTATTTGACCCGAACCCGAATGACACATGGCTCGTTGAAGCTATGATCCGTTCGTTTCTGAACAACCATTCCACCAGGTCGGAGCTCCCATTCACCGTCGCCGCCGACTGAAGTGGTCGTCGTGGTTGTTTCAATATTCATTTTCATCATTATTTGTTTTCTGATCGAAATTTCCAATATTAAAGAACTCAGAATAAAGAAAAAAATAATTAGAGAGAAGAAGAAGAACAGAGAGATTATGAGGCGAACTTGATTTCTGAATACGATCAAGAAGAAAGAAGAAGAATAAAGAAACCCTCTGAACAAAGGGGAATAAATATATTTTGTTTCTAATATATTAAGTTTCTGCTTCTGGACAGAACTCGTGTAAGAAGAAGGATGATATATATATAAAAATCATAAAAAGCAAATTTTGGTATTATAATTTTTTTTTAATAAAAGTAAAGAAACGAGTGACAGCTAATGTGATTGTTGTTATGTCTCATTTTTCAGTCATTATACAAATACTATGTTGTATTGTATGTCCCCACGTATTTATTTCTAATAATAACGAAATTAATATCTTCACATATATTCTCATTATTAATATCTCGAATTTGATTTTTTTTCTTTACATATCTGTTCTGTATAAGTCGTGTTCTACATTTCTAAGTACAGGTAATCTATTGAGACAACAGAAACGAACTTATACAACACGTCATCGCTTAACTCCGACAAACTCTGCAATCTATCTATCTATCTCTCTCTCTTCAGATACATTGTCTCGAACATTCGTCTGTGTGCTGTTTGCGTCCTCTCGCCAAGTTTCGACCGACCAATGCGGACCGTGGCAGATGAAACCGCACACGAGCTTTCTTCAATCCTTTCCTGAGCAACCTAACGCTTCAGACATAGACATGGTTGGATTTGACCTTAAGAGTTATTGAGTTAAGACTGGTCGAGTCTAGGGAACAGAGCTTTTGAACTGTTGGAGAACAGAGTTTGTAATTTACTAATGGGCCTAAAGAGATGACTGAATAGAACTGTTGGGTTAAATTCATCAAGCCCAACTTTTTGTCTTTTTCCGGCAACAGCCAAGGTAAAGAGAGCGAGAAGAAGCACAGAGCACCATGGTAAGAACTTTAATTCTCTTCATGGTTCTGTGTTTTATTGAGATTCTAATGCTCTGTAGAAACATTTTGATCTAATTTAATTGTTACATTATTCTTTACTTCAGGTCAAGTACTCGCAAGAACCACACAATTCTACAAGGTGTAACGCTAGTCTCCGGTTTTGTTCAAAGTTGTTTGCTTTCTTATGAGTCCATGTCCTTGTATATTTGTTAATCTTCTTGTTATGATAATGCTGCTTGCAAGGCTAGAGGTGCTGGTCTCAGTGTTCATTTTAAGGTATGTATTGCAATAATTGAATATATATATTTTATTGAGTCCAAGAGATTCCAACCCGTTAATGGCCCAATGAGACTATTTTTAACGTCTTTAATAGCACAAGCTATTAAAATAATAATATTATTATTATTATTATTAAAACCCTTCATTGCCAAATCTCTCTGTTTCCGCTAGCCAATACTTGTTTGTTTATTTTTTTGCTTTACGTAGCTCGCTTTATTCGCGTTATTAAATACCAACCTTGGTATAGTCACCAAGTTCAAAACCTGCATAAACCCTAGAATCGAAACAATCAAGAATCAATCTTTAAATCAAGAACCAAGAAAGCAAGCAAAAGAGATTAGACAAGACGTAAGAAACATATGAAGTTATTGGTACGAAATGGGCTTTGTGATTATAGAGGGATCCTTGCTCCATAAGTGGGATCTTCTACGAATTATTGTGGGGGTGAATTGTCAAATCAAGTAATATTGGGGTAAATCTGGATTGTTTGGGGGTTCAATATGTAATCGTGTAAACAAAGGGGATATATGTCGTAGCCCACTCATTTACAGCTGCAATCATTGGTAGTGTTTATTACAAAAAAAAAGAGAAAAAAAATTGAAGAAAAATTCTGGAATTTAATTGGTAAGTGGCCAACACAATGTATTTGAATCTACATGCACCGCAGAAGATCAGACCTCTGAATCGGACGAACCTAAATAAAACTAACTTTATACATCTAAGGTCAACATCTTGCCACGCAATCAGAGGATCTAAAGGTCACCAGCGGATCAAACGATACTTGTAATGACAGAATAGACACGTGTCAGTAATGACCTACTGGTAATAAAAAGTGTATTTGTAAAACCATAAGGATGACGGTCACCGGCTTGTCCGGTCAGATATGGTTATGCGATTTCCACTAGGTATATAACAAGGGGCGTCAAGTGCCTTGTTCCAGCTTTCTCAAAGATTTTTCCATTTATATGCATTATAATAGATTAATAAAATTAAGGTTGTTCTTTTTCGCTTATTCCACCTTGAAATTTCGTGGCTTGTTTAAAAAAAAAAAAAAAAAAAATTCTCTTTATTATTTTTCTTCCTCTTCTGTTTCGATTCGGTTTTGGTTATTAATTTTGATATAAAGTCTTCATTCAACTTTGTTCTATGCTGATCCAAGCTTCACTTTACAGTTCTTGGTATGTTGTATCTCTGTTCTTCTGATTTTTTTTTTCTTTTTTAAAGTTTAATTTTTTCTGATACTGTCTCTTATAGATGTTGCTTAAAGTTTCTAATTCCGAGATATTTCAGGGGATTATATCTGTTTTTTGTTTTGTTTGGAGGGAATTGTTAATATCTCGTTTAATATATACTATATGAAGTAAGGAACTTTAAAATTAGGGTTTTGATTTGGGGTTTTATTTCAGAGTTCAAGTTTTGTTTTGTTTAATGGAGCACCAGATTTGAGTGTATGTTTGGTAAGAGGACATTGTTTGTGATCTGATTTAGTGGATAAAATGTATTTTGTTGTAGGTATCAGCAGTAAAGGTGGGACATTTGTGTCGCATTGAGGAAGAAACTGGCTTTAAGACTCTTCACTTGGGACCTACTTTGATGGCTTCTTCAACCTCTGGAATTTTCTTCCAAGGAGATGATGAATCTCAAAGTTTCATTAACTCTCATTTGACTTCTTCTTATGGGAATTCATCTAACTCTGTCCCTGGATGTGCTCCTGCCTATCACAATCTCGGTATGGTTTCTGGGGAGATGCAAAATCCGGTTTTGATGAGTGTTTCAACCCCTGGTCCAAGCGCGGGAGCTAGTTCACTCGTCACTGATGCTAATTCTGCCCTCTCTGGAGGTGCTCCTCATTTACAGCGTAGTGCTAGTATCAATAATGAGTCCTATATGCGTTTACCCGCATCCCCAATGTCATTCTCCTCTAACAATATCAGCATTTCTGGTTCATCTGTTGTAGACGGGTCAACTGTGGTACAACGCCATGATCCAATTATTCAGCTAGGTGGCTCTAGTGCTACATCACTGCCTACGTCACAAACTAATCAAATCCCACTTTCTATGGCTCGTCGTGCTTCTGAACCTTTCTTTCAGGACCCTAACAATTTAAACCAAGCACGGAAAAAACCACGATTAGATTCAAAGCAAGATGATGCTTTGCAGCAGCAGATTTTACGCCAGTGGCTTCAGAGACAGGATATGTTGCAGCAGCAACAACAAAAACAAAGCCAAAATCCGCAGTTCCAAATTTTGCTCCAGCATCAAAAACTGAGGCAACAGCAACAATATCTCCAGTCACTCCCACCATTGCAGCGGGTTCAGCTGCAGCAGCAGCAACAGCAACAGGTGCAGCAACAGCAGCAGCACCAACAGTTGCAACAACAAGGAATGCAGATGCAATTATCTGGGGGGCCACGACCTTATGAAAATAGTGTCTGCGCTCGAAGATTGATGCAGTACTTATATCATCAGCGACAAAGGCCTTCTGTGAGTATACACTTGGACCTCAGAAATTTTGTTTTATGTGTATACCAGGAAAAAACTCTTGACAGATTCCAGTTGTGTCATTACTAATTTTGTAGGAGAGCAGTATTGTTTATTGGAGGAAATTTGTGACTGAGTATTTTTCTCCCCGTGCAAAGAAAAGATGGTGTCTCTCTCATTATGATAATGTGGGGCACAGTGCACTTGGTGTTTCTCCTCAGGCAGCCACGGTTCGTCTCCCTGACTCTTGTATTTTTTCGGTCTGTGATGGTTTGTACTCCAATAACGTGAATATATTATCAGTACATAGATGTACTTTGGGTTTGCAAATTTTTCATGCTCGCTTTCTAGCTTATTACATAACTGGACTTACAGTGTAATTACACATATGATGTAAACTTATTCTTGTTGTTTGATTTTCAGGATGAATGGCAATGTGATCTCTGTGGTTCTAAATCGGGAAGAGGATTTGGTAATTTCCAAATTTACTCGTCTCCTAATTAAGAATAGAGAAATATAAAAAAATATTTATAGCTGGGAAACGCTAAAACATTTTTTCTTATGAATTCTGCAGAAGCAACTTTTGATGTATTGCCAAGGCTTAATGAAATCAAATTCGCAAGTGGTGTCCTTGACGAGCTTCTTTATCTGGGCGTACCGACTGAGCGCAGATTTGGTTCTGGAATTATGATGTTAGAGTACGGAAAAGCAGTTCAGGAAACTGTATATGATCATATCCGTGTTGTTCGCGAAGGCCATCTTCGGATTATATTTTCCCAAGAGCTCAAGGTTCAAAGAGCTTTTGATTCCAAGTACTTTTAGTCATTTATGTATTAGAGTTGTTTAGCTGATTCTTCAACTTTCGCCAGATTCTTTCATGGGAGTTCTGTACTCGCCGACATGAAGAGCTACTTCCTCGTCGTCTAGTAGCCCCACAGGTAACATTAATGATTCTTACAATCTTTGTAACTCTATTTGGAGTATTTTCTCTTGAAATTTTGGAATGTCCGTTATCTGACTTCTTGGTTCATGCAGGTGAACCAATTACTTCAGGTTGCAGAGAAGTGTCAGAGCACTATCGATCAAAGTGGATCAGAGGGGATTCATCAGCAGGATTTGCAAGCAAATAGTAACATGTGAGTCAATGACTCTAGACATTTTAAATTTCATTATATCTCGCATTTTCTACGGAATTAGTTAAGATTCTTCACTTATGCAAGGAAGGTCAAGGTAATTTTAGATTAATAGATACATATATGATGTGCTGATGCCAAGTCTTTTGCTCCAGGGTCATGGCTGCTGGACGTCAACTAGCGAAAAGCTTGGAGTCACATTCACTCAATGACTTAGGCTTCTCCAAACGATATGTTCGGTGTTTGCAGGTATCTCTCTGCTTACTTTCCTGTGTCCGTAATTTCCTAATGTCTCTGCATCATGCCTTGCATTTTTCATCTGCTTAACTCTTGTCATTTTTAAAAACAGATTTCTGAGGTTGTCAGCAGCATGAAAGATATGATTGACTTCTGCCGTGACCAAAAAGTTGGTCCAATCGGTAAGTTATTATATAAACCCCAGAGCTTCCCGGGGATGCATCAAACACAGTTGTGTGTTTCTATTTCTTTTTGTTTATAAAAAGCTTGCTGCCATTTTTACATCCGCAGAGGCTTTGAAGAGCTATCCATATCGAATGAAAACTGGTAAATTGCAGATGCAAGAGATGGAGCAACTAGCAAATGCTGCTCGAGGACTTCCACCTGATAGGAACAGCCTCAACAAGCTAATGGCCTTGCGCAATTCTGGGATAAACATACCAATGAACAATATGAGCGGTCAAGGATCTCTTCCCGGGTCTGCACAAGCAGCCGCCTTTGCGCTTACCAACTACCAAACCATGCTCATGAAACAGAATCAATTGAATTCAGACCCAAACAACACCACAATCCAGCAAGAACCATCAAGAAACCGGAGCGCATCCCCGAGCTTTCAAGGAACTAGTTCTTTGTTACCTGGTTTTGTTCAGAGCCCTTCAATTAGTGGTGTTTCTTCCCATTTATCTCCTCAGCGGCAAATGCCAAGCTCCAGTTATAATAGCTCAACCCAGCAATACCACCAACAACAAACTTCTATTGGTAGCAGTAACCAAACATTGGAACAACAAATGATTAACCAAATATGGCAACAGGTGGCAAATAGCAATGGAGGCTCGGGTCAACAACAACAACAATCACTTTCTGGTCAGAACATGATGAATAGCAATGCCAACATGGGAAGAAACAGAACAGATTATGTTCCCACAACAGTAGAAACACCAAACACCTCCAACAGATTCGGGGGCATTAAGGGGTTAGAGCAGAGCCACAACCCGGATGGTATGGTCTCTAACACATCCCTCAACTTTGCGAATAATGGGTTTTTCAGCAATGAGGCTGATGAAAGCATGGGATATTCTTGGAAGGCATGAGAGGTCTTTTTGGGATTTGATAGTTAATCCAATGTTGTCTTTGTAAAGAATGAGTACTAAGGACTAACTTTCATAGGTATATGAATCTCATTCAATCTTAACGTGTCTTCTGTATTGTTTTTGTTGTTCTTCCTCTTAGATTAAGCTTCTGTTTTTATGAAGAGGTTTTTCTGGAAAGTGTTATCAAATTCTGGAAAGGAAGACTGTTCTTCAGAAACTCATCCCTATCAATCAATGTGACTTTTTGCTTAGAAAATTTTCTTGTTATTCTGCCTCGTTTATTTAAAGCTGTTGTATACACAACAATTGAGAAAACAAAAAAAGAGATCCAAGCTAATTTATATATTCCTCTTTGCTCTGAATAGGTCAATTATGAACAACACTTGTCCTCGTTTACGTTTTATTTACATTAAACTTGTAGATTCAGCATGTATTGATAGAAATAAAGGTTAAATTATGTGTGTCTTTAGTTAAAACACTTTGGACTCTTATTCTCTGTGTCTTTTTTTTTTCTTTTTTGCTAAATTTGTTCTGTGTCTTTAGTTAAAACACTTTGGACTCTGAATCAACATATTAATTACGTCCTTACTAAGAACTCATATTTGAATGACAGGTTTCAGTATTATCACTGGCTGGTTAAGTTCAGTTTTGTATTGAAGATGCAACAAACCTAACTATAGGTAGGACATATAGAGGGAGACCCACGTAACTAAACTTGACAAGAAATTAAACAGAATCGTTCAAAGAAGAAAAAAAGAAGATAAACATTGACTATAATTGTTACAATTACTACCAATAATAGAGGAGAAAAAGATGACAATGCCATGGACGAATGCGAGTTCTGAGAGGTATGTGTGGACAGAGTAAAATGATCATTTTATCTGTCGGAGCACAAGCCTATTGACGTATCGGTACACCTGTCCTTTAACACCACCATTTGTTTTCTTCTTACAAATCGAATCACAACATTTATTATAGACTGCAACTGTCATTTGAGTCAGAAAATATGATAGACTGTCTGTGTCTGTGTGTAGTGTGTAGTATGTAGTACTGTAGTGTATATATATCAGGTTTTAAATTAAATTATAAAGAGAAAAATTAGAAAACTTATATTTTCTATCTTCCATAGTCTGAGATTCAGGCTTTGCAAAACAGGCTCAGGTCTGCTCCGACATATGAAACATTCGAGTCCTTGTAACATGGAAACAACGAACGTTAATATATTAAAAAAAACAACTATGGCATAACATTATGTGAGTGTGTATGAGTATGACAAGAGAATTTTCACCCAACGCAAGTGTATATGTAATATACAAAAAAAAATTAAAAATAATAAAATTCATGATTTTCTTGTTTTAGCTTTCATCATGTAAATATTATGAACTAACTAGACCATATGGCCATGGAAAACGTCTCTCATCAACACACACTCGACCGTTATATAAATATATAGCTGGACTTTCGAAGTATATATATATATTTACATAAGCTACAATCAAATTTCAAAAATACGAATTAAAAAACAATATATATGGAATCGTTCAAGTCTTTGGCTGCTGTTCTGGGTGTCATGTTTCTAGCCATGACTGCTATAGAAACAGGAACGGTGGTTCAAGCCCAAGAATGTGGCAACGATCTAGCAAACGTGCAGGTGTGTGCCGCGATGGTGCTTCCCGGTTCAGGCAAACCGAATTCAGAATGTTGCACCGCTCTTCAATCTACTAATAGAGATTGTCTTTGCAACGCTCTTCGCGCAGCCACCTCTCTTCCTTCGCTTTGTAACCTTCCTCCTGTCGATTGCGGTACGCATTTTATTTATTTGCTCCGTTCCAACATCAGGACCATTTTTTAGTCTAAAACAAAAAGAAATCGCATACAAAATTTGAGTTTGGATACAATAGCTTTGTATCAACATCTAATCATTAGACTAGACTACCAATATTTAGATGAAAGTCGATCATTGATACGATTTCTGACATAATATATATAACAAAAAATATGTCAGAACCAAAAAGATTCCATGAGTCTCGACCTTAAAATTAAATCCACATTTTGTTGGGCGGCAAAAGATTAGTTGTAATGTTTTAAGTATATTAAGTAGGATCAAACCTCATATATGAATCAGCTATTGTGTTTCTTTGATGATATACATGAATTGTATTTTCAAATATGTTTCTGATATTTTTGTTGTTGTTGTTGTGTGTCCTTTTTTATCTTGTGCAGGTATAAGTGCTTAGTTAAGCTAAGAGTCAATTCCAAACTCCCAAGATAATGAAGGGAAATAAGAACACTAAATAATAATGAAAAATAATATGCCTTCTGCCTTTTTCTTTAATAAATATAGTTATGGTTAGTGGTAGTTTATATACTACTATTGTAATAAACAGAGCTTGGATCATTATGAGAATAAAACTTTTCCTGGCTTTCATAGTGAAAAAATGCTTTCAAAATCATGTACGTAAGTCTAGTTATTGGAAATAAGTTTAATGGCTCGCTTAAAAAGCATGGAAAAATCATGTAAATATTTTATTTTTTCTGAACAAGCTAACCATGTGTGTATAAATGCTCAAAGATCTATAAATTGCACCTAACCCTAGTGCTAAATGCTGAATACGACTTCAACTCTAGCATAGTATTTATTAGGATTCTAGACGATCGTTATCACAGCTAGTATTATTTTCGAATATTCCCTATTATTTTCCTTTTTATAGACTTACTTCTAAACTGCCCAGTGAATAAACCCAAGAAAAGCAACCTTTCAAAATTAAATAAATCTAGTGTAGTTAACTACTCAATTAAATAGATTGGACTAAGATATATATATATATATATATATGAAGCCCAATAATTTGAATGATGCCACCAGAATAACATTACAAAAAAACAAATCTACCATCCAGTCAAGAATAAGAATAATTTTCTGAATAAAAATATATTTCCTACATTGTAACTGTAAAGTTTACAGAGCACAGAAGTTGTAGACACTAGACTGCAGTGAATTGTGGGTCTTCAAAGAATGACACGTCCTCCCAATAATCATTTTATTAATTTATTTTTCATCACCTGTACAGTACTATATGTTTAATTCAAACATTTAATATTCACTTTACATTACAGAAAGTAAAAAAATGTGAAAAAATGACGTCGTGAATATTAATGGTTTGAAGTTTGAACCAAAACACAAAGACCAGATCTGGTACGGTTGGTAGAAGGAGTAGTCAGGGCCAATTGACTTTAACCGAACCTCTTCTTCACTTTTAGTCTTAAAAGTCAAGCAAATGCAAAAAGGACGCGTGTAGTTAACGCTCTAAATGTAAGCGCGTGGAAGCGTACTCTACAATCTATATATAAAATTAAGCTTTTTTTTCGCTCGCATCAGTCTCTCCAATCCATACTCAAATATTTAAAATAATTAAAACCTTACTAAATTACTGAATTGTAGATTAACCGGAGAAATCTACGATAAACTCTCACCTAAGTCTCCGGCGATTTTCCGATAATAAACGATGGGCTTTTTCGGGAGACTATTCGGGAGTAAAAAGTCTGATAAATCGGCTCCGTCGACAAATAGACGGAGGTGGAGCTTCACTACGAAATCATCCAATTCAAGAAAGAGAGCTCCGGTGGAAGAAGGAAATGGTTTAGATGCCGACAAACATGCAATAGCCGTTGCAGCTGCAACCGCTGCGGTGGCGGAAGCTGCTCTTGCTGCTGCTCATGCGGCTGCGGAAGTTGTGAGACTCACAAGTGGAAACGGCGGGAGAAGCGGTGGAAACTCATCTGTGTTTCAAATTGGAGGAAGTAACCGCCGGTGGGCTCAGGAGAAACTCGCGGCGGTGAAGATTCAATCCGCTTTTCGTGGTTATCTGGTTAGTCTTGTTTTACTAATTTCTTAGTTAATTCGAATATTTGAATCTGGTAATTGTTGTCTCCTCAATTAATCTATTCCATAATAAAAAAAATTCCAGAAATTATTTACATAGTGTGAAATAGCTGTCTCAAATTTGGGTTCTTCTTTTGTTTTTTTCTCATTCTCATTCTCAAATTCAATTTTTTTTTTTTGTTTCTACGAAATTTTTTTAAAAATAGAAACAATGGGCAAAATTTTTTTTTTTTTTTTTTTGGGTGGGGTTGGTCACAAAGAAACTGATTATCGAGGAAGAAGACAAACAAATGTGAAACGTAAGAAGATTCTTGAAAACTTGATACTCTCTGCCGACACTAGATTTAATGGTTATTAATAGACAAACAGTTCTTAAATTTATTTATTTTAACTTGATTGATATCAAATGGAGATTACAAAGTGGTTAGTATACAGAGATAGTTCCAGTTTTAAAATGGCCTGTTTCTATTTTTTTTTTAATGCCCAGTTTCGTCATACAAATTTTACATTTTGATATTTTTCTTCTTCTTTTTATGTCTCTTAAAATTACTGATGAAACATCTTATCAGAATTTTGAAATGAACATGCATTAGTGTTAGTGTGAATCATTGATTTTAGTTGCAAGTTGGGACAAGCTTTTTTCACGTTATCTTGTTCTATAACACTAATTAGTATTTTTACAGATGGGTTCTTTTTTGCTTTAAGAGCTACCCTTTTATTTCCAGCAGCTTTAAAGTTATAAAATCTTTAGCCAAAAACTTTTACAAGTTGCACATGTTCTTTTTAGTTATAAAGAGTTTTATTTTTATTTTAACCATGTTTTTACCCTTTTTCAAGTTTATATTAGAGCTGTTTATCAATAAAAGGTTCAAAACATGGAATTTGGAGATTCTCTAATTCAAGTTAAATTATGCAATTTTCCAAGATTTAATTTAGGTTCTTGAATCTCCACCAATGTGAAAGAAGAACTCGTGTGTGTTTACATTTGACCTTGAGGCATACTTTTGTGAATGGTGGGCTCTGTAATTACTAAATCTAGTTTTTTGGCACAAGTGGAAGTGGTTGGCAAACTAAAAAATAAAAGGCAAACTAGAATAATCTCTTTATATTATTTCTTTTTCCCTTGGGTTTAAAATTAGTTGGCAATATGATGATTATGTCTTCAACAAATGATTAAACTTGCCTTGTCTTGGATATTCGTTTGCAAGAAAACTCAAATTTTGATTATTGGTGGAGCCAATTTTTACTTCAAGTCGTTTCTAATGTGGAGTCAATATTCATTTATTATGTAAAATGATTAGAGACTCAATCTTGTACCATCGAAAAAGATATGTAATAAACGTAATCGCAAGAAAACAAACTAAACGTATGTCTTTGTTGATTTATTGTCGGATTTGAAGTTTTATATGTTTTTAATTTATTCATGTGTAAAAATTCAGGCGAGGATGGCATTAAGAGCACTAAAGGCATTAGTGAAGCTTCAAGCATTAGTAAGAGGACACATAGTGAGAAAACAAACAGCAGATATGCTTCGAAGGATGCAGACTCTGGTTCGTCTCCAAGCTCAAGCTCGTGCTCGATCCTCTCGTTCTTCTCACTGCTCTGCTTCATTCCAATCTTCAACCGCTCTATTATTTCCGTCTTCCTCTTCTTCTCCACGTTCTCACCACACGCGCTGCGTTTCAAACGCTGAGGTCATCTCTATGGATCACCGTGGCAGCTCTAAATGGTTAGATTGGCAAGCCGAAGAAGAAGATAAGGTCCTAGAAGTCGATACTTGGAAGCCTCATTATCATCCCAAAACACTACGTTCAGAGAGAAACAACGAGTCTCCGAGGAAAAGACAACAATCTTTGTTGGGTGCGAGAAGTACGGAGAATAGTCCTCAAGTTGGGTCTAGTGGATCAAGAAGAAGAACTCCATTTACACCGACGTCAAGAAGTGAGTATTCTTGGGGATGCAATAACTATTACTACTCAGGTTATCACCCGAATTACATGGCTAACACTGAGTCTTATAAAGCTAAAGTCCGGTCTCAGAGCGCGCCAAAACAGAGACTTGAGGTCTCTAATGAGACCGGTGACTACAAGAGATCTGTTCAGGGACAGTATTACTACTACACGGCGGTTGCAGAGCAGAGTTTGGATGATGGAAGTGCCGGTTACTACGGAGGAGGAGAAGTTTCTGATCGACTGAATCGGAACCAAAGTGCGAAATCAAGGATGCAATCTTCGTTTCTTGTTTAGATTATAAGTATAATTATCCTTTTCTTTTTTATTTTTTGTTCGGTTTGAGTTTGGGAACTTTCCCGGAGAAAAAAAAGAGAGCGTATAACACTGGCTGTGTAAATTGTTGTTAACAAGTATCGATTGCTTATAAAAGAAGGAACACAACTCTGTTCTTTATCTTTGTTGATTAGTGTAAAATTAAGATAAATCAAAACTGCTTCAAAACCCGAAAATGAGTTTTGATATGGTCATTTTAAATATCAGAGCAAATTGAAACCAACTAAAACTAACTGATTCCACTTCCACATTAGTAACGGTTTTTCCAAGACAAGAAATATGAGTTTAATAGACGTTGTTTAGAATAAGAGGAACTAACCGAAACACAGATTAAACATTTGTCGGATTTGATACAAACGTGATATTGATTCGACATCGTGCTTGAATCCACTGAGCTTTGAAAGATTTGAGTGCCTTCATTGAATGCTAAAAAGGGGAAAATAAACTAATCAAATTGGATTAAAAAAAAAATGACAAAGGATATAGAGAGAGGGTTTAATAATAATATATACAAGTTGCAATCGGTGTTAGGGTCGATGGTGAAACCCAAAACGACGCCACAGAAGCCAGACAATGTAGAAATGGCGGTGGCGTTAGAGTTATAGACATTGATGAGATCCATGAAGCAATTACAGAGCCACCTTCTCTTCTCTGACGAATCAGAGTAAGTTCCAATCACTGTCATAGCATCGCAGCAACGTGACCCGGGTATCGGATCCGGGAACCCGTAGTTCACAAACTCCGTGCAAGACGATATCAGCGTTCCCACCGCCGCACAATCCGCCGAGTTTTGCACGGTAGCTAAACATATTCCTGACAGTAATAATAAGAGAGACACCACCGGAAATAAAGGTCTCGTCATATCTTTCGATAAATTTGATGGATGACAAATCTTTATTTGGCTAAATTATTCCTCACGTCACAGTAATATGTTTGCTTGTTGTACAAGCTAGGGCTTAATAGACAAGACCCAAAATAGGAGTGTTTATGTGTGTGTTTGGAGTTGGTTTGCAACAGAGGTAGTGTGAAACGTCATGAGGTTTACATGAATAAATGAGTCGAGTCAGCTATCATATATATTACCTATCTCTAAAAGAAGCCATTTTATGTGGAAAATTATATATGGCGTATTGATTGAATTTACAGAGATAAGACCTGAGAGTATTAACGAAAACTAATTAGAGCTTCAATATATATATATATATAATATGGTTTTACAGCTTTTATGTGTTTCGAGTTTTCCTAAAGTATTCACCCTCAAGCCCGGAACAAACTAGGTGGAGATATTGAAGACACAAAGTAAGTAATGATGAATTCAAACAGACAGAAATTGACAAAACTCCTTATAATAGGGTTAATAAACCTCGCTGTTTGTCATCAAAGTGTAGCCATTATAAACAAAACAAAAATCAAAAATTATATCGGAAAAAATCTTAACTGAGAACATGGATTAAAAAGGAGTAATACTCTTTTATTAAGCAAAAGCACTTTATTAATCAGAATCAAGTCTGTCTTTCATAAAACTATATATAATAGACCATTCAACGGAAAGCAAAATTACTCTTACAAGAAAAGGAAATTAAACTCTAAATAGTGTCCACGTCATTAGTTAACTTAAGAATATCGACACATTTATTTCTAATTAACACATTAGTAACCATAATATTAATACCCAAGGATTTTTTTTCAATTTCAAAGTTACAGGATAATTATACAGGACCATGTTGCAATTAGCATAAACAACAATTACAAAAAGAATTTACCAGCAGTATTTTGAATATTGTTCTTTACTTTCACCCTTCTGATGAAACTCTATAATGTACCATACATAACCAAATAAATTTTTATGTAAATCGTTTGGACTTGGGAGACTTGTTTCTTTCTCAAAAGTCAAACCGATAGGATTCGGGTCAGCCATTAAACCATGTCGGTTCGGTTTAACTAAAATCCCTAATTTCCGTACACATGAACATGATTCTTACGATCTCAACTTCCTCTTGTGATCTCTTACTAAACCCTTTCATCGTAAATTTTCGCCGTAATTCTTACTCCTCTCGTTGTCACCGTCACCGTCACCGTCGTCTCCTTCTTCCATTGCCAGGTTTCATTTTTTTCCTGCAGATTCTCTCTTCCATGTATTCCTTTATTTAGATTTGTCAATTTCAAGCTTAGATTTGGATATGTATGTAAATCATCTGAGTTTATGAAATTACTCTGCGTTTTTTTCTTCCATTTTTATCGTCTCTGAGATTTTAGTCCATTTGGAATCTCTATTGTTGTCTAGTATTCATTTCCAAAATTGAAACTTGATTCTGTTATGTAAGATCGATGAACGAAACTTGGCTATTTGTTCTAAAAATCACATATCTATGATCAAATTTTATCTTCACCAATCATCAGCACTTTTCAGCTACTAAAATTTGGTCTTACTAATGCAGGATCTTGTTTAGATTCGGCAATGGCTTTCAGGCGAACTTTAGCTATAAGGTCCACACTTATCTCTCGTCCAAGCCAACCATTTTATCATATTATTCCTCGTGAGAATGATCATGAAGGAGACTCATTCTCTCAACAAACGTCTCAGAGAAGTTACCATAGCTGTCTTCACCAAAGATCCTCTGCTAACAACTCTGATTTCTTCCATATTTCAAGAAGAGGCTTACATTTGCCTCTGGCTCCTCCTGCGTCTGGTTTTGCTTTCTGTCGTTATATGTCAAGTGCACATGGTGTCGGTTCCGAAAAGATCGATGTGATTTCTGACATTGCTGAAGTCATTACCGACTCAACATTGCAACATGTGCCATCTCAGGCTGCTGCTGCAGCCAGTGAAGTTGCACTTGCAGCTGCTGATTCCTTCTTCCCTATTGCCGCCCTTCAGCATTGCATTGATATGGTGCATTCATTCACAGGTTTTGAATGGTAAGAAACTTTGAAGTTTGTTCTTTGTGTTGTTTTTCACTTTTAAGAATCTGGATATATATATATATATGAATTAGACCTGAAGATAGATTCTGGTCTAAGATTTTACTATTTGCTAATATCAGTTTTGGCGTGTAACAGGTGGGCGACCATTGTTGTAGCAACCATTTTGATCCGATCATCAACGGTCCCTCTCTTGATCAAACAAATGAAAGACACAACAAAGTTATCGGTATGTGTTTCCTGTTTGCTCCTTTGTTTGCAAACCATTTAGGATGTTGCATCTATGAAGTCATATCAAATACGGATTGACTGTAATTAGATAATTAGAAATGCTTCTTCCGATTATGAAATATTATATTTATAACATTACATCTGGAAATGATGAAAAAAATGAAAATATTATGCTTCTTCCTTTTATGATGAAGAAAAAATGATTTCTCTGTAGAATAGGAAGTTGAGATCCACATTACTGTAGTCAACAACACCAGTTTGCATAAACTATAAACAACTATAAAAGAGCTAGTTGTGAACCTCAAAAGAAAATTGCTTCATTTCCTCTTGCAACAAAATTTGACATACAAAAGTAAAGCATATGTCTATGCACTTTTAACTTCTTTTTTCTGTCATTTATACTTGGTTCTTTTTTTTCTGCCATATGCTTGCATCCATCAGTAGTCTATTCTATGACCATGCAGCTGATGAAGCCACGGTTGGAGTCCATCAGGGAGGAAATGCAAAACAAGGTACACTAGGTTTGTTGTCACAGCCATAACTCATGGATTGGCTACTCTGCTAATAGCGTAGGCACTCACTGCATGGCCACTCAGCTTTAGCTCAAAGCTTTCATCTATATTTTACTTTTGATTTATTCCTTTTCTTTATCCCTATATGTGTTCAGGGAATGGACCCTGTTACAGTGGCAGAAGGTCAAAAAAAGATGAAGAATCTGTTTAAAGAGTAAGCTGCTTCCTAATTTAAACTTCTTTTGTCCAAAACATCAAATTTAAATATTCAACATCTTTTGGTAGAAAATTTCTAGTTTAGTTGTTGAGATTTGGGGAGTTATGTTAAAGTTATCCCTCGTGGATCAAAGGTACTCTATATGTAATACCATAATTTATCTGTTCTACTGGCTATTGTATTGGGCGAGTCTCATGAAATTTTGAGAAATTTGGTAGATGTGTTCTCATAACCATACAATGTTTATTTATAATTTACAGATATGGTGTCACACCGTTCACCCCAATGAAAGGGATGTTTATTCAAGGACCTCTGTTCATCTGCTTTTTCCTTGCTGTAAGACCTTTTTATCTTTAAGATGCTTTTTTCGGCTGTGTTGTTTGTTATTAGGCTTTTTGTTTCTACTGCTTTCATTTTTTCCCAGATTCGAAATATGGCAGAGAAAGTACCTTCATTCCAGACCGGAGGTGCACTATGGTTTACCGATCTAACAAGTCCTGACAGCTTATATCTCTTGCCTGTTATAACAGGATTGACATTCTTGATAACCGTAGAGGTACAGTTTCTGCTAACTTATAAACAATTTGACAGCTTCAGCATTTATTTGTCAGACTTACTAACTTAAGTTTGAACGCATCCCCTTCCCAGTGTAATGCACAAGAAGGCATGGAAGGGAATCCGATGGCTAGTACAATTAAAAATGTTTTTCGGGGTTTCGCCCTCCTCACAGTCCCAATGACAATGAGTTTTCCACAGGTTGTTATTATTATCTACCGTAAAATTCACCCGCAAAGACTTAGTGCAATGGATTTTCTAACGTATTTGCAAAAACTTTCAGGCCATATTTTGTTACTGGATCACATCCAACCTGTTCTCTCTCATGTATGGACTTGGTGAGTGAGTGTGTAATTAAGATATTCCTTACTGTACCATATTCTTGGTTTGAAACGATAACAAGGAATGGTTGATCTGATACAGTTATTAAGCGTCCTCAAGTGAAGAAGATGTTACGCATACCTGATCTGCCTCCACCTCCTCCAGGTCAACAACCTTCCTTTGACCTGTTTTCAGCTCTAAAGAAATTGAAAGCCATGACACAGGACTCCACACAGAACCAGACGCAACCAGCTTCAACAATAAACCCAAGGATCTCTTCAACATCGTTGACTCCTGTTAGTAAGAGGCTCAAGGCTTTGGAGAGCCAAGTTAAAGGAAGGAAGAAGAACAGCAGCAAGAAGAGGTGATTATAAATTGGTGTGATACTATTTTTGTTAGTGAGCCAAAGGAAAAGATAATAAAGCTTTTGAATCATCAAAAGTGTAGAGGATTATTACTACACAGATTTTTCTCACTGATGAAACTACTGTGAGAGCTAAAAAGCTGCAGGCAGCTATTAGTGAAATTATATGTTTTCTTTGATATTCTTATAAAACGATATTGTAAGTTTGTTTTTGATCCAATTAGAGAGAATAGAAGATTGATTTTTTATAGAAACACTTTGAATAACATATAAGCTCTTTCATCTTGTTAAGTATAACTCTATTTTGGTACATAAACTTTATTGTATATAGAGTTGTGATAAGAGTAGTTAATAAGAAGAACGTCGTCGAGGAGCAGTTTCACGTTGGGCGTTGAAGTAAACAGCAGCAACAGGTAGAGAAAGACCAAAGAAAGAAGAGAAAGCTTTTGTGTTGAAACACTCTCTTGTCTCCGGAGCTGCCTTCACCGTTTGCCTCCCTCTCTGTTTGAACAGCACGAAGGCGTATCTGTGTATCCCAGCCACCGGTTTAGGCGTTTCGTATCTCACTATCTCTTTCCCTGCAAACCATCATTCATCTTATCTTTCATCAACATACACCATTATTTCTCTTATTCTTCCAAAATTATGTGTTTTCTTGGAAATATGTTTTCACCAAAGATGTTGTCGTCTTCGATTTTATGTAAATATATAGCTTATTATATGACTAATTCTTACCAAAAGATGCATCTGTAGTCCCGGGAATGTCTGTCACCATCCTAATTTGGTTAACATAAAGACTACATGTTAACATACACTATTTTTATATATGTGAAAGAAATATGCTACATATAATATATGTATAAATATGAATGATAATTTTTCGAACGTACCAGTGCAGATATTCACGCATATAAGGGTTACTAGGACTCGGGGCATCGGGGTCCATCATGATCTTTCAAGTTAATTAGAAGATTAATGTTAGAAGAGAGGGGACTAGTTAAGTGGTAAACATATCTATTTAAGGTTTAGAAGAAAGATAATTACGTACCAAGGTGAAGAATGAACGGAGATCATGACCACCAATCTCAACGCGAGGCTTAGAGAGGAGAAGAGCAGGTGCGAGCTCATGGCCATTGGAGACAACTGTGTTGGAATTGAAAGTGACTTTCATTGTCACACTTGGATTGAACGTTTCTATTACATCTCCTATCACTCTTCCCACTATTAAAGGTTCTATTTCTCTTGACATTTCTTCTGCTCCAATTTTTGTGTTTGTGATTGATGCTGGTTTCTTTAGAATCAACCATATGAGAGCTTTTTATAGGCTAACTAAAGAATCTCGGGACTTGGCACAAAGGGATAAAGATATAAAGGGATTTTGTATATATATCTATTGTTCTAAAATCAGATGTTTTCCATAACTGCTTTATTATTTTACTATTTGACATTTGTCAATATTAGTTATATCATATATGTATATATCTTCTTTTTCAACAGATAGATGTTCATATCTTTTATGTGATTTGTAATCATCTGACTTTAAATTCTTTTAATTAATTAACCAATAACTTTTTCTTACACATAGTTTATTTCATCCTTAATCAGTTGTTTATAACACAAAAAGGTTTTAGCTTTTTTTTAATATATGGTTCAAAATCAACTTAATAGTTTACTAACAATAGAAAATTATATTCATTTTAAAATGTCTGAATTAGATGAGCAAATGCAGTATTAAACTCATACATCCTTTAAAATAAACTTTTATTTATATAAATGCATAACCATCTAGTTATATAAACAAGAAGAACTATATCAACAAAATTATACAAAACTGTGTGGTTACATATGGCTGTTAAACACAAAAACTCATGTTTAACACAATGATCACATTAGTTTATAACTGATGTGTCTAATTTCTTTTTCGAGAAACCTTAAAGTTGTATACATGTCCACATATCAAATTGTTGTATGTATCTTATATCGTAGTGGTTTATCAAATAGAAATTGTAAACGCAATATAAAAAAAACAGATCGACTTGCAAAATTATCTTCACGTTTTGTTTTAAAAAACACTCAGCATTATATTCGAAAATTCGATAAATGAAACAGAGAAAAGAAAACGCACACGTGTCGATATAAAATGAAAACCAGATAGTGTGATGATTGGCTTAGACATTGATTTGTAGATATTCCAAATAAGTGAGAGAGAGATAAAACAATAAAAGAAAAGAATCTGCTTTGTAATGACTGAGAATCTCATCAGACATTTTCTAGTGTCCAGTCATCGAATCCACGTAAGTTTCTCATCAATGTATAGATGCTCAAATCCTATACGTGGCGCAAACACAGTAATAATGTTGTAATCATATCCACATAAGAATCTAATGCAATTAACCTACAAAATTATGTACTTGCAAATAGCAGTGAACAAGCTACAGTTATTGATTCTTTGTGTAAAATCAGCTCAAACTTATTCGTTTTTTTCTTTTAGGTCAAACAAATTTTTTCTCTTTGTAAGCTGAAACTTTCATGAATCATGTTTCTGTTGAGAAGTCCGAAATTTATAAATGACACTTCACACTTGTAAACTAGTCGTAGTCGTCCTGAAATAAGTTTTAAGGGTGTGACTGGAAACACACAATAGCTGATTTTTACTTTAATTTTTTTTTTCTGCCCAATTACTATTATAGTATCCCCAGTCACATCCTACAATTCATTTTGTATCTGTCAATGATCCATAATTCGAATTTAATGAAGTTTGAAGCTATGTTATTGCTTGGCATTTTCTTGTGGGTCCATATAGCTTGACTATTTTCTGTCATATGTATATAATATTTTATAAGGAAGATTCCAAGATGTTGGATAAAGCCACATCTGAAATTACATCGACTTGACTATAATGTATAACTAGCTTTTCTAAATCAGCTTTTTGATGCATTAAATTTTAAAACTAAAGTTGATTTTGTCGGTATAATAGTCAACAGTTTTCTTAGTAAAATCACAAGACGAAAAATTAAAAGATAGAGCTTAAATATTAAAGTCACCGGACAGATTTATTTTATCTGTTCAATGTATTGCATTAGAAGTTTTGATTGTTTTCAATCATGGGTAATTATTGAAAACAATGTAATTATTTCACAATTAATATGATATTCAACTCCCAGAACCAAGAGACAGGATCAAACCAAGACTAAACCAAAACTTCAAAACCAAAACTCCAAAACCAAAACCAAAACCAAACCGGGTCAAATCTCAAACAAACATCATCAGTTGCTATATTTTCACTTTCAACCAAAAAATTGAGAAGACAATCTCAGTAACGGAGAGGAAAGTGTTGTAGCTTGTACCAAAACTGAGCATCTTCTGAGGAGAGAACGGTCTTGTGTCTTCACTCTTCATCTTCTGTCAAATTCTAGTCTCATAAACAGTCTACGTGTTGGTTTCACTTCAAGACCTCCCCAAGGAACATTCTTCAGCAGGAAAGTTACAAGACAAGACAAGACAATGATCACATCCGAAGTGACATTACAACCCACTTGATGTTTGACTTTGGGGTTTTGATATCTGTTGTGAACTTACTCACCAAGAACTCTCATAGAATTTTAAACTATAGAAGAAGGTAAAGGGTTTCTTCGAATGGGCCGAGATGACTTCTTGAGATATGATGAGTTCCATTCTCCACCTTCTTGTGCATAATAATCCATTGGATAGTCTCCATTGAGTACCCCATCATCGTCCTTATCATCTTCCACGGTTTCATTTTTACACGCACAGCTTGTTTCTTTCTTCTCTTTGCAACAGCCAGATAAAGAATCTCCTCTGGTCAAAGAACCGTTCTCCCACCAACCACGGATGAATCCTAAAGCAATCTCAGCCTCAAAAGTTGTAAGAAGCGGCTTAAGAAAGGCCTCACCCCAATCAATAGAAAGTCTTGGGCATGCTATTTGGACCCAAGCATCCACCGAGTCTTCAAACAATGCCACTCTTGTAGGGCTAAGTTCCGACATTAAAACAACGGTGCTATCAATTCCTTTCTCACACATTTTCTTCTCTAACCTCTCGAGAATCTTGGGATTCCCTTGCCTTCCCAATGTCCCCAACACGATCCCCCAAGTTTTCGCATCCCTGGCACGTATAATTGCTCTCCTTCTCGTCTCTCTCATTCCCTTATGATCATACTCCTCTAAAAATAGCTTTCCAAGATATGGATCATACCTAAAAGCCTTTATTTTCGGATTCGCTATCATAAATGCTTCTAAATGAAACCTCCCATCAGCTACAAAGACCAGTACTGCATCTTTACGATCCTCAACCATCAAAATCTTAGGTGCTGTGCACCCTAGGACTTCGCCAGCCGATAAAGGCTTTGACTGAGGGATCAAAACATTGAACCCTTGCTTCTCTAACTCTGGTTTCACAGCTCTAATAGCCGATGTAAACTGAATAGTCCCAGCAAGAATGATGTTCTTGGCATCACTCGATAGATTAAGATGGATAGTGTCCAATAGACATTTGACATCGATCTGGATCTCAACAAAGACATAAAGGCAAGGTATTTTTGTAGAGTCAATAGGAACAAGACAACTATGGCCATAGTGAATAAGCAAGTCAGCACCAAGAGCACAGGCAGAGAAATCATCAACACAGCAAGCTCCATAAGTGACATCACCGAGGACAAAACAGTGAGAAGCTCCAGCAAAAGATGTGAAGATATCGGAGAGTGTGAGAGCATACATAAGAAGACCCTCGGGAAGCTGTAAAGCTATACGTTTAGCGTTTGATGATTTGATCCGCCAGACGCATTTATGAACCTCAAACTGGTAAACTGAAGGCAGGATTGAAATTGCAGCGTTAAGTGATGCATCAATAAGGATTGATTCTGG
Organism: Nasturtium officinale; assembly: GCA_963854855.1. NCBI lineage: Eukaryota > Viridiplantae > Streptophyta > Magnoliopsida > Brassicales > Brassicaceae > Nasturtium > Nasturtium officinale. The sequence continues at coordinate 1,950,939 of OY978513.1, forward strand.
GATTTGGTTCTTGATGAAACGTTTAGGAGGTTGCTTTGGTCTGTTGGTTTTGCCATTGTTAAGATCAGAAAGCTCCATACTTTACCTGAGATATAAGAGAAAGAGATGGGTTAAGGCAAAAAGGATGCATAAATCATAAATTCAAACCTAAAATTAGTTATCTTAGATTTCCTTAGCTTAGATTCCGCTACTTAACATGAGTCGGTGAAAATTCGATTCCTTTACTGATATAGAAAAAAAAAAAAAAGTTTCTACAATCGAAAAAATCGATTTTTGAATTCAGTATAATTTTACATGGAACACAAACCTTGAAGACGAAGAAGGTGAAAGCACGAGATTGCTCTGAGAAAATAAAATCGATGGGGAGAGACGACGGCGCAGAGACGAGCAAGAACAACTTACAAGTTACGAAAGGGTTTAAGTTATAAACCAAATCAATCAATTTTATTTTTATCATATAACCAGTTAACCCGAACCGGTTAACTAAAATTTAACAATAATAGCTTGGAGCTTACAACAAATCCCACTCTAATTCATCGATAACGATATACGGATATTTCTTAGATTTTTCTTTTTTCTTTTTTCTTTTTTCTTTTTGGGTGGTGGTTAGTATTGCAAAGCATAGACATATATGTATATCCACAGTATGGATATATTTATGTCACTATGTCACCATTGACGATTAGGGATGAAGAGTCAACAACGACAAGCTTCGAGATATTTTACATAGATATCATTCCATATACGTTTTACGACCCATTTGCACACAGATGATTAACCTTCGGATATATTATTAAATGATAGTCTCCGATTTGAAAAATTTTGTGGATCCGATAGTTTTTTTTTTCCTTTTTATCAATTAAAAGTCTTGAGGATACATTTAGGACCAATAGAAACTTAAAATCTGGTTAGTATTTGGGTCGATTGTGTTCTCAAAAATTCAAGATCATTTGTTTCGAGAATTTAGTTTTCCGTTAAATCAGCTACCCTGCCTTCTCACATCGAACTGTTTAGAACTTTAGATGATGATGTGTCATTTTATATGCTTGTAAGTTATGCGTTTGATTACGAAAATTAACGAATGATATGAATGAACAAAATTTCACGTAACTTTTTTCTGTTTAGATCTCAACACAATCTATCAACCACACATTTTATAAATCTAATACTTTATCCTACGAGTTGGACTATTAGTTTTCAAATAAAGTAATGAAAACATAACTTAATGGTATACTAGTGTTCACATAATAGTTTGTCCAATACTTAAGATTTATAAACTCTAAATACGAAAATGTGATTAAGTTAGGAGATTTACATGGATCATAGAAAATCAACTTGTGATACTCGAGGAAACAGGGTCCACGTTCACTGAATCGCGCCCACCAGAAGGGAGATTCCAGATGCTTCGTTACAAATTCCAATTCCATAATTTATTTATTTTGTCGGCATTCCAATTTCCAATTCCGTAATTAATAAATAATTAATCTCAACTTATTTTCGTTATTATAAAACATACAAATACACAAAAAAAAAAAAAAAAAATACAAGAGGGGGAAAATGTCGAAAATTCAAGAAAAAAAACTAAACTATTTAAAGAAAAAGCTGAAAAAAGAGCATTTATTATTTATTAATAAACAAAAAGTATTGAAGAAGAAGTCAAGATTGATGAAACTTCTTGAAACAGATGGGATGGGACACGTGCTCTGATTGTCGTGAAAGCTCTAATCCTGTACTTGGCGCACATATCTACACACAAAATCTCAGCCGTTAATTACATACTCTCTGATTGGTTCGATTATATTGTCTCAACCACGGAGTCTTCTCGTCGGATTTTTCTCCCGTCGCCGCCACCACCGCAGAAACCGTCTTCGCCTGATATCCTTCACTTCTCGTCCGTTTAAGCCCAATCGGAACACCAAACAACCTCGGACTCGCTCCTTCTTCCTCCATCACCACATCAGAAAACTGCTTAGCCGGTAAATACTCCACCGGATTCATAACGTCGTGACTGTTACTACCTCCCGGAGAAAAACTCCGATCAATAGGCTGAGATCCGACGTAATTGGACATGAGAGTAAATATGTTATCGCATACAGATTTCATTCGAGTAAGTTCATGGTTAAGCTGTATGTTTTGATTCCTGAGCTTCTCGTTTTCTTCCAATAGCTCAACTGATAAACCACCATTATTTCCGGTTTGATTATACCACGACGATGGTGATATAACCTGATTATTATCTTCCCCTGAGTTTGACGGAGATACAACCGTTTGGATTCTCTGAGCCGCCACCACTTCCGGAGCCGACGGAACGGCTCCATGAGGTGTTATTTTCCGACGTTGAATCTCCCGGAGAAGACGTTTCTCTCCTCTTCTGAAGAAATCGTTCGAAAACTCCCACCGATCCGGCACAACTTTTTTGAATCCCTACCAAAAAAAAAAAAGAGGATTAATATTAAAATTTGGGAACAGACGAAATCGAAGAAATATAAAATGATAAACGTACGTAAGTGTTGAGCTGACGAACGAAGCTGGAGAAATTGTTGTGTTTGAAATGTTTAGGAAGCAAATCTCTAGCGAAATCAGTTGGATTCCATACGACGAAGGAAGAACCATCTTCGTTCCATGAGATAACGTCGTCGATGGAACTATCTTCCACGAGGTTAAACGTCTTTATGAGAAACGGGGTAGGAACAGATCTCTGAGATAGTTCTCCGGTAACCATGGCGTCCATCGGAGGAGAATTCATGATAAAGATTAAAAATGAGATGAAGTAAAAGTCACGAAAGAAGAATAGTAGTAGAAGAATGTTTAAAGGGACGAGAAGCTGCCTAGTGTGTTTTAGGCTTCAAGAAACTTCCTCAGTCTTGCGTGTGTTTATTATTATTATTCCCTCATATAGTGTGCCCAAGTGGTGGGCCCCTCAATCGTTACTTTATTCTTCTGTTGTTTATTTGGAATTTGGACACTAATTATTATTCTACATCTCCGTCTGATGTGTTTATCTGTATCAGACTCATCACGATATGTGTCGATGCCAAGATAACAGAGACAAAAACAACCAAGACAGTATCATATCTTCAATTGAACTCACCAGTTTTATTATATCCTTGTAAGATAATCCATGCACAAATGAAATGGTCAAGTTGAAGTTTTTTCCTCCCTATTTGTGGAATATTTCAAGGAAGTCGGACAATGTTTTTGCTTCAAATGGGTACATATTTTATTTTTTCCAATTCTTACATCTAAGTGTTGAGAAGGTTGTTTAGTTTTACGTTCAGAAGTTTACTCCATAAAGTGCTTAATTCTCAGATTTTGCTCTTGCTGTAACAATTTAACATGAGGAATTTTGGATTTCTCGAAATGGAGTCAGATTGTTAGAGCTTCCACACGTATTTTATGTCTTTATTTCAAATACGAAATGCTAACAAGACATCAAATATTGAACAATTAAAAACACGCCCAGTCAGAAACAGAAAACAAGTTGAGAAGACGTAAATCGCTACTAAAAAGGGCAGAAGCTTATAAACTTATGTACATTGGGATTAATATTATAAACAATAAAAGACTTCAATATATATTTTTGAAGAAAAGGAGAAAAATACATATAACAAGAACCGAAATCAGCCTCCATCTACAACTCCACACCATCATTTCTACTTATAAAAGAACCATTCATATTCTACTATATAATAATTGTAACCTTTTTTGTTTACTTATCATACATATATATATATATATTATTTATTACTTATTACTATTATTATTAGATAATAGGTTGGTAGAAGAAGCTAATTATCTAAGCGGCCGACATTATAGTTCAAAAATTGCATTTTTAAAATTATATCTTAAAACCCAATCATCCCAATTTGCTCTCCAATTTCCACCAATCGACCCAGCCTCATTTTACCCTTCTTTCCCTGCATTACAAAAAAAAACCACACATCACTCATGTAAGTAATGATGTAAACTTGGTCGCATCTGCTTATCGTAAATCAAATCACTTTTACGTACCACGGCTTCCAGCAAAAAGGTTGGTGGTTTTTTTGATGATGAAATTAGGCGCTGGACAAGGAAGGGTTCGATGCAGACCTGGCGTCCTTTGAATCTGATCCTTCCCCAACAACTGCTTCTTCCTCGCTCCTACAACTTAGCGTCCCCGGGTTCATCTTCCTCACTTCCTCTTTAGTGTAAATGAAGATTTTGCGAACCATGCAACAGAATTCCCTACGAAAGATCATCGTGTCAATGATGAAAAACACTAAGATAGGTAGAATTTGAAGTATGGAAGATTGAAAAACTGCAAAATCTTACTGCCAAGGATCGTCTCCAACAAGCATCATATCATTCTCATCATCTGTGTAAACTATCAACCAATCTTTCTTAGGAGCCATCAACTCTCCATTGAACTCAAACAGCCTATCCAGCTCAGCGACTAACTCCTCATAGTTGTGGAACTTCGAAAGATCCACTGACCGGCCAAGTGCAATCCCCTGCTTGTGAACCTTGGAGCAAAAAAATACCAATGTATAGTGTGTTAGTCAAAAAGTAACAAGGGTTCTCATATGCACACAATACTTGTGCTAAACAACAGCAGAAGATTCACCTTTGTGCAACTCCTATTTGAGTTGGTTTTAGTTTGAGTTTCCTTTAGAATGGGAAGATTAGTCTGGAATGGTCTTCCCTGTTCACGATGATCGTTTGTTGATTTTGAACCTTTAGACTGATCAGAAAGATCCTGAACCTTTGGAGATGCTATTTGTGTTAGACCCACAGCATCATTCAAGTTGTTTATCTGTGACGTGGTTGAATCTGTCCCATTCGTGTTGGTGACCAGAGGAATGCCAAAAAGTCTGCAATTCCCTTCTCTTGACTTTGGGGTATCCTCTTGTAGCATCCCTGGTCGTTGTGTTACTTGTTCCCTAGCCCGAGCTTGCAACTGAGCATTAACCACTTCTTCAAAATAATTCAAAGCAACGGGACGTATTGGCCAGTTCCCACTAGCATTCTCAGTAACCATACCATGAAGCACCGGATAATCACCATATTTACCATTGCCTCGCCCTTGGGAAGAGGCATCAGATGCTGCAGGTACCTTAGGAGATTCATGTAACTTCAGGGAAAGAGCGGAGTGCATCATCTGCCACTGACTAGTACGAAAATCAAACTTGCCATCCGTTTCACTCAGTAATTTCTTTGCAGGCAGGGAAGGTGATGAAGAATTGTCATAAAAAGGTAACCGATGACCATTGGATGAATCCATGTTAGCCCCAAATCCCGAAAGCAAATCGGTGTACGTGGGTTCATGCCTGGCTGACGACATCCAGTTCTCAGATCTATATCTTCTAGAAGCCGAAACTACGTCAACCTTATCATCATCCGCTGAGGATTGCCACACAACGGAATTCTCAGGAGCATCACACTCTACAGTCTCAGTATGTCTTGTTCTCAAGGTCGAGTATTCTTGACCTTGCAAGACCCTCGAAAGTCCACTTGCCGGTAAAGGGTCTATGTTGGTTTTAGATGCACCTGTTTTGTGCACAAGGAATTAGTCCCCCACTTTGGAAAAGTTTAATTTAGCTGTCAGAGTAATTTACTAATTTCTTTATGCACTACAGTGGAAGGGGGAGACATTACCTTCTCTAGTAAGCATTGTAGCGTCAGCAGATGAAGGTGCCATATTAGATCTAGGCCTCTTAGGCCTAGGCATGGGAACAGGACTCAATGCAGGGGGAGCAAGAGCAGGCTCTATCTTCCACGGAGATACTCTATCAGGTCGAGGAATACTAGAAGTCTCATCCCACCTCACCTGAAAGACAATTGATCATTCAGCATTCATTCTCTATAACAGTCTTGATCCTCCCTAGGAAAACTAGGTCATACCTTGAGGGATCTCCACTTTGATTGGGGCCACCTAGTGGGGTCAGAGTCTTCAATCCCAACAATTGTGCCAGTAAACCTAATATAAATCAATACAATATGTGAGGTTATCTTCCATGGGAAAAGGATGGAAGGTAAATATCGGAAATGGCACCAATGAACCGTGTATGGTACCAAAGAACTGTATATGGTGTAGTTTGAAAAGCAGAAGACAGTTTATACCTCTGCTCGGGAGCCTCTTCACCTTCAAATCTCATCTTGAATCTCATGCCTATGGAGTAGTTATTCTTCACAGACTCCATATACTGATCAAACGGAACAATGAACTCAGATGGACTTGTCCTGTTACAAACAAAAGAACAATTCATGAATAATTAGCAGAGTATCACTGTCTATCAGGCATCAGACAACAGAGACATATACAGCAAAGAGTTCAACAACTGAAAGCTGTTTTCCGAGCTCCAACCAAGACAAACCTTGGTTTGTAGTAGACTGTAAACATAGTCCCGGTTGAAATGGCGTGCCATGCGGTAGCAAGTACTCCAAGATGCATGCTGTGGCTAGATATAACAGAAGATGGCACATTTCCCTGTTGACGCATTGCACGCCTTACACCTACACGTAACTCTCCATTCTCCCCCCTATAGAAGAATTAGATATTTCAATCATAGAAACTAATAGATACAGCTCAAAATTTTCATAAACTTACAAATCAGCAAACCTTAGAAATATAAATGCATCTCCCGCAACCAGCCTCTTGGAGCTTACAAACACGCTCCATCCACTCTGAAGCAAATGCCTCCGTGGTTGACCTAGTAAAGCATCATCAACAAACATGTAAGTTTGATTACCCAAAAATTCAGGGACCAGACTATAAAAAAGATGCTAATAATACATTCACGAAAATTTTCCTATACCTCGGAAAATGTGTCTGAATCGCCACTCACTTGCATGCAAATCCTTGGCAACTAACTCCTGAGTAGGAGGTTGTCGAGACATATCCTGAAATAAGTAACAGGCATAAGAAATTCAAGGCAATTTAAGAACAAAGTCAGAAAATAAGCCAACTATATAATAATAGAAACCCGATAAGAATCAAATTAAAACACAAACCAGAGGGGGGAGACATTCATCAGCATGACGCCTGAGAACAGAAAATCCACCATGTGTACTTGTGTCGGATGCAGTTAAGGTTTTGCAGAAGGAGTGAACCTGAAACCTCGGAGGTGGAGGACGAGGCGCTTCTTTCTCAATAGCATTCTCGTCTTGCTGAAATAAACCAAAAAAAAAAATAGATATCAGTATCTTGAAGAGATAAGATCATCTTACATCCCTAAAACCAATAAATAAGAAAACACAACTTACGATATTCTCAGGAAGAAGAGTAATCTGAGCATAAACCTCGTCTGTATCTGCCTCTGCCTGTATAATCAGAGACAAATCTCTAGTTAGCAAACAATACAAGACTCAGAAACCAAACTAATCCAAGAAAGTGAAAGTGACACCTACCCTTAAATTGACATTCATGACTCGGCAAAGAATTTTAGATGGAAGATCATATCGAGGCATCTGTTGTTCTGCTGCCTGGTTCGTCGACGCTTCTACCTAAAAATCGTCAATAACATTAAAAAAATGAGAACCGACAAATTTCATTACAAAAATATCTCAAGAGTATATGAACCAAAAGAAGGGAAAACTCAAAGATTAAGCAAACAAAGAAAAAAAAAAGGTAAGAAGACAGAAATGAAGATCTCACCTGCTCGATGTGTCCTTGAGGGAAATAGAAAACTCGATCATCTTGTCGAGGGACCGTCACAAGAGGACCAGCACAAGCGTGCCATAGCTCTCTGTAAAGAGCAGCCTCAGGGTCGACTTTGAAGAATAAGAAGAAGACGAAAAGGTAGATAACAGAAAATTAGATCAACTCATTCTGAACCTAAAACCAAGCTTTAAAAATCAAACAAAAACAAAAAAGAGAAACGGAGGCTTACCAGCGGGAACAGTGGAGACATTTCTAGTCTCCTTTGGGTCACTATAACCAGAGGAGGTAAAATTCTCTCCTCCACGATTACCTTTCACTGAAACCTCCGAACTCGCCATAGCTTCTCAAACTCAGATCTGTTTCATCTGATATCAAATAAGCCTCAAAACAATTGATATCAACAACAAATCTCCAAATCCACCTCTTCTCTTTCAAAATCCTTCACAGAAAAAGCTCCAAGCTCGTCTCTGTAATGGACTTGATTCCTTCCTTTGTCTCTATCTCTCTAAAAAACACAATCATCACTGTTTTAGCTCCTTGACATTACTCTATACAACTAATCACACAAGATAAACTATATAATCATTACGAGAAACCACCAATTTCACCTCTAATTTGCCTCTGATTAAGACTTGGGAGCTCTCTCGTCTTCCTTTTTCACTTTCCTAGCTTTACCGGAGTCGCAGAAGCTTTGAAAATCGACGACAACCAATTTTCGCCTTCTTCTTCTTCTCTCTAGTTTTTCTCTCTCTCTCGTCTTTCCTATCTTTGTTTTCTGGGTCTGAGGCGACCAAAGGCTTAACCACAGTAGTCAAAACTTTGCTTCAATCATTTCAACTGCGGTGAACTTCTAACCCATACGGAATTACTGGCATTCACCGGTTACCATTTCCCTTTCTTACCGGCTATTTCCGGTTGTAACCATTTCCGGGGGACCAGGGTCTGCGACCTCACACACCCAAAGACTAGTGACGATATTATTTTCTTTCCTCCACTTATTAAATTTTTATTAAAGACTTTCGCTTCCAAATAATTTGTCATTTGCCTTTTCTAAGTCTATTACTAAATTATTTTAATTTTATATTTTTATCAATAAATTATTTTTATTTTTAATAAATTGAATACATTTCCAACTCGTAATTCCACAGAATTATGGTAGCGATTTAAGTCATCTTGAAATTGTTGACCAAAAAAAGGTATCTTTATAAATTAAATAAATAAATAAAAAACCTATGTGCTACTTACCATGTACTGTGACTTAGAAAAAAGCGTACCAGATACTGTGAGTTGAATATAGTCATCTCTTTTAATTAATTGACATTTTATAACATTTTTTTAACGTCTGAACTTTATTATATTTGAATAAATAACGTGTTAATTAAATGGTCTAAGATGATAGTAGTAATATAGATAAGTACTAATAAACTTTTTAGATGGGACTAACGGCGTCAACACGTCGTAAACAACCGTCAACTTTGTATTGGGTTAAAAGATAACGGTGTCTGTGAAAGAGCGTCAATGCGAAAGGTGTTGTGTTTTTATCCGGAAGTGGCTTTGTTGTGCTGTGAACAGGCAGGTCTGGGTGCCCGTAGAGAGAGAAGATAGCAAAAGGTACGTGGCATCATAAAAAGTAGCGCATTTTAGCATTCTCTAGATATTTCCTATGTCACTTTCCATGGTCTTTTGGCTATCGTGCGCTTTTGGGAATTTTCGTCTCGTGAATCTCTCCTACTTAATTTACCCTGTTTTTCTTTTTATAGAAAAACAAAGACGTTTCATTATTGTTTTTTTTTCTTAACTAATTTTCAATTCGGATAATTAATACCAAAAATAAAAGAAAAAGGTCAAATATTTTATACATATTTGTTTAACAAGTAGAAAATTTTGGCTTGCCACTTATACAGCTGGAAAATAACAATTTTCGTGAATTAGCTTAATAATAATAGAATGTTTAACATTACAATTTTTGTTGAAAAAAAACTAGATTCGTGTTATCTTTATCATTTAATTATATGAATTATTATCATCAAAATAAACAAAAAATTATAAATGTTGAAATTGTATTATTTATTTGTATGTAACAGTTGTCTTACATTTTTGCGATGGATGGTAGATTTGCTAATTATATATTCTGTATTTATTTTCCGTAAAAACCTTTTTAACAGTAAACATCTTTCAATTGGAACACAAAATCTATGTAACTCTGCAGAAAACAAAGAAAAAGATGAACAATAAAAACGTTTTGAAAATTAAATTATGCAGGATAAAAGATAAGACTGTTCAGCATTAATACCTTAGACCGAGAAGACGATATGATAAAATAAGAGAAATTGGGAGAAGAAAATCACGTGTTGGTAACGCACTTGCAAGAGGTGTGGGACCCAAGGGTACTGTGTAGCATTTGTGTGTGGTCTAAAAGCAACCATAGTAGGAATCTTTGTCCGTTAAAAAGAAAAACCCTTTCTTTTCTTTTCTTTCCTTTCTTTATTTTATTTTATTTTTAATTCTGCTTCTTACCCTAAATTAAATAATAATATTAATATTATATAAGTGTCTTCAAAACGTATATCATACATTTGATAAAGAAAAGTCCATCACCATATAATTTAATATTTTATTCGGTGTCCTGAAAGCCTACGAAGTTTATACCTTGCAATTTTATAATCAAACACACATAAAGTAGACACACACAGCTTTTGCAAAGCATGTGTTCAGCTCGTTGATGATTAATAATTATATATATGGATTTATTTCTTACCACATATTATTTGCCATACAATGTCGCACCGAGCTGATTGCTTAATTTTATATCTGGTCAAAACCGCATGATTTTAATTAGTTCTCTATCAATTATATTCGAATCTGAACAAAAATATCCCTCATAATTTTATTATATAAATATTTTATCAACAAATAAAATATTAAAAAAATAATTGAATACTAATGAATAATTACTTTATTAACACGATAAAAACGTTCTATTATATAACATTTATAGATCAACATCCAAATTTTTATTTAATAAAATATGTTGTCGATATATTTATATAACAACTAATAGATAAATTTACCAGCCATAATTTATTTATTTAAATTGTGACTATTAATAAATAAGTTATCAGAAAAACTTGATTTATTATTCTTCAGATTTGTACACTATAATGTAGACATTATAGTTGATACCAACTTAAATCAATTAGATGTGATCCTATATATGTTATGTGATGAGTTATTGAGTTTAAAGGCTAGTACACACCTCTTCTTATAAAATAAGTAGAAACCCCAATTAACAATAAGAAGAACAAGAAAACCTAGAAAACCATGGTTTTAACTTGATGAACTGTCTAATAACTTTCAATTATCTTTTACCGAAAATAATATCAGTATTTTATATAAAATTTTGGATGCTGATTTGGACAGATACATAGTGATAAACCTAGAATTGAAACTAATAGTACAATATTAAATACAGAGGTTGGCAGAAGAAAATAGACTAAATAGTACACTATCAAATATGGTTAACAAAAAGATAAGTATAACTGTATAAGTATAACAAGTGGAGTATTATTTAATTTCGTTGTTTATTATTGGTGTTATCAACGGATATAATAATTATCGACATGTGTGTAGGATAGAGTAGAGTAGTACATGCTCACACACGTGAATGTCCCCTTTATTGTCAATTTCTAATACGGAAAGCTAATGTAAATTTATACTGCCATTTTTTTTGTACTGTATTCTTGATGAACGGTCCATGATGTGAACAAATTGGAGAAATAGGGTTGATGTAAAACGAGCAAAATGTGCTCTATATATTTTGTTGTCTTTCTAGTTAAGAAATCTTGTTTGGTATCCATAAACATTTCAAACCATATTCGTCAACTATCAAAATTAGAAGACATAAACAGAATAGTTTTCCTATGTACTAGTAGATTAAAGATCATGTGACATTTTACTGTACAAACCCATTGCACGAATTGGATAGTTGTGTGTTTTTGCTTTGAAAAAAGGATCATTCTCTAACACTGTTAATGTGTCATTACCAACCCATGATAGATTGTTTTCGAGTAAAACTTTATACAACATTAAAAATTAGAGGGAGGTTGAGTTACACAGTAAAAGGGAGAGACCTAATAGTATTGTAAGTTTGTAACAAAGAAAAAGAAAACAATTTAATGATGGTCTAAGTTTTGTTTTTTACTTATTGATTTTTTTAAAAAAATAATGTGAAGTGATTACACGTGGGACCTATACGTGTCACCAGATTAAGGAGCACTAACTCAAGAAATGGGTCACACATTCATGCTTCCTTTCTCCTAATCTCTCCCCTCTTTGAACCCTAACCTACAGACCAACCCCTGCTTTCCTTACTTTAATTAATTAAACTAATTTCTTAAAATATTAGTAGTATTTCTTCATAAACAATAATAATTAAAATTGGAAACGTAGTTTTTGTTTAATTGGATGGTGATAACAATTCGCAGCTTCTACAGAGTATGAAATGAAATTATATCTTAAATTACCAAAGGACAAACAAATGTATATTAAGAAAATGAAACTCAGGTTATTTGGTTTTATATTAATGAGAATTAATAAAAAAAACTCAGGTTTTTATGCCAACATGCCACGTCATTATCACACTTTCTTATCTCCAACGAGTGAGCACACGCGCCTTATGGACACAAGTGACGGATTCGAAGCAAATTTATTCAATCGGATTTATAAAAGAGGTCTTTATAACACAGTAGTCAGTTACAAAATGGCTAGTTACCTGATTGGCGGACTCGAGCCACTCTATTCAAATTGGTTGATTTTATCGGGTCGTTTTACAATTGCCGGGTAACGCTGGAGTGACTTGCCAGTTATACACGGAACGAATAAGCACAAGCCACGTGGTGAGCATTCCCTTTCCAACGCACGTGGGTCTCGCAGGTAAAAGCCAGAATATATATATAATTTGCTTCTTGAACTACAGATGATGACGTCATATTTATGTCTGTGTATCTTTATATATAAATATAAATATATATATAATTTGCTTCTTGAACTAATTATATTGTTTATTGAGGTGTATGATTTTTCTTAATGACTTACTTTTCTTCTATCGTTCTCGCAGAAAAAAAAAGTGAGAATCATATCTTAAAGCTGGACACGAACTTTAAAACGGTCCAGCCATATAAAGCACCCTACCTACCTGCTTCTTTAATCACATGTATTATCGTTTGCAGCAAATTGCAATTGGTTTAATTGATTAGACAAAGATTGTTTCGGTTATGTTAGATAGATTAAAATATAATGGTAACATGTTTGATTGATAGGCCATGTAAAATAGCTGGAAGAGGAGTAATTTAAGATGTGATGGCATCCGATGCAAGAACATTATTCACCAAAATACATACAACTTGTTAGTTGAAAAAATATATAACAATAAAATGCTTTAATATTTTGTAAAAGCTCACTGATTACAAAATACATACAACTTGTTAGTTGAAAAAATATATAACAATAAAATGCTTTAATATTTTGTAAAAGCTCACTGATTACATTATTTGTGATAAATTTTTATTACTTTCAACCAGTGTGATGTTTTCAGATTTTTTTTTTTTTTTAATGAAGCCTCAAGAATCCATTATCCAAAACCTGATTGAACTTATATGTTAAACATTTCTATTATTTCAAACAGTATCTTATGCATATGTGGTTAAAATTTCTGGTATAACTTAAGTAAATAGATTCATCAGATAAATCATCGAAATTTTAGAACGGTTAATAGTATGTTTGGAAATAAATTTATCTGTATATTAAAACTGTCCAAATTACCATTCACATTTATTTGTGGTGTAGTGTTTAATATAGATAAATAATTGAGGAATTTGGGATTTTGAGTAATTTTTAATAAATGTTATTTTGGTACTTTTAAAGTTTATATTTGGAAAAATAAATAATTTTTAAGGTAGTTTTCAATTGAACACCTCATATTTTTCTCTAAAAAACTATGCTAAAAAGGTAAAAACTATCCACTTTCTAAACTATAACTTAAAACCATCTAAATAACATATAAAATTTTGAAAACTATCCAATTTTTTAAAACACCCATGATTGAGGAATTTGGGAATTCAAAAAAAAACTAAATAATTCAGTAAAAGTTGAGAAGAAGTATCCCATATATTGTAACCCAATGAGATTTGTAGCCTCGTTTTATTGCAGCATTTAGTCCTTTCCTCATCATTGGTAAAATCAGTTATCTACCAAAACTCGTTAGTATAACAAGAGAAGATTGGATCGTGATGGGATATAGAACAAACATTTGGTATAACACCTAGACTCATGGCTTATAAGAAGGCAGCAAGAACGAGTATGTCCAATAGATGATTGGTCTACACTAAAAAAAATATCATATATCCAGTTCTACCGCTCCATGATATTCAGCAGAATAATTAGTTTTATGTTTTCCAACATATTCTATGAGGGGTAAATATCTGAAGTTGAATATAATCTAACATGCATCAGAATGAACGTAAAAATATAAAGAGTCTGCAGTCAATTGTTAAAATGGCAAAGAGTCAAAGACTAATTCATTTGATCATAACTTATTTTCCATAATTGACAAAAACTTTTGCATCTTCTAAACTGCTGTTGGACTTCATTATGAGTATTTGAGTCTTTGATCCTTAAGAGTTAGTTGTTCTGTATGTGTCAACTATTTTCTCTAGCCGATCATTATGGGTTATATACATAGCTAATAGCCTCCAATTTAGATCATCTCTAGTTTTCTCCATAGCTGATTTTTCAAAACTAATTGCCTAATTTTAAAAATTTAATATCTTGTCCTTATGCTTTACCAGTTCCAATATAACACAAATGCTATAATTAAATACTCAAAAAAAAAAAATCCAAATAAAAACAAACAAAACTCATTGATACACACACATCACTGTAGCCGCCCATGTACGTCAATTTATCTAAAATCATAGGGATTTTAAATTACACATATTTCATCTGAATGCTAAATTAATCGCATGGCTCCACCGGAGAAGATAGCCTCCCTAACAAGTCAATTAGCGATAACGTACTTTGATTATGAATAATAAGTACAGTCAATTAACGTCTTGATTAAATAATTTAGCCTGTGGCAAGTGTCAAGCCAACATAAAACACGTTTGTGCTGGTCCTGCTAGACAATTTGGACCGTGTTTATCCCTAATACCAATTCCAACGACTAATTCTAAGTTTAATTAATTTTCAACATTAGCAAAATTTGGTCTTTTGATTATAAAATTAGCAATTTGGTACTTGTTAATACTTCCTTTGATTTTGTTTCAATCAGCCGGACTTTATCAATTGCCCACGTGTGACGTGTCGAGCCTCATGTCCTCGTGCTTTGGTTCGTCTAATTAAGTATAGTTTCATACTACAATTTTGTTTGATCGGGTCAAATTACGAAGAAAATACGACAAAAATAAATTTGATAATTATCTGTAACAATATTAAATACGGACTCTCCCCCACCGACAGTGCTTCAATGTTGTCGGCTTATGCCATTTATTGAAATCGTCGCTAGAAATGAACTTGAGTTCAAATTAAATAAATATACAAATATCTATGTCTTACTAGTTAAATGTTAATTTGATTTTTGAATTAATTAAAAATTATTAATAGTTCCTTTTGATTAGACTTGGTAAAAAATCTTTGTGGAAAATGTAATTGTTTACTAATAGAATCTGGAAAACTTATCTGTCTAAATACTATTTATATCTAAACATCACTTTAAGGAAATAAATACTTAATCATTTTCTTTGACCGTCATGGAACCCAAATTATTATTTTATGTTATCAATAAACTGAATGGTTATTAAAATGGGGCATAAACAATCATAATTAATTGTATCTAATGACGATGAAAGCGTCTAAGAATATTTTTTAGTCGTGCTTGGTTAAGTTGTTTTTTCTAGTCATTGCTTCCTTGCTTCCAACACAAATATTTATTTATTTTGTGTGCAAAGATTAATCAACTTGGAATAGCGTAACAATTCTAAAATGCAACACTTACAAAAGTACTGTATAGTATTTTCTTACATTACCACGATGCCACTATCTATTAAAACTTCTTTATGCGAGGAAGTACGTGTGAGGTGCCCATTGATTGAATCTTCTTTTTGGAGTATGTTTGTTTAAACTTTTAAAAGGGTGTGTTTATTTAAAGTTGATTTTGTATGATTGGAATTTTTACTTGCATTCATGGTTACTTATCGATGTTATCATAATTACGATTTAGATCGGAAATTTTCATCGATGATACATCATCATTTTATCTAAGACCCGATCACAGAAAGTTTAATTTTATGGTAAAGTATATCGTTTTAAGGAGGTTTATGGGAACATCAATTTAATAGTACTTCCGTTATATTGTTGTTCAATTGTATTGAGTACGATGTAAGTGACCTTAGCATCTTATGCTATTGGAAATACAGTTATTTTTTTTGTAAGCCGAAGTGTTTTAGGTGATTTTTAGTTCAAAATACAAATAACAAAATATATGATTTAATGATCTTTTCAGAGTCTTAAGTTAAAAAAAACATAACAACTTTATTTAAAATAATCTAAAATCATCAAAGACTTATAAAGGTCAAATCATTTCAGATTTTAATTACTATCTCATCCAAATTTAAGTAAAATTTATGTGTAATATTTAATAAGCCAGTTTGGGTTTTAATGGCGTTTGGTTTAATCGCACTTAAACCAATTATTTACTGTTTGGTTCAAAAAATTATCAATTACTGATGAACTTATGTGCAATCTATGAGGTTAGTACGATGAACATTTTAAACCAACGTAAAAAGTAAAAACTACAAACTGGAAAACAACAAAGTACCAAACCCTTTATAAAAAACCCCCCTACAAAGCACCATATATTATAAATGGCTGCCATAAATTATTTAAGGGATATCTAGTACCATATATAAGTAAGACTAGCTCCAATCCAGAATAATGTTGTTAGATAATGGGATTTTAATAACAATGTATTAAAGACAATAATGATCATGTATTGTGTCTACAGTTCTATTTGTTTAAAAACACACTGTAAATATTAAATTTAATATCAATCAATTTTGAAGATACTGACATTGTTTATCAAGAATATGTATGCTTTAAGGTTTTGGTCTTGTCAAAGGTTGTTTAATATATGAATAAAATATTAAACATATAATTTCGTGAACGAGATAAATTAAAACCCACGGTTTTTTTTATCCCTAACGTACTTATGCAACGAAACCGTCTAAACTACATGTAAATTATACACCCTCATGCCGTGGAATTAACTATAAGTCTATAACACGTTTTATAATATTAAACAAACGTCTTATTTGTAATAGTTTATGTTCATGCCTTTGTAACCAAAAAAAAAAAAAAGTTTATGTTCACCCATACCCGTCGACTTTTCTAAAAATTTGCTCATGTCAAAACAAATTTCAGAAAGAAATTTGGTCAAACCATGCATTGCACACACATTATTTATTTGGGTAAACATTCATGCACCATTTGAAATTCAACTATAGTGGGGATCTTCATCATGTCTCTCCCATAACCCTCTCCATATGAATTCTAGAGATCTATATAATATTATTTAATTCAATTTCTACGAATTAAATAACACACCACTATAGTCTCTAGTATATGTGAATGTTTGATAACATTTTCTATTTTTCAGAAATATTAAATAACGTATTATGTCCCGGAAATGCAACACAAACCTATACAAATGCCGGATAATATATATAAATGTATTCCGACATATTAGTGATTTTAAGGTTGTAATTTGTAAATCTAACAACGAGCCTGTAAGTGTTTGGGCCCAAACGCCCAAATAGCTGTGGGTCTTATGAATAATTTTAATACAGAACTTTTAATTTTTCGTATTTCGATTTCAATCCTCTTCTCCGACGAGGTTGCTGAAATCTCCGGTATCGGAGATGATGAGATCAATATTGTTCCGGAAGAGATGTTTTGTTCGAAGAGAGAATAGTTTAAATTTCCGATCATTCTCCGTTCGAATTGAGAAAATTACCGATGCATCAGCCGAAATAGCTGGAATTCTCAACCAAGGGAACTGGCGTGACACTCTTGTATCTTCGAATCTTTCGATCGAGATTAATCCAGACCTGGTTCTCTCCGTTTTACGATCTAAACGCGTTGATGATCCTTCGAGGCTTTTGAGTTTCTTCAATTTGGTCGATTCTCAGAAGGTGACGGAGCAGAAATTGGATTCGTTTTCGTTTCTGGCTTGGAATTTGTGTAATTCCAGTAGTTTTGAGGAAGCTCATAGTGTTGTAATCAGGATGATTGAGAGGAAGTGGCCTGTAGCTGAGGTTTGGAGTTCGATTGTGAGATGTTCACGAGAGTTTGCTGGAAAGAGTGATGATGGAGTTCTATTTGGGATCTTGATTGATGGATACGTTGAGAAAGGTTTCTTAGATGAAGCTGTTTTTGTGACTTCTAGCACTATGGATTTGGAACTGGTTCCTAATTTGGCACGATGTAATCATTTGATGAAAGCTTTATTGAAGAGGAATCGTCTGGATTTGTTTTGGGATTTGTATAAGGGGATGGTTGAGAGAAATGTTGTATTCGATGTTCAGTTTTTTGAAATCTTGATTGTTGCACATTGCAGGGCTGGGAATGCTCAGTTGGCTAACGATGTTCTTCTCAAAACCGAAGAAGAATTTGGGAAGGCAACTTTGAATATGTATAGTTTTGTAGTTGAAGCGTTGTGTAAAAAGGGAGATCTGGATGAAGCACTTGTGCTAAAGAAGAAGATGATTTGCAAAGGATTCATGGTATCGAAGCAATCTTACAGTATACTTATTGATGAGTTGTGTAAGCGAAAAAGACTAGAAGATGCTAAATCGTTGCTGGTGGAGATGGATAGTTTTGGCGTGATTCCTGATAATGTTTCTTGCAGTATGTTGATTGATGGTTTACTGAAGGGCAGAGATGCAGATGCTGCCAACGGACTAGTCCATGAGATGGTTTCACATGGAATTAAAATCGATCCTAAGATGTATGATTATTTTATTTGTGTGATGTCAAAGGAAGGGGCGATGGAGAAGGCAAATGCTCTATTTGATGGGATGATTGCATCTGGAGTAACACCAGGTGCCCGGGCTTATGTTAGCTTAATCGAGGGATACTTTCGAAAAAATAATGTACTGAAAGGTTATGAGTTACTTGTTGAAATGAAAAAGAGGAGTATTGTCATATCTCCATGTACTTTTGGTACAGCTGTGAAAGGCATGTGTTCTTCTGGGGATCTCGATGGAGCTTATAACATTGTGAAGGAAATGGGGGCAAGTGGTTGCAGACCCAATGTGGTTATATATACCACATTGATCAAAACCTTTCTCCAGAAAAGTAGGTTTGAAGATGCAGTGAGGGTGTTAAAAGAAATGAAGGAACAAGGAATCGCACCAGACACCTTTTGCTACAATTCTCTTATAATTGGCCTTTCAAAGGCCAAAAGAATGGACGAAGCAAGGTCTTATCTGGTTGAAATGGTCGACAATGGATTAAAGCCTGATGCTTTCACCTATGGGGCTTTTATCATTGGATATATAGAGGCGGGGGAATTTGCATCTGCAGATAAGTATGTGAAAGAGATGCTGGAATGTGGCGTAATTCCAAATAAGGTTCTTTGCACGGGCTTGATCAATGAGTATTGTAAAAAGGGAAAAGTAATAGAGGCATGTTCAGCATTCAAATCTATGGTTGAACAAGGGATCCTGGGGGATGCTAAAACATACACTGTTCTTATGAATGGTCTTGTTAAAAACGGTAAAGTAAATGATGCTGAGGAGATTTTCCAGGAAATGCGTGGGAAGGGTATTACACCTGATGTGTTCTCTTATGGTACACTCATTGATGGCTTTTCCAAGTTGGGAAATATGCAAAAGGCTTATAGTATTTTTGATAAGATGGTTCAAGAAGGATTGACTCCTAATGTCATCATATACAACATGTTGCTTGGTGGCTACTGCAGGTCTGGTAAATTTGAAAAAGCTAAGGAAATGCTTGGTGAAATGTCAGGTAAAGGTTTTCCCCCTAATGCAGTTACTTATTGTACAATTATAGATGGATGTTGCAAATCTGGAGATCTAGCGGAAGCTTTTCGGTTATTTGACGAGATGAAGCTAAAGGGAATAACTCCTGATAGTTTTGTGTACACAACACTCGTGGATGGGTGTTGCAGATTAAACGATATAGAAAGAGCTATTACCATCTTTGAGACAAACGAGAAAGATTGTGCTTCTACGGCAGCCCCTTTAAATGCTTTGATCAATTGCGTATTCAAGTTTGGAGAAACAGAATTAAAACCAGAATTGATGAAACGGCTAATGGATGGGTCGTTTGATAGGCTTGGCAAACCCAATGGTGTAACATACAACATTATGATTGATTATTTATGCAAGGAAGGAAATATGGAAGCTGGAAGAGAGCTTCTGAATCAAATGAAGAAGGAAAACCTGATGCCTAGTGTTGTAACTTACACGTCTCTTCTAAACGGGTATGATAAAATGGGTAGAAGATCTGAAATGTTTTCTGTATTTGATGAGGCAATTGCCGCAGGAATTGAACCCGACAACATAATGTACAGTGTTATCATTAATGGTTTCCTGAAAGAAGGGATGACAACAGAAGCTCTTGCGCTAATAGATCAAATGTTTGCTAAGAACGCTGTTGAGGATGGGTGTAAGCTAAGTATTTCAACATGCCGGGCTCTACTGTCTTGTTTTGCTAAAGTGGGAGGAACAGAGGCAGCTGAGAAAGTTATGGAGAATATGGTTCGGCTCAAATATATTCCTGATTCTTCGAGTGTTATTGAGTTAATCAACGAAAGTTGCATTTCCTCAAACCAAAGAATGCAAGCTGATGTAGCTCCATAGATTTAAGACGGAAATCCAAAAGCCAACAAAAAGGAGACTGCTGGGTTTACTATGGTTTATTGCAAATTTCTTGGTTGACCTGAAAATTGCTGAAGGGCTGCAATAGTGGCAAAAGGTAACATTGATCCTCCTAGTCTGATATAATCTCTAAAAAGCTTCATGCTCTCGCTTTTGATTCTCTCTACTCAGTCTCGATCTTCTGATATGTCATAGTTTATTTGTTCAGTTACCGTTAAGAATTTGCAGCTGCGGTTCCTGGAACAGCTTGTATCTGCTTACATAAACTCTTCCGGACCAATTCATTTGCTTCAGAACGGATTTGCCTTCAGCTAGACATATTGGCCATTGATTAACTTGATAGCAGTTTCCATCACGATGACGACACCCACAAATTGACGATGAATGTATAGACACATCTTCTGAGCTGTTTATTCTTCAATTTACCTGATTTTTACAGGCTAGGAAATATCCAGTTCAAGAACAGAGATGGCAGTTTTATAGTCTAGCTCGAAACGTGCATTTTAGGTTTGTAAAAGATTTGATGCACTGAATGTTACAATGATATCATTAATCAATGCAATAAAAGTTTTGTTCTGGGTTAAGAATTGATGATCGAAGAACAATGTCTGGTGATTCAAAAAGCAGGTTCAAAAGCCGCAAAACACAGATTCTGTCTGAAAACATAAAGCTGAACAGAAGAACACAATGGTGTCTTTGTCATATCATTACAAAAGAGAAAACAAAAACGGATCTCATAATGAAACCAAAAGTAAGGTTTTCATCTTACAGAACATACAACCCCCATAAAAAGACCATATGTACACCAGAGTATAAACAAGTATATCACCCTAACAAGTAAAAAGAAAATCTACATGTATTCACTACGCTCTTCATGAACAAATCGCCAATTATATGGGCAAATAATAATAATAATAATAATAATAATATGGAGCAAACTAAAAGGCGGAAAAAGTGAAAAGAATTCAGTAGAGCAACACCTTCTAGTGCTATAGCAAACTAAAAGGCGGAAAAAATTGAAAAGTGTTCAGTAGAGCAACACCTTCTAGTGCTATACCATTTTGCTTTCACTGTAATATGCAAATGAAATGGTCAAATTCGATTCATCAGTGTAATCATCTTTTAGAGTCTGTTAATAAGGCAATGAGTTCGTTGTCATTGAGGTCTGTCTCTGAAGCATATTTTACCGGTATGTTATTGTCTTTATCCACAGCATTTGGATCTCCTCCCCTGTAATTGAATCATAGTATCAGACCTCCAATTCAAATTTTACGATTAACAAGACTAGTACTAAGAAATAACAAGTTGAAGTATATGGAGTTTACCTCATAAGTAGTAACCTTGCAATTGCATATCTCCTGCTGATTATACAGTGATGAAGTGGAGTCCTACCTTTTGAATCTGTTGCATTTATTTTTGCACCATACTGAAGCAATAGTTCAACCATACCGATATCCGCAGAGAGACAAGCAAGGTGAAGCAAAGAACATTCATTTGACGTTTCTTCTTTGACCATACTTTCTCCGTCCCTTTTTGAGCTAGAAGAATATCCCTCTAGATTCTCTTGAAATTCCTCTTCAATGCTCTTGAATTTGGCTTCAAGGGTTTCCTCCTTCGCTTCCAGTTGCATCATCTTTGCTAAGGGTAAAGATACAGTATACGATGCTTGTCCCCGTAGAGCATTCACATCTGCTTCAGAGCACACAATGTGTCTGTAAACTGATTTCTTGTCGTTGGCACGGACATTCTCCCAAATCTCTTGGAAAACTGCCTGGAAATTCTGACTATCTATTGTTTTACTGACAAAAATCCTCTCTGAATACTGTAGTTAGTCATAAAACTAGCAAGGGTCAGACATGTGATCTTCAAAAACTTCGTTTATTGACTGACTGACAGACTGATATATACCTTTGCGTGGATGAACAACTCTTTCACAGAAATGGGATCATTGAAACCAGGCTTCCTTACAAGCAACTTTCTTGGTCGATCTGACTTGGGAGTACTGATAAATAGAAACATTTTCAGACTGTAGATACATGTAAAAAGTAGGTTCGTACTTCTCCCAATTACAAATATCTGAGTTACTTACCCCGAAGACCTACTAGCACTGGAAGATCTAGTCTCCGAGTTCAACAATTCCTCCCACACTGAGTTTACATATACATTACCTAACGATTGGAATAACGTCAAGACCGATGGTTCCCATACTTTAACATCTAGAGTGAGCGATCTGACCTGCATGACAGAGTTGGAAATATTATTACCAAGTTTTACAGCTACTTCAAAATGGGCAAAGTGTTATTTCACACTTTCCCTTTGTGAAATGTTTGCTAGATGTATAGTTGTGATGGCAAACCTTTGAAATGTGAACACCGAGGTTACGATGGATACCAGAACACTCAATACAAATAAGAACACCGAGGTTCAAAGAGGCCCAATCAGGCTCAGGAGCACCACAGTCTGCACATTTCTCATTCCCCAACACTCTTGTCAAGATATCAATTGGCTTTTCAGTCTTTACCATATCATGTTGCTGCAAGCACCCTGAAAATCTCAAACGGTTTCCTCCTGTCATGGTATTTTCCAGTGTGGATTCTCCACTTTCTCCCTGTTCGATATCATATGGATCTGCTAAAGAGCCAGAATCACTTGCAGAGAAAGTATCACCTACTTCCACAGTAGAAAGCCGCTGGTCGAATTGCAGGTAAATGATATATTAGTCAAAAACAAAAATAGGTCAGACAAGAAATAATCAGCAATACCATATAAAATCTAACCATGATTGCTCTTTCAGGTGTCTGGAAAGTCAATAAAGAAGCAATTACTCCAGTTATTTTTTCGATCCAGTCCATCTGATCCTGTGCATTCTCTGCCTACATCAGTAACGATAAAAGAAGTTCTGGTCATTTGGTGATGATAGAAGAAAACATCAAAGGAAAATATGTCCTGAATCCTAACATAAGTTTCAATAGGTAAAAGAAACTGTTTTTTTTTTTAACTTGCAACATACCTGCAATGTATAAACTTTCGTTGGTGAAATTATTCGAAAGCAGAATCTTAGATCGGTCTGATCTGCGTCAACTTTGATCGTTGAAGTCAGCAGATTGACGGTGTGCCGTGCAACTGGTTTTTCATCATGCACACCACCGTGATAATGAGAAGACAGCCACCGACTTAGCAGCCCATGACTGTTTTCTGTAGACATATTCCTATGAACAACAGAGCGGCTTCCATTTCCCTGACATAGAGATTCAAAGATTTAGTATAGATACAGTACATCACATATGTTATCTATCCGTTTTCTCAAGAACATAATTATTTTTGGTTTTACAACTTACTGACGACCAATTCCATGGCTTGCGGTAATAATATAGCATCCCGCGGCTATCAAGGATAAAGAATCTTCTTTTCCAATCACCTCTCAAGTTTGAGGAACGTTTAGAGAGATACCCTTGCCTTATAGTCTGAACCTGAAGAGCAGTAACGTCAACACATAAATACAAAAAACAATCGTATAAAGATGTGAGAGCAGTTTGATGAGTAAGCCTCAGTAAAAAATAGATATCTATCTCCTTACCTTTCCTTTTGCAGCAGATTGCATGACAGCCTCTATGACTTTTTGTGAGTTTCGTGAATTATGTCTAATGTCATTTCCTGTTGGAGAACCATTTGAGGTTCTAGTTTCCCGATCAACTTGCCTTTGGTATTCTTGCATCCTTTCATTAAGTGATGCCATCTCATAGTTTGCACATTCTTTAGACTGGTGTGCATAAGCCAACACCTACCATTACATTTCTAGTCAACACCTCTTATTGTTTGGATAAGAAAGGTTTTGCCACAGAGAAATCTCTGAAAATGAAAAGACAAAAGAACCATGCAGCAAGGAGTCTCAGACCTGATTAATAAAAGGCTCCATTTGATGTAGTAGTTCATATCCCTGAAAGAAGGAATTACTCGTGAGAAAGCGAATAAAGTGGTTCATATCAGGAAACAGGAAAATAACTCATTGTATAATAGTTTTTTCTTGTAAAACCAAGCCGATTGGCTTCAAGAAAACTACGGGCATAACATCTAAAATTGAATTCAAAAAGTCGTAGGCCTCCGGAAATTCGGTGACTAAAAAAGTGCTGAAAATGATTGCCGTCTTGCTTCTGAACACTGTTTTCAAGAAAAAGCTTGCCTGTTTAAAGAAACGGAGATGAGCATCCATTGTCCCGCTGACTGCTTCCAAAAACTCAAATCTCTTTTTAGCCTCCGCATTAGAAAGTGCACTAACCTGGTCAGGAAGAAGTAAGCAAGCATTATGTACGGTTTATATGAGTGAATACCCTTCCAAATATTTGTAGCATCTGAATAAAAAGCATTTACCAGATGAAACCGGGCTTGCTCGAACGTCGTTCTTGCGCTATGTAGGTCCTGGAATGTCTCTCTACCAAGTTAGTTTTAGCACCAAAAAAGTGAAGAGATCTGTGACCAGTTGTTAACCAAGACTTCAAAAAATATAATAAGCTTTTTAGATACCTCCTCAATTGTGGCAGCCACATCCAAACGCGTACTCTTCCTTAATGAAAGATATTTCTCTCGTGCCTGTTTTATATAGATGCACATCAATGAAGATGTATTTTTCAAACTGGCAGAATGTTTATGGTAACAATCAGGGAAAACCATCATTTTACGCACCTGATCGTATATAATAGAAGCTTTATCAAACCGTTTACGAGCTTCCTGCGTGAGAGAAATTAAAGATAGATATAAGTAGAAGTGCAAATCAGAGAAACTACTGAATATAGAAAGAAAGAAATCTCAGATTAATTTTGCTATAACATTTCGTGTAGTAGCCAATATGACAAATATACCTTAACTTCTTGGACATCAACATTCACAAATTGAAGCAACCGATCATTCAGCATATGTTCAACCTGAAAAGTGTTGACATGACAGCATAGTTATGCATCATTTCAGTATCATATAATATATCAACAACATACAGCTATAACACTGAAGGACATAAAAATAAAAATTTCTCTACTAAATAGAAAAAGAAAAACCTGAGTCAGCACAACATAAGTTTAAGGAATTAAGTTGTAGCAATCAATGAGATGTTTGCAGGTCATGCCTTGTACATAAGCAATGGATCTCAGTACCTGGGAACGAAGAACTTCCTTATATGTCCCAATTTCTCGTAAAGCAATAGTGAATTTTGTCATTACAGGACCTGAGGAAGTAACATATTATATCCTCCAGACGTTACTCCAAGAAAGAAAAAGGAAAAATGATGCAGCATTGAGATAATTAGAATTGAGGAAATGTAAAAAAAAAAGGGAGTGTACCTCCAAAAGCAACACAAATAGGATCATTATGGCCTCCTCCGAAAGATTCAAGTGCATTTACAAAGCCAATATCTGCATCATACCCTTCTCCAAGTCCCTCGCTACATAGAATATGGTGAGTGAGATGAAGTTTTAGATTATGAAATAATCGTTGTGAAGAGGGGGCTTACGTGTATTTTCTGCAACCTTTATAGAACCTTAAGCATCGCATTCGCAGCAACTCAGCACTCTCTTCCATGCATTGCATCTGTTGCAAGGTCAACCAGAAAAAAAAAATGTGAAAAGAGAATAAAAGTAACAACATCCTCAAAATCCAGAAAAGTTGAAGTCAACTCCTACATTTTGACATGTCTAGACAAAACACATTGCAAACAAAGAGTCTCACAAATCAAATCAAGACCTTAATCACTTTAAATTAATGGACCTTGTTTACGACACATACTGCATCTGAAATTATAAGGCAATGTTTATCAAATTTAATGGTAAAATGTGTGAGAGATAATATATATAGAAACAGATAGAAATGCATATCATGAGCAATGAGACGATCGAAAGAATTAGAAAAGAAACCTGCTGGCGAAACATGGGAGAATCATCGAGCTTTGCGAAATTCATATCTTCAGCGGGAAAAGCAAGAGATCCAGAACGATCCTCCTCCGTGTTCTTCTTCGTCTTCGTCTTCCTTCACTTGAAAAAATGGAAAAATTCCGGTTACCGGAGACTAGGACAGAGCTAATTACAAGAAGAAGAAAAAAAAACGTTTAGATTGGTCGTTTTTGGAAAAAAAAAAACAAAAGCTTTTTTTGGGGAAAGATCGTGCGATGGAGAAAAAAACAATTTTTACTCTTCTCTTCTCTTTGTTGTCGTTGTTGTTATTGTTATTGTGGTGATCGTGGCCAAAACCTTGAAGCCATCCATGGCTCTCATTTTTAAATTATTATACTAAATTTAATGGAAGCTTTTATATACATTTAATAAGCCTTAACCCTACTATTTTTCTACTTTTTGTTATTACTAGAGACACTAATCTTCTTTTTATTCAATATTTTTAGGAAAAAAACAAAGAATCCATGTAATGATTGATTATGACAAACAATCTAAAATGTGAAACTTTAAATTTAAGAAAACTTTTTCAAATATGATACAAAGTACAAACAATTTAGATTTTATATTAAACTAAATGAGTTAACTGGTAGGGATAATATAATTAGGTTACGTGGCATTGATAGATTTGCATATTTACTGCGAATAAATGAAGAGGAAATTAATTTGAGTTGACTTTAAATATGAAAATTTCGAGAGGAGAAGTAGAAGCATACCAAACGTGAGAGAAACTAAAAAAAATTGTACTACTAAGTACTAAGAAACGCTTTTGTTTCCCATTCCCACGACGAAGAATATCCCCGCTTCGGTTCTTCTTCTACTAATTAGAAGACAAAAGATGTTACAACATCCTTTTCGATAGAGACATTGTTTAAGAATGTCACATTCTTTACCGAGTATAGAAACATGTTTAGGGTTTTAAACTTGAACCGGGATTCCAATCTTTCTGGTTTCTACATCTCTCAAGGAGATGTGACGTTTAACAAAAACATATAACTCATATGACATAAAATGTCTATTTCCAAAATTTCAAAAGTCACTAGAGGAAGTGCAACTTGTAGTATATAATACACGGTCTAGATTGTGATTCTCTCAAAACTCCACAAAATAAATTTCAAAAAAAGTATCATGCATTTTGTTTTAGAAGCTAAAGAGCAACAAGAGTAAGAAGACGAATGGGAAGTGAATCAGAGATTCTTTCAGCGAAAGAAACGACCCAATAAGCCCCTTTTCTTCATCCTGTTTTCAATTACCGGGAACTCGATGCAGGTGTGGGCGAGGTCTAGAACAATCGGATTCCGCGGTATAGATTGGAATGCTGGTGGAAACCGTTCAATCTTTGGGGCACTTTTCGTGTTTGAATCGCCCACTGCAGATTCATACACATCAAGTTTATCTAACAGGTATTTCTCCACCTGCTTTAAAATATAATATAAGATTGAAGAAAACAAACCCATTAGCGTGCAATTTTGATTAATACCATCGGCCACTAACCAAGAAGGCAAGAGAGTCAGAATTTACATTAGTGGTGCTATCGTTTAGTGATATAGTTGAGATTCTATTTGACAGATTCTCTGGAGCCCTCTCTTCCTCCATAATCCCAGTCGCATGCTCTATGCAACTGTTAGCTCTGCATTCTTTGCTCAGTGTCTTCAGTTCCTGAATCGTTCCCTGAGCATTATTAGAGAAAGTTTAGTCAACATTTATATTGCTCCAGTGAAAATAAAATATATGATATTCAGTCGTGCCCCATGCCTATATTCCTATCAGCCTATTATTACTATCTGGTTGACATGAGGTGACATAGTGTACTGCTATCCAGTGACTATGGAAGCCATAAGGTGACAAATAAATGATGAGCTTGATACCTCATCTTTCTTTGCGATGCTTTGAAACTTGCCCAAGGCATCTTCCGCAAGAGATCTAGCACGACAATACAAGGCGTATGCTTCAACCCTCTTTCCTGCTAGACTATATGACTTTGCTAAGTAGAAACACCTGGAATAAATTTCAGAAGATATTATTGGATAATTCAATCAAGGAAAATGAAAACTAAATGTATTTTAAATATATGCAAAGTAAATACATGAATATATGGAATAAAATAATTGGTTCTAACAGGTGACCAGGAAACATATTCCTAATTTAATGAATGAATTTTACTAAAATTCCTTAAGGATTGGAAGATGCTAAAATCATGCGAAGAGGGAGTCTACAACTCAATAGTAAACGTCCTTAAAAAAATACAGTATTATGAAAGAAAACCTTTCAGCACGGAAGGCCAAGCTTTTGCGCTGACATTCTTCTTCAAAGGCAATCTCTTCAGGTTTCCTGTCTCTTCCAGAGCTAATGAGATCAGAAAGATCAGCGACATTCTGAGAAAAAGAAACACAGGTGATGTCACGTTGATGGTTAACAAACAAAATTCGCTTCTGAAGAAAAAAATAGTTGGACAGTGGTTACCTGCAATAGAAGGTCGTACAATCGAACAAGCTCCTCAGGCCTGGTAACCTTTTCACTTTTATCATCACGTTTCCTGTTCAGTTTACCCTTTGCTATTTTAACCAACAACTGGTTCCGTTCAATGGTTCTTTGTCCTAGCACAGCTCCAACAGCTTTGTCCAAACCATTTAGGTCATCTTTAACGGATTCAGCATTTCCTGCACTTACCTAAAAAATAGTATGCTCCTTAGTAAGATCAATAGTAGAAACAGTAACACATCAAAAACAGAATGTTCTTAATATTTGGAATGGACATATTTATCTACAATTTCAAAAATTGTCAAAGGGTAAACCTATTTGGCCAACTCAATCAATAATTCAAAAGATGTCTCATATATTCACTTACCAAGTCACTGCGTATGATGTTCCTGGCATCATGATATGCAGTGAATAATTTATCAAATATGGTTAGCTTTTTCTCTGCAGGTATAGATTCTGCCGTTGGACCCTGTAGCTCCTTCTCAAGTTCCTGGGCTGAACAGGGAACAAAGAATAAGAGCGTCAGAGAGCAACACTTACTCCGTTGTAAAGGTAAAACAAATTTTTCCCAGATCTCGGACTATGCTATCAGATATAATTTTTCAGCACAATAAAGTACTTCAAAAAGAGAGGATAAGGAGAAAGCTAGTTGAACCTTTTAAAATAAAAACCCGAGATTTTGGGTTGGAAACTGGAAATCTGTAGCCAAGCCAATTAAACTCCGTAAGAGATGCAGCTTGTTGAGATCTGGCCTCTTCCATAGCAGCCTACATCACAGTGAGCAATATATACCATAGTTACAAACCAAAATATCTGAGGGATCTAAGAAATTGTTCACCACCAAACCATTGCAAGATATTCACGAATAGCAAAGATTGTATAAATGCAATATGTTATTTATGAGTGTGTGCCACAGGTCAAAAGCGAGGCTCTAAGTTCCCAATAACAAATGGAAAATCTAACAGACAGAAATCTTTGGATGCAGTAACTACGTGGATTATTAAAACATTTAATGTACAGTTACTCACTTGCTTTGCTGGTGACTCTAACAAAAAAATGATACTTTTTATCACGAAAATTTATATGTACCTCTATCTTTGCTTTGAAAAGATCCAATGCAGGGCCTTCCATCTCACCAATCTGAAGAAGTTCAGATGTCTGCAAGTTTGATTTGCCAATTTTGTGTAGGCAGTATCGAATACTAGGCTCAAGCTCCTCAACTCGTTCCCGGCAAAGAACTTGGTTCTCTAGATCACCATATTTTCCGAGTTCCTCATAAACAGATCTGCAACCAGGGATACTTTCAGAAACAGAACCTACCAAATTGCAAATGTAGCGATACTGAACAAAGACAAACCTGGCATTTTTGAAACATGCCAACCCAGTTTCCCAATTTTGATCTTGCTCAAACAACAGACTACCTTTCATATAGGATGCATATGCCTATAAAACAGTAAGACAACAGGGAGACTCACGTCATGCTTTCATAAAGTAGACACAATTTACACCAAATAACTATGTTAAATAGCCTTAAACAGTGGTATTCTCTTCTTCCTTATAAAGCAAATTGGGGTCACAGAAATACCTCAGCTTCCAGAGATGTCCTGGAGTCTGTCTTAATAGAACACAAACTTGAGAAAAGTGAAGCCCATTTAACTGCCTTCCTCAGCCTACCAATCAAATAAATCCGCTGCGGAGCATTAGGCCCATCCGGTAGCTGTCTTTTTTCCATTGCATGGCTCCATGCTCTTTCCGCCATATAGAAAACCACATGAAGGAACCTATTACAAATCAATACATAAGATTAACTCATTTATGAGAGTGAGTACCACAAAATCGCTTTTAATTTCTAAAGTCAAGCTATATGAAAAGTCTGGCTTGGAAGGAATATGGATGAGAGGAGGATAAATACCTAACATCAGTGACAGTTGAATCAAGTATGGCTCGTCGAGTGTATTTACCACGGCCATGAGTAAATTTCAAGGACTTGTATAACCTCCTCAACCTTGCTGAGCAATACCTCCTACACAACAAAATAACAGAGTTTACAGAAAATAACCTAAATAATTGAAAAGGCCAAGTAAGGAAATGAGCCTAGGGTTTCATATCAATACCGATAGCGAGCATAGTCACCATGACGCAGACCATGCTGCGCCTGAGAAGATTTCATCAGCTGCAGAACTGAAAAGGGAAATGCAATATTGCAATCATTCAAAAACTCACATTGTTGATACAGATTCACAGTCATGAATTTATGGTGTAAGGAAGCAAACAAAAAAATCCAAATTCGAGATTCCCGTAAACAAAATTCCCAGACATCAGATACTTTACTCATTTACATTAACTCAACGTCAATTAATCTTTATAAATAAATAAATAAGCAGTTGGCTGAATCTGCATTCTCTGAGAAACAGAAACTAACCATTAATCGAAAACCTCGGAAGGATCTGATCAGAGCTTTCAGATTTCGGATCGTCGATCTCCATTGCAGACATCTCGCTCTCCTTTTTCCCCATTAGTCCACGCAATTGTCGTTAAAATCCTCAAGGCTTCTCCAATTATGGCTTAATCTCTCTTCTCCAGTATCTTCGACTTTGATTATTCGGTTTCGCGATCTGGGAATCAGCTTCTCCCAGTCAATTACTAGGTCTGTATGGGCCTACCTGATCTTACTTACATCTCTAGCACTACTTGCTTCGTATTTGTTCCTTATTGGGTCTCTTTTATCTTATCATTGGGCTTGCCCCACAAACAATATGGCCTGCCTGACATGTATTTGTTTTTATTCTGCATTAATTTGAAATTCTTTTTACAAAAAAAAAAACTGTAGTTAAAATCCATTTGGAAAAAGAGGGATTCTAGGTATAAATACATAGATTAGGAGTATAAGAAAAAAATAATAATTAATGATATTACGTAGTACTAATAGAAATGTGGCGCTGTAAATTACGGATTGATGTAAAACTTTTAAATATTTAAACAGAAGAATGAATGTAAATTGATGACAAAAATTAGGAAGAAGATAGAATATTCCAGTATATTAATATTAAAAAAATAGATAATAAATAAATAGACCGACGAAAATCTATACAGATAACGGATCAGGAGAAGAGACCACGTGGACCATATTAACAACCAAATAATTCAAAAATCATTACAATACTATTTAGTTTTAATTATCCAATGATATCTATAATTGTTTATATGATGCTCCATAATTCCATTGGTTATTGCTTCTGTCTTGCTGTTCTGTCCAATCGTGTTCTTCAAGATTTAGCACGTGAACTCTTAACTTATTCTAATAAATATTTTCATGGTATAGAATGATGCTAATTCTAATCAAGATATACCAGGCCTGGATAACCCGTATATAAGTTTGGGTTTTGTTGATTTGAAGCTGTAAGACGGGTTTGGTATATTGTTTATTATATACTAATTCCATGCCGGTTAGATACGGTTAACGTCTTCTTTAATGTGTGTGTGATACCCGAATTTGGATGAATCCAACGGTTTGTAAGAGATGGATGCACACAGATTTTACATGGGGGTTAAGTAGATGATCACAACCCGCCTGTTCGGCTTTTGATGTGTAAACTAATTAATTTTTGACACGTGGATACGTTGAGAGTAGCATCTTTAAGAATAAATGCTTTTCTAATCCTTCACGGCGCCTAGTAGCATTTAAAATTTCGGACAGTGACCCTCGCTCTCACGCCATCCTCAGCTGCTCGCTCGACTTATTTTGCTTAGCTTAACTCAGCTTGGCTTGGCCGGCTAATTCCCCACTCAAAACTCGTCTTGAGATTTTTCTGTAACTCAAACATATTTTTAGAAAAAAATATCCGAACACTGTGTCTTATTTTGTTCGTTGCTGATAATTTTTTAAGGTGAAACCATAATTTTAATTATACGGGAGACGAAATGTTAAAATAAGTTCTTCTAAATAACAGTGAAACTAGATTAGATATGCCAAATTTAATTTATGTTGGAATAACCAAGATAAAACACCACTATATCACCAATATTGCCAAAAATCATTACGAGTTGGATTAATCTTTTTAGGTTTGGCAGAAATGATTTATGTATAATTCTGTTCTATGATATATATATATATATTTAAATTCAGTTTCGATCCTATTTTGATATATATATATATATATATATTTCAAATTCGATTCTTAACCGACTGGAACAGATCTGATAACATTAACATATCTAGCAATGAACCTTCTTTTGCATATGATATATGTATATATATAGGACACGATGT
The DNA here is from genome assembly GCA_963854855.1 of Nasturtium officinale. Taxonomy (NCBI): domain Eukaryota; kingdom Viridiplantae; phylum Streptophyta; class Magnoliopsida; order Brassicales; family Brassicaceae; genus Nasturtium; species Nasturtium officinale. The sequence goes on from OY978513.1 coordinate 1,984,218, forward strand.
TCTTACTATGGACCAAGTTGACAAATCGAAAAAGTGAATTGTGCCATTACACCAGATTCAAGGAAAACGAGGAAGTGTAAAAAACTTTTAAAGATCTAATAAACTAGCTTATAGGCCAACTTCTTAATATGTCAAAATGAATCCAGTCAGGGTGGACACGGATTAGATTAAGATATTCGAATACAGATCCGAATCCATCAGATTCAAATAATTATATATCTGATCCGGATCCGTTAATATCCGTAGATATTTAGATCCGAATCCGTAAGAAATAAGTAAAATTTTTAAAATAATAATATAAAATTATTTAAAATAAATAAAAAAATATAAATTGAAAATAACATTTTAAAAATATATTTTAAAATATTTTTACTTTGTAAAGTTTTTAAAATATCTAAAATTTTATGTAAAATTATTTTTATTATATTTTATGTAATTTTTATATATTAAATAATATATATTTAGGTATTATACATATATTTTAAATAAAAATTATACATAAAACAGATTCGGATCGAATACAGATATTCGGGGTCTCAAAATAAAATATTCGGATCTGTCCACTTCGGATATCCTCTTTTTCGGTTCGAATCGAAGCGAATTGGAACGAATTTTGGATCGGATTTCAGAACACACTGATCATGCAGTCTTAGTTCCAAAGATCGTTGACGAGCTAACAATTAATCCGCAAAAAAAAAGTAACCAACTAAATATTTCTAAGTTTGAGCTTTCAACTATTGACGAAAATGGAATTTACAAGTAATAGTGGTTAATGAGCTAACATTGTACATAAGTATGTTAGAAAAAAGAACAAAATAATTATAATAAGAAAGTGGTCATGAATAGACATTACTATGGAAATAATACTTTTAAGTTTTAACTATTTGACATTAATTTGGAAAGGGTATCTTGTTTGAGCCAACCATGTGGGTATTTTGTAGTATATATTGAACCCGCTTGAAATGTCAGACGGAGATCCCAACACAAAACACTTCATGAATCATTACGCTAACCATTTATATGTAGAGTGAAATACACAAATAGATAACATTTATTGTTAACTAATTCATAGATAAGAGGTGCAGCGTTTGTAAATAAATTCACAGACGAGATATCGTACACGACACTCACCTTCGGCCACATTTCGCGGGCGATCGACTATGTAACTGCATTTCTATTTACCCTGTTTTTTTTTTAGGTCTTTTGTTATTTCCGTTTGGTAGTCCGAGCCCAAAGACAATAACATAGATAGGTTAACCATGCCACACTCAACTTCAAGTCTCTTCACTCAATGTTGAACTATTATGAATATCTTGTGTTGGAAAATAACTGAATTGCACTACAACTTTGCAAGAATATTAAAGCGAGACTTGACTTGAGATGTAGGGTTTATGGTGAAGAGAAAACAACAAAGAAAAAACAAACTAACACAAGAATGATTAAGACAGTTAATTTTGAGTAAAAGGGATAATTCAAGCTTGTCCAAAAACAAATAAAAACTAATGAAAAATGAAACGAAAAAAACTAATGAACGAAAATAGTGTTTAAGATATGATATTGAACCAACCAACCAACCAACCAACCAACCAACCAACCAAACATTATCTCCAAAGATTACAATGGCCAGATGAAGACTTATCTATTCGGTAGCTCATTTTGCGATAGAAGAGTATAAAATCATAGACTTTCAGTAAAAAAAAAAACCCCACAAAATTACAAAAAGTCAATTTATCTAAACAACAAAAAATTACATTAAAAACCCATATACGTGATTAAAACATTCAAACGTGTGTTGAACTAAAAACTGTCAGGTATAACAAAAAAGAATTTTAGATAGTGTTATATTTTTCCCCTTTCAAAATAGTTACATGTGAACTCCAAACTTGTTTTGTACATATAATTTTTTTTTATTCTATAAAAGACGTTGAAAAAAGCAAAAAGGGTTTTGTAGATAAAGATAACCAAATGATCCAAATGTTTTAATAGCCGGGTCTTTGGTTATTAGCCGGGCTCGATGACTTGCCGTCGAGACTCTCGTGTGAGACCGTAATTAATTAAAAAAAGGAAAAAAAAACTATTGGATTATAAATCATAATCCGACGGTTCAGATTAAAGCTCACACCATACCGCTAATCCATGTTACATACATCATAGCAGAGTCCTCTATCTCTCAATCTATTTTTTTCTTCTAAACCAACTAACCGAATAAAAAAAAAAGGTTCTCTCTTCTCTTCTCCTCTCCGTTTCTCTTTCTTTCGGGGGAGAGTGCCGGAAACGAGCGTCGGCGGGCAGAATATCACCGGAAAATTTAAAATTATCGCCGATCGCACGAATTATTCGTTGGAAACAACGCGTCGTGAGAGGAGGAGAAATTTGGAAGAAAAAAAAAACGAAAACACCGATTCACTTTTTTTTTATATATATATTATAATTTTTTGTTTGGAATAAAATATTCTGTGATGGATGCGATTGGATAGAAGGAAACAAAAAGGAAAGGAGGAAGATAAAAGAGAAGCCGAATTATTCTGTTCTCTCTCTCTCTTCCCATCTCTGTTTACATCGCTGTGTTTTTTTTTTCTTTCTTTCTGGGATCGGTGATACTTTGAAGGTAAAGAGGTTTAAGAGATCCATGCTTCAGTAGTTTTGTTTTCAATTGTTAGTTGATAATCTGGTTTGAATTTGTTTGTGAGAGGAATCATAATTGTGTTTGTTTGTAATTAGGTAAGTTTTTTTTTTGAAATTTTTGGTAAGTTGGTGATTAGTGTTTTTTAAATTTAAATTATTGAAATAGGTTAATTCCATGCCGAATTTGTGAATTAGGTAAGAGTTGGTTCCCTGTTTGAATATAATGAGCTGCACAATGATCCGGAATTAGGCGAATTGTAGTCTTATGATTTCTGAGTAATTTACCTAATTGTCTCTTCCACATTTTTCTACTTGCTTTCATATATTTTGCTTTAGGCTATTTTTCCTCTTCAACTTCTTCCTAAAGTGGTTAAAATTGCTAACTTCAATTCGGGGGTTTGAGTTCGCTTTATTCCCATTTTTTTTTTTTGTTTCTATTCATGGAGTTTCTTTGCTTGATCTTTTGGTTTTTTAGTGAGTAATTTAGGCCCTTGTATTAGTTGTTCTTGTAAGATCTTCTTCGCAAAATGAGAAGTGTGCTTTGAGTATAACGCTTTGTTTCATTTTTTCAGGGGAAAGGTTATGGTTCGTTGACAAAATAGAGAAGTTGAAAAAAAAAGATTTTTGATCCTGGTTTTGCTTGTCAATTTTTGTTGTAATTTGCACTATGCCGTCTGATATAATGGAACAGAAAGGTGTATCCACACCTTCCCACTTTCATGAAGATGTTCATACTAATTCAGAGGTAACTCTTGGATTCCTTGTTTCAGGATTTAAATTTGTCTAGCTCTAGAAGTGCTTGTACCATATTAAATCACATATGAAATTATTTGCCACTATTGTCTTTGATGTTTGAAACAGTTTCTCTTAACTATACTTGTTGTTTTGTTTGGCAGAGGCAATTTGGGTTTCTGAAAACAGACCCAATGCCTGAAAATCAAGATGGTCGTGATAGACTTTCAAATCTGCCAAAGAGTTCTTGGACACCTGAAAGTTACCCTCTGAAGCCACAATCTAGCTTTCCTGGGTTGCACCCCTCTGCTATCCCTAACGCAAGAAACACTACAAGTGGTAGTCAGTGGGAAAGCAGTTTATTTTCCAGCTCATTGTCTGATATATTTACTACAAGACGTAAGCTTCTGCTTCACCTTTATGATTTTTTTTTACCTTTTTGTTGATTTTTTATCCAGCTACCTAAATCTGAAATCTTCTGTGGTAAACAAACACACTTTGTTAAATAAGTACAGCATAATATGATCATGAGAATTCGTCATTTGTGTTTGCTCCGACTTACTGTATTTTAACTACTTGAGTGTGTCTTCAACTTGTTCGTTTTTGCAGTACATCTACAGAGAAGTGATATGTTATCCCCTATGTCTGCAAGAAAAGTTGTTAGCCACCGTGAAGAAGAACCTTCTGAATCTTTGGAAGAGATTGAGGCACAAACCATTGGAAATCTTCTCCCAGATGAAGATGATCTTTTTGCGGAAGTGATGGGTGACGCTGGGCGTAAATCTCGTGCCAATACTGGAGATGATTTGGATGATTTTGACTTCTTCAGCAGTGTTGGTGGCATGGAACTGGATGGAGATGTTTTTTCTTCTGTGGGCCACAGAAATGGTGAGAGAGGTGGCAATAATTCTGTTGGTGAACATCATCGAGGGGAAATCCCATCCAGAACACTTTTGGCCGGAAATATCAGTTGCAATGTTGAAGACTATGAACTGAAGGTTCTTTTTGAGGTACTTTATTTCAGCAGCGTTTTTGGTCCCATGGATTCTTTATTTAGAAATTTTATGGTATGTAGGAATTTTGGATTTTTATTACTTCGTACTGATATTAAATTTACTTGTTCAGCAATTTGGAGACATGCAGGCTCTTAATACTGCTGGCAAGAATCATGGTTTTATCATGGTATCGTACTATGATATAAGGGCTGCTCAGAATGCGGCTAGAGCACTCCAAAATAAGCTGTTCAGAGGAACGAAACTTGACATTCGTTATTCTATCCCTAAGGTGTTATTCTTTGTTCTTGAGGAAAATTTTGCCTATATCGATTGTACTTGTGACTTCTGTTGATTTGTATCATGCTTACAAATTTTCTTGCTACCAGGAAAATCCTTCAGAAAGAGATATAAGTAAAGGAGCCTTGTTGGTTAATAATCTTGATTCTTCTATTTCAAATCAAGAGGTCAATCGAATGGTCAAATCATATGGAGAAGTCAAAGAGGTTGATATACCAGAATTCTCCTTGTATTTATGCTTTGAAATTGATGCTTATGCTGTTTTTTTTGGTGGTTTGTAGATTCGTAGAACCATGCATGATAACCCACAGATATACATAGAGTTCTTTGATGTTCGAGCTGCAGAGGCTGCGCTTGGTGGACTAAATGGACTCGAGGTTGCTGGGAAGCAGCTTAAAATTGTGCCAACCTGTCCAGAGAGTACAAGGTAGTGATTGGTTTGTTTTTGGTTTTTGCCTACTTATAATTCATTTGTGGGCTTTGAACTGATGCAAATGCTAAACAAACTGATATTATCTTGTAATTTTTTGCTAAATCTTTACAAGGGCGCCAATAGTGTTGGTGTGTAGGATTCATGTTTTTTTTTCTTTTTTCAGATACACGTCACAGTTTGCAGCACATGATGCTGTAGGGTGTCTACCTAAAATGTCCTTCAGTAATACATCATCGGTGCACATAGGTATGCTTTCGTATTTACAATGTAGAATTCTTTTTTCTTCAATATTTTGTCAGCTTGGGACACAACTCACTGCCATGATGTATCTATGTTTCAGGGAGACAGTTTCCAGGAATGATATCTTCAACCTCTATTGATGGTGGATCTATGCGGGTTGCTCATAATTCTGTCGGATCCCCTGTGAACTCCTTTATCGAACGTCATCGGAGTCTCAGCATTCCTATTGGATTCCCACCTTCGGCAAGCACCATCTCAGCCAGCAAGCCTGTCGGACTTCAGGAGCATGGCCACCCTTTTGATAATTCAAATATGGGGATTCAAAGCATGCCCAATCTTCATCCTCATTCTTTTTCGGAGTATGTCAACAACTTTGCAAATGGTAGTCCATATAAGTCCTCTGCATTTTCTGAAATGGTCAGTGATGCCTCAAAAGCAAACGAAGGCTTTATGATACATAATGTTCGTGGAGTGAATAGCTTTAATGGTGGGAGTAAGTTCTTTATCTCTAAATTGCTACTGTCATGACAATTTTTCAAAGAATAGTGAATATACAGTTGATAGTTGTGAATTTAAGAAGTAATTTCTACCGCAGCACACTATCATAGCACAGTTACGATAGTAAGATGCTGCTTACAGTTTTAGTGGATTGTGAAATGATACAGCGATGCAAACTTTTGTCTGAATGGATTACTTGTTTACAACTATTTTTTTCTTGTCATTCTGGGGAAAATAGTTTGATTAGCACTATGTTTTGAATTTAGATATTCAAACAGATGAGGTGGTATTGTATTGGGTGCAAAGGAAATGGGGCTGAACATCCGTTGTGTATATCAACAGATTTGCTCAATTGCTGAATGTTGTTAAATTTGATATATGAAATTGTGATGAGGTTTTTCTACTCACTTTTAGCTGTTGTGATCTTATGGTTGTAGGCGTAGGATCTCCCATGAATCAAAGCTCCCGCCGCCCTAACCATAATTTGTGGAGCAACTCTAACACGCAGCAACTGAATCCGTCAAGTGGGATGATGTGGCCTAACTCGCCATCTCACATTAACAGTATTCCTACTCAGCGCCCACCTGCTACTGTATTCTCTAGAGCACCTCCTATAATGGTGAATATGTCATCTTCTCCTGTGCACCACCATATTGGATCTGCACCAGTATTAAACTCGCCTTTCTGGGACAAAAGACAAGCCTATGTAGCTGAGTCTCTAGAATCATCTGGCTTCCACATAGGTTCTCATGGTAGCTTGGGGCTTCCTGGCTCTTCACCCTCACATCCAATGGAAATTGGTTCTCATAAGACTTTCTCCCATGTTGGTGGGAATCGCATGGATGTAAATTCCCAAAATGCTGTACTGCGTTCTCCTCAACAATTGTCTCATCTCTTTCCTGGAAGGAGCCCAATGGGTTCAATGCCAGGCTCGTTTGACTCACCGAACGAAAGGTACCGGAATCTCTCTCACAGGAGGAGCGAATCTAGCTCTAGTAATGCTGACAAGAAACTGTATGAGCTTGATGTTGACCATATATTACGTGGGGAAGACGGTAGGACAACGTTGATGATTAAAAACATTCCTAATAAGTAAGTGAACTCAACGTGTCTTTTCTTCCTTGATTATTATTCGTTAGTTAAGTTGTGTTCTGTTCATCTTTGACTCTCTTTTTTGTTTTAATCCTGCTATGGCTTAGGTATACTTCTAAGATGCTTCTATCTGCCATTGACGAGCACTGTAAAGGAACATATGATTTCCTTTATTTGCCAATTGACTTCAAGGCAAGCAGGCGTCCTACTTTTATATATACGAAGTCTTATTATGACGCATTGAGGTTTTGGTATTTGCAAAAAACGATCGCATCTAATCTTTACCCTCTCATTTCAGAACAAATGCAATGTGGGATATGCTTTCATCAACCTTATCGAACCTAAAAAGATTGTCCCATTCTATACGGTACTGTCTTCTGTTGCCATCTTCTTTTTCTTATTATCTCTTTCGGCCTGTTGGGAGAGCATTTGGTTAAAAGCTGGAAAACAATATTCACACAGGCATTTAATGGGAAAAAGTGGGAAAAGTTCAACAGCGAGAAGGTGGCAACTCTTACATATGCTCGAATCCAAGGGAAAACAGCTCTTATCGCTCATTTCCAGAATTCAAGCTTAATGAACGAAGACAAACGTTGCCGACCTATTCTCTTCCACACTGATGGTCCAAATGCGGGTGATCAGGTAAAGACTAAAGATCCGGGTTTGTTGATAAAGACGAAAGAGGGTCTTATTTAATAATTAATGAGAGACTCATTTGATTCACCTTTGTTGTTAATAATGCAGGAACCATTTCCAATGGGAAGCAACATACGGTCAAGACCAGGCAAGCCACGAAGCAGTAGCATTGATAACAGCTTTAGCATCTCTTCCGTTTCTGAAAACCGAGAAGAAGCTCCTAATGGAACTGACCCGTTCTTGAAGGAGAACTAACCAATGAGCAAACAAGCAGAGGTAAAAACGGTAAAACGAGAAGGAAAAAAAAGGATTCCTAAAAATAACAAAAATTAAATATATAAAATATAATATCATCAACATTCAACACACCCTAGAGTTCTGTAAATCGGGGGTGTTTAAAATTTACCCTGACAAAACTCATTTTGCAGTGAAGAATTTTTTTTTTATTGGAGAGATGGTAAACTTTGTTGGCCACAAACCTACGCAGGTTGTTGCTTCACCAGTTTTGTTGTATTATCAAAATCACCAGAGAAATATTGCAGGTTTTTTTTTTGAATTTGTTTTTGGGGTTCGGGTTAATATTCAAGGATTTTTGGTTCTTGCTATCAATGTATAACAACAGCCTTGGATTACACTCATCTTCTTTGTCGGCTATTTTGTGGCCATTCCATGTTGTACTCTTTGGGAAGTTTTTTAATGCTTCCTTTTTTGGATATATAATATTATTTTACCTTATTCCAAGTATTTGCTTTCTCTGTTCAGCTCCTTAAGCTTACGATCAGTTCTGTCTTCCCAAGCTTAATCGCAGCCTCGTTAATGGATTCCCCATCATCTTCTCGTGAACTCGATCATTCTTTGCTGAAAATCTCAAAAGTATTTATGCGAAAAAGACACAAATAGTGGCAAGATTTGGGAGTTAAATGAAGAGGGGATTTTTTTTTCAAAAGGACAATGCATGGTTTAACAAAATTTCAATTTTTTTTTTTTTTTTTGAAATGTGACGAAGAAGAGAGGATTTGTCAAGGAAAATAATTTCGCAAGAAATTGGGTATAAAGCTCGGTTTGGGTCGGATATTATCTCAAGGTGAGTTTCAATATCATAATAATTGAAGTATATTGGACACATTCATGAGTGTGAAAGTATACTAATCCATATCTATTTAATCTGCCTTGTATCAGGATATTTTTTTGCATGTTTTGACAAACCACTTTCGTTAGACCGTAAATGTAAAGAGTTATTTGAACATTCCACAAACTTTTATCTGTTATTTTTGTCTAAAGGCTCTCGTTTTGCATGTTGTATAAATGTATACATCCAGAAAATCATACTATATAGAAGAGAGAATACAACTTCTTTTCAACTAGAACATGTCAGTGTTTTCTATATCAATATTGCTGGGTATCCAAATTGATACACTTGTTAGGCCATGCAGCTTCATAAAACAGAATCTCTGGCCAAACCTTCCTTTCTCCACAGAAGCTGACCACGCTATTCCAGTTACCAACATCCTATGGGATCACCTCACATGTATCAATCATGTCTGGCCTATCTATATTCTATGATTCAACTCAAGCAACGCAAATTCAGGGTCATTTTGAGTAGCTTCCTTTTGATTGTCAGTGTTGGATGAAACTTCCACTTCTGCTTCCAAAGAATCTTCTTTCATCATTTTTAATGATGGAGATGTACCTTCCGGTTCAAGGTTGGCAGAAGGTTCACTGGACATGTAAGAACATTTTTGACTCAGAAAACAAGAAAACAATTTATTAACAGGCAAAAAAAGACTCCTAAGGTACTTACTGTTCAACATTCTTATCAAGGGGAAAAGACTTGCTCGAAGTTCTCTGTTGCACCATGAAGACTAATCAATCTTACAATTTATCAACTGAAAGTTCAGAGAAGCGAATGGAGAGTTTAGAACGTCAAACACCTTTTTGCTTTTATTTTTCTTCTTCTTTGACTGTGACTTCTTCTTGTCCTCGAGTAAAAGATCTGCTTCTGCTGCATCTGACCTTGCTTTGGATTCCATATTCTCAATTTCACTCTAGATGAGTAGAGACATAATAACATAACTACATAAGAAACAATTCAAAGCAAAACTAGATGAAAAAATGAAGTATCTCTGTATGTAATCGAAGTTTCAAACCAACCAGCAAGAAAGGTTTCAGCACTTGAAGGATATAAGTGCGGTTGTCAAAAACAGAAAGCCTTGTGAGGTTGTTCAGCAAACTAATCCTTGAATTTTCAATGAGCAAAATCTTTGAATCTAGTAGCAGAACCTGCAAGTCATGTAAATACTTTTAGATGGACAATTTTATTTTTTATTCTCTTATCAATGAATATTAAAAATCATGAACGAACCTTGTGGGTGACCACTGATTTAAGATGGTCTATAGACTTCAATACTATATCATCTTTGAGACTTTTACAGTCACGTATAACATTCATGCAATCTTCTGAACAAGGGAGATCAAATGACGGATGCAATGCTCCTTCAAGAACATCTCTTACTGCACACAAGAATAAATTTGTAGTCTGGGAATTTTCAGGGACGCTCTCTTCACACCTATCGGATAGAAGAGATGCATATATGTTCGACTGATCTTCCTGAAGATTCTTTCTCCTTTCATATACGCTCATACACAAGTTCTCGATGACAGTAAGGGCTGCATCATAATCTAAGACCTGCATTTTCTTTGCATATTTGGTACCCAAATTCCTACATGTGAACTGAACAGCTCTTAGAACAGCCATCCAGATATCAAGATTGTGTTCCCTGATAGGCCTGGTAAAGGTCTTATCTACTGAGTTGTAGTCAGTTAACCAGGATATGATATCATCTCCCTGAGCATGTACCTTGGCATAGTGAACACAGGGATAATACACATTGATGGTCCCTTCATCATCGAATGGAGCATCATTGGTTTTCAGCAGTCTTCTATCCAGAAGCAGATATGAAAACTGAGGGTCAAAGTCGATCTTTTCCTTAACTCGAATAGACCTCAATTTACTGTCCACTGCTCTGCTAACCAGATCTGTACCATCATCCCTTTCACACTTGATGGTTTTTAGAAAAGCTAGGATTTGATTGAGTTCATGACATTCCAAAAAGCAGATACTTTGAGGTGTTTCCACTAGGCGAGAATCAATAAGACTCTGTTTGGAAACTTCAAGTTTTCCAAGATGCTTAACAGGAAACCGCATCACCCAGTCTCGAATGCTGCAGGGGAGAATTTTCTGGTCACAAAACGAAACAAGGAGCAATTTGATTTCCTTGAGTAATTTACCGCGCTCTTCATCCGAAGCTAAAGGCCATTCTTTAGACCATCCGTTCTTAGATTTAGATGCAAACGCTTTCACATCTGCGAGCTTATTCTTGATCATTTCAATGGCAGCTACTGCATCTACCGGTTCCCAACTTCCAATGGATATCTTACGAGCCCAGTCTTTACTTATCCTCTTGACTATATCCATTTTCGAAGAAGGTTTGCAATCTGCAGCATGTTGTTGTTCAAGATGTTTCATACAATCTTCAGAACTAGAAAGCTTCTTCGAACATAAAGTTCTACAACTCCAGAATCTCCATCTTAGGTTTTCTCTGGCAGACGCCAGAACTTGCTCCAAAACATCTCGTCCCTCTTTGAAATATAATCCCTCGACAAAACTTGTAAGCTTTGCAATGCTGACTTTCATAAAATCCCTTTTGACCTTAACATCCAAACCTACCCAATACGACCTCAATTTATTAATCTGATCCTTAGGCGCCTCTGGACTCTTGTTTGACTCCCAAACTTTGAGCTGGCAGTTTTGTAAAGAAGAAGTAGTCTTGGATTCAGCGATCTTGAACTCTGCATGTTGAATTAAAACCTGCATCTTATCTCTCGTGCTGCACATTAGGTTTTGCTGTTCCAAACTCAATTCAGCGGTTGAATCCGTGTAGCCTGGCCCTGGGAGGCTAAGAAATAAACCTTCTCTAGCTTTTTTCACACATTTCTTGTAGTAGAAAACAGAGCCAATCTTTAGGGCCAAGCTTTGGAGTGAAATAGCACAAATTGGTGACAAACCCATATACCAAAAGCATTCTACAGAAGCTAACAAGTATGCGATTTCCATGTCAGTTCCCTCTGTTGTTTCCGCTAGTTTCAAGAATAGTTCACCTTGTTCATTAAGAAGAATCCATGCGTTATTGTCGTCTTCCCCATTGACTGAAAGCAAATCTTCAAGTATCATCAAGGCCTCGATGTGATTTCCTTTAGCGATGTGATGTTTTGCATCTCGGTAGAGTTCTACGCCTTCCTCATCATCCATGAAATAAGTCTCCATAGTAACTATTCTCAAGCTTCTTGCGCTTTCTTCGCTCTATTAGGGTTTCTTTTCTCTCTCAGATTGACATACAATATTTGTTTGGCGAGAAGAAGCGGGAAAATTGACCAAGATAAGCAAGGTACCATCATATCACGTGAGAGCCACGTCACAAAAACTAATAACTGAGTTTGTGCTTTAGAGACTACTAATTTATTCGTCGTTTGGAATTTTGAATGAATCACAGAGACAACCGAGCCGGTTAAAAGTGGTTATTTCGATTGATGTGTGGCTTAACCAGTTTATTCAGAAGGATCTCGTGTTATTTGTTATGTACATGACAATGATTCTGCATAGATGAGAAAATTTCGTTTCCAAAAAAAAAAAAAAAAAACATAACAGGAGAGAACGTATCAACATCCGTTGATGATACACTTGTTAGACCGTTGTTGGGACAGCTTCATAAAGCAGAATCTCTGGCCGAATCTTCCTCTCTCCGCAGAATCTGACCACACTCTTCCAGTTACCAACATCCTATTGCATCACAACACATGTATCAATCATGTCTGGCCTATCCAAATTCAAAATTCAACTCAAGGAAACAAAAAAATCAACTGTTTCATATTACCTCTCCAGCCAAAGACTCACGTCTGAGATTGACCCACCGGTTCTTTTCATAAGCTATGCAAATGTGCTCTTCTTCACCGCAACCAACCTGCATCAAATTCCATACATTCTGACTCTGTAACAGAGAAATCAAGAACAGCAACAAGACCAGAGTTTCAGATTTTTTTTTGTTACCATTGAAACAAGCCGGTATTTAGTATTTGCTTTTAAGCCTTCGTTCAGCCTGCTGATATCTATCTCCCACTCCAAAGCTTTTGTTGTTTCAGATATTTCGTTTTCAGTTTCAATCTTCTCCCATTCCAACACTGATGTTGCAAACCCAAAAAAACACCAGCATTGCTTTATCATTAGCATTATAACTGAAAAGGATACATAAGACCACAACTGTGGTGGTCAAAACTTACCGATTGTGAGGATAGACGGGTATCTATTTATAGTGTGATGAACAAAGTTCGTCTTTCCACAGCCTCCTGCTTTAATGTCACATGGCTTTTGATATTCCATGCGAATAACCTTAAGTATGTCCACAAACTTTATACTCCCAAGATAACACTGCATATATTTAAGCACATTAGAGCTTTATAAAGAAGAGTATCAGATCCTGTAGGAAAGATAAAGAGAAAACTATATGAAACATACCTTTAGGTCTCTGATTGCATCTGCAGCCATGAAAATAACATAAGAACTCTGCTGTGGGTAATTTGTAATCCTTCTGCATTTTCTACAACTCATTCTTTCATTCTCCACCAATGTAAAAAGGCGAGTTACCAAGCTTTCTCGTTCTGCATTTTTCCAGCAACGCCAAAATTCAAGGATGGCTACAACTACCTTAGTAGCATCCCTTGACTGTAAAGGGTAAAAAATAGATTACCTTTAGAATAACAACTAAGCTTACGGTAAAAAAATTTAATAATACAATGCTTAGAGATATATACTCCACACAAACCATGGAAGGAACTTGTTCTAGGGAAACAAGTAAGTCGCTCAAGAGGGAACTGTAGACTCCCTCATTTTTTATCACTTCTGAGACGACAGCAGCAAACAAATTTTGTAGTGCAGAAGGAACTTCTTCTTCCAGGTGATCTTGAAATGGTTGCATATTGTTCATCAGATCTTCTTTGAGAGCCTTAATATTTAAGAGGGCCTGCAACACCACATGTTTTTGTGAATTAATAGAAAAAGGAACTAAAAATAAATAGAATGAGTTGAATCAGAAGATGAGAGATTAGGTATTGAATCTCTTTTTTTGCCGGTACCTTCACCGTCATGTCAAGAGCTGAATTGTATCTGGCTGCAGCTGGCTTCAAATGTGCCGACGATGAATCTTCACCAGGCATGTTTTGCATACCTTGAAAATGGCAAATGAAAGAAATAAGAATTGTGCATCTCAAAACAAATAATTGAAAATTTTGGTCAATTGAGAAGCACTTTTAACAACCAGGATCATCTTCTGTAGCTTCCTCTGGATGTTCAGTGTTGGATGAAATTTCTAATCGGACCCTCTCATTTGAAATAGCAGCTACTGGTTCCATGGAATCTTCTTCTACTGCTTTTAGTGCTGGAGATGTACTTTCCGGTTCAAGGTCGACAGGAGGTTCACTATACATGTAAGCACATTTTTTGCTCACTGAAACACGAAAACAATTTATCAACATACGAAAAAGACTCTTGAGGTACTTACTGTTGAACTGGGACATCAAGGGGAGAAGACTTGCTCGATGAATTTTTCTGCTGCACCATGAAGACCACTCATTCTTATAACTGAAAATTCAGAGAAGAAGAAGCAAATAGAGAGTTTAGAACTTCAAACACCTTTTTGCTTTTATTTTTCTTCTTCTTGGCCTGTGACTTCTTCTCCTCCTCCTCTAGTAAAAGATCTGCTTCTGCTTCTGCTGCAACTGACTTGGCTTTGGATTCCATATTCATAATTTCATTCTACATGAAAACATATAAGAAACAATATAAAGGCCAAATCAGACAGAAATGAAAGCTCTCTGTATATAACCTAAGTTTCAAACCAACCAGCAAGAAAGGTTTCAGCAGTTGTAAAAGATAAATGCGGTTGTCAAAAGCAGAAAGCCTGGTTAGGGTGTTCAGCAAACTAATTCTTGAACTATCTATCAGCAAAATTTTTGAATCCATTCGAAGAGCCTGCAAGTCATGTAAACACTTTTAGATGGGAAATATATGTTATACTGTTGTAAATGAATATTAGAAACCTTCTGGGTGAGCACTGATTGCAGAAGTTCTATAGACTTCAACACTTTATCATCACTGATACTTTTATACTCACGTATAATATTCATGCAATCTTCTAAACTAGGGAGATCAAATGAAGGATGCGATGCTCCTTTGAGAACATCTCGTACTGCACACAAGAATAATTTGGTAGTGCAGGAATTTCTGAGTACTTTCTCTTCACAAATATCGCATAGACTAGATGCATATCCGTTCCACTGGTTTTCCTGAAGATTCTTTCTCTTTTCATCTTCACTTACACAAAGGTATATGATGACACTAAGAGCTGTAACATAATCGAAGGCTTGCACTTTCTTTGCATATTTTGTTCCCAGAGTCCTACATGTCAGTTGAACAGCTCTTAGAACAGCCACCCAGATATCAGGATTGTATTCCCTGATAGGCTTGGGAAAGGTCTTATCTACTGAGTTGTAGTCAGTTAACCAAGATATGATATCATCTCCCTGAGCATGTGCCTTGGTGTAGTGAACATTGGGATCAAAAAAATTGATTGTCCCTTCATCATCAAGTGGAGGAGTATTATTGGTTTTCAGCAGTCTTCTATCCAGAAGCAGAAATGTAAACTGAGGGTCAAAGTCGATATTTTCTTTGACTCCAATACGACCTAAGAAACTTTTAACTCCTCTGCAGACCAAATCTGTACCATCATTTCTTTCACACTTGATGGTGTTTAGAAAGTCCAAGATTTGACTGAGTTCATGACACTCCAGAAAACAGATACTTTGAGGCGTTTCAGCTAGGTGAGAATCGGTAAGAATCTGTTGAGAAACTTCAAATTTTCCAAGATGCTTAACTGGAAAAAGCATCATCCAGTCTCGAATGCTACACGAGAGAATTTTCTGGTCACAGAGCGACACAAGGAGCGATTTGATTTCCTTGAGTAACTTATGGCGCTCTTCATCCGCAGCTAAAGGCCATTCTTTGGACCATCCATTCTTAGATTTAGATGCAAAAGCTTTCACAACTGCGAGATGATTCTTGATCATTTCAACGGCAGCTACTGCATCCACCGGTTCCCAACTTCCACTCGATATCTTACGAACCCAGTCTTTCCCTATCCTCTTGACGACATCCCTTTTAGAAGAAGGTTTGAAATCTGCAGCATGTTCTTGTTCAAGATGTTTCATACAATCTTCAGCACTAGAGAGCTTCTCCGAGCATTTAGTTCTACACCTCCAGAATGTCCATTTTCCATTTTCCCTGGCAGAAGTGAGTGCTTCCTCCAAAACATCTCGTCCCTTTCTTTTGTGTACTCCTTCGACAAAACTTGTAAGCTTTGAAATGCTTACTTTCATAAAGTCCCTTCTGATCTTAACATCTAATCCCACCCAATACGACCTCAATCCTTTAAACCTATCTTTAGATGGCTGTGGACATTTCTTTGTCTCCGCGACTTTTGGCTCAGAGATCTGTAGAGGAGAAATCTTGGAAGCAGCGATCTTCGACTCTGCATCTTTGAGTAATCTCTCGAGTCCTTTCTTCTTTTGGTATATCAGGTCCCGATGACTCGCCGGAGCAGCAGAAATGGCGGATTTTGCGTAAGTTTCAGATAAACCCTCTTTTGCTTTGTACACGCATTTCTTGTAATAAAATACAGAGCCAATCTTCTTGGCAAGCATGTGAAGTGATTGCGCACAAAGTTCTGATAACCTAACGTTTTCTGAAAAGCATGCTACACAACCCAACAAGTATGCGATTTCCATGTCAGGGTCCTCTGCAGTTTCCGCAAGTTCTAAGAATATTTTACCTTGGTCGATGTGAAGAAGCCATGAGTCCTCGGCTTGTCTATGGACTGAAAGAACATCTTCGAATATCTCCAAGGCCTTGATGTGTTTTCCTTTATTCATGAGATCTGTAGCATTTTTGTAAAGCTTTTCCCCCTCAGTATCTTTCATGAAAGAAGACTTCATAGTGACGATACGATTCTCAAAATTCCCAAGACTCTCAAAAGGTTATTTTTTCTTGCTTCCGAGAGGAATTTATCAGCGGGGAAATCTCAACGGAAATAACAGAAAGGAGCGAAGAAGATGGCTTGTATCACGAGATATGAATATTTATTTTTTTAAAATTTTTTTGGTAAAAACCCTAGAAAATCAATATTTGTAATATTAAGGGAATATTTAACTGATGTGTATAATCTCTTTCTCAAGTTGTATACTAGATTTTTTTTTTTTTTTTGCTGTTGGTTAATATATGTCTCAACTCTCTATATAAGTATAGGTAACTATAATCTGAAACAATATACATACATACACAACTTTAGCTATCTAACATTGATTATAGCACGAGCTTAATTAAACGTGTTTAACTACTAAGTTAGTTGATTTAAATATGTCATACTGCTTCCATGGCCCACAAGTAGATTTTTCTTTTTCCTTTGTTAATGATTTCATACCGCTAAATTGGTAACTAAGAACGTTGAAACTTGTGATTAAAGCAAGGCCGACAAAATCGCTTAACTGTTCTGATGATTTGTATAGTAAGCGTAACTAAATGTTTATGTGAAGCAAAGGACATTGAAATGGGGAGAGAAGAAGAGGAATAGACTCATGGAGAGAGATAGAGATCGATAAGTGTTAAGTTTCATGGGATATCATATTGTATGTTTCTTGCTTAATTTCTTCAGTTTTTGTTGCAAAATATTTAAGCTTAGTGTTTGACTTTTTAGCTTACATGGCTTCTAATTTCTATCTTGCTACATTTGTTATTAAGTCGGGAGACCGAAACGTGTCCACTCTCAATGACTTTCTGTCTCGACTAATAGATTAAATTAGAAATCTCTTGCTTTGATGATACATCATATTCAAGAACAGAGAAGACAACTTCTTTTCCATTGGAACATGTCACTGTTTTATACATCAATGCTTCATCCATTTTGATACACTTGATAGACCATTACATTGATCGGACAGCTTCATAAAAAAGAATCTCTGGCCGAACCTTCCTCTCTCCGCAGAATCTGACCACATTCTCCCAGTTACCAACATCCTATGGCATCAGAAAACATGTATCCATCATGTCTGGCCTATCTATATTCAAACATTCAACTCAAGCAACGCAAATTCAACTGTTTCATCTTACCTCTCTTGCTAAAGACTCACGTCTGAGATTAACCCACCGGTTCTTTTCATAGGCTATGCAAATGTGTTCTTCTTCTTCTTTACCGCAACCAACCTGCATCACATCCCATACATTCTGACAATGTAGCAGAGAAGTACAGAACAACAACAGGACAAGCGTTTCAGTTTTTGTTACCATTGAAACAAGCCGGTATTTAGTATTTGCTTCTAAGCCTTCGTACAGCCTGCTGATATCTATCTCCCATTCCAAAGCCTTTGTGGTTTCAGATATTTCGTTTTCAGTTTCAATCTTCTCCCATTCCAACACTGATGTTGCAAACCCAAAAAACACCCACATTTATTTATCATAAGAATAATAAATTAAATGAGTACATAAGATCACAATCGTGGTGGTCAAAACTTACCGATTGTGAGGATAGGCGGGCATCTATTTATAGTGTGATGAACAAAGTTTGTCTTTCCACAGCCTCCTGTTTTAATGTCACATGGCTTTTGATATTCCATGCGGATCACCTTAAGTATTTCCACAAAATTTATACTCCCAAGAGCACACTGCATATATTTAAGCACATTACAGCTTTATAAGGGGAGCCCCAGTCTCTGTAGGGAATATAAAGAGAGAAATAATTGATACATACCTTTAGGTCTCTGATTGCATCTGCAGCCATAACAATGACATAAGAACTCTGCTCCGGATAATTTGCAACCCTTCTGCATTTTCTACAACTCATTCTTTCATTTTCCACCAACGTAAAAAGGCGAGTTACCAAGCTTTCTCGTTCTGCATTTTTCCAGCAACGCCAAAACTCAAGGATGGCTACAATTACCTTAGCAGAATCACTTGTCTGCAAGGGTAAAAAATATAATGCCTTTAGAATAACAATTAAGCGTATTGACAAAAAAAAATACAATGCTCAGAGGATTCATATACTCCACACGAACCATGGAAGAAACTTGTTCTAGGGAAGCAAGTAAGTCACTCAAGAGGCAACTGTAGATTCCCTCATTGTTTATCACCTCTGAGACAAAAGCAGTAAACAAATTTTGTAGTGCAGAAGGAACTTGTTCTTCCAGGTGATCAAATGGTTGCATATTGTTCATCAAATGTTCTTTGAGAACCTTAATATTCAATAGGGCCTGCAACACCACATGTTTTTGTGAACTTATCAAAGAGAACAGGGCAATAAAGAGATACTGAATGAGTTGAATCAGAAGACGGGAGAAAAGCATATTGAATCTCGTTTTGGTTGGCAACTGCTTTACCTTAAGTGTCATGTCAAGAGCTGAATTGTATCTAGCTACAGCTTTTCCAAGCACTGACTCCAAATGTGCCGACAGTGAATCTTCTCCAGGCATGTTTTGCATATCTTGAACATAGCAAATGAAAGAAATAAGAATTATGCATCTAAAAGAAAATAATTGAAATTAGTCAATTGAGAAGCATTTTAACTACCAGGGTCATCTCTACTAGCATCTTGATGATCAGCGTTGGATGAAATTTCCGACCGACCCCTCTTAATTGCAAAAGCATCTTCTGGTTCCATAGAATTTTCTTCCACCGTTTTAAGTAGAGGAGATCTACTTTCCAGTTCAACGTTAAAAGAAGTTTAAGGGTACATGTAAGAACCCGACAGAAATTATTAACGTGAAAATGACACTTAAGTTACTTACTGTTCTACAGTCTTACACTTGCTCGCTGAAGTTCTCTGTTTCACCATGAAAACAATTCATTCTTACAACCAATTTGAGGAGAAAAATTCTATAAGTAAGGAAACGAAGATCTACATGGAAGATATATTAGTATCCCTATAACATAGGAGGACGTTATTGACTTGTTCAGAAAAGTTAGACAGATATTACTAATGCCGTAAAAAAAAAAAAAAAAAAAAAAAAAAAAAAAAAAAAAAAAAAAAAAAAAGGCCAATACTACTAATAGTTTAACCGATATCTTAGATAAAATATTTTCAGAGAATCAAAATATTACCTTTTTGCTTTTATATGTCTTCTTCTTTGGCTGTGGCTTCTTCTCCACCTGGAGTAAAAGTGCTGCTTCTACAGCATCTGGCTTGACTTTGGATTCCATATTCATAATCTCATTCTACATTAGAAGAGACATAATAACAAATACAAGAAAAAAAACAATTCAGAGACCAATTTAGACTGAAAATAAATTTTCTCTGTATATAACCGAATTTTCAAACCAACCAGCAAGAAAGCTTTTAGCACTTGAAGGATATAAGTGCGGTTGTCAAAAAACGAAAGCCTGGTAAGGTTGTTAAGCAAACTAATACTTGAATTATCAATCAGTAAAATCTTTGAATCGATTAGCAGAACCTGCAAGACATGTTTTTTAGATGGGCAATTTTATTTTTATATTCTCTTGTCAATGAATATTGAAAATCATGAATGAACCTTGTGGGTGACCACTGATTTCAGATGGTCTGTAGACTTTAACACTCTATCATCGCTGAGACTTTTACGGTCACGTGTAAGATGCATGCAGTCTTCTAAACTAGGGAGATCAAATGACGGATGCAATGCTCCTTCAAGAACATCTCTTACTGCACACAAGAATAAATTTGTAGTCTGGGAATTTTCGGGGACTCTCTCTTCACACCTACCACATAGAAGAGCTACATATGTGTTCCACTGATCTTCCTGAAGATTCTTTCTCCTTTCATTTTCGCTCATACACAAGTCCTCGACGACATTAAGGGCTGCATAATAATCTAAGACCTGCACTTTCTTTGCATATTTGGTACCCAAAGTCCTACATGTGAACTGAACAGCTCTCAGAACAGCCATCCAGATATCAGGATTGTATTCCCTGATAGGCCTGGGAAAGGTCTTATCTACTGAGTTGTAGTCAGTTAACCAGGATATGATATCATCTCCCTGAGCATGTGCCTTGGCATAGTGAATACTGGGATCATACACATTGATAGTCCCTTAATCATTGAGTGGAGGAACATTATTAGTTTCCAGTAGTCTTCTATCTAGAAGCAGAAATGAATACTGAGGGTCAAAGTCGATATTTTCTTAAACTCGTGTAAGACCCAAGTAACTGTCCACTACTCTACAAACCAGATCAGTACCATCATTTCTTTCACATTTTATGTTTTTTAGAAAGTCTAGGATTTGAATGAGTTCATGAAATTCCAAAAAGCAAATACTCTGAGGTGTTTCCACTAGGCGAGAATCAATAAGACTCTGTTCGGAAACTTCAAACTTGCACAGGCCCTGGGAGCGGTTCGAGAAGTGCTACTCATGTCTGGAAAAGAGGAAGAGCGAATGATGCTGTCTTCTTCCCAAAATGTTTTCACCTCTATGACGATGAGAGGTTTACCGGAGTCCTTATAATGTCTGCCGTTCTCGAGCTATCCATACAGGCTGGTGTAGACCTCGAGAAATTCCCATCAAAGCCAAGATCAAAACCTGTTTACAGCATTGAAGGAAGCATTGTAGATTTCGATGAGGGGAATTTATATACTTCAGGTACTACAGCTACACTTTTACAAGAAGATGATCCTTGCAATGCAGAGAATAAGAGCTTCAAGGAATTAAGCATTGAGACGATGGAGTCATGGTTTCAAATGGTTTCCGGGGTTAAGAAACTGATGGAGACATACAAAGTGTGGACTTGTGGGTGTTGTCCAGAGATTCAGGTAGGTCCAAAGGGACTCAAAGTGAGGATGTGTATAGCAACAAAGCATCAGATGCGAGATGGAATGCACGCGTGGCAAGAAGCCACTATCGATGATGTCGTCGGTCCAAACTATGTGTGGCATGTTCGAGATCCTAGTGATGGTTCTGTTCTTGATAATAGCTTGCAGAAGTTTTACGGGATGGCTCCTGCGGTTGTGGAGATGTATGTGCAAAGTGGTGCACCGGTACCTGATCAGTACAAGAGTATGATGAAGCTCGACGTTGTTTATCCTCAACGCTATGAGATTGATCTAGTGGCTTGACCTTTTAATGTGTTTAATTGACCCGGTTTTGTTTGCTGATGAACCGATGCCAGTTTACGAGAGGCACACTAAGACGGTATTAATGAAGGCTGAAGAGTATAATCTCTTCTGCATCTTCTACATTAGTTCTCACTTCTCAGTAGATATTTTGGTCGACAGTTTGAACAGTTCTCTAACTCATTACGCAACATTTTTTCCGGAAAAAAGTGTGGTTTTGAAAAACGATAGCTTATAAATATTAGGAAATACTACAAGAACAAAATTGTGGTTCTTGTATCCTACCTAGATAGAAAAGCCTCTAGCTCACAGATATCAAATCATTCAATTCTCAACAGCTCTGTTCCTTGCAGTCGCGATCTCACTTCGCAGATTCTCAATCGCTTTAACCCCTCCAATTATGTTCCTCTCCATCTCTTTCAGTTGCCCAACTTTCTCAACGTTTCCATTCTTCTCTTTTTCAAACTCTTCCCTGTTCCATTAACCCAAATGGTAAGAACGACTGATGATGAATCTTTATCAGCTACTTGACATGTAAAAGACATTTTTTTTACCTTAATCTCTGGTGCTCCTCTTTCAACCGCTCAAGCTCTTGGGTCGACGCCTCTAAGCTCTCTGCCTCGAGGCAAACCTTCTTCAACTCCTTTAATGCCAACTTCACCTGTGAAGCAAGTTCTTCGCGCTCTCTCGCCAATCTATGAGCTTCAATATGAGCTAACTGCACCTCCCTCCTTATATTCTCTCTGTTCTTGACCATACTCTCCATTTTAGCAATTTTCTCAAAAGTTGCTCGGATCTGAATCTCAGTGTCTGTTTCTGTCTTTATGATGTGAGCTCTTAGCCCTTGGACTTCTCGGTCAGCCAAAGTTAGGTCTTCCTTGAGAGCTAAGTAGCTTGAAGCTAGTTTCCCGTTGTCACTAGAGAGCTGGTTTATATCAGCAGATTGAGCGGCAATCTTGTTTTCGAGAATATGAGGAAGGGAAATCTGGTGGTCTCGCTGATGTCGATGATCCAAAGTTGAAGAGCTGGTTTCATGGTGCCTCGATGATGATCCACTAGTTGATATGCCTTGAGTCACTCGGCTATGATGCTTTGAAGCTATCCTCTCCCTTGAAGACATTCTACAAGAGCAAAATAAGACTCTTAACGCAAAACATAGATTGAAAAAACAAAAGCGTTTCTTTTTAATCGAAAAACATAAACTTTAAGAGCAAAAAATCTAACTAATAATGGCTTATAAGACTCAGTTAGTTTAAAGCAAGGCTGATATGGGGAGGCTTAATTTTTAATTTGGAAATGAAATTTAACACAAAGCTAGAAACTGGATTTACGAAGCTAAAAAGGAGCTGGAAGAAACCCAGAAATCGGAATTACAAAGCTAAAAAAGAGCCGAAACCTAACTAAAGAGATAAACCAATTTACCACAAATTCCCTAAGAAACGCTTTATCATCAATATCACAATTGGACTGGACGAACCTGAAATTCACAAACAAAGATGATCTTCAATATAAATCAGCTGAAATTGAACATACGAAAGAGACAAGTGTCGCAAAATTAGAACTTTAAGCTCTCAAAGCTGATCGCTAATCAAATCAATGTTTACTATCGATTTTTACAACGGCGCCAACTTTGGTCTATGCTCGTCAAAAATTTCCAAACTTAACAAGTCTCTGCTATTGTTTTTTTTCTTCTTCTTCTTCCACTTCTTCTATATATTAATTTTAAACCTATTTATGACGTCAAATTAGTTTCGTACGTGGTAGATTGGACCCATTAAGGCCCATTAAATTGTTGGCCCATATCATATTTTCTGCTGCCATGACTGTCACGTGAGCTTCCTTCTCTTTCTCTTTTTAGTTGAACGAAAGTCATCTTTCTTCTTCCCGACTTCATATGAACAAACTTTTACAGAATCAACTTCTTCTATTCAGATTCACACTTTGAATTTATCCACATACAGTGAAAGCTACTAATTAGCTGATCTGAAAATATTCAATTACCCTGATTCTCAATTTCTGCCTAGGGTTTCCAAATCCGGTAAGCTAGTTTTCTTCTTGCTCTTCTCACGTCATTTTCATATATCTCTTTGATGTTTCTGAAAACTATTGTTTACAAATTTTTCCTAGATTTCACAAAGCGCATTTTCTCCTTTAAATTCTCTATTCCAAAACCGATTTCGTAAATTTTTTAAGGTAGTTTATTCTTTTTTTCTCGATTCCGCATTTGTTGAGCTCACAATTTCAATTCCAGTGATACTCGTTTGATGTAGTAAAATAGAGTGAAAAAAATGACAGAGGCAATGGAGACGGAGATGGAGTTCTCTGATGGTGAACAAACTAATAGTAACGCACATGTTGCTACCTCCCAATACTCTGCTGCTAATGTGTATAACAGGAGTCTTTTAGCCGCTTATGGAAACTCGCCGACTGGATTAGAAAAACGGATTGAAAGGAGAATAGATCATGAACAGCTACCTGGTTATATCTTTATGTGTAATGGGAGAACAAAAACCGATTGTTACCGTTACCGTGTTTTTGGTATTCCCAGGGGAAGGAAAGATGTTGTTGAGAGTATAAAACCAGGGATGAAGCTTTTTCTTTACGACTTTGAGAAGAGACTTCTTTATGGTATCTATGAAGCTACTATTGCTGGCAAGTTGGATATAGAACCTGAAGCTTTTGACAAGAAATATCCAGCGCAGGTGAAAAATACACATTCTTTTGATTAATCTCTTAGCTGAATCTGACTTTTTTTTTTCTTTCATGATTTTGGCAGGTTGGGTTTAGAATTGTCATGAACTGTTATCCTTTGCCAGAAACCACTTTCAAGTCTGCTATCTTTGAAAATTACAAAGGTTCCAAATTTAAGCAAGACCTTACTCCTCACCAAGTAATATTACACTTCTTTGCTGTTTGAGATTTTCAAGTTTTTGCCTTACCTGTTTGGTTTTCCATGTAATTATAAATTAATGTCCATGGATTGCAGGTTATGTCTCTGTTATCATTGTTTCGTTCATTTACTGCTCCAGAACTTGATGCATTGCCTCATAGATTTGCGTCCAGAGCCTCAGCAGTACCCAGGACTCTGTCTTTTGAGGAACGATTCATTGCTGCTACACAACTTAGAAATGCTTCATCAGTTTTAGATCCTCTGTCTGCTCGTCATGCAGAACCACGACTTGCCTCTCTTATGGCCCATCAGTCTGTTCCCCGCACATCTCTGCTCCAACATAGTTACTCCAGACAACACAACTACACAACCCCACCGAGAGAAAGTTTCTCAAATTTGAATCAGCCTTTTTATCCTTCAGAAACTCGGCAGCAGAGGTTGCTCGAAGACCCTCCACGGTCATCTATACAGGACCCTCAACTCAAATACCTAACCATTTTATCTAATATCCGGAGGTAACTATGGGTTGTTGGTTTTTTTGGTATTCCTTAAGTCAATAACTCAGTTGGATTACATCATCGTATGTGAGTTCCATGTTCCAACTTGCACTTTTATTTTCCCCCAAATATGTCGATCATTCATTAGGAAGCATATGTCCTGACCTCATTGAAGAACTAATATTTGTATTCATCAGATATTTAAAAGCATAGCTAAACCTGAGAATTCTACTATGCCTACTCCATTCTGCAGATGTTTACATTGTCTGTATATTCTTGCTTTGCAGTTACCTATATGTGAATATGTAATTAAAGGGCTTTTGTTTTTGCTATGACAGATATGGAACTGCCCCGGAGCGCTTGGTCTCAGAAAATGAATATTATCCAGCAACACCATCAGAGAAAGACCAGTTTACTTCGCCTTATTCTGATAATAAATATTACCCTTCGACTTTACCTGGTAATGAGCATCCTTCTGCATCTGCAGCAAATGGGGATGTGAATAGAGGTGAGTTGTATACTTCAAGACCACAAAACGAAGGGGAAGCTAGTCAGCAGCATGATATCTCTGCTGGGACCTACTATCACCCAGAAGAATCTACAGTTCCAAAGACTACAGTTTCCATGCAATCGGTTATGCAGGCAGTTAGTGTTGTTCAATCTCATTCTGAGACAGCTGCCTATCCTACAGTGGCACATGCTGAAGCTTCACAACCAGCTACCGGAGCAATTGGTCACACACACCAACCTCAAAATGCACCGGGGAATTATACCACACATTCACAGCCTGGGAGTGTGGAAGAAAGTACACAATCATATTCTGGAACATTAAGTTACCCACAACAGCAATATTTTGCAGCTATCGGGCTAACTCAATTCTATGCTGGTGGAACTGGGTACGCTCAGCAACCCCATGCTGCAGCAACTGAGTATGCGCAGCAACCTCATGTGGCAGCAACTGAGTATGTGCAGCTACCCCATGCCGCAGCAACTATATACACTCAGCAACCCCATGCCACAGCAACTGCATACACTCAGAAACCCCATGCTGCAGCAACTGCATACACGCAGCAACCCCATGCTGCAGCAACTGCATACACGCAGCAACCCCATGCTGCAGCAACTGCATACACGCAGCAACCCCATGCTGCAGCAACTGCATACACGCAGCAACCCCATGCTGCATCAACTGCATACACGCAGCAACCCCATGCTTCAGTAATTGCTTACACTCAGCAATCCCATGATGTGGCAACTGCTTACGCTCAGCAACAACCCAATGATGCGGCAACTGGGTATGCTTCGCAACCACATGGTCAAGCTGTTGGATACACAACGCAACCACAAGCTCAAGCTGTTGGATACACAACGCATTCACATTCTCAAGCTGTTGTATACACACCTCAATACAATGCTCAAGCTGTTGGATACACACCCCAATACAATGCTCAAGCTGTTGGATACATGCCCCAATACCATGCTCAAGCTGCTGGATACAGTCAACAAGCTGTAACACAAGGTTCTATGCCAGCGGCACCCGGGACAACTGATTGGAATGCTGCAGGCCAGGCATATTCTGCAACAGGAGATTGGAATGCGGTGCATCAACCTTATTTCCCTCCAACAGCAAATGCAACCACAACCTATAATCAAACATCTTAAAGCGAAGTGTTGCCAACCTGGTATGCCGAAAAGGACTCTGTTAACTCTCGTCTCTCATGTACATAAATAACTTTCAAACTCAATTGAAGACTATGGTTTCGGTTCAGGTGAGAAATCATTTGCTGAAAACCTCTTTGCGTTGCAGGATCTGAGCAGTTCGTGTTTGGTGGGGAAGCATGGAATGGAACTGGTGCACTCACTATCACGGGAAAAGAGGGACAAATAAATAAAAGGTAGAGTCTCTGGCTCGTTTGCTGTAAATTCTACATTATATGGGGTTGATTATATTCATTGCTGAGTGCACGACAAACCATCAAAACTTCTTCAAGTCCCTTTTCAGAAGTGCAATTTGAAATGCATTTCTGATTGGGGATATAAAATTTAATAAAACATTATAACGATGTTATCATTAGTTCTCCTAAAATATTTCTTAGTAAGTTTATGTTTGATACTTGGGATTTGCTAGTAACCTTCAAAGGTTAAAGGTTCACCTGAAAACACCTTTCTTAAACGCAACTTAGTGAGCAAGATATGAGATATCCTTATTGACAGTAAGATTACATAATTGGCCTAAACCCTATTGTATAGTTAGACAAAAGACTTTGCTTTGGTTTTTAGTTTTTGCTGTCGGTCCCAAGTCTTCCACTATGTATGTTCGTGTACTTGCATTGCAATTTCACAAGTTTGTTTTTCTGTTTATCTTCTCTTTCTCTTCTAAAGAAGGTTTGTCTCTTTCTCCAGTTAAAAGATTTTAAAATCACATACATTTCTCTTTCTTTCCCCTTGTCGTATTTGCCTTTGTTATCTACGGAAATTACTTGGTCCTGCAGGACAAATTCAGATCCACCTCTCTGAATTGTCTCGATATAACGTGAGGTCATTTGGGTCAGACTTGAAATTTCCAAATCTTCTTAATAAAATTAAATAGAATTTTAAGTTTATTTTTTTGTCAATAATGTTTTATAAATTTTATCCACTTTGAAAGTTACATATATCCCTATCTTTATTTTGCTGATATATATCTTTAACAAAACTCAGGAATTGTGGGAAAAATTACCACAAAATTTATATGTAAATTATGGTAATAATTATATGTAGGTGTAAATATTCTCACGTGAAAGCCCCTCACTATTTCCTATCCTCACTTTATGGCAATTGTTGTGCAACTAGCAACAACGTGTGCTTGTCTGAAAATATGAATAAGAAATTATTTTTCTTTTACAGTTCTTCACTAAAAGAATAATAGATCCAGTTGGCAAAAAAGAAAAAGGAATTATTGAAATGTACACTGTAAAGAAAATTATTGATACAAATTATTAAATGTTCGGTAAAATAATTACAATACTCAAGGTTTTAAATGAATTTTAGTTTTTCTATTTTTGTTTATTGACCAACCTATAATAATTTATGTCACAACTAATAATGGTTGGATTAGACACGTGTAAACAATATTGAGTTACAGTATGTTAATAAATTTACGGATGAATAAAGAAGCATCATTAAAAAGTAAAAACAATATTCAATTGGTTGTTGTAATTTGACCCTTTTCATATCAATAATATTCAGATGAAAAAATAATTACATAATTTGCAGTCAGACTCGTATTTCTAATCTTGTTTCATTCGAGTTAATTTATTAAATTATTGATAATTTGTTATATTAAATTATTACAATTTGGTGTCTGAAATTGTTGTCTCTCTCTGGTACATTTGTGATTGAGAAAGTAAAGCGAAATTACGAAGAGAAATTCTGAGAAGATAGGTGAAGGTTTCTTGGATATTTCGTAGGTCAATTTTTAAATTAAGGAGCAAGTCGGATTGGGTTTAATTTTAAAAAAAAAACTATAAAAGAGAGCGACGGGGGTAAAATGGAATGAGTCAATAATAAAATAAATACATAAGTGGAGGTGGACAAGTGGGTCCTTTTGACTCCTCCATAAATCTTAATCTGAATCTTCTTCCATAAATCTTAAAACTTGTTTCTCTGTTGCTCGATCCAGGTTCGCTATGGGTAACTGCTTCTCCGATGTCTCCTCCGGCGCCATAGCCGGCGTTGGTGGAAGTGCTTCCTCCGCCGCTCTCGCCACCACTAACGACGCCGTTGATTTCTATCTCAAGTCTAAAGGTTTCAACGGACTCTTCTCTCAAATCGAGGTTTCGTCTCTATTAATTTATCTCTCGTTATTTACTCGTTTAATAGGATGTAGTATATGAGTGCTTCGTTTGTTTATGTTTTGCTGTTGCAGCTATCGTTTTCTGCTTCGAATTTACGAGACCGGGACGTGCTCTCCAAGGTTAGCTGTGATTCTAAATTTGGCTCCCCAATTATTCTTTTTATTTTTGGTTGAACATGAGTATTAACTGAGAATAGTGACAATTGATGACAAACTATATATATATTTTTTTTTTTTAATTTTCGCAGAGTGATCCTATGGTGGTTGTTTATAAAAAGGAAAAAGATGCAACACTTTCAGAAGTGTTCCGCAGCGAAGTTGTTTTAAACTCCTTAGCTCCAAAATGGATTAAGAAATTTACACTCGCTTATCATTTTGAGACTGTGCAGACATTTTTGTAAGTTTCTAAATCTTATATATCTCTTTTGAAAGAGATAAACCTTCTCATCTTTTTCTTTTTTACCTGAAATTGTTGGTTGTTTATGCAACAGGTTTCGTGTGTATGATGTCGACACCCAATTTCAAAATTCAAGAGAGGAGGTAATTTGCTGTCTGCATTTTCATTTGATTCTGATGTTCATTTTCTTCAAATGTCAATACTGTAACTGGTATATGTAAGCATGTGTACTGACACCCACATCCTTGTGTCTCAACATGCATTGTTTACTTTAGTAAATCGTGTTAATTAGTATGTAGTGTACTGACTACTGATGATTTTACCTTTCAGATGCTTAAGCTTGACGACCAGCAGTTTCTCGGTGAGGCAACATGTGCACTGTCTGAGGTATCAACTGTTTAAATGCTTTCCTTTCTTTTTTCTTACTTTGCAGACCTAATATTGGCTTTGCAAATATATGTGCACCTGTCTGCTGGTTTTCTGAGAGGCGCAGTTTAAATTCCTTTTATTGCCTTGCTTATGAGGGAGAGGTATTTACTTAATATTTACTTTTCAACAATGCAGATAATCACAAAATCATCCAGGACAAGCACATTAGAACTCAAGCGTAAAGAAGGTTTTACTACACAGACTCAACCTC
The DNA here is from genome assembly GCA_963854855.1 of Nasturtium officinale. Taxonomy (NCBI): domain Eukaryota; kingdom Viridiplantae; phylum Streptophyta; class Magnoliopsida; order Brassicales; family Brassicaceae; genus Nasturtium; species Nasturtium officinale. The sequence continues at coordinate 2,014,259 of OY978513.1, forward strand.
ACCACGGAAAGCTTATCATTCATGCCGAGGAGTCACTTGCTTCTAAAATTACTACAGAGATAGTATTTAGATGCTCGAGTTTGGAGTCTAAGGATCTTTTCTCAAAAAGTGTAAGTTTGCAATTTATTCTCTTTACCATTTTACTAAAAGTATCATTAAAATAACAGGTTTTTGTATTCGGTTGTGGCTCAACTTTAGGACCCTTTTTTGGTGGTATCGAAGATTGTAGAGCATGGAAATCCAATCCCTGTGTCTAAAACTGAAGTCATGAAGAACAATCTTAACCCTATTTGGAATTCAGTCTTTCTTAGTGTTCAACAAGTGGGAAGTAAGGTACGGGGAGATTTATTATATCTAAGTTTTTAGTAATATGTAATGAATGAATTGGATGTCCTTTTTTCTGTTGCAACTGCATGTTGATTGGCAGAAAGATCTCTTAAGTGTTTTCTATTATCCTGCAGGACAGCCCACTGGTAATAGAATGCTTAGACTTTAACTCCAGTGGCAAACACAGTCTGATCGGGTAATCAAAATCTTAGAGCTCAGTCCATTTTATTTTTGGAGTGATTTAAGCTGTTAACTGACAAAAATACTTGTTTATTGGGTGGCCAGAAAAATTCAGAAATCTCTTTCAGACTTGGAAAAACTTCATTTGGCTGGCCAAGGAATCAATTTATCTTTGCCTACCACGGCTGGACAAAACAAGGTAATAATAGGCTGCTATCATTTTCATACCTTTTCATGTTAGCTATCTAATACCACTTATTGTTATTTAGGTATTAAAGAGCCAGCTCTTTGTGGACAAGTTTACCGAGACTGTCCAGCATACATTTCTAGAATACTTGGCATCTGGGTTTGAATTAAATTTCATGGTAGCAATCGATTTCACAGGTATACATAGCACTACTGCTGAAATGCTAAACAACTTTTTGAATATGTAATGTTATTGCGACCTATACATGCAACAAGAATCTGTCAGCAACAAAATTATTTCGTTATCTCCATCGCCTTCCTGTACATTGATCTGAACTTTTCCATTGTCCTTAGCTTCAAATGGAAATCCCCGCCTCCATGATTCTTTGCACTACATTGATCCTCAAGGACGATTAAATGCCTACCAGAGAGTGAGGATTCAGTGTTATTCTCTTTTCTCACAATTACTAGTGACTGTGGCTAGAAAAATTATAATCACTTCTCTTTATTCAGGCAATAGCGGATGTTGGAGAAGTGTTGCAGTTTTATGACTCAGACAAACGATTCCCTGCCTGGGGATTTGGAGCTCGTCCAATTGACGGTCCAGTTTCACATTGCTTTAATCTCAACGGGAGCAGTTCATACTGCGAGGTACACAAAACCTGACTTATGTACTTTTAAACTTAAAACTTCCATGTTTTCGGACTCGCACATCAATTGTTCTTTGCTTTTCTCTGTCAGGTGGATGGGATTCAAGGCATCATGACTTCGTACACCAGTGCCCTCTTCAACGTCTCTCTTGCAGGACCTACCCTTTTTGGGTCAGTGATCAACTCTGCTGCAATGATCGCCAGCGAGTCTCTTGCTCAAGGTTCACGGAAATATTACGTCTTATTGATCATCACAGTGAGTACAAATATCTACAAAGAAAAACCAACATTACATAAAATAATAACATATCAAACAATATTTAAAACCACAAACTATTGTATCAGGATGGTGTTATAACAGATCTTCAAGAAACAAAAGATGCGTTAGTCAGTGCATCAGATTTGCCGTTATCAATCCTCATTATAGGAGTTGGAGGAGCTGACTTTAAAGAGATGGAGGTAAAACATTTTTTCTTTGAAAAAAAAATACAACTAAGATCTTACAACTATATATATATATATATGATCTTGTGGAAACTGTACTTGTGTTTAGATACTAGACGCAGATAAAGGAGAAAGATTGGAGAGCTCGAGCGGGCGATTGGCTTCACGAGATATTGTTCAATTTGTGGCACTACGAGACGTCCAACGTGAGTTGTATTTGATTCTAGAGTTTTAACCACAATGAGAAGGCTAGTTCTTGGTGTGATGTGTTATTAATGTGTCTTGTGTTTTTGTTTGTTTGCAGATGGAGAGATCTCAGTGGCACAAGCGCTTCTTGCAGAATTGCCTTCACAGTTTTTGACGTATATGAGATTCCGTAACATGAAGCCGATTACTCCATGAATGGATTGGCTTAGTGTAAGTGTGTACATATTATACATTACACCGCTCAACCAAACGCTGCCGTTTTATGCCATTCCATTGGCCGTAAAAAAAATTATCTGAATATGAAATATAAAAAAGGTTTCGAATGAAGAGTGATGTACACCTGTCTTCTGTTTTTTTCTCCCTTCAATGTTTGAAAGGGATCTGTTTTGTGCATCTTTCTTGTATTACAAAAAAAAATTAGTGAATGTCCAAATCAACCGCAATTCACATGTTTTTCAACTAATTATTTGACAAACGTAAAAACTATAATCCAAAAAGTCATAGGTTGTAACATCAAATTTACTAAAATGCTAAAATCTAGTATCTGAAATTAATGAACAATAGTGTAATTATCTACAACCATAAATTCTCCGTCAAATAAATGAAAAATGAAGTATGTCGCATGGTGATATAACATTTAGAGGGGAAGAGTAAGATCAAAGACATAAACAGTAATGCTATTTTCCCCTATAATAAATGAAATTTGAACATAAAACATAACCGGTTAGGGAACTGGTAGTTGAACCTAACAACTAGAACACGTACACATCTTGTTAAGTTGTTAGTCAAAGTGGCTGTGCATTACATTTACAAGACATATCCCACTTGTGACACATTACACCCCAAGTTCTTTACCTGTCAACTTGGTTAGCTGTTGACTTTTGTGGGTCAAGACTTATTCAAATACCAAACTTTTTAGATAAAAGCCAATATATATATATATATATATAATTACGATAGGCAAGAGTTCCATAAAATAAAATAAAATAAAAGCTATCCTTTTGAAAGGAGAAACGTGTTCACAACACTTGCACTAGCAACTAAACTAAACCATGTCTATTTTATTTTTTTAACACATTGTATTCATCATCCAACAACAAAGTAAATGGAGTCTTCGGAAATATTTTCCTACTTATGATACAAAGTAAAAGATGGTATATCTTTTATAACCGATGAATCTTTAAAATAACAAATTAACAATGGCGAAAAAGAGAACATATCTTTCAGCATCATGTGCTGCGTTTTTCTAAGACAGAATTAGCTCACACACACATATATATATATATATATATCTTCAATAATTTTTCAAATTATTTTTATTAATGGTGTACCTCAGTTAGAATCATAAAATATAAATTACAAAGTTAAATATCTGTGTACTTTATATCTAAACTTTATTTATTTATATAACTATATTTCTTGCAAATTAACAAGAACTTTTCTAAAAACAAATAAACTTTCTAAAAATACAAATCATGTAGAAATGTATGTGAAAATGTATGTAACTAAAAATTGATCGAAGAGATTTGAGAAAAAAAAACACATTTAGGACACTTCTTAATTCTTATTTTCCTATATAAGCATATAACTAATTGATTTTTTTTTAAACATTTTTTTAGTTCAATTTGAGTGTGTACACGTTTCTAGATTTAGAGGTTTTAAACGTCTTTCGCGTTGCAGCTTTTAGTCAACTCGTCATTAAAAATAGATTCACTTCTCACGTACGCAAACTCATATTTCCTTTTTTAATTCACTCTCCACCCAACTAATGAAACTTTTGCATTTTATAGATTATATACTCGACCTTCATATATGATATATCTAGAGAAATGTCGATTTTTGACAAATGAAAAAAAAGCAAAGAAAGTTGTCGGTTTACATTACATTTACACGAGAATTCTTCTAATTTATAATTTTAAAAACACTGTTTTTTTCCCTCGTTCCTTGTATGTGTTAACCTTTTCACAGAATACAAATGATTTTTAAAAACATGATCATGCATGCATTTCCCCCTCTTTTTATTTTATTCTTTTCACTTTTGCATGTTTAGTTTTCCCATTTTGAAGTATTCTTTATAAAATTTACTATGATATTCAAATACACATGCATTTTTCTCGTTTAGAAAATATTAACAAATATTCACATGTTATACTTGTCTTCATTTTAAGGCCCCAAATATTTATATGTACTAATAGTAATTAAATTTTTTTTAAAATAGTAAAAAGACATAAAACAAATTACTAAAGAGAAAAAAATAGGAAAAAAAAATCAAACTTAAACATATATATTTATTTGTCATCTGTTCACACGAAGAAAGACTTTCTATAAAAGCCTCGGAAAATTGTAAAACCCCAAAAGAAACTTTACTCTCTCTTTCTTCATTTACTTCAATCTAATTTCTTCTCCTTATCGTCTTCTTTTTTCTTGATGTACCATAGGGAAAAACTGAACAACCCTAAGCTCTAGCTAAATCCTATATCAGTATTGATCTTTCGGAAGAAAAAACCTCTTAACAAATTTATTGAAAGTGGATCCTCAAATGTATGGGAAGTGGCCCTTTGGAGGCGATGAATATGAGGAAAAGGAAGAAGCCGAGGAAGATAACAACTTATTCCCGGTCTTCTCGGCCCGATCTCAACATGACATGCGTGTTATGGTCTCGGCCTTGACCCAAGTAATCGGAAACCAGCAAAGTAGCTCCCATGATAACATGAGCTCACTTGATAATCATCCTTCTGTGTATAATCCAGAAGACCCTAATCAACAAGTTGCTCCTACTCATCAAGACCAAGGTATATATATATATATATATATATATATTCATATTTATGTTGCTGTCTTTTTTGGTTGAATTTGCAATCAGGACTATATGTTAAAACTTAAAAGTATTTGGATATTTTGTCCGAACCTCATAAATGTCAAAAGTGAATATCCAAACAATTAAACTATGTTTTTCGATACTCATTCACCAAATCAACTGTTAGCCAGGACTAGCTAATATTTTATGATAGACATTTCAATACATATATACACTGAGCAAATAAAATGTTTACATGTACTATGCATATAAGTATGAGTAGACCTTATCAAATATTTATTGATTAAAAATTTATCATTGACATTATAAGGGAACTTGATGAGGAGACACTATAGAGGGGTAAGACAAAGGCCATGGGGAAAGTGGGCAGCCGAAATTCGAGATCCGCAAAAGGCAGCACGTGTGTGGCTTGGAACATTTGAAACCGCTGAATCCGCAGCCTTAGCATATGATGAAGCAGCTCTTAAGTTCAAAGGAAGCAAAGCTAAACTCAATTTCCCGGAGAGGGTGCAGCTCGGAAGCAACTCTACTTATTACTCCTCCGGTCAAACTCCACAACTCGAACCGCAAAATATACCATACAATAACCAATATTATCAAGATGGGAGTAGTAATGATATGCTAAGCTTTAACTTGGGCGGTGGATATGGTAACGGTAGCGGATATTCTATGTCCCATGATCATAGTAGTATTACTGCTGCTACAACTTCTTCGTCTTCTGGTGGCTCTTCTAGGCAACAAGAAGAGCAAGATTATTCCAGATTTTGGCGCTTCGGGGATTCCTCTTCCTCTCCTCATTCGGGTTTTTGAGATATTATATAAGAGATATTTGAGTTACTTGTATTGAAGTTATGTTATGTTTTCTTGAATGTTTTTTTAGTGTTTGGACGTAAAAGATTGTTTTCGATTAATTCACACAAAAAAAGGATTGTTTTCGATTTTATCAGCTGAAACATGTTTGGTCATGACAAAAACATAAACTCACTCACAATATAAATTCAACGCAAGATAAACTGCATATTACATGAGGCATACCAAATCTAGTTGGTAAAATCATTATCCTCTAAAAACTATTTCCTGATAAGTTGTTATCTTAGTCAAAACTCCCTTCAATGTACAAATGCAAAGATGAGTTTACTTCACAAGTTTTTCTAAATGAGCAATTAGCTTAGTGTGTGAATAACAAAAATCGGCGGCCGACATGAGGAGTTGAGAGTTATCCGGATTTCATCATTAATTTTTGGTTCGGTTGATTACTAATTTAATTTGTAAAGATGATTGATTCCCATAAAACCTATATTGGTCTGAACCACGCGCGGATTAGACGCGTGATGGACACCGTCGCAACTTTGTTAAAGCGGTCTCGAATGTCAACGCGGATCATGTGATCAAACCCACTTGGAGTCTTGGACTTGGACTTTAAAGTCGTAGACCACTTGGTGTAGTAGTGGAACTAAATCAAATTGACTATCAAATAAAATTAAAATTTTCCAAAATTATGACTTCTGTATTTGAATCTCTTCACTAAATTAGAAAACAATCATATAAAATAACGCATATTTTCCAAAATTATGACTTCTGTATTTGAATCTCTTCACTAAATTAGAAAACAATCATATAAAATAACGCATCTAACTGTGTACTTTATCATCAAGTTGCAACAAGTCTTATAGTTTTACACCAATAATCTAGGGGTGATTTTGTTAGTCAATATATTGGTATCAATATGAAATAGACAGATGTTGAAATCTCAGATAATTCAAGTGGACAGACTAGAATTCAATGAGTATTACCTAAGAACTGAAAAAAAAGTACATAAAATCTAAAGACTTTTAACAACGGCCGGTGAGTCGGTGACCGCACTCCGGCTAAACCGACCTTCTCTCATTTCAACCTTTGCGACTTTCTCCACCGGCTTTACATTCACTTTCACACTTCTTGTCCCCAAAAAAAACTAAACATTCAATAATGTACTCATAAAGTTCTATTTATTGTTTATGCGCCTGTTGTTGTATTCCTCTGGTATGCAGCCTCTAAGCATTCTTTAGCTCTATGGACCTTTGATTGAAGATAGAAGCTTCCGTTTTGTGCATTGCGTTCAAACAACTTGTCATATTTCTGCAAACATAACAGTAACAAAATGTTAATAAGAAAGAAAAAGAAAAAAAAAAAGAGTTCTTCCAACTTGTCATACCTTAAGAACCTCGTCCCAAGATGTTTTCTCGGTAACACCAAGAATCTGTCTAGCTTCAGGTTCACTTATAAGCATCCCTTTGCTTCTTCTTTCAACATTCTGCATTGCTTCATGCGCAACACCGGACTTTGATGCATCTGTAACCATTTTTCAAAACAATGTTTATCAACAACGATTTCGTAAAGTAAGTTACACTTCAACTATAATAGAAGAAAGAAGATTGTAATTAAAAATACATACTTGCAAGCGCCTGACGATATGCCTGACCACAAGCCCTGGCTATGATTCCAGAACCCATCACTATAACATTCACCAGAATTCTTGCAGCCTGCACACAAATATTCATGAAATTTCAGTAAACGTAATCACACACTGACACTCATTTTTTAAAATAATTTTTATAATCTTGTAAGAAATTTCAATAAACGTAAACAAGTCATTTATTCTCTTAGTAAATAAAATTGGCACTAATCAGAAGAAAAATACATACCATCGCTCAGAGATTAATGAGACCAATGATTTGAGATTTAGGAAAAAAGTAATTCCTCGTTTAGATACCTGAAAATGTAACTGCGGTTTAAGATCTCTCGTGACGGACACACAACGTAGAATCCTAAAGAGAGACAAGTCGAGTGCATAAAGATAATTGAGTTGAGAACCTTACCAGCTGAACAAGAGACGATACGATGTTATGTATGTCAATTAGGGATTCGCCGGACCACGATGAACCTCCCAATTCTGCGTTCTGGGACGGAGGCGGGAGAAGGGAAGAGACTCGGAGTTTCAGGTGATCATTACTATGACGTATGAACCCTAACCGACGCCGGGATGTAAATTGGGCCTACGTCTAAATCCTAGGCCCACTATTTTAAGACAGCCTCCAATTTTTCAAAATATTCATTTTTGGCCTAAATATTTATAAATTGAAGATTACGCTTTGATGATCATCCAATTCCAAATTTTCGTTTCGAAAACTTTTGCGTAGTACAGTAGTATATATATGTTATCCATATATATGATTCAATGTAATTACAAGTGTATATATGTTTCAGATTCCATATTTTTCTGATTAGAAAAACAAGAATCAAGTTGGTTAATCAATACATAGATTCTACTTATCCTATATATGTATATGATCACTGCGAAAATTTTACACCGGTTACAGCCACCTGGATGTCTATCGAGTGAAACAACTTGATCATTCTTCTCAAGAGCCACAACTCATCAAAGTTTTAACTTTTAACTAATGACATGATGAAAGAGTACTTGTAAGGTTTTTAAGTAATAAAGAAGCTGATACATCTGATTGTCTTTTTGAGTATAATGAAGATACAGTCTGATGTAATACGTGAGACTTGTGCGTACTTTACTTACCTCCAGGTTACTGTTCTGGCAGAAGGTGACAAACCAAGTGGAACCAAAGCATCAGGACGTGCGGTTTGAGAGCTTAACCATGTTCGGCTCCTAGTCTTTCGTCGATTGTACACAATTGTCTTCTGCTTTGTGTCTGCTTGTCTGATGAGCTCTCCAGGTCCCATTGGACTCTCTGCTTCTCGTTGCTTTCTCTTTTTACTGAGTACATCCCAAAGTAGTTTCTCTTCGTTTTCTCTCCTTCCATCTTTGCCTATACGCTACATGGACAAAAAGGAAGAAGAAACCTTTTAGTGATTAGTTAACCATTGAGCTTTCACAAACAAAACTCAGTTTTGAAATTTTACCTTGCCGGTAATAGAATGTTCTGCTTGCTTCTTCTGACTTCCGGATAGAAGTAACCTGGCAGAGGATGTCATTCTCTGAACTTGATCTTCAGCTTTTTTCAACTTTAATAAAGCGTTGATTTTTGTCTCTTCTGCAATTCTAATCTTATCTCTAGCAACTTGCAGCTCTCTCCTTGTATCTGCGTTTGCTTTCTCCATCTCATTCACTACATTCATCAGTTGCACACAAGGGCCAAGCTTTATTTCAGCTGCCAAGTTTCCTACGTACTTGGTCATCGGGTTACACATGTTCTTTGCTAAAGCCTGCATAAGATCATTGACACCACTATCTACTGAATCGAGCACCTCATTGATGTTATCAAATAGGAAGCGAAGGAGCTTCACTGTGACAGGGAAAGTGTCATGGTTTTTGCTGCGAGCCGAGCTTATGTAATAAAGAGATTTCTGGATGAATTCTTGGAAGAAGGTTCTGCGGTAGTCAACCATCTGCAGAATGTCTTCCCGATGGGAATTTACTTGTGTTTCAATGTGCCTAAGCATATGGACTAGCTGTCTCAGTTGTCCCTTATGCTTGTGCAAGATCTCCTTCCCCGCTGATTCGGCTTTAGCAGCATAGTTTTCTTCCTACAGAATCAGAATACTGCAAGTTTAAGACCACATGAAGGTAAATATGTTTTTTTTTAAACTGCTTCTGATGCCATTGATTAAATTCGAAACTAAAAGTATAAAAAAGAAGGTCTCGAGACAATCCTAATGATTGTTTTGCATTCACTCTATAGCAGAACTAGGAAAATATTTATGAGGAATCACCACAATGAAACTTGACTTGACACATTTCAGTTTCATAATCATACTCAATCTATAGCAGATCTAGGCATACATATATAAGTAATCAACCAGTCTGAAACTTGAATAGACACAATACACTTTCAGAATCAAATCGACTGTTCCACATTTAATATCTGACAGATGAAAGATAGTAAATAAGCAACCATCAAAGTGAAGGTTCACTAGACACGTAACAACTTCAGCATCATATTAATTTGTTCGCATTCAACCTATAGCAGAACTAGGTGTACAGTACATACATACAAAATCATCAGAATGGCACTCGATTAGAGAATATATTAATTGGTTCACAGTCAATCTATATCAGAACTACGCACACATATGGTATAAGAATCATGATATATATTACCTTAGAACTACGAGTTTGATTGTTCAGATAACCAGACCTGGCTCCATTTTGGGCTGTTTCCATATGAAATCTTTCCTGGTGAAAAAAATTAGGAAATGATCTTAAAATTAAAGCATTAGATGCATAATTCTACAATAAAGTGATTGAGTGAACTAACAGTATTGAAAATAAAGGTGGAGCGTCTCCCTTCGCTCTCCATCTCCGACGTTTTCAGACCAACCAGCTTCATCAAAGGAATCGCCAAAGAATCGAAAACTTCACTTGCCTATGAAATACGAAAAACTCACTCAAAATCGTTACATCATTCAGAATCTAGTGTGAATCTACGGTTCTATCAATTCAGCCTCTCTCAAATTCCTTGCAACTATCGAATTCTGTTAAATAAAGCTTAAATCTATACTTCGAGATTAAATCTAACAAACAAGAGAAGTAGGTTTATCTTTACTTCGACAAGGCCGATTGCGATCTGCGATTGGAGCTGATGGTACGCCAATTTCACTTTCTTGTTGCGGTCGACCAGTGTCGCGAGCTTATCTCGGAGATCAGGCGCCGCTACTGCAGCAGAAAGTTCCTCCGCCATGTACTGCACCGGAGAGGCCTTGAATCTTCGTGGATAAAATGCTCTTGGCGGGAACTCCATTGTAGAATCACAGTTCCGAAGAGAGAGGATTCGAATTTTAAACAGTCGTTTTCTCAATTCACTTTCACTTTGTTTTCTTCGTTTCGTTTGCTGTTTATGGCAAACACAAGTTTATATATCTCGGCCCAAAAATATCCCGGCCTATTTATTTTTCAACCGGTCTGGCCCACCAGTGATTTACTGTATTTTTGAGTAACATTTTGCATTTTTTACACCGGCCACTACTAGTATTTTCCTACAAATTTTTTTTAATAAAAATAACACCATTTTCACTCTAAATTACATGTCGCTTTTAGAAATAGCACTTCAATTAAATGTTTTTTTCGCAGTAAACTTTGGGTATGTTTAGTTATATATGTAGCTAAAGGTTCCGCAATATGGTCCTCTACCTAAATGACTCTAGATTTTAATAAAAGTTGAGTATATGCTACAATCTTATTTTATAAGGTAATTTTTTTTGCGTCATGTTTCGGCTCACAGTCACAGCCTCACACCCACGTTTGTGACGTTTCTTTGGTTTTCTTACTTAATGCGAAAGTTTTTTTCAATGTTCTGAAATGGAATGAAATCTATCGAGTGCTTCGATTTGGACCAATTTTGTTAAAAATCAGTTGACGCAATAAGAAATTTGCGTGTATAACAAATTAGCTAAAAAGGTAGACAACAAAAACAAAAAAATTTAGGCAAAAGGACTAATTAAATGAAAGACTAATAATTAAGTAAGATAAGGACCAAGTAAAAACCATAACAACCCGTTAACCAAACTAATAACGCAACTCCTCGCCGCCGCATCCACCGCGACCAGTCGCCGACGATCCCGTACAGCTAATACCGCCAACCAAAACCGTAGCTGCAGCAACCGCATTGTTCCGCTCCAAATGGCAGAGCTGACGTAGCTTGGTTGGGACATACCAAATAGAGAGGCGAGGATGAACATTAAATACGGCGTCTATATCCCAGCCATGACGACAAGCGATGTTCACAAGTGGCTTGTAACATGCCTGACGCCACGAGCCAACGTTCTCGCCACGTTCCTTGAACGCTCGTCGGAGAGCGTTTGAGACATCTTCGTCTAGGCAGTGGAGAGCGTAACAGTGGACGTAGTGTCGCATTTTGGGCTTGTTTATGTAACTCGCTCCTGATTTCTTCGCGTACCTGAACACTTGGTTCGTCACCTATTTACAAAATTTCCACAACATAATTGATAATTATCAGCATTGATAAGTTAAACAACTTATTTAGTTATGGAATATATATAGTAGACAAAAATAGAATAAGAATTTTCAAACCAAACTCTCAACAATCTGTTTTTAATTGACTGGGAGAAACCTCTTTTTATACTTAACATATTAATCCATAACTTAATTTAGATCACTCCGAACAAATATATCAATATCGATATATATCGAAGTTAAATATTTTTAACTGTAATATACATATTCCAAAAAGGATCATCAGTGAAAAAAATACATTACTTTTATTTTACTGAACACTAAATCAAATCCTAAAACGAACGGAATCGGATAAAAACAAATTCAATAAAAAACGCTACAAACCATTTAATAAAACAAAACAAAAATGATCCAAACCAAAAAAACTAAAGGTCCATCTTAAACCATAATCGTATTGTAAATATAACCCTCTATAAACTAGACAACTAACTCCACGGAAAGAACAAACAAAAAAAAAAATTGGAACTAACAAATTTAGAGATAAAACAATAAAATATATTATTTGGTTATGCATTCTGTAACCTCAGTTTTTAATAACGTGCGTCTGCGCAAGCAATGGCACAGAGCTCATGGATTCTGTACTATCGTCACTAGCTAGAGAAAAGAAGACCCTTTATTATCCGCTGAGCAATAGCCTACTTCCAAAATATTCAAATAAATATATTATTAATTATGTATATACAAGAAATATCCCTATCCATTGTTAGAAAGTCTAAAGTCTAATATATGTATCTGTGTGAATGCATGGTAACCGTATCTTACTATCTCATGTCGTTTTGGCAAAAACAAAAAAAACTACTGTGTCCTTTCCCTAACTCGACACGTCGTCGTACGGCTTACTGTAAATTTAAATTGAAATCTAACTAGATTCTGATGTTGGCAGGATGAAAACAAATGAAAAACAATAAATCAGAACCTAAATATTTGCCAGACATAGCAAAGAATTAAAAAAAAAAAAAAATCTAATTGAAAACCCTGAACTCGTGACTTGTCAAACTTACTTTTAGAACAGCTGTCCATGATTATGGCTATAGTTCCCCTACCATACCCCATAAATTCCGACACCATTTTTAAGAATTTTTTCATTATATATATATATATAACGAACGGCTAGGATTAGATCGTTAAAGTTAAAACGAAAGATACCTTGGTGGGGCATTTTTCGCCACGGTCTTTAGCAATTGTCTGGACCTGAATAAGGAACTCACGACATTGTTCGTACAAATGGAACAGATAATCTAAACCGTTCTTTTTGCCACGTGCCACTTCCCCAGGCTCCGTTACAATAAACGGATGCTCCCTCTGTCTCTCCGACCCCAACCCACCCCCTCCTCCGTTACCGTTATCCATCCCGTCTTCATCCTCACCTTCGTTGACGTCATCGTCGGTTTCGACTGACGTCAACGTCGGTTTTTTTCTCCTTCTTTCCTGTTGTTTCTTCATCTTTCCTTTACCTGCATCCCAATAACCGCCGTCTCCGCTGATTTTCCCCGCCGCATCAGTTTGGTGATCTTGCTGCTGCGCCGGCTCCTCTGATAAGCCTGTCCAGTCATCTACATACATATTTTGTCACATTCACAAAATTTATGTCTATGATAAAGGTTATATTTCGGCGTACACAGATATACGATTTGAATTTTATACATGATGTAAATCCTCGTACTTATTGCACTAGGTCTAATCAATAAAACCAGACTACTGCATACTCTATATACAGACATACATTCTTACTTCTGTATGCTTAGAAGTTACAATCGAGAGACTCAAACAATTGTAAATTTGCAATCTGTGTTTTTATAACAAATGCTTAATCATAAAATTATGTCGTTCATGACTATCATAAATATGAATCCATAAATGTGCGAAAAAGTGTTCGTGGGAAGATTCCTAAGTCAATATCTATCAGTAAAGCGAACATATATATCCCATATCTTTGGTTGAAATTGAGCCTGGCATAAATACTCATATGAACAATACACATATATATAACATGCGATATTTTGTATATATTTAATATATTTGTACCTTCTTGGGAGAGAGCATCAAGAGCGTGATGAGTGCCAGAATCGCCTGCGGTGGAGAGTAGAAAATGACGTCGTCTAGAAGATTCCTCCTCCTCCTCTTCTTGCAAACGTCTCCGTTCAGCTCTAACGGCAGCTTTGATACCGTACCGTTCACCAACGAGAAGCTCCCACCGAAAGATATGAGAGAGGCTGTTCATCATTTCCTCAAGCTCCTCGTCCCTCATACCAACAAGCGTGCTCGCCGTAAAACCTAACTCAGCTATCTTCGCCGCCGTGTAAAAACGTATCCCGTAAGCACCGAACAGTCCCTCCAAACCACCAAGTCGCATCCCAAAAGCTGCCGTCTGCGGTGTTGCCGGCTGTTGCTGCGGTGGAGGAGGAACCGGCTGTAGTGCTTGAACCGTTGCTCTCGTTGGGTTCCATCGAAATAAGCCACTCGTGAAAGCTTCAGGATCCATAGTTTCTGTCTCTCTCTATATATCACTCTCCTTTTCTCGACTCTTCGGAGAAGATTGCTTTATTGTAAAAATGACCACTCGAGCAGCTTCTATATATACAACAGTAAATAATCAAGAAATTAAATACTAGGGTTTTGTATATTCTTTTTTATCTAACTATTTTTGCAATAAAGCATATATTATAATACCTAATGAGATATAAAGACATATGTGTCTTGCTGGAAAATTGACAGTTGGGACTAAACAAGTCAATATTTTTCTTTCATCGACATTCTTCTTCTCTATTCTGATTATGACCGTTCGTAATTTGACACGTACAAATTAAAATGATTAGGGCTCTTACTGTGAAGATCCGCTTATTTTGTTTATGTTCAAACTCTTTTCTGTTTTCAATGTTCCTCCTCCGCGCATTTTCGTACTCTTTTTCCATTATAGAAAAGATACTTTGTATTGACATGGTATCTTACCACGTGTAGCAGCCGAGAAGCTATGAAAATATATTGTCCCTGTGGTCTCATATCATTCATATTATATAACTAAATATGAATGGAATCCATTATCCATACATAGAATTCGAACGCCTTAATAAAAATAAGTTTTCGTAGTACAGTATAGTGATGATAAATTTATAGTGACAAGATATATTTTGTATATATGATCAGAAATATCAGCACTGTCGGAACGCAAATCTCTCAACCATTAAATGAGATTGTTAATTTATAGCCAAATTTAACTTTTTTGCTATAAATTACCACAAGGTTAATAAATGCAACGTTGATTTACAGTAAATGAAACTTTTATTTATTTGCATTTTAGGAGACCAGAATTAATAAATGCAAAGAGCCAAAGAGCAACCTCCAAAAGGAGAGGGTCGGGTGTGTTTCAGTCTATCTAATCCCACAAACTTTGGTCCAACCTCTTATATGAGCCTGATTGGTATACCCATTGCATGGTTCTAAAAAAGTATCTTATTCTTAAAATAATTAAAAAATCAATAAAGTGTAAGATACAGAAGAATAGGTTCTAAAACTCTTCCCAAACTTTAGAAACTCTTTTAAGTTTTAACAAATGTCTTACCATAATTGGTTTATACTTTATATAATTTAAAATTTAATTATATAATAATAAATTTAATAATAATATTGATATTATTTTTAAAATATTCTTTTGAGTCTACTAACGGATGGAAGTGTTTTTACAATACCATCATCGGTAATATGGTATGAGTTAATTTTTTTTTTTTATAAATATTTTAAATTTTATATATGAACTAACTAATTAAAAAATGTCAAGTAATCAAAAAGACATGTTACACTGTTTATCAACGGAGAAAAGGTTTATTATTATTTCTCTTTATATTTTTTAGTTTTATTATTCTTATATCTTAATATGCTCTCCCTCATAGGATGGATGGAGATATTGCCATCTCCCTATTTTGTAACTAATTACCCATACACCAAACTCCATAGCTTTTTTGGTAAATAAAACCTTTTCGACTATAGAATGTTGTATAATGACCACAAAACTTAAATTCAATTTTTAATGTCAAACTTGTAAAATAAACAAAAGAAAATTCAAAAGGTGGTATAAGTAATTTTTATACTTCTATGAATCTTTCTATGATTATACTTCTCTATAGAGTGAAAAGTCATTAAAAACAGTTATTCTATAAATTAATCTTTTGAAAATTCTTTATTAGTATGATACTTACTTATTCCTTTAGATTACCTTCGGTTGTTTTTCAGATATCAGATACGTTGTACAAAAAATAAAAGAAAAGAAGTTACCATTACGTCAAACAAAAGTGTTTTGGATTAGTAATTTTGTTGGTTAATTAATTAATCTTGTCTGTTAGCATAAATCAAAATCACCATCAATTCTTTTATTTATGCCAAACTCATATCTAATATCATTATTGATAAATTAGGACTGAAAATAGGATTGGACGTCGTTACGCAACTTGGTCAATAAACAGTGACTACAAAAGAAGAATATATAATAAAAAAAGAAAAGAAAAAACAAAATCTATTTGAAAAAGTAACTAAATTGGAATTGAGCCGATAAGAAAACTTTAGTGGTGGAAAGGTAGCCAACGAGAAAACGACAGATCAAATCGGAGTTGTGAGAAACTGCCATTCTTAATGCTACAGTCTGTTTTTATTTCACTGTCTCTATCCCTCTCGGTCCCTCAGTTTCTTCTTACTTTTCTTTGTCCTTTTCTCTCAGATTCCATATTTATATTATACTAATCTATAACATTACTACAAAATATTAAAGTATAATATATCATCATCTTCATCATTGCGAGTTGCGACTTCAACACTGTTGTCACTACTGTTATTTAACTGTTGGAGTTTCAGATTCCTGAACAGATTGAAACATGAGTTCTAAAGTCCCTATTAATACCCTACTATATATAAAATTAATTTCATATTTATAAAATTAATTTAGAAGTGACTTAATACAACTATGCACTGTAGTGTTGAAAACCTTCTAAATTCTAATCCCCCAACAAACAAATTGTTTATATTAATTACCAATTAGGCTCACGATAAGGAAACTACTCTTTGGGCCCATTCTATAATGGGCTTGAAGCTTACATTTTTCTCGGCGTCCATGGCATAATTATTATCTATTTTTAATTCTCTTGTTTAAGAATAAATTTTAAAAAAGGTCGCTGACGTTGACTGCTCATAACCTACAACGACTTAAACGGCATCGTATAATCGTTGGACGAACCTTATTCGACTTCCTTCTTCATCCTTTCTTCGCATCTTCAAATCAAACGAAAAGGTCAAATCGCTGAGGTCTCGCTGTCAACTATGGGCGTGATCTAGCAATCGGTAGCGAAATTTTATATGTTTTTCCGGTTTTGAAGTCACAATCTCGACGAACGAACTACTTTTAGCAACTACGTTTTCTGCTGACATTTCAGCTGTTTCTTTTTGGATCTTCATTGGTGTACTTGTGTAGGTGTTTTTTTAGGTAAGGAAGAAAATTGCAGAGAGAGAGAGAGAGAGAGAAAATGAAGTTATGGAGGTGGATTTTGATCTTCCTTGTTTGTAACCTTACCTTGTCGACGATTTCTGGTTTCCGTCTGAGTCGGAGTCAACCAACTGAGCGAATTTCAGGTTCTATTTTTTTGTTATATCTATCTTTGTATCTATGCAGAGAGGTTTAATCTATGGATTTGGAAATGATTAGTTTTCTCTTTGATTTAATTGTTTACTTCTCTTGATTCTCCCTTCATAGTGAGCTTGTGTAATCATCTGTTAGTTTGCTTACCGAATGAAGAATATGGTTTCTTCTTTATTCGAATTTTTCTATGATAGATTTTCATTTTCACTCATTCATATGGATTCTAATTGAATCTGGGGAAAAATTAACTCAAGATGCCTACTGATTTGTGAAAATTATGTGCATGCTTCAATTAGCTGATTCAATAATTTGTTCTTGAGAATTTATTTTGATTTGCTATTATCTTTGTGATTCTATTATTAAACTATCTATAGTCCTTTTTTTTAATGTTATCAGCGTTTTTTTTATGTTGGACCAGATTCATGTGAATTTATTTTGTTCTGATGTTTAGGTAGTGCTGGTGATGTATTGGAAGATGATCCAGTAGGAAGACTGAAAGTCTTTGTTTATGAGCTTCCTAGCAAATACAACAAGAAGATACTTCAGAAGGATCCGAGATGCCTCAACCACATGTTTGCTGCCGAGATTTATATGCAACGATTTCTTTTGTCCAGCCCTGTTCGAACACTTAATCCTCAAGAAGCTGATTGGTTCTATGTCCCTGTGTATACCACTTGTGATCTCACGCCTAATGGGCTTCCTCTGCCCTTTAAATCTCCACGAATGATGAGAAGTGCCATTCAGCTCATTGCTTCCAACTGGCCATACTGGAACCGCACCGAAGGAGCTGACCACTTCTTTGTCGTGCCTCATGACTTTGGAGCCTGTTTCCATTATCAAGTAAACAACTCTTCTCTGAATCTCTTTTCTTCCTATCCTAATTAGGCTTTGCCTTATCAATGCTTCTATGCTACTTTGAATGATTATTGTGCTACTGTTGAATTTTCTTTCTAAATTAACCTCCAATTCTGCAAGTTGTGAAGAAATCACTGTCTCATAAACATATCTAACGAATTCCTAGTCATGTCTGCAAATTCAGATACATATCTGTTTGTGTTGGAAAGATCCATGCTGAGACCTCGGTGTTGTCCCATGTTATCCTGTGGTTCCTTCTGGACTGAACTAGGAACCAGAAGTCTGTAACTAGTTCAGTCAAAAAGGAACCACAGGATAACATGAGACAACCCCGAGGCCTCAGCATGGATCTTTTAAATAAATGAGTATGGAGGCAACAGTAGCATTAATGCCTCCATACTCATTATTTTACTCTTTAAAATGGGCAATCAACTTGCAAAGCCTTTTTGATGCAGCAGAAATCCTGAGCAGTGATAACAAAGATTTGTGCTTACGTTACTACTATCCTAATCATGCTGATCTCTTGTTTGTGTCTGACCGTGGCAGGAAGAGAAGGCAATAGGAAGAGGAATACTACCCTTACTTCAACGTGCTACACTGGTGCAGACATTTGGACAGAGAAATCATGTTTGCTTGAAAGAGGGTTCAATCACTGTTCCACCATATGCTCCACCACAGAAAATGCAGTCACACTTGATTCCCGGGAAAACTCCTCGATCCATCTTCGTTTATTTCAGAGGATTGTTTTATGATGTGGGAAATGACCCTGAGGGTGGCTATTATGCGAGGTAAAATTTTCTTATCAGAATGCATCAATGTTTTAAAATAATATCAAATATCTCCTAAAACTGTTCATAATTGCTTTACTGATATGTAACTTTGGATATAAAATTTAACAAAACAATGAAGATTCATACACTGTTTTTAGAGCCACAAATTCCTCATATAATCAGCGGTGATGTTATGTTTGTCAAACGGGCACAGGGGCGCACGAGCAGCTGTATGGGAAAACTTCAAAGACAATCCACTGTTCGACATATCAACAGAGCATCCAACAACATATTATGAGGACATGCAGAGAGCAATCTTCTGCTTATGCCCGCTCGGATGGGCCCCATGGAGTCCTAGACTTGTGGAAGCCGTGATCTTCGGTTGTATCCCTGTAATCATAGCAGATGACATCGTGTTACCTTTTGCGGATGCGATCCCTTGGGAAGATATTGGTGTATTTGTGGATGAGAAGGATGTTCCTTACTTGGACACAATACTAACATCAATCCCTCCAGAGGTTATCTTGAGGAAACAGAGGTTGTTGGCGAACCCATCGATGAAACAGGCGATGCTTTTCCCACAACCGGCTCAACCAGGGGATGCGTTTCATCAAGTGTTGAATGGGTTGGCTCGTAAGCTTCCTCATGAAAGGAGTGTGTATCTGAGACCAGGTGAGAAGCTGTTGAACTGGACTGCAGGACCAGTCGCTGATCTGAAGCCTTGGTAAGGACCAGTATTCGAATTTGATTGAATGATTCTATTGGTTGTCTGTCTTCTTGTGTCTGTATTTTGTAGAATCAGAACCTTTTTTTTGTTATCTAGAAGTGAAAAAACAAAAATTATTGCTTGTTCTCTGATCGTTTTCAAGTTTTCATACATTCGTGAAAGTGGGAACTGATATGGAAAGAAGGGTAAAAAGGTCAACTGCTAATGTTGAGGGACAAAAATAAAGATGATAAAATCCGACCTGCCGGAATCGAACCAGCGACCTAAAGATTGTCTGCTAATACTACAGTCTTCCGCTCTACCAACTGAGCTAAGGTCGGTTATTGATTTGTGGTCATGATTAGTTGTATTTAAACAAGTAATTCTTAGCAAATTGATTTTTAAAAAGCTTTGACGTCAATAATGGCTCCAAATGAAAACAGCAGAATCTATTTCAACAAGCCTTAGAAGTTGATCTCACGTCTCTCTGCAAAGAATTTTCCTGTAACAGACTCTTCAGAAAGAACCAAGCTAAGCCAAACTCCGGTATCAGCAGCATCTTCAGGCGACATATTTCCAGCGTAGCCAGTCATGGCGGTCTTCACCCAACCAGGACAAAAGCTGTTAACATAAATCTTCTCTCCCTCTTGTCTTCTCGAAAGTTCTTTTGCGATTAGTCTCGTGTAAGCATTGACAGCAAGCTTAGACAAAGAGTAGTCTGTAAATGTCTGAGGCCACCCGCCTGATCCCCAAGTTCCATCTTCTACTTGGTTGATGAATTTAGAGACAGTTCTGTCTATGAGTTGATCGGTTAGCAACTCCGGATTGCTTAACTGATCTCTCAACTCTACATTCGCAAGTCTCTGCAACCCACACGATTATGTGGCATGAGTTTGAGAAGATTTTGTTTGAATAAGAATTCAAAGATAAAGAGTGAGAGAGTTACTTACATTACGTCTTCCATTTATTCTACCTAGCCGGGAACTAACATTAATGATACGAGCGCCCTGAGAAGATGGTCTTATCAATGGTAACATAGCTTTTGTCATGTTTTTGGTTCCTTGGTAGTTAGTTGATACAACTGTCTCGGCAAATTCAACCGAATTATCAGAGCCGAGATTGTAGTTGACACCAGCATTGTTCACCTTAAAAATAAAGTTACATGAATGAATATAATCAAATCAAAGTAAACAAAAGGAATATCCTCCAAGACTAAGAATCGATAAGCATCTTACAAGAATATCTAAACCTCCAAATGTTTGCTTAATCCAGCAACAAAACTCTCTAATTGAAGAGGAGTCCGTGACATCAAGCTGTTGAAACTCAACCTTGAGACCTTCTTGTTGTTGCCTCAATGATTTAACTGCCTCAAGACCAGCTTCCACGTTTCTGGCTGTAAGAACAACCGTCAAACCGTGACCGGCAAGCTGTCTTGCAATTTCAAGTCCAATACCTCTGTTTGAACCGGTCACCACTGCTACATTTTCAAAAGACCACCACCTAATAAATCATTCAATGCCTAATCATAAGTCAAATTGAAGAAGAGGGCTTGAAAGACACAGACTTTTTTTTTATAGTTTCTCCAAAACCTAGTGATTTTGTTAAACCCAATTCTCTAAGTACCACGCACAAATGTCAATTCAATTTCTTCAAACATAAATTGAAGCTGATAGAAACGAATTCAATCTCCCCCAAAATAGAGAACCTAGACTCATCAAATAACTTGATCTTGGGAAACAACAGAAAAAAATAGATCCGAATCATACCTATGGTGGTCAGAGTAAGGAATAGTTCGAAGGAGAGAGATCTCCTTCATCCTCTTCTCCCTTCTCTCCCGCGCTTTCTCCTTGTTCGTCATTCTTTTTTTTCCCTCACTCTCGTCGTGTGGGGGTGTACCGTTTCTTCGAGTTCGTGCCCGTAGGAAATCTAATTTATTATATATAAAAGAGACCTTCAACTTTTGTCGAATTCTCATATTAGTCTCTTAGTAAATTATTTAATCAATCCACCAATAGTGATAAAACTTGCAGGTCAAATCTTTTTCTAAGTGGGTTTACACTTGAACCAGTTTTTTCACCTGATTCAACCGGTTATACTAAATTACAGCATGTTTATCCAAATCATTGATATTTTCCTCGAACCTTCGATTAAATTTTATTCTGGTCGACTATGGTTATCGTTTTTATTTCTATCTGATGTCGGTCGATGTTCCATCTCACATAAATGTGTAGTAAGTAGTAACCATAGAACGGATAATTATGAAAAGTAAGACCGGGTTTGTGACGAGAGCGATGACGTCACTCGTTACACGTGTAACGTAATAACGATTCTGTCAGTCCTTTACGGCTCTGTACTTGTGGCTATGGCCAATGGGGCCACTCAAATTTCAGCTGATGATAAATAGATGACTGGCTCTTAACTTGTTCCTTACAAAAATCGAAGATAGCCGGAAAATCTTCGGCTTCTGAGAATTTTCTATTTATCCGGTTCGTATATCTTTCACTGTTTATCTCGTTTTGTTATTTTGTATATGTTTTCGCATTCGAATTCGGATTTTTTTTTGTTCCTAGGTTTTTGTTTATGCTATGGTGGAGTTTTTAGTCTTGGAATCTTTTTGTTCTCTGTGTTTGATTTGGCGATTAAACTTTGGGATTTGGAATACCAAACTAAAAACAGAGATTACAGAAGATAGTTTCGAATTGTAAACTCATATAATATCTGTGTCTATGTTGAAACCAGGTCTTAATATTAGTTTGTTCATATGGTTTTAACCAAAATGAAGTTAGGTTAAGAGTTTGAGATATTTTATCCATAATTATGAATTTCATTATCTGGATCACATTTCTTAACCTCTCTTTAATGATTTTGAAACAGGAAAGAATGGTTTGTTATCGCGGGAAAGCCCTGATCTCGTTCTTTGTTCTTCTTCTAGTCGCATTAAGCATACCTCCGAGCCACTGCTTCTTCGTAAGGACTGAGAATAAGATAAAATCTGGAGTTTTCTTATCACCAAAACTTGAGATGAATCCAGGAGCAGTAGTCAATCCATACCTCTTCGACATCGATTTCCCAAGAGGACATATCGGCCTCAAAGCTTTCGATGCTGAAGTGGTTGATGAAGCGGGCAAGCCTGTTCCCCTACACGAGACATATCTTCACCATTGGATTGTCGAACCATACTATGTGCGCAAAGGTTCTGAGCTTCCACAGCGAGATATGCTTAGGAATCACGGATTTTCTACGCAATATCACGAAAGCAATCTTGATTCAAGATCGGATATGATTCTTGTTAAAAATGGAGGGTTGTGTAGGAGTTCAGTACTCAGACATTTCTTTGGTTTAGGATCAGAAACACGCAAAACCTCTACGTATCTTCCTGATCCTTACGCTATCGAAATCGGTAATCCTGAAGATACACCAGATGGATATGAATTCAAATGGCTTCTTAACATTCACGCGATCGACACGAGAGGTGTAGAAGACAAAAAAGGATGCACAGAATGCCTTTGTAATCTGTATAATGTAACCATTGACGAGTTTGGTCGAGCTTTAAAACCTGGATATAAAGGAGGTTTATACTGCTGCTATGACAAGACTCAATGTCGGGTCAAAAACGGATTTGACAATGGGGAGAAAACAAGAACTTTGTATTTGAAGTATACGGTGAGATGGGTTGATTGGGACAGCTCGGTTTTGCCCGGTCAGGTTTATATTTTCGATGTTACGGATTCTTGGAAAAAAACAGAGGAGGGATCAATAGGAGATAGCCAAGAAGAACATATTTGCCATGTAAGTTAGAATTTTCGTATCTGCTTAATGTTGCTTTTTCGACTTCATTCTGTAATAATTTTCCGGGGTTTTTGTGCTATTCAGGTGGAATACGAGGTGAAACCGTGCAAAACCAATGGCGATGGATGCGTTGACGTTAAGAAAAAGAGATTGATGATGCCATTTAATGGTTATATTGTCTACGGTATAGCTCACCAGCATGCGGGTGGTATAGGTGCTGCTCTATACAGAGAGGTAAATTATAAGTACTGATTTAGTTTAAGCTAATTGCAAAACGAAAGATTAAAACTTTATTTTTACTTAAGTGAAAGTCTTGTGTTGTTTGGATCAGGACGGTGAAGGAATATGTACTTCGATGCCGAAGTATGGCAATGGAGATGAACCTGGAAATGAAGCTGGTTACATTGTAGGAATGTCGTCTTGTTATCCTGAACCAGTGAAAGTGAGCTATGGAGAGACACTGACTATGGAGTTCAATTATAGTAATGTCGTTGGTCATACTGGAGTCATGGGTCTCTTTTACATCTTCGTTGTTCAGCAGCTGCCTGACCCGGTGAGCTCCGTGCCTAAACTTTTTCAGGTAACCCACCCGGTACTTGATCTCGGTTTAGGTCAAATCTGTTTCAGTTCTAATACGGTTTTGGAGATAATAGCCAGTGATTACTTTACTTACATTAGTATTTTTTTCTCACTTCCTTGCAGAGAAGCGTGAGCCTTTTAGCCTTTCTTGTGGCAACGGTTGTGGTGGCGGTGGTGGTTCTAATAGCCGCCGTGGTATTCCGGAGACAGAACCGGGAAGATGGTTACCAATCACTTAGCACTTAAAAAGTAAATTATGTCGACTAGATATTTTGGGTCATAGTGAATTTTGTTCCTTTTATATTAAGAATTAAAAATAAAAGAATACTTCGTTGTCATCTTCTTCTAATGTAATATTTCTGTAACGGTTACTTGTAAGAAATTTGCCTTGTCAAATATATCACATTCACACGATACGCAACGCAACAAATGTTTTTACTCGTTCTCTTGTCTTGGTTCCATTTTACACTCTACATCCAAATTTGTGGGTGTTTCATTGTCTATTTAAATTTCAGTATTGAAAACGATGCAAAAAAAAAAAAAAAAAAAACGATGCCAAAATCTCTGATCACAAGTAAAATTCAATTACGAGTCAATAATTATTATTATTTATTTTTATTTTTTCATCTACGAGTCAATAATTATTACATTCTAAACTCTTTGTATTGGTTCAACTGACACATTGTTCATGTTCTAGTCAGCTAAACCGGTGAAAATCGAGCCGTTGTTGTAATTTACTCAAACTATACCGGTCCATTTGACTGGTTGTTTTGATTGTGCACGTGGAAACAATTGAATGAGTCCAGGCAAAATTATGGAGAGCCCAGGGACGACTAATATATTATTGTCTATTGAGGCAGATATTTTTGCTCACCGGCCTCTACATCGAAAGTTAGATCGGTGATCTCACTTCTCTCTCTCAATCATTGTTGTTACCGTTATCGTCTATCTGAGAGAAAAGTTTAATTCAGTAAGTTTCCTTTTTGGATACTGATTTTGAATCTTTTCAGAGAGCTTAAAATCATTCAAAGCTTTCGATTTTCTCATCTGGGTTTCTCGATTAATCGTTAATAAACAATGGAGGAAAAGAAATCCAACGAAAATATGGTTAAGAAGCCTGAAGAGGCAACAATGGAGCACGTGTTGGTGGCATTACGCGAGACCAAGGAGGAGAGAGAGATCAGGATTCGCAGTTTGTTTGAATTCTTCGACAATTCGAATTTAGGTTTCTTAGACGATACCCAGATCGAGAAAGGTCTGTCTTCGCTTCGCATTCCTCCAAAGTACAAGTACGCTAGTGATTTGCTTAAAGTCTGCGACGCGAATCGAG
This sequence comes from Nasturtium officinale, assembly GCA_963854855.1. Classification (NCBI taxonomy): domain Eukaryota; kingdom Viridiplantae; phylum Streptophyta; class Magnoliopsida; order Brassicales; family Brassicaceae; genus Nasturtium; species Nasturtium officinale. Next base: position 2,039,702 of record OY978513.1, read on the forward strand.
ATGGGCGTGTGGATTACCAAGAGTTTTGTCGTTACATGGACGCTAAGGAGCTTGAGCTGTACGTGATTTTCCAGGCCATTGATGTCGAACGCAATGGCGATATTTGTCCACAGGAGCTCTCGGAGGCTCTTGTTAAGGCTGGTTTGTGATTCTGATTCCACACTGTTTTATTACTGCTACTGTTACTTCTTTTGCAACTAATGTATGTTACTATTTAAGAACTATTTTCCCTAAGCCAAAAAGAGGAAACTTTTATTGGTTTACGGATGTGGATTTTGCTTAAATTGCTAGTTTCTGTTAGATTGGTCAGTGGCTTCAAGTTGAAGTTGCCACTGTTGCTAACTGTTCTTCATAGCTTTCTTTTCTCGGCAGCTTTTCCTCTGTTGGTTGTTTTATGTATTTCTTATAATTGCTTTACATCTACGCTAGCCATTTGTTCGATATCACTCGCTTCATTTTTAGAAGGTCTATAACTGCAATTTTCCTGTAACCAAGATAGATTTTTGCTTCAGGCAAATTGAAATGTGTGTTTTCGTTAGTTGATCCCTGAAAAATATAAACTTTTTAATCGGGAGACTCACCATAGTAACTATCTCAGCTTAGCCGTCCGTTGCTTGCTTGCTTTCTTATTAGGTTTCACAAAAAAATTCTTAGCGAGTCTAGTGGCAAAATTTGGATCTCTTCTTACATGATTTCATTTCTCAAAAAGCCTTTTATGTTATTGTGTAACATTTGTTGTCGACCTATTTAAAGCCCACAGTTATGTTCTTGTAGGCATTGAAATTAAAGATGAGGAACTTGCTTCTTTTGTGGAGCATGTTGATAAGGACAACAACGGAATTATAACTTTCGAAGAGTGGAGGGATTTTCTTTTCCTACACCCTCATGAAGCCACAATTGAAAACATCTATCATCACTGGGAAAGAGTTTGCTTAATAGACATAGGGGATCAAGCTGTTATACCAGACGGTATTAGTAAACACGCTCAAAGAAGCAAATTACTTCTCGCTGGAGGATTAGCGGGAGCTGTTTCTAGAACCGCTACAGCGCCTCTGGATCGTCTGAAAGTTGTTTTGCAAGTTCAAAGAACAAAATCGGGCATTGTCCCAACCATTAAGAAAATATGGAGAGATGATAAGCTCTTGGGTTTCTTCAGAGGTAATGGATTAAATGTAACTAAAGTCGCTCCTGAAAGTGCCATAAAGTTTGCTACTTATGAAATGCTGAAACCCATCATTGGGGGAGCGGATGGTGACATTGGTACAAGTGGGAGGCTTTTGGCTGGTGGAATGGCTGGTGCAGTGGCTCAAACAGCTATTTATCCTATGGATCTCGTGAAGACTCGGTTACAGACTTGTGTGAGTGAAGTTGGGAAGACACCAAATCTGTGGAAACTCACAAAGGAGATTTGGATTCAAGAAGGACCCCGGGCGTTTTACAAGGGTCTTTATCCTTCTCTTCTTGGGATTATTCCTTACGCAGGAATTGACCTCGCTGCATATGAAACTCTTAAAGACTTTTCTAGGACATATATTCTTCATGACACCGGTTATGGTTAGATACTAATTGAAGCTCTGTAAATTCTTAATCTTTTACATGATTCTAAACAGCTTATGCTGTGCAGAGCCAGGCCCTCTCATACAACTTGGATGTGGAATGACGTCTGGAGCTCTTGGAGCATCGTGTGTTTACCCATTACAGGTCATAAGAACAAGGTACAAACTCAAAATCGAAGCTTTGTTTTATCTTTTGAAACTATATATTTTTCCTTTTTGCGGTTTTAATCTTTGTCATTTATCATCAGAATGCAAGCTGATACCTCAAATAATACAATGAGCCAAGAGTTTCTGAAAACGCTGAAAGGCGAAGGTCTAAGAGGTTTTTACAGAGGAATCTTCCCAAACCTTTTCAAAGTCATTCCTTCCGCAAGCATTTCGTACCTTGTTTACGAAGCTATGAAGAAAAATCTAGCCCTTGATTAAAAAAAGCAAGAAAGCTAGTGTTGTGTTCACAGAGACACTAAAGAAAACTCCTTGATGATGGCGAACAAAAAGACTTGAGCTTTTGGTGTTTTATGGATTCCCTATAGACATTCAAACGTCAAAAATGTAACTCGAGTGTCGCATTTAACTCCGTGGATAAAGAAAAAGATCTAATTAATTCTTCTTTAGCAGAGTTTTTCCCGCTAAAAAAAAGTAGTAGTTTGTATTTAGACCAATTTGTAATGCATAATTGTATCGTCTATTATATACATTATATAATTCGATATTTTAGTGATTTTTGTCATAATTTGTATGATCATCAAACTAATTTACCGTTATTTTGGCACCGAGTTGAGAGACTCTGTCTGGGATAGAGACTCTTAAATTATTTAATGGGTCCAGATCCAATAATAACTATATTCAACTAGCCGTAAAATGTGCACGTATATAGCAATATAACTGTGCACGTAGAAGAGGTCCTTTTGAATGACGTGGCCTGTTATGATTGGTTAACGTACCGTGGCGAGGGATTTGATTGGTGGAAACAACAAATTGACACTCTCGACCGGGTCTACGGCCACGGGATTGCATATATAATTTTATTCATAGTAACTGAAGATAATACATTTAACTCTCTCTCCTTCCCCAAGGATTTTTCCGATCGACTTCTCCGGTTTCTCTCCGATTAGATCTATCCTGAGCTTTCCTTTTACCTTCTGAGGATTCCGAGGATGAGGGAACGGCAATTATTTTCCGGCCTTTTGCTTCTCTTAGCTTTCGTTTCGTTCCAGAAGCTTTGCTACTGTGACGATCAAACGGTAAATTTCGATTTGCTCGTGTTTTTAAACTATTCTTGCTAGATCTGAAGATTTTAATCTTTGTTTAACTGAGTTCGTCTGCTTGTATTCGCGTTTCTGTTCAGGTTTTGTATGAATCGTTCGATGAGCCTTTTGATGGTCGATGGATTGTTTCGAAGAATGGTGATTACGAAGGTAAGCTATATTAGCTTCAAATTCTCAGTGCATTCTAGTTAGGTTATGTTCGTTTGATATTGTTCTGATCTGAGTCTGTATTTGGAATTTGACTACTACTTAGTTCAATTAAAGTATAATACGTTTTAAATGATTTCTTAGTAATAGTCTGAACGTAATTTGAAACGCATCAAATGTAATCTCGGCGTTTTGTTAACAGATGTTGAAAGGAATAGGAGTCCGCGTGTTTTGTATTTTGTTAAATCACTTGAATTGGTGCATTTTCGATTTTTTTTATTGAATGTGTTAGACTTGAATTATGCTCTTGTTGAAGATGAGCTGTTGATTTTTTTTTTATTCTGCATAGAGGCTTCTTTGTTAACACCACTTATCTGTTGCAGGTGTATGGAAGCATGCAAAGAGCGAGGGACATGATGATTACGGACTTCTTGTAAGCGAGAAAGCTCGTAAGTATGGTATTGTGAAAGAACTTGACGAGCCTCTAAACCTTAAGGAGGGAACTATTGTTCTTCAATATGAGGCTCGTTTCCAGGAGGGGCTTGAGTGTGGTGGTTCTTACTTGAAATACCTCCGACCTCAAGAAGCTGGATGGACACCTCAGGGATTTGATAGCGAATCTCCTTACTCTATTATGTTTGGGCCCGATAAATGTGGAGCCACAAACAAAGTGCATTTCATCTTGAAGCACAAGAATCCCAAGAGTGGCGAGTATGTTGAACACCATCTGAAATTCCCTCCTTCTGTTCCTTATGACAAGCTTTCCCACGTCTACACTGCCATTTTGAAACCCGACAACGAGGTTAGAATTTTGGTTGATGGAGAGGAGAAGAAAAAAGCCAATTTACTCTCTGGTGAAGACTTTGAGCCTCCATTGATCCCTGCCAAGACCATCCCTGACCCTGAAGACAAGAAACCTGAAGACTGGGACGAACAAGCCAAGATTCCTGATCCTAATGCCGTGAAGCCTGATGATTGGGACGAGGAGGCACCCATGGAGATCGAAGATGAGGAAGCTGAGAAACCCGAAGGATGGTTAGATGATGAGCCTGAGGAGGTTGACGACCCTGAAGCGACCAAGCCTGAAGATTGGGATGATGAGGAAGATGGTATGTGGGAGGCTCCAAAGATTGACAACCCCAAGTGTGAAGCAGCACCTGGTTGTGGTGAATGGAAGAGACCAATGAAGAAGAATCCAGCTTACAAGGGAAAATGGAGTGCACCTCTTATAGATAACCCTGCTTACAAGGGAATCTGGAAACCCAGAGATATCCCTAACCCTGACTTCTTTGAGCTAGACAGACCTGATTTCGAACCCATTGCAGCCATCGGTATTGAGATTTGGACAATGCAAGATGGTATCTTGTTTGACAACATCTTGATAGCGAAAGACGAGAAGGTCGCAGAGACATACAGGCAGACCACCTGGAAGCCTAAATTCGATATTGAGAAAGAGAAACAAAAGGCAGAAGAGGAAGCTGCTGGCTCAGCAGATGGTCTCAAGAGCTACCAGGTAAATTGATTTTTTTTTTCCTGCTGAATTAAACTTTTATGTATATATATATAGCTTATCATATAAATACTTACATCTGTGCATGATGTTGCAGAAGATTGTATTCGACCTATTGAACAAGGTTGCAGATTTATCTTTCCTAAGTGCTTACAAGTCTAAGATAACGGTAAGTTTTTCCTATTTGACCATAAATCCATAATATGAAATGGGAAATGACTCAGACTTTGAGAAATGTGAATGTGTCTTTTGTGTAGGAACTGATTGAGAAAGCTGAACAACAACCAAACTTAACCATTGGCGTCCTGGTCTCCATTGTGGTTGTATTCTTCTCGCTCTTCGTCAAGCTTATCTTCGGTGGGAAAAAGGTAAGATCCTTAAGCAAATTTGTGCAGAATGGTTACTTTTTAGAATGTAGAGAAGCTAACAATAGAAATAAAAATGGTGAAATAGGTGGCACCTGTTGAAAAGAAGAAAGCAGAAGTAGGAGAGAGTTCAAAGAGTGAGGATGAGACAGAGAAGAAGGAAGAAACCGCGGCACCACGCAAAAGGCAACCGAGACGTGAGAGTTAAAAAGAAGTTAAGTAGAAGAGAAGAACGGAAAGTTTTCGAAATACGAAAGGAAATATCAAAGTGATTTTTTGGTTTTGGTTTCTATTCGTGCTTTGGGTCGAATGTTGTTTTGCTGGTGTAGCCTAAAAGGTGTAAAACCAAATTTGGGATTTTTTTGTCTTTGGGCGTATAAGAAAAGGACGAGGGGATGAATATGTAAGTGAGACAGTTTCCTTTCCTGAAAAACAAATTTGTAGTGTTTTGTTTTTTGTTTTTTCCTTCATAAAGTAACTGGTTACTCCAAATTTGTAGTGTATGTTTATGTATTTTCTTCCCTCATAGAATAACTGGTTACTCCGGAGTCCGTAGTCCATACATCACATCACATTACATAAAGCAACTGATTCTATCTTTCCACACAATTTGATTCAACATTTGTCTCCAAATCACCAATCCTTCCATGTCCATGGCCTCTCTATTAGTCTGTCACTATACCTGTGCTTTTGTTTCTTCATATTTTTTTAGGCTCTCAGCTCGAGTCTTCGGGCTGTTATATATAGTATTTTATACCCTTTAGTAATCCGTTTCTCTAATTAATCTGTTTCTTCATATGTTAACTGGCCCAGTAATCAAGATTCAGACGTGGCGAGGGGAGGGGAGGGGAGCGCTGGCGGCTGGAACCAATTACTCTGGCCGCAAAGCATTCAATCTTCTAAATTGCCGGCTATGCTAGATAAGTTTCTCTGGTTTCGTCTCGACTAAGCATTCCGATATCGCTTAACAGGATTCGTTTCTGGGCCTAAATTTCATTTTGTAACCGAGTAAATACCCGTATAAGGCCCATGTATATTCCCCCTTAGTGGGCCGTCTTATTAGTTAAGTTTAGAAGGAAAAAAAAAATTCGCCCAGTAATAATTCACTTTCTTTTTCTCTAAAATCTTATTACCGGAAAATAACAACTCATTCACGAAGTATAAAGTCCCTCCTATATTGTCGATAACCTTATTATGATTCTTTGTCAAACAAAAGTAAAAAACGAGATGATCTTGTCTCGTGCTCCTAAATAGAAAATTTCTTTTCCAAAGTCTATTAACGATAAAAAAAAAGTAAAGTAGATAAATTAGAAGAAAAAAAAAAAAAAAAAAAAAGAGAGTTATTCTAAACGTTACAAAAAGTTTGATGCGTGCAATCAACATCATCTCGCTTCTTAATTAATTCACAGAGAAACCAAATGCTTCTGTATTCCTCCTCAGGATGATGCCTTTTGGTCCTTACCCGCGACCAGGTTTCCTCACCGGACCACTGTCCTCATCATCAGATTGGACGTCTCCGTACTGCCATATTCTGGTCCTAGATTTGCGAGCTTCTTCTTGGAACTTCTCGAGAGCATCAAGAGCAGCTTGCTTGTCTTTCGGTTCATATCTCCTACGCTTCTCCATCCTCGCTATTCCTTCCTGTGCTCATAACAAACAACACACTTTACTCTCAGGCTTATATATGAAAATATATTCTCAACTCAAAAGTTTTGGAGGAGTTAAAGAAAAGGTGGAGGGGACATTGACCTGAAGCATTGCTGCATTTACAGAGATCTCATCGTCGACAGCAATGAGAGTAACAGCTAGCTCGGTTCCAGTTCCTTGGCCTTTCGTTTTGCCTCCTGAAGTATCTCTTTCCTCTACAACTGCCCTGAACTCTTTACCACTACCCAGTGCTACGCTATGCAAATACTGACCGGCATCACTACCAAAGTCCTCTTCCAGGCTTGGAACTTTTATGTAAGCAAGTCTGCAGAGCTGTGCAAGCCCTGGAGCTGAGGATACTGAAGGGTCAACTGGGCGAATTGCGCTGTATGGAACTGTTTCTTGGTTTCCATAATCAATGTAGAACACTTCGAATTTGTCCTCTGGGGATTGAACTGCTCCTCGAGGTCCATTAACAATCTTAACACAAAGAACACTTGCAATAAACGACCATAGCTGATAGTAAAAAAAAAAAAAGGAATAATGGTAAAGATATTTAGATATTTGATAGTTTACCATTGCACGGTTCCAGGAGTTATCGAGGCTAAACTGTGCAAGGACGATGTCACCCCTCTTAGGATTAAACGATCCAATAATAGGAGCGTCTTTAAGACTCAGAGATGCAAGCTGATGTTGAATCGAAGCTACTTTTTGATCGCCAACAGTCTGAACATAAAATCGACCACCTTCAAATACTTCCGTAACAACAACCTGTAGTGGAAGGCAATTAAGAGTGAATTATGATCTGCCTGGTTTTGATATTGAAACTAAGACTTGTCAACAGAATCATACGGCTGAATTCACCTTTAGTGTTTCCTTCTGCCTGGTTTCTACTTTAGGACCACCATTGACGGCTTCCTCTCCTTCAACATAGTTTTCCCAGAGCTGTGACAACATAGGGTTTAGTAAGTTCAGTTTTTTGAATAGGATACTTTCTTAAGCAAAAAAACAGATATCTATTGGTCTCACCTTCAGTTTATGTTTCTTAGCAGATTGTTCTGCCATTTGAAGAAGATGAGAATCGAGAATCCTGTCTGCACCATAGTCAGTTTGCAATTTTGCCAGGCCAGCTTGAAGAAGATATGTTGCCGCGTTGGTGTTTGACTCCCACATTGATCCCAAGAAAGTACCAGTTCTATCCACAGTTTCAACTTCGATCTATGTGATTACAAAAGACTGTGTAAGACTCGAAAACAGAGAAACAAAAAATTTAGATGTTTTATGGGCGTTATATGTTACCTCCACATCTCTCTGCATGATCTTACGTCTCATTAAAGCAATAGCTTCTTCTGAATAAGGACCTCCACGGCCAGAACATCTGACACCAGAGAAGGCAAAGGCAATGCTGCACGTTTCCTTTGGAATGTATAGCTTGAACCGATGTCCGCTCAGGACATATTCCACAACAGCAGATATTCTCCTGCTTCTCTGAAGGGACGGCAGGAAATCTTTAGCCTTCTTGGCTGAGGCCACGGTCAGGTCAGCAATGTGCATGGCTGGAGAATCCTTTGCAGATTGGATTCCCTTCTTCCCAGCAATAGCACGAGCTTCAGCAGCCAGAAGAGCGTCATAGTGGTTTGACCTCTCTTCAAAGTCACGATGTCTAACCACAGTCCCAAAGCCACGGGCAAGAACGAGTTCACCTATATTCACTCCATTAGTTGCTGCAGCTGCTTCAGCTGTATCACCCTTGGTAGCAGATGGAAGGAACACTGAGCCAAAATCCATGACCCTATCACCAGCTCCAGAAGTAGAAACACCATCTCCTGGAATGACCTTCCTTGAGTATTCCATTTGAACGTTAACCTGCATCAGGGGAAAAGGAAGTCAGAGATCTTGTTCCTGTGTGGCAGAACGATGATTGAAGTAAGAGGGCATAACTTCAAACTACCTGCTTTCCGATAAGCCTTTGTCTCAGGAACTCCCTGGCCTCCCGAGCATAAGGGGCAGGTTTCTCCTCTCTCCGTGGGTTACCCATTTTAGGAGACCTGATACTCGAAAGACAGATTCGGCGCTCTGCCATTGGGCTCCCAAATGGGATAGAATCATCAGCAACTACTAAGCAGTCCCCACTCACAACTTCCACTACCTGACGAGAGTACAAACTAGTAAAAACTAAGACCTGTTGAAGTGGAAGGGAATATATTCACCAAGAAATTTGTGAAAGCAATTATTACCTTTCCAGTAAAGTTCTGGTCATGAATTGCCTTAGAGTTACTAGCTGGGGGGACATAGTTCGCCCACATTTTCACCCGGTTTTTCTTGCATTGAAGTTCTGCAGCTTTTAACTTCTTCTTGGCTTCTTCCTCCATCATGTTGGCACTCCACTCAACATACTTAGCAAGACCCTGAGCAAAAGGATAAGCAACCACTGTCATAACTTTCATTTCACACCGAAAAGAGATAATATTATTCAATGATTTTATTACGAACCATGTGCCAAATCTACCAAGAAAACTACAAACTATTACAATAGCCCAACCACATAACCTTAAGTAAGAATAGGTCAATAGAGTGAAGAAATCTATCAGTCATGGTACCAGGATTTAGTAGTTATGCCACCATCATTGTGGCAAAGCCAACCTTTTATTGGCTATTCAATATGTAATCATGTTTACAACAAAGTAACTGTCTAATTTAGGTACATACATTTTCAACCAGCTCCAAACCCAAGTCTTTTACTGCATCTTCGTCAGAATAGTAAACCGACCCAATCAGATTATTGAATTTGTCAACACCTTCAAGAACAATGCGAACCTGCACAATCCAATTCACATTTGGATCATCAAACGTCAAATACAGTTATATATGAGTTAATTTGTTGTAAAACCTCCTTACATCTCTATTAAGAACACGGAGCTCAGTAAAATACTTTGCTTCCATCGCAAACGGATCAGAGGAAACCTCCACAGACGACGCTGCTGAGGCTGCTAGTCTCTGAGCTGATGTTAGAGGACTACGTGTCTCAGCAGAACCATCTCCATTCGGAGCTGCTGTAACATCCGGCTCAACAACAGCTTCTTGTGTAGTTCTCCTTCCCATTGATGGAGCCTACAGAGAAGGTTTACAGAACTCTTACAACATATAAATAAAATATCAACTCATCAAGCAGAAAACAAGGAAACTAGATTACACACCTGAAGCCCAGCAACAAATACTTGCACAAACTGAAATTCAGGAAGAAGATAAACCCTGATGGTACTGCCATCACGGACTTGCTCAACAATACCTTCCATGGGCTTGCCTTTACTTGCGGCTAAAAGACCCATGGCATCAAAATTCCCAGAATCCCCAACGGCAGAAGGAGGAAGATTCCTGATAGATGCCTCAGCAGCACCAGGAACCTGGATCAAGTAAGAATACAGACGTCAAACACATAAGTAAATATAAGTGGGAGATATCTGATCATAAAAATTTCGAGAGAATCTTGCAGAAATAGAAACCCAAATAACTTTTTAGTTGGCTCTCCTTATTTTGAGTAGACATTAGATAGAATAATTCCAAATGGTTTAGCAACTTATAGCCTATCCAACAGATCAAATTCAGAGAAACAAAAAGAGAGAAACCAACCTTGCTCCAACGACCAAACCCTTCCTGCTTAGCCTGCGTTTCAAGTTGTAACAGCTCCGCAAGGTGTGGACTAACCTTATCCTGATTCTGCTGACCTGACTCTCTGACCTGTCAAAAGATCAGGCATTCATCCACCGTGTCAGAAAGCAGATACAAGCATCATACCCTAGACAAGGCTATCTAAAACGGTAATCACCTTAGCCCAGCCTTTTTGAACAACAAGCTTAGCAAGATTTTCGTTGCCAAGGTAAACAGAGCCAAATTCTCTTCCAGCAATAGCTTCCACTTTGTAATCCACTTTGAAAGCAACCTCCTACTCAAGGAAAGAATAATATTAAGTGTTAACATGAAGAAACATTCTCAATTACACAACATCTGGCATAAGTAATTAACAGGTCAAACTTAGCACCTTCCCAATGCAAAGCTTCCTCAGAAATTCCCTGCTTTCCCATGCAAAAGGCTCATCTATACCTCCTCTGCGAGCCTGAAACAAGGACAACACAAACAATTAGAAACCCTATACAAACAAAATTAACGTAGGCTGAGGTTCTAGACATTCATTTCAATTGGAAAAAGAATGAATTTAATAAAAAAGCTGACCATCTTAGGAGCCATAAGAGAAGAAAGAGTGATTGTCTTTTCCGGAGGTGGGCCAGGCCTGTTGTGGGACAAAGCCGTGATGACCAAGCAGTCTCCGGAGGTAACAGCCTTCACTCTTCCTTTGAGCCACTGGTTCTCTGTTGCTGCCACAGACGCCATGTTGGTTGGCTAATAAGACCTGCACCACCGAGAAACAACCCGAAATTAAAAAAAAAAAAAAACACACACACACATACATTAACCAAAAAAGAGTCATCCTAAAACACAATGAAATGAGACTAATAACGTTTACAAAAAAGTGTAATTCCTTTTTCAACATAATAATACATTGATTGTTATTTGATCCATACTTCAATTTACATCGAATTAATCAATAAACACAACCATAATTCGGAATTATTTCACAGATCGGTATGATAAATTAAACAAATAAATTTTAGTACCCAAAAAAAATAAACTTCACACATGCATCAATTAAAAAGTAAGCAAAACTCATCAAAAACGAATTACGAAACTCTACATTCGCCTCGATCTACATCCATATAGTTCGATCAAGCTAGAAAAACAAATTCTCGCCAATCGAAAACGAGGAAATTAAAACGGGCGATCGCGACACGCTAATGAATCAGATCAGGTTTGAATCTATTACATCAAATTGAATTAACAAACAAGATAGATCTAAGAGAATTTTAACAATAGTTCCCATGAAAAATACCTGAATTTATCCGTGATGGGAAGAAAAACTAGATCTGGAGAAGAAGGAAAATATACAAAAATGTTAATTCTCTATGATTTCACAAAAGAGCTCAAGAGATGAGAATGGAGAGAGAGAGACTTAAGAGAACGGATCTGAAGATTGAGAGCTCAGAAGAAGAAGAAGAAGATTGTGCAGTGCAGAGGAGAGGAGAGGAGAGGTGGAAGAAATATAAACAAGAGAGAACATCACGAGGAAAAACCAGAAGCGGATATTATACTTTAAATTATTTACCCCAATACTTTTTATTATATTACGATTTTATGCCATTAATACTTTAGATATGCCTTTCCGGAAAATACGTTAGTTTTTGAGGAAACAAATAAAATTCTTTTACGAGAAAAAAACTTCTTTTTTTTTTTGCGTAAAAGAAACATTATGATATATAGTCCGCTTCATGCCTACGGACTTTTAATGTTAAAGTTCCATACTTAATTAATTATTGTATAGTATATAATTTAAGATTAACTAATTTTATCATATTTCTTTCTTGTAATAGTTATTATATATACTGATACTGATCTTTACTTTTATTTATAAATATAAATTTTGATAGATTTTCTATGGGGAACTATATTGCATTAAAAGTTATATGATAAATACTTTAATATACATATTTATATGTGGGGATAATATTTATTATATGTGTATACAGTAAAATCTCTATAAATTAATAATTAAACCATCAATATATTTTATAGAGATCTCACTTTAATTTATGGAGTAATAAAAAATCGAGGATATAATTGTTGTCTAACTAGTTATCCACAGCTGATAAAGACCGTTCACGATTTAATAGTTGATTTACTATCTTGTTTCTACCTATCACTACAAAAATTTATGGAAAAACCTTTGTAGCTCACTAAAGTTATATAACTTAAATTAATATGTTACAATATACCAATAATTTAGCGAAAAATGTTTTTTTTTGTTCTAACGGTTAACAATGTACATATTTTTATTAGCGATAACAGCATCTGTTACCGATAGGCGATAATAATAGACACTAAAGCTAAATGACAAATCTAATAGTCAACGGTGATAGGTAGATAGAGTGGTCGGAAGTGGGTAGAGCGTGGGCAGATGAATATTCAGACCGAATGGTATTAAAGACCAATTCACTTGAAGAACGAACTAATTAAAACGTGTAAGGAAAAAAACGTGTTTCTCCTCGTGTATTCCCACCTCCCATTTATCATGGATTTATGACATATTAAAGAATATTGAATGCAGCTGTTTCTTCTTCTTCTTTTTTTTTTCTTTTTTTCTTTTGCAAAATGTATAATCAGCATGCAACTACTTCCTTATTCTTCAATGAATTCAATATGTGTTTTTTAATAATTTTCTGTTCAAACTTGGAAACGTTTTACATACGCTAGCTTGACTGTCATTACATGAATCATAACCAACCAAATTCATCAAGGACGCCTTCGAAATTGTTTGACAAGTTGTTTCACAGATTCCATAGCATAGTTCCATATATATATGAACGAGCCCGACATATGTATGCTAAATAGATCAAATACCACATATGATTAGACCGTTACTAAATTTTAAAGGCTAAATATGGGTTCTTCTAAAACTATTGTAAAATAAAGGTTGCGTTATAGAAGCAAGTAAAATTGAGGACATGACTAAATACTTTTGGCTTTAGAATATAGACACGCACTTACGCAGTATGTTAGTATCTTATCTAATCGTCTCACCAGAATCGAGACGGAAAGCCATTTAGATTCCTCAGTAAAAGACACTCCATACTAACAGATTGTACTTGCCTCTTTTGTACTTTATCTGCTGCATATACATTTATAAGTATACAAATAATTATATCCCACCATTTCAGTACATAATTTTTGTACTCGACCATATTGTAGCCTAATGGTTCAATAATTCATCTTAAACTTTAGGATTAGAGTTAGAATCTTTTCATTACGATTTCAGCTATGATCATTGGACTCTAAACACTAGCAAAAATTGTTAGCTTCTCTCAAACCTTGGAGAGTACAATAAGTAATTCGGTCAAAATACTAACCGGAAGAAATTTAGTTTGATATTACATAAGGCTTAGTAAATTGTGCTCATATTTGAATCAGCCAATAGATGCATCGCTACACAGAGATCCAAGGAACAAAACTTGCTGACATTTCAAGTCTCATGTGAAAATAGTGTTACTCTATTTTTCAATCTTCAAAATCTTCGTCCATGTCTTCCCCATCTTCTTCTTCACTACCCTCTTCATCTTCAACTTCTTCTTCTTCTTCTTCTTCTTCTTCTTCTTCTTCTTCTTCTTTACCATCTTTATCCTGCTTCTTCTCCTTTTCTTTCTTTCCATCCACATTTTCTGAAACAAACCCAGAATCAGAGGTCTCGTCCTGTGATAGACAGATTTAAACCACAATGTAGGGGACACGATTAACACTTACCATATTCACTGAATATGATTCCTCCTGAACACAATCCTTCCTCCACTTTAACAAGTTGCATAGTCATTCTCGGTCCAATTTCTTGCAGTTTCACTGCACTCTTTGTGGAACCTCGGTTAGCTCGGCCTAGATCAGATGATAATGTCACCGTTGCCGCTTCTTCATCTCCTTCGCTCTCTGATCCGTAACCAGCCCTGAGAAAACGGAGACAGAGAAAAGGATGAAATGTCACATCAATCCATCCACATCGATACAGAGAGGAGTAAATAACAAACAGATTGAACAAATGTAAATCCTTACTTGGTAACAAAATCACTAACATCCTGCAGATTCCTAAGATCAGGAACCTTATGATTTTGCACAAATTTTCTGATTCTACGAGACACTCCTACAGGCTGAAGCCTTATCGAATAATGCCTGAAATCAATGAGCTTTGTGTCTTTGTTGTAGTTCAAGAGTACTAATCTCTGGCATGTAGAAAGCTTGACCTGACATATTATTTTACCATCAGAAGAATAAAAATCAAATTGCTGAAACAAGTTACAATCAATAGTAACATCATATATTCTGTTCTTGGCAACAAACTTACAGTGTTGATGTCAATAGCTGGGAATATGTTCTGAAACATAATCGTTGCAAGCTTCAGATGCAGTTCCTGAGAACCGAATCCAGAAAGGACAATCTATATACCAAGAGAAAATCAACACTTTAAGGTGTTAACGAATTCCATAAATTACCAAAAACCATATCTTAGAAGTACGAGAGGAGTGAGAATAATTACCAAAGGGGGACTCTTGAAAAGATCTTGAGGACATCTAGGCCGAAGCTGAGACTGAGCTATATCAGATGCTAATGAATACTGATGAATTTTGAATGTAAGAGTCGGTCCCTGCGGGGTTCTTGCTACTCTTAGAGACAGTGAAGACGCTGTTTTCGATAGCATAAGAAAATGTGTAACACCCATTGGACCTGATACATTCAAAAAGTCCCTTAATGTGTTCCGCTTCTTCTCCTGCGATTAAAAAATGTATCCACTTGCATCAGTAATGGTTAAATCACAACCCTACAAACATATAAAAACCCTTTTCTCCAGTTTAGATTTTCGCCAACTATAACTGAATCATGAGTTTTAAACTGACCTTTAGATTGAGAGCAGTATAGGGAAGCATAAGCTTCCTCAAATCCATCTGAAGTTGTTTAACAGAGCCAGGAAGTTTCATTCTTGAAAACACAAAACTTTTGGGAATCTTATCACCAGTGACATGATCAACATTAGCTTGATTTTTCTTGGCAATAGGCTTCACAATGACCCTACCCTTCTTCTTATTCTATATCAATCACAAACCAGTAAATACATATGACTAAACACCAATTCGTAGAAAACCATAAAACACAATCTTACGTTTTTGAAACGAGCCATTTAGTCTTGTCTCACCAAAGAGTCACAGAAGATTCTGAAAAGAGAAAATGGGATTCATGAATACAAAGACGAAACAATTTATGTATATAAATAAAGACGCTTATAAATCCTTTAGTCACAGAGAATGAGCTATAACTTAAGGTTTCTCCATATATATACAACGGAATCATGGATAACTAGAAAAAAGAGATTAGACTTGAATAAGAGATTATTACCAAACCCTAATTTCGCCGGCCGGTGTAACAGAGCCTGAGGTAAAAGATGGCTGCCAATTTGTAAAGAATGAAGCTTGGTTCATCAGATGAAGAAGCCCTATATAATCAAAACCGGTTTATCTCTGAAATCCGGTTCATCTCTGAAATCCGGTTCATCTCGAGTCCGGTTTAATGATTCAATCTTTTTTTTTTTCAAAGAGAATTTATTCATTTATTATATTTACTCGTCTTCCCGACAAGGTAGCTTAGTTTATTTTTTATTTTTCCTCCATAAGAACAAAATAATTTACATTCTTTGGCCATTGTTTGAGCACCAAAGTTTCTCCTTAGAAATTTGTTTGGTAATATATTTCTTCCCTGAGTGTTTATAAATTCTTTGATTAATCTTTTATCTTGATAGTTTAATTGTTTAGGGATTTAAATGATTGTTTAGTCATTTATTTATTTAATTGTTTACTCGTCTTGCTCCAACTCAAATTTGTTTCAATCAACAACAATCGGACTTTTCTAAAGTTCCATTCAATGCGATTTTTTTTTTCATGGCTGTGATTCTGAATTTGTTAAATTTCTCCCTTTTTGGCGCTTTTTATTTTCTCTTCTTCGGCGATGAACTCGAGAAAATTAAGTTTTTTTTTCTTTGTTATATGTGGAGAGGATTGAAGATCCCTAATCTGATTTTGCGTTTGTTTAATTTGAGTTCCCCTCTGATTCTATTGTGTAATTATCTAATTGTCCACTTTGATTTTAGATCAATGATCTGTTAATGTTTATATGTAATATGTCTTCAGAAGGATCCAGTTCTATGTTGTTTTTTCTTGCTGTAAGAAAATTTTCTAAGGTTGAATTTAATTTCTTATTATTCAGATTCGTCATCTTATACTATACTGTTGCACCAAGATGTTCAAGGTCCCTGAACACCAAGTTGCTGGTCACATTGCTATTGATGGGAAGCTTGGTCCACTCGTTGATGACCAAGGCCGGTTCTTCAAGCCACTTCAGGGAGATTCTCGTGGCGAACACGAGGCTAAGTTCTATGAGTCCTTCTCGTTGAACAACAAAATCCCAGATCACATCCATAGATACTTTCCTGTGTATCATGGCACTCAGCTAGTTGAAGCATCTGATGGATCTGGCAAGCTTCCTCATCTCGTTCTTGAAGATGTTGTTTCGGGTTACTTAAATCCATCGGTAATGGATGTTAAGATTGGATCTAGGACATGGTATCCGGATGTATCTGAAGAATACTTCAAGAAATGCATTAAGAAAGACAGAGAGACCACCACGGTTTCGTTGGGGTTCAGGGTTTCAGGTTTTAAGATTTTTGACCACCAAGAATCGAGTTTTTGGAGACCCGAAAAGAAGCTTGTTCTTGGGTTCAATGCCGATGGTGCTAGATTGGCTCTGAGGAAGTTTGTGTCATCCAACTCGCTCGCTGATTCTAACTCTTTACCAAACTGTGCTTTTGTATCAGAAGTTTATGGTGGGATCTTAGCGCAGTTGTTGGAGCTTAAGGCTTGGTTCGAAACTCAAACTTTTTACCATTTCAATTCTTGTTCGATTCTGATGGTTTATGAGAATGAATCGATCTTGATGAAAGGAGGAGATGGTGCGCAAGCGCTGCAGGCACAAGTTAAGCTGGTGGATTTCGCGCATGTTCTTGAAGGAAACGGTGTCATTGACCATAATTTCTTGGGTGGACTCTGCTCTTTCATAAAGTTCATCAAAGATATTCTTCAGAGCTTAGACGAGCGCGATAAAACTGATACTTCTCAGCTTGAAAACGGGCACTAGAGAACCAGTTTTCTCTTGCGAATAATCTCCAAGTTTTTTCCTTCGTTGGACTTAATTGGATTTTGGACAAAAACTTTTGTTCCTTTCAATTGTATTATCTGGTTATCTATCGAACCAAACCATTGTACTTGTACTCGCTGGAGATATCAAAAGTTAGGCCAGTGAAGCTTTCGTCGCTTGCCTGTTATAGCAAGTATAAATTACATTTTCAGGTAAGCAATATAGAAATGGAGCTTGAAGAAGTAATACTGTCAACATCAATAAGTTGGAAAATAAGTGAAAATTATTACTTCTTAGAACATAATCTTACTCAAAAAGCCACTAAGTAGTGTACTCAACTCTAAGCCACATCGCTTAGAAACAGAGTCTTATTTTCTTTTCTTTTATATAGGCTTCCCCTAATTTCTATTTGTATCTGATTACTCGCAAGTTAAGTACTCTTCATCACAAATTTCACGAGGATGAAATTCTTCATCGTCATTATGTTTTGTTCAACCTTTTTATCTGTCTTCTCGGATTCAGACAATATGCAGGGCACATGTCCGACGGCTCTGGGAGAACAGATGATCTTCTTCATTAATGGTTAACCTTGCAAGAACCCGAATGAGATCAACGATCAGGATTTCAAGTCCACCAAACTTACATTAACTGGAGACACAGACAATTATCTCCAGTCGAGCGTTGTATTGCTCACTGCATCAGAGTTTCCAGGTCTCAACACTCTTGGCCTCTTGGTCTCACGAATTAATCTCGAAAAGGAAGGATCTGTGCCGTTCCATTCGCATCCAAGGTCATCCGAGATGCTATATGTTGTCAAAAGAGTAGTGTTTGCTGGATTTTTGGATACCAACGACAAGATTTTTCAGACGGTTCTGCGAAAAGGTGATGTCTTTGTCTTCCCTAAAGGATTGCTTCATTTCTGCTTGAGCAGTGGCTTTGAACAAGCCACCGCGCTCTCGTTTTACAATAGCCAGAACCCTGGCGTCGTGAATATTGGAGGCCTGTTTGGGATCGATCAAGAGCGGATAAAGAACATGACGAGGTCGTTAGTTTCTGGCTCTGGCTCTGGCTCTGGCTCTAGAGTTACGGACGGTGAGGAGCTTTCGAGTGTTTCTCCTTCTCATCGTACTGCAGTTAACTAGGAGAAATGTTTTTAAGATTTAACAGTACCGAATTATTGACCAGATTGCAATTTTTACCGGTCGGATTGGTACATGTTCACATTAAAGGTCTGTATAAAAAGTGTATGGCAGTTAACGTGTTTCTCAAGGCATTGAATGTCAATAAAAATCCCCAGCTTGACAAATAAAAATAGTGATGACCTAGAGTAGGGTGAATCATAAGAGCATTAACACAAATAATTGAAGACTTGGGCAGTTGTAGCAACCTTGAAGAAGACATCTTCGAGAGTTGTGTCGGCGAGTCCCCAAGCAAAAACTGTGAATTTGGTTTTGGCCTTCTCAACCATTAGAAACACATCTGCAATCACGATTTCTTGCTTAGGGATCTCGAATTTCTGTGTTCCTGCTAAATGGTATACTTTCTTGGCATTTGGTGAAATACGTTGAACCATTCTCTCTACTTTCTCCTCGTATTCGATTGAGGTTGTCATCGTGAATACATACGATCCACCGTACCTCCCCTTTAGCTCTTTTGGGTTTCCTATGCATTGTAAGCCTCCATCTACGAAAATACCCAATCGGTCGCAGAGGAACTCTGCTTCTTCCATTGAGTGAGCTGAAAACGTGAGGGACAAGCTTCTTTAGGTTAAAAATACCTTCACTTTCTTATTATATATAAATTGCTTTCAGAACCCTCTCTTATGGGACAATAAAAAATGAGTCTCAAGAGATTGAAAATACTTGTGAGGATTATGGCTGTGCTTTGTTTTGCACGCTGGATCACGGTCCATAAGTTCTTTCTTGAGGCTGGATCAAGTCCCGTGCTCGGTTCATCCATGTACACCACCTTTTAACAAAATCAGACCATTGATTCATTGCTTACAAAATCACATAGCAAGAGAGACTAGGATATGTACCTTTGGGTTCCCGATAAGCGAAATGGCAACACTAAGTCGCCTTTTCATACCTCCACTATATTTTCCAGCAGGTTTGTCGGCAACTCCTCCATCAAAAAGGCTGACGCTTTTAAGAGACTCTTCCACAGCCTTGAAAATGATCATATCCATAAAATAAAAAATGGTCTTATGGAGTAACAACACATACAGTATAAGGAAATCGTAAAGTGATCAACTTACTTGGGTTAGAGCAGAGCCTTTGATATTCTTAAGTCTCCCATAAAAGAGAAGATGTTCTCTTCCTGTCAGAGTCTCCCAAAGCAAGCTGAAACCAAGAGAATGACATTAAAAACAAAACTATTCTATTATTAGCAGGTTCCTTGTTTGCTTGGAATATACAAAAAATATTTAGAGGATTTACTCGTGCTGCGGGCATACTCCCATGCTTGTGTATATTTTGTTCATATCTTTGCATATGTCCAAACCTTGAACTAACGCAGTTCCAGATGTCGGTTTCAGTAGCCCAGTCATCTAGAACAGCAGAAAAATATCACAAAACTTGACATTCTGAAACGTTACTAGGTGTAAAAATAATGTTTTAGTCAAAACTGACCATATTGATGAAAGAGGTTTTGCCAGCACCATTAGGTCCAAGCATGCCAAAGCATTCTCCTGAAGGCACATCGAGATATAACCCTTTTACTGCTAGTTTTGGAGGGTTACCATCTCTACCTGGATACACCTTCTTCAGGTTGTCACACAGGATCGCGTGCCCTCTGCTCCCTTCATGCTTCAGTTGCTCAACCTTTTCCCTCTGATTATTAACTTTTTTTATCAGAACAACTTAAAGTTGGAGAAACATGGAAATATTTAAGAAACCTTTAAGATTTCCCATACCTCTTGCGTGACATCTGGTTTTTCCATGTCAATGAGGACGTTGTCAGAGCTTTGCCTCTGCACACTAGGACTTGGTAGAGTAGAAGATTTCTTGAAAGGGTTCTTGAAAAAGAAAGGACTTTTCCCGGATGATGAAACTAGATCGATATAGTAGGCCACAATGAGAATCACAAACCACTGCACGGACATGATGCAGAACAGCGTATCCATTCCGCTTTCGCTGAGATCTTCCCACTTCATCCCGTTTCCACGGAAGGCAGATTGCGAGAACTCATACAACCCGCGGTATAAGGAAAAGCCGGGATACAACTCCAAGGCAAGAATCCCTTTTTCTGTTTAACGGAGATACTAGTTACTATCTGGTCATAAACATGTATATTTGTTCTTCAAGGTATTGATTTTGTTACTTACCGGGGAATGAGGGAGTTTCAAGCAGCCCTTCAAATAGAAAGCTTCCCAAAAGCCCAGTTCCGAACACCAATATGTAAGCAATAACTACAATTAAGCCATAAAATTCAAGAAATCCGTTGGAATGTCACTAGAATAATTGGAAATATCATGTTCTTGGGTTGATTCAAGAAATGTGATATTAGTACCTGTTGCAGTCTTAACCTTTGAAAATACTGAAGAAGCTAAAAAGGCGACGACGATTTGTAGATTTATGAAGATAAAATAGAAAACGAACTGGATGCTGTAGTCATTTAGCCGGAAGAATTTGAGTCCTATTGCTGACCCAAAGATCACCAAAGAAGTAACATAAAACATAGAGATGGCAAGAAAATAAGCATAGGAAATCATCCAATATGGACCATCTCCTAACCCGTGCATTTTCATTATAATTCTTAGACGTTGTTGTTTCTCGTACACCAATGATGTTAAGATCACCTGCAAAATTACAACACACACACACACATACATTGGGATGAATATTTTGTGGAATTTAGTAGCCAAGAGTATTCAATTGTAAAAGAGCTTACAGGGAACAGAAGAAGAATAACCCAAGTGAAAAAAAGTGGGCCAAGCAAGGACGCAATATCAGGATTGTATCTAGTTTGGTGTTTAGGAACTTCTTTGACAAACTCGAACAATATCCTTGTCTCCGGGCCTTTCAGAAACTTAAGATAAGCATTTGATACCTGCAGTTTAATTTGCAGAGTGTGAACATTGGACCGGTTCAATTAAAAAAAAAAAAAACCATGTAAAAGAGCATAGCATGGTCGTTATTTCATACCAGATTGATCAAGCGAGGAACTCGAACCAAAGATTTACTGGAAATGTCTTCATCGTATGATGAATTATACCAGATGGTCACATCTAAGTTGTTTCTATCCGTACTCAAGAGATCGTATGCTAAGGCAAAGAAAACACATCAAATAGTCAGGCATCATAGCTGAATGAATACTAGGCATATAATATAAATGACAGAATTTAACTAACCTGCAGCAATCTCATTTGTTTTCCGCTCAGGATTACCCCTCCAGTTACCCCTGAAAAGCTCATCATTGATTTCTACAGAGTTATTTCTCCAGAGACACAATCCTTGAACACACTTCACCTCTGTGATATATAGACACAACCACTAAGTTCAGAATCATCAAAGTGACGATAACAACATTTATCACTGTTCAGTTTATCTTCTCAAGCTTGTTAATTGACACCTTTGAACATCAAGAAAAATAAAAGTACCTGTGTGAATATTTCCGAATGAGAATGGCCATGTAGAGTTTGGACTGCATTTACTTTGGATATTGTAAATGGGAATCTCCGAGTTGATCCCTGGATCTTCATAATTGTTTTGGCCTGCTGCGAATGTTGAACCCTGAAGTCACATGAAGTCTATTAAAAATCTAAAGACAGAGAGATAAATGTCAGCACTTTGTTGATGGAAGGAAATAACAAACATACCAATACATTGTTGGCTAAACTAGGCAAGAGGTCGGAGATATTCACAGCAAAAGAACCTCCAAACATATTCTCGGACAAAGCTGAAAGGAACCTCCAGCTATTAAGTTTCACCGCAACACAAACACAGAGTAATGTATCATACAAGTATATACATACCTTTACCAAGGGAATGGTTATTCCCAGTAAAAAGTATAGTTACAGGACATGTCCCTGTTATTCTACAGGACTTATCTGGAAGGTCTCTGTACGAAAATAAACGAGCTTCGACAGCAAGAGATTCAGATTCTGGAATCTGTAGCATTGGTGGCCACAACGGAGGATTTGGAATAGGACAATCACCACCAGGCATAACATCTTTACTTCCACAATCAGGCTTATCCGAGACTTGATTCATCACAGCATCGAGCAAGAGTTGAATCGCCAGGAGAAGTAAGCAAAGGAAAAGTGGAACCAGGACGAGTCTAACATTCGTCCATATGTGTCTCCTCTGCACGAAAATGATATATGAGATTCATAACATGTTTCCCAATAACGATCATATCACATTTTGCAAAAAGTTTGTATATTTCTAACAACATCAAGTTTATCACCGATTGGCATGTAGAACATACATATACGTACCTGATAGGTTAAGTTCTTTCTAAGTAACGCATTTGCCTGAGCCCAGAAACTGGCTTGACTAGGATCTGCCATTGATGAAGAAAGTAGAAGCTTCGTTAGTCTTTTAATTCTTTTTTTTTCCTGGTTTTTCTTACTGACACCACTTTTTTAATATATTTCTCAAAAGGCTTCTCATCTAATTTTTTGGGTTATTTAAGATAATCATCCTTTTAATTCTTTTTAATTAGTAAAATTATAATTGATAATCCAGTAAATTTCTTAGCATATTAGTTATGAAGTTTTGTTGAATACAGTGTAACAGTCATATGTACATCACTCCTTTGTAAACGACCCAGATTTAACTTTCCAAAAAAAAAAAATATCAAGAAGATAACAAATATTAATTGGAAACATTTCGAAAAAGGAATCATGGACAATTAAAGTGTATTAACATAAATTCTTATCAAACATTTCAAAATTTAATGTAGAAACGGAAATATATAAAAATAAAAATAAAGTGAATTTACAGATTTAGAAAAACGCGTTTTCTGCAACTTATAAAAATCATTGACAAAATAAGAAAAAAACTTTATATATCATTCAAAAGAATTTTGAACTTTGAAAGCTTTTTTAGAGTAACAAACAAAATTACTTTATATCTTCTTGTTTCTCATAATAAATGAAAATTCTCTTTAATGGTTAATCAACTCTTATATGCGTTTCTTAAGTTATAAGGCTTAAGTGCTTAACTAAAAGATAAACGTTATTCATTTAAAAATAAAAAAATAAAAATCCTGCGATCTTTTCTTCTTCTTCTTCCTCTTCCTGTGAATCTGTGATCATGACTCTGCGAGAAGGCCTGCCGCTTTTTAATCAGCAGTTCACAGCATTGTTCAGAAAGAATTTACTAATTTCATGGCGGAACAAGAGAGCCACGTGTCTACATCTCTTCTCTTCGTTCTTTTTCATCCTTCTCATCTTCTGTATAGAAGAATCGATGAAGGCAGGGGACATAACCTCAACGGCGCACAAGAATGTCACGGATCCTAAGGCATTAGTCTCGCGTTCGATTCCACCATGTGAGGATAAGTTCTTTGTGAGACTTCCATGCTTTGACTTCGTGTGGAGTGGGAACCAGAGCCGTCGGGTGACTAACATTGTCTCTGCAATTATGGCAAACAATCCGGGAAGACCAATCCCGAGCAATAAGGTTAGAGTTTATTTTTGAATAAGAATAAAAATTGAAGCTAAAATGTGCAAAATTTAAATAGTTATAGTTTTTGGTGTATTTAGGTTCAATCATTTAAAAAGGCAGAGGAAGTGGATGAATGGTTTATGTCACATCCTTTACAAGTTCCAGGAGCTTTGCATTTTGTGGAAAGAAATGCTACAGTCATTAGCTATGGAATTCAAACAAATTCTTCCTCAGAGAAAAAACGTGGTCGGGTTGAAGATCCAACGTTTAAGTTTCTTGTTCCTCTTCAAATTGCTGCAGAGCGTGAAATCGCAAGATCTTTTATTGGAGGTAGTACCAATCTTGAATCTTTGATTTCGATTTTGTTGTTGTAACGGTGTGTATATGTTTAATGTATGTGGCTGCTTCTTGTACACTCTGACATGGGAAAAGTCTTTATGCATTTTCAGATCCAAAGTTTGGTTGGGGTTTTGGATTTAAGGAATTTGCGCGTCCAGCTTTTGGTAGAGGTTCAGCCATTTCTGCATTGAATCTTATGGGACCAGTGTTCTTTCTTGCTTTCTCCATGTTTGGTTTTGTTCTTCAACTCGGCTCTGTGGTTACTGAGAAAGAGCTCAAACTTCGCCAGGTTTTACTATAATATTTTTGTTGTTATCATTGTGTATACGATTACTCAATATAATATTTTTTTTTTGTTCTTTGTTGTGTAACAGGCAATGACAATGATGGGTGTTTTTGATTCTGCATATTGGTTGTCATGGCTCTTTTGGGAAGGAATCCTTACCTTTATCTCCTCACTCTCCTTAGTTCTATTTGGAATGATGTTCCAGTTTGATTTTTTCTTGAACAACAGTTTTGCTGTTGTCTTCCTACTGTTCTTGCTTTTTCAGTTTAATATGGTAAAAACCCTCATTCCTAACTATGTTCTTGATACTCTGTTTTCTTATGAGATATGTATATACGAGCATCACTTACGATATCTTCTTATTTGTGTTGCTAGATTAGCCTAGCATTTGTGCTATCAGCTTTCATTAGGAAGTCATCTTCGGCAACAACTGTTGGTTTCCTTGTGTTTTTTATTGGTTTTATAACACAGGTTTGGCCTCTCTTGCTAACATAGAAGCTGAAATTGGTTGTTCAAATCTTCTTGGATTCTTATTTATTATCGTTTCTCATTGCAGATTGTAACAACTACTGGATTCCCTTATTCAAGCTCACATTCGATTGCTCGTCGTGTGGTTTGGTCACTCTTTCCACCTAATACCTTTTCTGCGGGTCTGGAGCTGCTTCTTCAAGAGACATCAACTCCCGGAAGTGCTGGAGTTAGTTGGAGTAAAAGAGCAACATGTGAAGGGGGCGACACCACTTGCCTTATTACAGTTGTATGTCAACCTTTTTGAGATATATTTGATCTAATACTTGTCTATTATTCTCTGACCAAAATCTCTTTATGAATTCTTTGGCAGAATAAAATCTACATATGGCTCGTGGGGACATTCTTTTTTTGGTTTGCATTGGCTATTTACTTTGACAACATTATTCCCAATATATCCGGTGTGAGAAAATCGTTCTTCTACTTTCTCAAACCTAGTTATTGGACTGGCAAAGAAGGCAACAAAGTGGAAGGTATCTTCTCTATTTCACTAACAAAGCTTATCTGTGTTTAGAAAACTTATGCAAGCCAAACATGTTTCTCACTTTTACAGAAGGGAATATTTGTAGTTGTACTGGTACGGTTCCACATGTAGAGCATACTACGCCAGAAGATGAAGACGTGCTTGAAGAGGAGATTTTAGTGAAACAACAAGCTCTGGATAGAATAGTTGATCCTAACGTTGCAGTTCAGATACATGGTCTTGCAAAGACATATCCTGGGACCACAAAGCTTGGATGCTTCAAGTGTAAAAAAACTGCCCCCTTTCATGCTGTCAAGGTAATGTTATGCTCTTTGCCAAAGTTGTTCCTCGTGAAGATGATTTATTCTTCAGCTAATTAATGGAAATTATTTCAGGGTTTGTGGATGAATATTGCCAAAGATCAGTTGTTTTGTCTTCTCGGACCCAATGGCGCAGGGAAAACAACTACTATTAGTTGTTTGACTGGCATCAATCCAGTTACTGGTGGAGATGGTAAAGAATGCTTACTCAGCTTTTTGTTTATGTTTGGATGAAGCAAAGTTTTTGGAAAAATTTAAACATTCTAATTAATAGGTATTTATTTGACTGACTTAAACAGCAATAATTTATGGAAACTCCATAAGAAGCTCTGTTGGTATGTCCAACATTCGTAAAATGATAGGAGTTTGTCCTCAGGTTGGATCTTGCTTGCATTGTCCTTGGAGAAAAAAAAAATCTAATTATTATGCTTAAAATGGTTTATGTATGTCTTTTTTTCCACATTTTGTTACAGTTTGATATTCTTTGGGATGTTTTGTCTAGTGAAGAACACCTCCATCTCTTTGCTAGTATCAAAGGGTTGCCAGCAGCATCTATCAAATTGGTATGTCACCCGAATTATATAAAAATTTACTTCACTCATTCATGCATTTTACAAATATCTGATCCGAACTTTGGGCCAATCATACCTTTCTTTTCATATTTCTTTTCCCTTACACAGATTGCAGAGAAGTTACTGGCAGATGTAAAGCTAACAGGAGCAGC
Organism: Nasturtium officinale; assembly: GCA_963854855.1. Classification (NCBI taxonomy): domain Eukaryota; kingdom Viridiplantae; phylum Streptophyta; class Magnoliopsida; order Brassicales; family Brassicaceae; genus Nasturtium; species Nasturtium officinale. Next base: position 2,066,302 of record OY978513.1, read on the forward strand.
TAAAATTAGAGCAGGAAGTTACAGTGGTGGAATGAAACGGCGACTCAGCGTTGCGATAGCACTCATTGGTGATCCCAAGCTGGTTTTCCTAGATGAACCGGTCTGTAACTTGCAATGTTCCTCTTTGATAATGCATTTACATATACACAAATACATATCATCTTAGTTATGCTTATATGGATTGTAGACAACGGGTATGGACCCTATCACGAGAAGACATGTGTGGGACATTATACAAGATTCCAAGAAAGGTCGCGCCATCATACTCACGACACATTCTATGGAGGAAGCTGATATTTTAGGTGACCGAATAGGGATCATGGCTAAGGGCAGGCTACGCTGCATTGGAACTTCAATCAGGTTAAAGTCCCGCTTTGGCACGGGGTTTATAACTACCGTTAGCTTCCCCGAAAACACTTCACCAGTGCCATTGAAAAGATTCTTTAAGGAGGTATGTACACTCAAGTTTTTTAGTAGCATTGTTTAATTACTTCATAGTCTAGTTTCTCTGATCCTGGAACAATATTTTGCAGTATCTGAAAGTTGATCCAACAGAAGAAAACAAAGCTTTCATGACTTTTGTTATCCCCCATGACAAAGAAAAACTTTTGGCGGTAAACATCTGTACAAAAAGCTTGAATAATCTCTTAGATCTTCATGAGATGAATGGCTTATTTTTCTTATAGGGTTTTTTTGCGGAGCTACAAGATAGAGAATCTGAATTTGGTATATCAGACATCCAACTGGGTCTTGCCACTCTTGAAGAAGTGTTTCTAAACATCGCTAGACAGGCTGAACTAGAAAGTGCAACGGTTGAAGGAACCATGGTCACTCTCGAGTTAGAATCAGGCCTCTCAGTCGAGGTATAGCTACAATGTCCATCAAATTATCAGTTTCACATGTAGGAGTAGATTAATTGCACTGTTGAGAAATGAAATTATAGTTAATGGACACAAAACTCAATGTACAGATACCTGTGGGAGCAAGATTTGTAGGAATACCTGGAACAGAAAACGCAGAGAACCCCCGAGGAATAATGGTGCAAGTGTATTGGCAACAAGATGGGTCGGGATCAATGTGCATCTCAGGACACTCACCGGAAATGCGGATCCCACAAAATGTTCCGGTGATATATGAACCATCATCACAAGTATTAGGACAAGGGCAGCGACGAGTTCGGGGTATTGTGATTGATTATGAGTCTAACAATTGATATTTCCTTCTTGGGAGGTTTTGCGTTCTTCTTTTTGGTTTATGCTGGAGTTTAAATATAGTCATGAAACATACTCAGAAAAATCACATAGGGAATAACAATGAAGAGATTCACAGTGAATAAGAAAGAGATTGTGTTGTTCTAATTCAAACATTCTCATTGAAGAATATTGTTTTGTTTGCTATTATTTACACTCTTCCAACAACAGTAACAAGAAGTTATTAGAGATTGAAATCAATATATATATATATATATATTTTGGTTGGTAAGTTTGCGTGTGTCTCAAGACACTTATTAATTTTTATCCAAAAGAGAAGAAAATAGCTTGTAAGACAAGACGTTTTGGTACTACTGTAACCCCTATGTATAAGAACAACCCAATATTTGTTTACGATTCCTGTAACTGAAATATTCATTGTTAGATTTTTTATAAATCGATCACGATGCCACGAACCCCTTGTCGTAACCCTTTATGTCCTAATTGATTAGGTGATGGTGGACGTGTCACCGGAACGTTTTGTGGTACCCGCATCTCTGGGGAGTGTCCTGAGATGCACATCGATCCCGACCCGTCTTGTTGCCAGTAAACTTCCACCATTACTCCACTTGGATTCTCTGCGTTTTCTGTTTCAGGGATCCCAACAAATCTTGCTCCCACAGGTATCTGAACATTGACCATATAACTCAATTTCTCAACTCTGCATTTGATCAATATAAATCACTTATGCAATTGTATTTACCTCTAGTGAGATGCCTGATTCTAACTCTAGAGTGACCATGGTTCCTTCAGCTGTTGCACTTTCTAGTTCAGCCTGTATTGCTATGTTCAGAAACACTTCTTCAAGAGTGGCAAGCCCGAGTTGAATGTCCGAGATTCCAAATTCAGATTCTCTGTTTTGTAGCTCCTCGAAAAACCCCTATTTGTTATTGAGAGAGATCACAAAGAACAGTGATGAACATCATATATAGATGAAGAAGAAGATATAGATAATTATTAGAGCTTTGTACCGTCAAAAGTTGCTCTTTGTCGTGGGGAATAACAAACGTCATGAAAGCCTTGTTTTCTTCTGTTGGCTCAACTTTCAAATGCTGCAAAAAAAAAAAAAAAAAAATACTATGGTTTTGCTGAGGCACCTAAAAGAATACTTTTAAGTGTATGTACCTCTTTAAAGAATTTCTTCAATGGCTCATGTGAAGCAATGTTATTGTCATTTTTGCTTTCGATGAAGCTAACAGTAGCAACAAATCCCGTGCCAAAGCGGGATTTTAACCTGATTGAGGTACCAATGCAGCGGAGCCTGCCTTTAGCCATGATCCCTATTCGATCACTTAAAATATCAGCTTCCTCCATAGAATGTGTTGTTAGTATGATGGCACGGCCTTTCTTTGACTCTTGTATAATGTCCCACACATGTCTCCTTGTGATAGGGTCCATGCCAGTTGTCTACAATCCATGTGTAAACAACTATCTTAGTTTGATATGTGTGTAATAATATAAACATATATTTAAAGAGGAGTGTAGCGCAAGCGACATGCCGGTTCATCTAGGAAGACCAGCTTGGGATCACCAATGAGTGCTACTGCAACACTTAGTCGACGTTTCATTCCACCACTATAACTTCCTGCTCTAACTTTGGCCGCTCCTGTCAACTTTACATCCGCTAGTAACTTCTCAGCAGTCTATTAAAAAAAATGAAAAATAAATGGGTAAGTTGTGCATGAACTGGAAAGTTTAACACAATAATCAGACATCTTCGTAGCTGTAAGATATTGATATTATTCAGTCGGCTTACAGATTTGATCGATGCTGGTGGCAGCCCTTTGATGCTAGCGAAGAGGTGGAGGTGCTCTTCACTAGACAAAGCATCCCAAAGGATATCAAACTGTGAAAAAAGAATGTTGATGATATAAAACATTTAAGCAGAAAAATACGATTAGATTATTGTGGAAGAGATAATAGCAAAAGCACCTATGGCATTGACCTACCTGAGGACAAACTCCTATCATTTTACGAATGTTGGACATACCCACAGAGCTCCTTATGGAATTTCCATAAATAAGAGCTGGTCAAGTCAATCAAATGGATCTTATTAGGATTGTTAAAATGTTTTGAGAACTTGCTTCTTCTATACAGATCCTTACCATCTCCACCGGTAACTGGATTGATGCCAGTCAAACAACTAATAGTAGTTGTTTTCCCTGCGCCATTAGGCCCGAGAAGACAAAACAACTGATCTTTGGCAATATTCATCCATAAACCCTAATCATATTTCATGAAGTAATCAGTCGTTGTAATACATTTCATGTTTGTGGATTTATAACTTGTTGTATAGCCTTGGCATAGAACACACACTAACATGTTAAACTTTATTACGGAATTAACAAAAGGGATGTTAATTACCTTAACAGCATGAAAAGGCGAAGTTTTCGTGCATCTGCAGCAGCCAAGCTTTGTGGTTCCAGGATATGTTTTTGCAAGACCATGTATCTGAACTGCAGTGTTAGGATCAACTATTCCATCCATAGCTTGTTGTTTAACCTCTGTCTCCTCTTCAAGAACATCTTTGTCCTCTGGCGTAATATGTTCTACTGGTGGAACAGAGCCAATACAACTAAAAATGCTCCCTACAGTAAATCGTAAGGAAAAACATGCTTTAATCACATTTCCCTCAACACAAAGAAAATTATTCACCAGTGCTGAAGAAAATACCTTCCACTTTGCTGCCCCCTTTGCCAGTCCAATAACCAGGTGCTAGGAAATAGAAGATGGGTTTTCTTACTCCAGACGCGTTGGGAATAATATTATCAAAGTAGATGGCCAGAACAAACCAGAATATGAATGTCCCAAGGAGCCACTGATTGATAATGTTCTACAAAAAAAAAATTAAAAGAGTGGTTTAAGAGTAATAGACAACTTCTATTGGATTGAAATTCATTTCTAATGTCCACATACAATAGAAATTATGCATGTTGCCTGGCCACCTTGGCATATTGCTCTATTACTCCAACTAATTCCAGAGCTTTTGGGAGTTGAGGTTGCATCGAGAAGAAGGTTAAGGCCCGCAGAAAATGTATTTGGTGGAAAAAGGGACCACATTACCCTGCGAGAAGCCGCATATGCGCTGGAATAAGGGAATCCAGTAGCTGATACAATCTGTAGTAAGAATTGTAAAGTAAGAGTTGAAGATTTGAACAACCAATTACTATTTTTCTAGCAAGAGACTGAGGTCATACCTGTGTTATGAAACCAATCAAAAACACAAGGAAACCGACAGTTGTTGCGGAAGATGATTTGCTAATGAACGATGATAGCGTGAATGCTAGGCCAATCTAAGAAGACAGGTAATAAATATACATAACTTAAATGATGCACGCATATATCTCAGAAGAAAACATAATTAGTAATGAGGTTTCTTACCATATTAAACTGAAAAAGCAAGAAAAGTAGGAAGACAAGAACAAAATTATTCTTCAAGAAAAAATCAAACTGGAACATCATTCCAAATAGGACCAAGAAGAGTGAAGAGACAAATGTAAGGATTCCTTCCCACAAGAGCCATGACAACCAATAAGCAGAATCAAAGACACCCATCATTGTCATTGCCTGCCGAAGTTTTAGCTCTTTCTCGGTAACCAGAGAACCCAGTTGGAGAACAAAACCAAACATGGAGAAAGCAAGAAAGAAGACTGGTCCCATGACTTTGAGTGCAGAGATACTTTCACCTATAATAGCTGGGCGTGCAAATTCCTTAAATCCAAAACCCCAACCAAACTTTGGATCTGAAAATGCATAAAGACTTTTTCCACGTCAGAATTTATACAGAAGCAGCCGTATAAGATTATACATATACACACAGCTAATTACAACAAAAAATTCTTAACTCAAAGATTCAAGAATGGTACTACCTCCAATTAAAGACCTTGCGATTTCACGCTCTGCAGCAACTTGAAGAGGAACAAGAAACTTAAACGTTGGATCTTCAACCCGACCACGTTTTTTCTCTGATGAAGAATTTGTTTGAATACCGTAGCTTATCACTGTAGCATTCCTTTCTACAAAATGCAAAGCTCCGGGGACTTGCAAAGGATGCGACAGAAGCCATGCATCTACCTCATTAGGTTCCTTGAACGATTGAACCTAAACATCAAATCGAACACGTTGTCTTCTAATCTAAAACAAACGTGTATAATCTTAACAAATTAGTACCTTGTTGGTCGGAATTGGTCTCCCCGGATTGTTCGCCATAATAGCGGAGACAATGTTAGTCACGCGACGACTATGGTTCCCACTCCACACGAAGTCGTAGCAAGGAAGCTTTACAAAGAACTTGTCTTCACAAGGAAGAATGGGCGGCGAAATCATTAGCGTAGGATCAGTGATATTCTTGTATGCTGTTGAAGATGCGTCGCTTGCCTTCATCGCTTCTTCGATACAAAATATAATTAGGATGAAGAAGAATGAAGAGAAAAGTTGAAGAAACGTGGCTCTCTTGTTTCTCCATGAAAGCAATAGATTCTTTCTGAACAACGCCGTGAACTGCTGGTAGAGAAGTGACAAGCCTGTTTGCAAAATCATTATCAACTTTTTTTTGTTTTTTTTTCAAATGTTTTTTTTGTTTCTTACAATCAAAAGTGATTAATAATAGAAAACAAAAATGAGGTTATAAAATTAAATGACTACGTTCGATCTTTTGTTCCCAAATTTTAAGGGTTGACTAATTTCATCCTCTCCGTTAATTTTAATGGTCCCCAGCTTGTGTAAAATTAGGACCATATTTTTTAAACATTTAAATAGGCCTATACTTTTCCGCCACTAAAAGCAAAGCTCAAATTTTTTTAAAAAAGAAACAGTTACTTTAAATAGCCACACACACACACAAAACAAGAAAAAAAAAACAAAACCAAGTTTCTTTCTTTCTTCATCAATGGTAAATCCTAGTCCGGCAAGCTTCTGGACGCAGGCCAATGCGTTACTTAGGAAGAACTTAACCTACCAAGTATGTTTCCATTTTCAGGTACGGGTTATAGTTAAGTTTTGTGCTAACTAGGAGTAATCTTGTCGAATCTTGAAATGTAGAGGAAACACATATGGACGAATGTTCGGCTCATCCTGGTTCCACTCTTCCTCTGCTTAATTCTTCTGGCGATTCAACTAGTACTCGATTCCTTGATGAAAAGTATCTCTGATCTCTCTAATTGTGGAAGCAACGCTACTTTTCCTGGTGGTAATTGTCCCATCCCAAACCCTCCATTGTTGCCTCCTATGTTGCAGCTTCCACAAAATGAACTCCGTTCCGTTAAGGCCGATATATTTCCATATAGAGACCTCCCTGACAAGTCCTGCAGAGCAACAGGATCTTGTCCTGTAACCATACTTGTCACTGGGGATAAAATGTCTCTTGGAAAAGCTTTATCCGCGAATATTTTTAGCAATTCTTTTGTGGTTAATTCCTCCGATCTCTTGCCTACTTTAGCCCATAACGTTTTGGTATGTCTCTATCTCTGAGTGCAGTGCAAGAGTCTCTATCTTTCACCCATATTTTTTACTCCTAGAGATCATGTCTTTCAGGGTTCAACGGAAGCAGCTGGCGAGGATAGTTATACAGATCCAGGGATTGACTCGAAAATCCCCATCTACAACATACAACCTCAATGCAGTCCAAACTCTACATTGCCGCTCTCGCTTGGACAAACTAAGACCGGTATTTTTCCCTGGATCTTGATCTGATAAATGCGGTTCTCTTCACTTTGATGATTAACTTGGTGCTTCTGTCTACGTATCCCAGAGGTGAAGTGTGTTCGAGGGTTGTGTCTCTGGAGAAATAACTCTGTAGAGGTCAATGATGAGCTTTTCAAGGGTAGTTGGAGGGGAAACCCTGCAGGGTTGACAAATGAGATCGCTGCAGGTTGGTCAAAATTTCTGTTATTTCTATATATACATGCTTAGTATCTACCTGACTCTTTAATTATGTCTGCCTTTTTCGTTGCCTTAGCCTACGATCTCAAGAGTACGGATAGGAAAAACTTCAATGTGACCATTTGGTATAATGCAACCTACAACGACGAGTTTTCAACCAATCAGCCATCAAAGCTGGTCAGAGTTCCTCGGTCTATCAATCTGGTAACTAATTATGTACTCTCAAGACATCCTCACTGTTGAATTTCGCAATATGCTCCATTACATGTCTCTCTCCTTGTAAAAATGCAGATATCAAATGCTTATCTAAAATTTCTAAAAGGCTTGGGGACAAGGATATTATTTGAGTTTGTCAAAGAAGTTCCTAAACATGAAACTAAAAACAATCAAGACATTGCGTCCTTGCTTGGCCCACTTTTCTTCACTTGGGTTGTTCTTCTTTTGTTCCCCGTAAGTTCTTTTACAGTATAATGCTTTAGGCCATTACAATTGTTGAACACTCATCCCATTGTATGTAACATAAATAAATCTTGCAGGTGATCTTGACATCATTGGTGTATGAGAAACAAGAGCGTCTAAGAATTATAATGAAAATGCATGGGCTAGGCGATGGTCCATATTGGATGATTTCCTACGTCTATTTTCTTACCATATCAATGTTGTATGTTATTTCTTTGGTGAGCTTCGGTTCCGCTATAGGACTCAAGTACTTCCGGCTCAATGACTATAGCATCCAGTTCGTTTTCTATTTTATCTACTTAAATCTGCAAATCGCCGTCGCCTTTCTAGTTTCTTCCATATTCTCAAAAGTTAAGACTGTAACAGGTACTAACATCTCTTTTCTTGAATCTCCTCAAGAAGATGTCAGAGTAGAAATTTGAATGGTCTCTCTGTTTTATGGCTTAATTTGTAGTTGTTGCTTACATATCGGTGTACGGAACTGGGCTCTTGGGAAGCTTTCTCTTCCAAAAGATGATTGAAACTCCGTCATTCCCCGGTAATTCAACAACTTGTAAGAGAAAAATATTAACATTTGTTACTGCTTACTTAGTATACATAATATTTACGATTACAGAAGAATGGATTGTTGCCTTGGAGTTGTATCCCGGATTTTCTCTGTATCGCGGGTTGTATGAGTTCTCACAATATGCCTCGAGGGGAAACGGGATGAAGTGGAAAGATCTCAGTGATAGCGGAATGGGTGAAGTTTTCTGCATCATGTCAATAGAGTGGTTTGTGGCTCTCATTGTAGCCTACTATATCGATCAGATTTTCACATCCGGAAAGCACCCTTTATTTTTCTTGGCTACTTTCAAGAAACCTTCTTCCCTACCAAGGAGGCCTACTGTTCAGAGAACGGATTCTAAGAAAGTCTCCATAGATATAGATAAACTAGATGTCACTAAAGAGGTATATATGGAATGGAAGAAGTCAAAAGTCTTCTTTTTTTATTTTTTTTCTTATTGTGCGTTGTCTTTCCATGTTTCTCTGATTTCAAAGCCCTTCTGATAAAAAGAATATATAAAATATATCAGAGGGAAAAGGTTCAACAATTGAGGAATGAAGGTGGCACAGGGCATGCGATCATGTGTGACAACCTGAAAAAGGTGTATCCAGGTAGAGATGGTAACCCTCCAAAAATGGCAGTAAGAGGGTTACATCTCAGTGTACCTTCAGGAGAATGCTTCGGCATGCTTGGACCTAATGGCGCCGGAAAAACCTCCTTCATTAGTATGGTCAGTCTTGATCAGTTTGGCAAAAGAAAAAAAAAACATTTCAGTGTCAAATTTAGTAATCATCTCGATCGTATTGTATTTTCTTCTGCTTAACAAGATGACAGGGCTCCTCAAACCGTCATCTGGAACAGCCTTGGTTCAGGGTTTGGATATATGCAAGGATATGAACAAAGTATACACAAGCATGGGCGTATGCCCGCAGCACGAGTAAATCTAATTTTTTTTTTTTTTTTTTTTTTGTATTTTCTTCCACATGCATTACCAAGCAAATAAGGAATAATTGAAGGAATAGCTTTTGTTTTTATGACATTCTTTCCTGGTTTCAGCTTGCTTTGGGAAACGCTAACAGGAAGGGAACATCTTCTCTTTTACGGGCGACTAAAAAATATCAAGGGCTCTGATCTAACGCAAGTATATATGTTTATCACCTTGTTAGTTTTATTTAATTTGTATTGTTATTCTTGAAGGAAATGATCATTCATGGATGTAATTTATCATTTCAAGGCTGTGGAAGAATCTCTCAAAAGTGTCAGCCTTTTCGATGGAGGAGTTGCCGACAAACCTGCTGGTAATTACAGCGGAGGTATGAAAAGGCGGCTTAGCGTGGCCATATCGCTTATTGGGAAACCCAAGGTGTGTGAACATTCTTGTTAGTTGTATGGTTTTGTCAAGCAATGGCTCAAGTTAGTTATTAACATAACAAACCCATGTTCTCCTAAATAGGTGGTTTATTTGGATGAGCCTAGCACGGGACTTGATCCAGCTTCGAGGAAGAACTTGTGGAATGTGATCAAGCGTGCTAAACAAAACACAGCGATAATTCTCACAAGTATATATTGATTTCTCAACTTATGGAATGCGGCTAATGTTTACCTCCCAAAATAGACTAAATATTAACGCTAAGACTACATTTATTTCAGCTCACTCGATGGAAGAAGCCGAATTTCTATGCGACAGATTGGGGATTTTTGTAGACGGTGGCTTACAATGCATAGGAAACTCCAAGGAGTTAAAGAGCAGATACGGTGGATCATATGTGTTCACTATGACAACATCTTCAAAACATGAAGAACAAGTAGAGAGATTGGTTGAATCTGTCTCTCCCAACGCCAAGAAGATATATCATCTTGCTGGTACTCAGAAGTTCGAGCTGCCAAAGCAAGAGGTTCGGATTTCTGAAGTGTTTCGCGCTGTTGAAAATGCCAAATCCAACTTCACAGTCTTTGCTTGGGGACTCGCCGACACAACTCTCGAAGATGTCTTCATCAAAGTCGCTAGAACTGCTCAAGCTTTCATCTCATTGTCTTAAAAACTATTTTTAGTTATAGGATTTCTCTTTTCTGGGTCAAAATTCTGTGTCAAACTAACCAACCATCCTGTTAATATTTCTCATGCAACTTGTATAGATAAGTTTATTTAGTGTTGGCTGTCAAGGCGTGGACTTACGGTAGCAGAGATTGCAGCGAAGATTGTGGCATATGCTCTGCGTTAGGCCGTAGAGCACCACTTGGTGTTAAATTACGGGACATCAGCTCCTAATTAGAGGCCAAACATATATGTTTCTTTTTTCTTTTCTTTTTTTTTGGGTCAAAGAGGCCAAACACGTTCTAAAAATGTATCATCTTCTTATATTTTTATATATTTAATAAAAAAGAATTTGAATATCAAATTAGGAGTCTATTTTCTCTACAAACAATGTTTCTTAATTAGGAAAACAAATTAGGCAAGTGGATAGAAACATAGACTAGTTTAAAAAAAAAAATATAAGATTGTTTGAAAATAGCGAAGAATGGTCGATTGACTAACATAAAAAAAAATTACCCTAAAAATCAACACGAGCTGTACGAAATTAGTGTAATAATTAGCTAATCATTTGTTCCAGGAATAATTAGCTAACGGGTTTGCACCTTAAACTAAATTAGTTAGGTGAAAGCACTTAAAACAGTACATAATATATATATAGAATTTATGAAGGGATAAAAATGAATAAAGAGCAGGAACCAGAAACCAATTTAGCAAAAGATAACGGCGTTGGCTGTTCTTTCCTTTCAGGAATGGTATACATATACCATAAGAAGAAGAAGAAGAAGAAGAAGAAGAAGAAGAAGAAGAAGAAGAAGAAGAAGAAGAAGAAGAAGAAGAAGAAGAAGAAGAAGAAGAAGAAGAAGAAGAAGAAGAAAAACAAAAAAACAAAGCACACAAATATTTATTTTAGAAAAATGGGATACAAATTTGTGTCCCTAATAGTAACAAGCCTGCTCGTGGTGATTACATCGCCCGTGGTTTTAGGTAACGATGCAGCCCCAATTCCGCCGAACAAAGGCCAAATCGAGCAGTGGTTCAACACCAACGTGCCTTCGTTGGCTAGTAGAAAAAGCACATTAGATCCAGCTCTATTGACCGCCGAGGCTACGCCACGGATCATCAAGGCATAACAATATTTAAATAGATTATTACATTTTAGTCACTTGCATATAAACAACATATGGCAATATCTACCCTATTTTTCACTTAAAAATAAAATTTCTGCACATAAGATTTTGGAATCAAACATATTTTTATATCTACAAATGCAGGTGAAACAAAATGGAAGAGGCCATTTCAAGACAGTAACCGAAGCGATAAAGAGTATACCGGCAGGGAACACGAGGAGAGTGATCATCAAGTTAGGTCGTGGTGTATACAAAGAGAAGGTTACGATCGATAGAAACAAACCTTTCATCACATTGTACGGTCATCCAAATGAAATGCCGGTATTGACATTCGACGGTACCGCAGCACAATATGGGACAGTCGATAGCGCAACTCTTATTGTCTTATCCGACTATTTCATGGCTATTAACATCATCGTTAAGGTATATATATATATATATATATATATATATATTGTTAGTTGTCATCTCAAAATCTGTTGAAAATAATGACAGTTAATGATTATATTTTATTAAATTATACAATGACAATATATTACTTTTGAAACAAAAATTCTTTAACAAATATATATAACATTTTTGTTATAAGAATTCTGCGCCAATGCCGGATGGTAAGAGGAAGGGAGCACAAGCCTTGTCTATGAGAATCTCTGGCAACAAAGCAGCTTTCTACAACTGTAAATTCTATGGTTACCAAGACACGATATGTGATGACACCGGAAACCATTTCTTTAAAGACTGCTACATCGAAGGCACATTTGATTTCATCTTTGGAAGCGGACGCTCTCTGTACCTCGTAACTATATCTAACTAAACCTTTTGCTTATCCAATTCATTCTCTCTATATATATATATATATATATAAATTTTATGATGATTTTTTAATGGTTATATATCCTTATCTTAATAATAATAAAAAAAAAATAGGGTACACAACTAAACGTTGTGGGAGATGGAATCAGAGTGATCACAGCTCATGCGGGAAAAAGCGCTGAAGAGAAAAGCGGATACTCGTTCGTGCATTGTAAAGTTACAGGAACTGGAACCGGAATCTACTTGGGTAGAGCATGGATGAGCCACCCCAAGGTTGTTTACGCATACACAGATATGTCAAGTGTCGTGAACCCTTCTGGATGGCAAGAAAATCGCGAGGTCGGACGTGACAAGTATGTATAATTCAAACCATATTGTATATCGATTTATGAGGTAGATTATATTATTATAAATGTTAATGTAAATTGCACGGATTGATCATGAGCAGGACGGTGTTCTACGGAGAGTATAAGTGCACAGGGCCAGGATCGCACAAGGAGAAGAGGGTTAAGTATACACAAGACATTGACAACATAGAAGCTAACTATTTCATCTCACTTGGCTACATCCAAGGATCCAGCTGGCTCCTCCCTCCTCCCTCTTTCTAATATTACTACCTAATTACTATTAACCACTCCGTATATAAATTACTTTGTTTGAAGAAAAGAAAAAGAAAGATGTATACATCATACATGTATGTAACTTGCACAGTTGCACTTTTTCTCATGTTGTAATTTTCGGAGGAGCTAAGGCTTGTCTAGTGTGTTTTGCTTCTACATTGAATAAGAATCATTCCTATTTTATTTTATTTTATTTTTAAATCTCTATATGATTCCTTAAGTTTGGTGTTCTAGAAAAAAAAAGAATTCCATAGTTCTTGAGAAACAGAGCTGTAAGTTCATTGATCTCAGAAAAAAAACGAATTTTTATTGAGATACACCAGTTCTGCTACATGAATGAATCCTTTCGACCTGCAACACGACACAGTTTCTTTTACGCCACTATAGCCCTTTATGCCTATAAACCAAGTTTATTGTGGATCTCAGATCAATTCACAAGATGAGATTGTGAATCTCACATGAACTGCAAGGCTCTGCTGATCCATGAGAAAGGAGGGAAAGTTATCGCAGTCAAAAACATCATAGATGCAATCAAGAATCCTGATGGTATCGATATTTATGCCCATCGGAAATACACATGAGTTGGGTGGTTCTTGAAAAAATCTGCACCAAGACTTAACCAAAAATATTCCCTTTTATCCTGACTCTGTTTAATTCCAATGTTTCTGTTAGGGACGTTAAGGCCAAGTTCATAACAGAAGCTGCAAACCATCCACAATAGCTCCAGAAGCAGACCAGGTTTAGGATTTTTATTTATGTTCTGCTATGTTACAAATCTAACATTATAAACTTCATTTGTGTGTGTATATACAGACATATCAAAGGATGCATATCTAATTATTCATCACTCATCAGTACATACCATTTTCAGTAACAGTGACAGAAGAAGATTGTAGTGGGGGAAGTGGAATGTGATGCAGATTCAATCGAAGGGATCTATCCGAGGGTCGTGCTCGCTCGCCATAGCCATTCCTGTGCACAGACATGTCGGGCACATCACCTGAACATCAAACACATCCAAGTTAACTCAAGGTTTTTGGTTTTAGGCTTTTCTTCGTTTTTGTGTCTCTTTTACCTTTCCGGCGCCTGAACAGTTTGAACATCTTTCGGTTTTGGGCGGTGACAGAGAATGAATACCGCCAGCAATAGATGAGACTGGTTCAGTTGAAACAAGAGAACCTGTGCTAGAGCAACGAGCACATGCTAGATACCCTATGTTATATATAAAAAAAGAAGTGATCACCTTGTTAAAACCATAATCTAAACCTCATCATTCTTTGAAATCAAGAAGTAGAAAAAAAGAGTCACAGTACCAGTTCCTAGACAGTATTTGCATCTCTTATGCTCTTGCTGCTTTACGTTGTTGACTTCGACTACCATCAAAGCCGAAATCACACCAACAGCTCCTCCAGAAAACGATGCTACTATCGGGTCTACTTGACTGTCATTCAAATTAAGACAGATGATTATACGAATGTGAAAATCACAAGTTGAAAGAAGAAAACTCAAACGAAGCAAGTATTACCTCAATTGCATAGGTAGATGAAGGCTTTGAATGAAATCTGCATATGATGTGCCTCCAATGCCTAGCTTTAGCTCTAGCTGCGAAGGTTACAAAATGAAAACTACATTAGTTAGAGAGAAACACAAAGCCAATCTTGAAAAAAGAAAATCCAAAGATGAACAAAATGTAGCAATGAAAACACTTACAGTAGGAGCTAGTAGGCCACCAAATAGTATAATCCCGGCAATGAGTGAAAAACAAGTTGCGTAATAGACTTTCAAATTGGCAGCAGTCTGTAATCATATGTATTTATGATCAAATCATGAAAAAATAAATAATCATTCTCGCAATGGCAAAAAAGAATAACAATTTCTTCTAATATTGGAAACTCACCAATGGAGGCAAGAATGGGATAAAGGATGGAAAATTAGGTAACTCATGTTCTTGCTCTTCATTTATGATGCCAAGTTCTGTGTTTTTGATCCGTTGTTGTATTCTAAGCCTCCTTACCTAAAATATATAATCCATAAAAAGAAAAGAAAAAAACAGTTTGAAGGAGCTAAAAAGTTTCTTCCATGTGCAAGATGTGTACCTCTTCCATGTGCAAGAAGATCTTGTTTCGTCGGCTTCGAATGTTATCTTGAATCTCTTGTAATTGCATTTTGGCAAAGTCTTGTACTGTTTCAGGCCCTTCTATAATACAAAAACTTCACCAAACCAAACCAAAAAAACAACAACTAATGAATCGTTTCTTTATTCATGATAGACCAAAAAAAACAAACGTAGAAACTAAATCTATGATATTTATTTAATATAGAAAAATGAAATCCCAAAACTAAGTAAGTTTATTGATTTTTAAACTTGTCATCATTGAAAAGCAAATATGATAGATTACCCGGCAGCAAATTTATCGGCGGATTCAGAGTCGTCGAGTGAAGAAGATTCAGGTTGCAACGCCGTGAAGCGCCATCTCAATCTCCGATTCCGCCGTTGTGAAGAGAGCTTATAATACTCTGAAAACCGCAAATTGTAGGAATCTGGTGGGTAGGAAACAGATAAAATCCTACCTAAACATGACATCCTTACGATTACGAGCACCAGATCAATCTATTTGCCTCCTCTTTTACTTTTATTGCGTATACTGAGACTTCAGAAATCGAGACCGAGAGTCAGAGACCACCACTTTGCTCAACTGTTTGACATATGTTTGTACGTGGCGAGTTCTGATTCGTTTATGTTTATTTTATTTCAATATTTGTCTTTTTAGTAAATTTAAAATTTAGAGAAATTAAACTAAATTTTGTTTTCAGATTTATTGTGGTGCCAGATTTTTTTTTATTTTTACTTGGAATTTTTTTTAAAAATGGATAATTCATGAAATATCGTCTTCTAGTACTATTTTGTTGTCAGTTTTTTTTCTCTCTCTGGTCCGTGATAAAGTATAGTAATCTATTTCACTAATTAAATTTGTTTCTATCAGAAGTGCACTAAATATCCCAAAATATTTATTTGTTCTTTCAAAACACCCAAGAAAAACGAATCTGTGAGCAAGTTCCTAAATGTTTCTGACCAATTATATTCTTTCACAACTTGACATAGTTACATAGCATATAAGTAACGTATGTAGCAAACTCCTAACTTTGGTTAAAAAAAATATAGTTTACGGATCAATACTACTTACCTAATCTCCTATGCAAAAGACACGTCATCTACCTTGTAATCATATACGCAACTAACCAGCTTAATTTAAGAAGTTAAGAGATGATGAGCTTTTTCTTTTTTTGCTAATATGCATTATATGGGTTTGTATATGGAGCCATCACCTCAAATCACACTACCATCTTAATTGCTGAATGTGTGTCACGTCACACACATAAGTTTTGGTTGGTTACCTAGCTGGGAGTGTTAAAGACACAAGTGGGCTGGGTCAAATTAAATTAAATGTTTGGTGGGTTTTGTAAACACTTTTCTCGCTAAAATGTTACGGCCCAATTAAATTCGAATCAAACGGGAGACTGGAGAAACCCTAGACACATTGATCCTAAAAAAAAAAAAAATCTCAAACTCACTTTCCTACTCAATTCCAACCCTAGGTTCATTAGCTACCGTATTTTGCAGTTGTGTCTTGTATATTGTTATTCTTTTGTTGTCTAAGTTATAGAAAGAGAATCGTGGTGATGACTTGGTAATATTCAACCTCAACAGACCGGAATGCAGGATTTTTCTTGGTTTTTCATGGAAACTTTTGCGTGTAGATAATCCCGCTGAACTGAACAATCTTTCTCTTCTACAATAAATATTTCAATTTCATTTTTCAATTTGGTTCTTTTGACGTTTAAGTTTTGTGTAATATGGAGATTACAATGATGATTTGCAGCTCCCTCTTCTGATCTTTGATTTGTATAAATTGACTGGCAGAATCGAACCATATTTTTATATGTTGCAGTTACTGAGTTATCTCTTCATTTTCTTCCCAACAAATATTGTGTTTTGAAGAAATGAGGGGTTCTTGTTTTTGGTGTTATAATTGATCAACAATTGTTAGATTTTTTTAAATATATATATATATATTTTTACCTATACATTTGGACCACCAAATTCCTAATATCTGATTGATCATATTTCTTTATACCGACTAAATCGAGGGCATAGGGCCAATCACCGGGCCTATACTAAACCCATTAATCAAACATTTAAGATGTGGCCCAAAGAAATGGAATACTGATTGTTGAGTTGAACCTGCTGATATTCAACTTATTATCAACATATAAATAGTACGAAATTTGTTTACAGAAAGAATGCAACATGATAACATACACAGTAAACTCTGTATATTGGATTGCGGCTAATGTTAAACTTTGAGATCGAGAAGTGTTGAAAATTCAGTACCATCCACATTCCAACCCTAATAATGGCGATTTGTTTTAGTAAAGGCATATAATTCGATTTTCACCCGTCTACGTATATATATGTATCGAATTATATGCTTTTTATGCTAAGTGTCTAATAATAAAGGAAGTGAGTGGAAATAGTAGTGACTAGTGAGGGTCCAGCACGTGGCACAACTTAAGGGTCGCAGAATGTTGTCATTGACACAGTAGTAGACTTCTGTACCAAATCAAGAATTTAAATTATATATTATATTTTTAAAATGAAAACAAAAAAAAATTATATAACGTATACGCAAAAATGTAGTTTCTTGTATCTTATTACTTATATTATATTAGATGGTCAACAACTGACCCTTTAATTGGAAATATATATATATAGACTCATTTTTTGGGCAAATTTAAACACTTTTGGAGCAAGACAGTTTTAAGGATCGAAAAGAAAAAAAATACTAATAGATTTGATCTCTTTGATCTATGTTTAGGGTTGCTACCTGTCGTTTAAGATTTTTCTCTATTGTCCCGCTCTTTTTTTCTGTTTTAGAACTCTCCTATTTATAAGTTTCCTTAAACTCTAATCTCTTTCGACTTGTATGTTAAGTAATATAAAAGAATAATAATAATTGATGTAGCATACCGATATTTACGGTTGTAATATAATGATTTTATTTTGCCTAACACTTATATGAAAGAAATTGCACCCATGAAACATTGTTATAGTTGGTATTTTTAATAATATTTCTATAGGTAAAGTAAATTTAAAATCATAAAAGAATATTAAAGTATATTAAATGTTTCATTTACATATTTGAAAAATACAATAGTGTAACCTTTTTTAAAGATACGTATATAATATTCTCTCGTTTTCCAAACTAAAATGATTATACAATAATTTATATATACTAATGTATTTATTTTACTTTGTTGTTTAAGATTAATGTCATTATTTACTAGATGATTTGACAAACGGTAACTCCCAGTCTCCCAATCTTTGTTTTACAAGCTTCATGCAAGTCCGTGCGAGGCAGTGGATGCCACGTGCTTAATTATATAGTTACTTTATACCCAATAAATAGTATTGGCAAAGATAAGGTATTATACGAGTGAAAAAATTAGGGGTATATAAATAAATACTACATAGTTTTTATATCCAAGAGACATTTTTGGAATAAAGTTATATGGATTGGACTATGCTCCGGATTGGCCGGATTTTCCAGCCTGTTTAACTCCACTATAAAAATCGATCCATTAAACATCACATATACGTAAAATCATTTTCTATATATTTTGATTAGAGCAGTGTTGTAAGAAACACGATGTGATACATACAGGGCCACCGAGTTATGTTTTCATTTTTATTTTATGTTCTGAAAACATCGATGAAAGTGGATTATGAGCTTTCAGATATTTTTTGGAGGTAGTCTTTAAGATGAATATGTATGTGTAAAACGAATTTAGTGATTATGTACAAGAATATTCGATCATATCCTCAAAGAGACATAACATATGGTAGTTGCTCCACCGCAGGAAGTTGTGCGTGTGGACCGCTTCACCGTTGAAAATATACTAAAAGTTGCCATCATTCAGAAAATGATCCTTCAGATATTTCATAGAGCCAAAACTTCGTGTGTGCACTATAGATCTTAATAGTTGCAGGAAAACATAGTGTGAAACTTGTGGAATGAATATGTTTAACAGAATTAATACATTTATAGAAAAAGAGACATAACTCATATCACAAACGGAATAAATTAAGCCTTTCGTGGATATAAATTAGAGACAAAAAAATTACAGTAGAATTGCTCTTCTGAAATTATAATTGTAACTATTAATCACTAAACTAACATCTGGTGTATTGTTTGCAAAAACTGATATGTGCTCCATTTAATAGATGAGATTAGTAGTACATTTATTTTGCCGGTCGAAGCTTATGAATCGGTTTACATTAATCTTTGGTTTAACTTCGCTAAATTTTTCGTGTCATTTAACATTACTGTTTTTTATCGCCTATCCATCTAAGATTTTAGTTGAAAGCTATATAGTTTCTATATGCACACATGTTTTTTATATGTGCGAAATAAAATCATCATACAGAAAGACCATCACAAAACACCGACCGATCTCATAGCTTATGAATATTTAGTGTTGTGATGATTCATATCATATATATAAGTATTTTTCAGAAAATATACCTATATGACGTATGGCTATTTGATGACCTCATACATATGTAATAAATCATAAGTTTAAATAAAAAATCATGATAAAATCATACAAGATTAAGCTAGACTATTTTCTTTTCAATTTCTGTGGTGTTTGAGTAAACCTAAATTAAATGTCTTAGAAATTTTTAGGCCAGTTGAATTTGATATAGCAAATGTTAGCTTGAATTATGGTTTCTGTTTTAGTTAAACTAGTCGATCGATAGACAATAAGATGCTAGTTAATCTCTGCTTTGCTCAGCATTGTTCGATTAATTTTGGATTTTTTAGTCCCGTGACTAATCTTAAAAATAATTACTGATTTTTTTCTACAGTTGTCAATGCATGGTGTTGATGTTTATATGCGTGCATTTACTAGATTTATTTTCGTAGTAATGATGATGATGAGCATTTGTAGATCACAAGCTGTAATTAGAACATTTGCTAAGTGGAATTGACTTTGATATGCATCTTTAATATGTTCTTTGAAGGATAATAATAATATTGTCCACTCTAAAGAAACTCAAGTAGATCATTAATATCATAATATCAATGATCATTTCATTTGACTTTTTAATACTGTAAAACCGACTATGGTAGAGAATAGAAAGATGTCTGATTAATAATGACTAATATCATGTATTAATATATATATATATAGTTTTGAACTGCATAAAATATATATAAACAAGAAGGTATAGATCTATAGGAATACGATTACAAATTATATTTTATTTCCAATGGATAGATTCATTTTAGCTATAGCCAGAACACTGTTTTTAGCTTTGCCACTAAATCATAGTGATTAGCATAACTAGTGACCTCATGATTGGTCTTTATCTTATTATATTTTTAGGGCGGTGGGGCTTATTTACAGTTGATGATTACGTCTAAGTAAAAAATTATATAGCAAAAAATATTTATAACTCAACATACAGTATTTAGGAGATGCAACTGGGCCACTGGGGTATATTTTTTTTTTAAAGCACCTTTCTCCTAAGAAAAGAAGTTACAATTTGCTTGGATCTCACAAAAGGGTGGGTCTGGCCCATCTCACACTATCAAACCCACTTGGATCTCATGTTGTTGCCTATAAAATGGTGGGAGAAGCTTTCTTACAATAACTTCATAACAAAACAAGAATCTGAATTACGATATATAGAAAAGAAAGAAACTCTAAAAATATAATTTTAAAATGAACAGAGGTCTCTTGTTGGTTTTGTTCTTTATAATCACTGCAAAGACTTCGGTTTCTCGTCCATTCGCAGGGTCGAGGGGCAACATGCCAGGCCAAAACAACCAAGGCGAAAGTGGGTCGGGCCGTGGGCCAAATTGGCAGTACAACTGGGGTTGGGGCTCTGCTCCAGGATCCGGATGGGGTTATGGGTCGGGTTCTGGTAGATCGCCAACAGGGTGGGGAAGAGGATCCGGATATGGGTATGGATCCGGATCAGGATCAGGTAGCGGATCTGGATATGGTTCTGGAGGTGGTGGAGCACGTGGTGGTGGGTATGGTTATGGAAGCGGAAATGGCCGGTCTGGTGGCGGTGGTGGTGGTTCCAACGGTGCAGTTGCAGCTTTAAATCACGGTAATAAGATTCATCCGTGAGTATTTTCTCCCAAGTAAAAGGTTTTGGGAGAGATATAAGTGTTTTTTTGTTAAGATTATTAGGTTCGCTACCCTCCTAAATGTAACTTTAACTTTTTTTGTTTTGTATGCTTTATATATATATAAAGATTATGTCCTCGACATATCTTATAATATATTTGCATGTCTCTAAGATGTATTATCTCTTATATTGGGTTTGTATGTTCTACATATGTGTTTAAAACAAACTTTTGAGATTTGCATTTAGTTCATAAATTGGTAAGAAAGTCCAAAATTGTATTGGTTTTACTAGATTAATAGATTTCAAAAACTTATGTTTTGGCGCTACATTATAGAGAACGTATGGTCAACTACAATCGCTAAAAAAATTGTTTTTCAAGAGAAAACGACAGATTTTACTATTTTAGGTTATATTCTTGGAAACTTTTGTTATACATGCACATGCACCGGAGAATTAGCCAATTCATGCCTAAAATTTGGCAATGTGTTAAATTTATACCTCAATTATATCTTCGTGCATATTTATACATGAACTTATTTTTTTGTAAATTGAATATTTGAATTTTTAAATTTGAACAAAGATATACATATTGCTTAACACCGTTAACTTTCTGTTAACTTTTGATGATGTGGAATCCACATATTTAATGATGAAAAAATTGTGTAGAAGGTAGCACTCGAACCCAAAACCTCTAATATTTATTCCCAACATTCAATACCATTTATGCTATAACAATAATCATTATTCCTGACAACACACAGATATATATATATATTGTTATTGTTTTTAAATCGATTTTTTCTCTGTTGATTTTCTCCTCTTAAAACTAAATGATTGAATTCAGTTTAATTTCTGATACGATTAGGAGGTTAGAGGATCTCTAATTCCAGTTTAAGTCTCAATTTTTTTTATTCATTTATATATTTTATGCGATTAAATAATAACAATTTGTGTTCTTTGTCTTGTTTCTAATTCTAATATTAATATTTCAGTTTCATGAACAATAGATTTATCGATTTATGTTTGTTTCTGTTGGATATGAGAAACAAGCTCTGCATTCATCAATGTCATCGACACTAGTAAAAATTCAAATAAATTGAAAAAAACAGAAACGTGGTTAATCAAAATATCATATCAAAATGCCTGAAATTGATATGAGATGAACAAAATAGCTATTGATTCATTACTCGGATCTGCCAAAAATGTAAAAAAAAAAATATTATGGAATGAGTCCATAAGACGAACAGAAATAAAGAAGAAGAAAGAGAGAATATCATGCTTTAACAAATATATATATATATATATATCTTCGTTGATAGAAATGTCAAAAATCGTATAGCCCAACTGGTATCAAACATTATGCTTAAAGGTTAGAGGTCATGGGTTCAAAGGATTGGTTTGACACATTTTTTCATCTATAATTACATGAATTCCATGTCATCATTTGTTCACACAACTTCACCGACTTAACAAAAATGAAGAAATTAACCCATTTTTAATACATTAGGTAGTAAATTTGAAGAAGTCTAAAAATCGATCTGCACAGAGTCATTGAGTCCAACTCTCCATACATGCACGCTGAGAACAGACAAGACTAAAATAACATGAATAAATGAGTCAACGAACAGACATCAATTCAAGAAAAGACTATATATATATCCTTTTTTTTTTGTTAATAACATGTTTTCTTCTTGGTTTGAAACTTAAATTGAAATTATACATACCTTATTATATCATGACAAAATAGTCCAAGATATTGATTAGAGTGGTGAGAATTTAGGACAATAGATTCAAGAAGAGGCTTAAAAAAAAAACAATCCCAAATCCAATCAAAATTCTAAGTTAACATCGCTAGTCAAAAGCCCTCGTGATATAAAAGAGGTTTTAAGCTCACAAGTCACAACACGCTAACGACCCAATGCATTATGCATTTATATAATCAAGCAACAACGAGTTGCTTTTTGTTGTGATGATCAGTAAATAAAGAGTCTTCCTCGGAGGGATTCATCAGAATCTTAAAAGAGCCTCCGAATGATAGAGAAGGTTCTAGAAACATAGTCTCCATCTCCATCTCCATCTCCATCTCCATCTCCATCTCCATCTCCATCTCCATCTCCATCTTCATCAACATCATCATCTCTTTCTATAGAAAACAACAGTAATTATTGTAAGTAGAAACGGTGACATTTAACTGAAACCCGACACCGAACAAGAAGTCAAGCTCAAGCATGTTCATCTCTTCTCTGCTTATCCTCCCAACTTTTGCATAATATCCATTGTTGTAACTCCTAAAAATCGTTACCAAAGACATAAGGTTTAAGTCATTAAACAACTGTTAATTAGTGAACTTCAACAAATTAGCAAAAGAACTATTTACTTACAAGTCATCCATGAATTTAGCAGAGACCAAGACAGTTGTGATTATAAGCCTATGAACATTATAGGAATTGATAGGCAAGAATGGCTGCTTCTTAACAAACCGATCCAAATATATATACGCTGCGATGTAACAGGAATAGCTGCAATTGGCGTACTTGAAGATCCTCTGGAGATAGCTTCTAATTGAAATGGAAGGTTTGATTAATCCATGGAAGCCTGAGATCCTCTGTTGCTGGCTCAGGTTCTCGTTGGTCTCCGATACTATTTGCAAGAGATATGACATCGCCGTTAAGACACTTGGCCTGATCTCAGCCATTGGCTCTTCTAGACCTTTATTCATTGTCTGGATCTGAATCTGATCAGCCATTCGATGAATCAGAAAAAGATAAACAGAGCTCTATTTGATGAGTGATCACATCACATTACATGTTGTGGTCCTTTTTTATCTGTTTTTTGCCTGTCATTTTGAATGTTTTTATAGAGGGAACTAAAACTGAATATTTTTTTCAATAACATCTAGGTTTTACTGTCTAGTGATTGTGATGGTGAAACCATGGGCCAAGGAAAATTATTATTAATTTAACCGACTTCTGGTGGTTTAAGAGTAATTAACTAACTTAGCTTCTAAAACAAGAAAGTTAAATAAAATTGAACAAATTTAAAGAAAATAAAAACGGGAAAACGCAATGGAAACGCAATAAAAAGATTCAAGTAGATTTTAAAGATTTTTTTTTGTTGATTTTTGTTATCACAAGATCATTGACGCTTCTGTCTTTTTCACTTGCTTGACCCTCCCTCGATTATTTTACCCTTCTATTCGCATGAACGTTGCTTATTTTAGTTATATTATTATATAGATTAGTTGATACCACATTAAATTATAGCCAAGAAAGGAAGAAACATACAATCCCAAATTCTGGAGTATAACATGTTTGTCCAATAGTTGGCTGATAGCTTAAAAAGTTTATACACACTTGACGCAATGTTTAAGATTAAGAGAATCCAAAAAAGAATAATTTGTTAATATCACTGGCGATAAGGAATTAATATTGTAGTTATAAATTGTAACGATGTTAAAAAGAAAGAAAAAAAAGAAAGAAGAAATCACTATCGGTTCAAAAAATTTCACTTCTCATGGAACGGTTTTGATGCTGGCTAAATCGGTTTTTTACTTATTACTAAAACATCTTTCGATTAGTCCTACAAGAAACATAGACGAACAATACAAGCGAGGGAAGTGACAGAACCAAAATCATCCAAACAATACTATATATACCTAAAGGATTTGAACACTCAACAAGTTTTATTAACAAGACAAGTTACATAAGTAGCCACAGATTCTTTATTTTCAACGAGTATAGCAAATCTCTAATACACACAACAACTATAGTCTATAGACAAGTGGAGGTATACTCTACTTTTAGGTAGAAGCAAGGCTTTTAACCGTAGCAGCGGATTGGGTCGTTACAGCCTTTTGCAGTGGATTGCTTGAGACCAAACCGGCCTCCTTTAGACAAGTATTGCTGGTGATGTTCCTCTGCTCTGTAAAATTTCTTGGCCGGTAAGATCTCTGTCACGATCTTCCTGTCCACTTGTTGCTGGTGACGCTCAAACGACTCACATGCTAGTTTCTCTTGCTCCGGATTGTAGAAATATATCCCTGATCGATATTGAGTTCCCACATCGTTTCCCTGATCAGTTATAACTTAAGGATGTAATCATCAAGAACAGAGAAAACAAAGTCTACTCTTAATCAAATAAAATTGTCGAATTAATCATTGATTATTCGTTTACGTATATGTATTGAGTTTCAAGCACAAACGTTGATGTCATTAGAAAACTTTTCATTGAATTATGCAAATAATCAAGAAAGCCCTAGAGAATTTCAAGTTTCACAGTAGCAGAGCTTTAAAAAAACATTAAGTTCTTCGCCAAGTATCAACATTAGAACTCAGAACTCAAATCAGACATAAAAAAAGGAACTAAGATTACGAACCTGGCGATTCAAAGTGGTGGGATCATGCTTAGACCAGAATAAATCAAGAAGCGACTCATAAGTGCACACTTTGGGATCATAGTGAACACGAACAATCTCGGCATGATTGGTGGTGCCTGAACAAACATCTTCGTAACAAGGCTTATGAGTGATACCTTGAGAATACCCAACCTCGGTTTGAGTCACTCCAGGAACCCTCTGGTACGCTAATTCCACGCTCCAGAAACAACCGGCGCTGAATTGAGCAAAATGGTTTCCCGGCGCCGGAGAGTCGTCATCAAGACACTGTGGGATCGGTGATAGATCCATGTTGTTGTGTCTACTGGATCCTAAACCGAGCTTGTTAAGTATGTTCATGGAGAAATATTGTAGAGAGAAACAGAAGAGAATGGAGAGGAGCAAGTGTCGGCGGAATGGTAACTGAAGCATTTTGTGCCAAACTATGACGGATTATAATTCGCGTTTGCTTTTGCGTTTGCGTTTACGTTTTGGTTTTCAAAGCGATATCTACGAGAAGGGCGAAAGAGTGTTGCTTAAACGCTCTAGTGGCTAATATAATCTGGCAACACATGCGAATCAAAACTCAATAAAACCTAATCACTTTTCTTTTCTTGCTCAACATCAACTTGTAGTGAACCAAAATGTTTAAATCACAAAAAGATTTATTAACCTCTACACTAAACGTAGCCGAACAGTGTCGCTTACACAATTTATGTTCATTTAGAAAAGAGTTTAAAATCTATATTAGTAACATTGGTTGTTGTAAAATGTCCTAGAAATAGGAAAAAAATAAAAAAAATTTAGTCACTAGTAAAAACAAGTGATATTCCATTGAAGGATTTGACAAAGTCCTAATTTCGACCCAAATGTCCCTAAACCATAGGCTCTATATTCGCAACTAAATCCGGAAGGTTTTTCAAAGGAGAAAAAATTGTGAACGGATTTCTAAAAATGTAACAAAGAAACTGATGAAGCTCGTTTACAAAACCATCAACATCTTACAAATCGTGTATTTTCTTTAGAGTTTTGAAACACACTGGTCAAAACAAAACAAAGTTATCAAAATGTATAGATCCGCAAGCTGGAACCGAGTGTCGGAAGACTACTCATCTGCACCCCCAAAGGGATTGTGGATGGGTTCGGTGGTTAGTCCCCTCGACGAGGACGAACCACTATCCTATAATAATCCACCTGAGGAGATGGTTAAAAAGGATAAGTCACGTGCTAAGTTTGCAGAAAACGCTATCCACATCATTCCCTTTGTCCTTCTTGCATGCGCTCTCGTCCTTTGGCTTTTCTCAAATCCAGGTAATACACGCACATACAATTTCTGAGCCTGAAGCACACTTGTGCTGATCAGTCCAAATCCGGATTTACTACGGGGAAAAAGACCATGCTAGAGTAACCCTTATTTGCCAATAATATTGCTTCCAAACATAACCAAAATATTACATGCACAAAAATTATCAAAATTGGTTTTTAGATCTAATTTTGACATAACAATTTGATTTTTTTTTTTTGTTAATTTGATTTAGATGTGGATGTTGGGATGAGAGAAGAATCTATTGCGGCAAGGATTGAAGGATTGACGATCGAAGGAGACATCGACAACGACAGCGACGGAACTCAGACCGGTTTCTTGGGTGCCACCTTAGAACTTGGAGATTCAGGCAAACCAATCCTCACACACGATGCTGGTCGGACCAGACGAGCTTCAAGGAAATTGATCAAAAGCTTTTACTAGTTGATAATAACTTGTGATAAGTTTTGATTTTAATCTATAAGCTTAAACTTAACTATGATTTATTTTTTTGGGTCAATAAAAGAGCCGCTAGATTAAATCCAAACATATATTTTTATTTAGTCTAAGGGAAATCTTTTTTTTGTACATAATCCGATAGACAAAACTTTCTGAATAAATATATATATATATATATAACTCAATCATATGTATAATAAAAAAATGCGATTTCATTTTACATGAATAACGCCATGAGCCGTCATGTCGGTTGCTACGGTAGCTTGTGGAGGAGCAGATGAAGGCAAACCGATATGAAGTTCCAAACCATCGTTCTTTGTCATATTAGAAGCTTCATTCGACTGAGATTGAGGTATACCAATCGGTATATGCCTTGATACAGGTATACCGGAAGGGTGAACAAACCTCACCGATTCAGGATTGGCGTAGTACATTGGATGGAACATAATAGGTGGAAAGTTATAGTAAGGTGGTATGGTTTGGTAGATTTGCATGTATTCCATTGATAGATTCTGAAACCGGTTCGAAATCTCGTTATGAGTCTGACCTTGTACCATATGTTGTTTAGGTGGAGTGTTAGATGATGATGTAGATGCATCTTGAGAGTTCCTCTCTTTATTCTTCTGTTTAATAAGTAACCAATTCAAACCAAAATTAAAGACCTAGAAAAATCAATCGACTTAGATTAATGGATTACTTGAGGATCAAGGCAACTAAAAAAACCTGATCTTCGAGAGAGATGTCAAAGAGACTAGCACGTATTTTTCTCTTGTCGTTAGCGTTTAACCTAATAAAATATTTCTGAGCATGACTCGCCACTTGTGTCGGTGTTCTTGTCGTCACGAAACTCTTAGCGATTCCTCTCCAATCTCCTTTTCCGAATTTGTTTAAACCAATCAAGAAATTCCGATGTTCTTCTTCCGTCCATGGCTTCCCTGAATTTGTTTTATCAACTTAAATTTTCATTGAATTATAAATAAACGATTTGGGTTAATTAGAAAATTACCCTTTCTCTTCTCATGAGCAGTTTTCCCCTTTTTAGAATGTATCTGACCATCGGAGTGATAACCGGTATCATCAACGGTGGCGATTGGATCACCGTTACCGTTAACATCTTCGTTAGCGAGAAGAGAATCAAGGTTTCCCAAACTGAAACTCTTCCTTAACGTCGTTGCCTCAGGCGACCTAATTGGATCAGAAGATATGTTAACGCCGAACAGTTTAATACTTCCCTTATTAACACTGTTAAGACAAGTCCGTGCGTTATGGCCAATGTGGCCACGCTGTGAACACGTCTTCGCCATTGTCCGTCTCCTTCACCATCTCTCTCTGAGTATTTATATCTTTATATCTTCGTATAATTAATTATAGTTTTTATTTATATCTCCTTGTAATTAATTATAGATAGATTATCTATAAAGCTGGTTTTGCGGTTGTCTTTCATGTTTTTTAGATTTTTTTTTTCTTTAACGGATAAAGCGTTTCCTTATTATTTATCTTCTTTTATTTGGAAGTTTTACTGTACTTCCAATTTATTTTAAGGAAAAATATCCAGCAGAATCAGCGTAAGTTTACACGATTAACGGTTCAGATTTTCTTAAGATAGGATTCATAGAGATTACAGCCGTTAGATTGTTTTCCAGCTAAACATATACTGCATATTAATTCCCGGTAAATAGCATAGATATAAAGAGTATATTCGATTTTCTTTTTCTTTGTTTGGTTCACCAAGCCACTCTTCTTTTTATAAATATCAATCCTAATTATAACTCAGCTGGAATTTACTTTTATCGTTAATCCATTGAGATTTATGAATCTCATATTTTATTTTTCACCCAAAAAAATCACATATAAGTTCATATTACATATCGAAAAGGAATTTATACATCACAGGTTTTCTTAAAACTTTCAAACAGATATGAAGAAAAATTTAATCTCAGAACAAATTTTATTGAATTTTATGATGAACTTCAAAGCATATCTTTATTTTCTTGTTAACAAAAATTAACTTTATGATGTACCTTTTTAATGAATAATTATACAAATATTAAAGGTAGATTCATCATTCATGTATGATTCAAGCGTAGACGCGTTGAGATCAAAACGAATATCTGTAAACGTAAGTTTGGATATATACACGCATTCGAAGTAGAGGGAAAATTATTACGGTGTAAATTGTTTTTCTTCCTTTACAAAGTAGTACAAATAAAAAAAGAAGCAATAAACTGTAATTAAAACTTTTATTTATTTAACAGAAACTATATGTTTAATACGATCAGTGTGTGATATAATATCTATGGTGGTAGAAAAAATGATTAATTTGATCAAAAGTTAAAATCTAATAGGTTCTGCGATTTAGCTCTACCATTAGAGTTTAGATATAGATTAAATAGAGTTTGGCTTTGTGCCCTCTCTCACTGCGCTGTATGGTTCTCTCGGTTACCATCTTGTCACTCACGATCGTCACCACGGACTCGGAGCCGTAGGAGCTCAAACTTCTACCGTCATCGGTCTAAAAAAGTAAGCTTTGTTTCCCACCATTTTCTTTCAAACACATGGTTTGTGTACAATTCTCTCATCTGTAATGTTAGTGGTAACTAGCGGTATGGACTTTGTACATGGATCACATTATATATCCATTTTCATATCGAATTCGGGATACGATAACTCTTGATGTGCGGATGCGTTAGTCATAGAGAATAATTTTCTTTTTAAATGATTGTCACTAAAGTTTATGGTTAATTTACTTTTTGTCACGAGAAGTAAAGTGTTTAAATGCAAAAGCTCCTACACGAGGGACTTTTTGGTACTCTTTCATAAAAATAGATTGTACTTTAGTAGGACCCTTGGCAAATCGAATTTGATGAGATGTTTTAGCCGAAGTACTTGGACCGCAACACTTGGGGCTAATTTGGTTTTGCTCCTCCAACAAAACCTGGTACCATTAAAAAACGCCGAGTTAAAGAATCATATTAAACAAAATTGTACTCATTGATTCTTAAACGAGTATAATTTAAACATCAGTAATATATCACCTTTGATATCTCAGGTATTGACGCCTGTTTGACTCCTCCTAGCGGCATATCTTCATCCACTGGCTTATCTTCTTCCGGCGTTTTATCTTTTCCCTGCGGCTTATCTTCCTCTACCAATTCGTCTCCTTCCAGCGGCTTGTCTTTTTCCGATGGCATCTCTCTTTCCAGTGGCTTTGATTCCGCCGCTTGCTTATCTCCCTCTGGTGGCTTTTCTTCCTCCGACAGCTTAACTCTTCCTGGTAGCTTGCCACCTCTCGCCAGCTTGTTAACTCCTCGCACATGCAGAGTATATCTGGATTGCTCTTCTTTCCTAAGTGTACATATCACCCATACCCATAAATTTTACAAACATTAATAACATCATACTACGTGTCCAGGTGAATAATAAAGAAAATAAACCGCAAATGTTTCTTTCATGCAACCACAAATAGTATAATCAAAGCCTTAGAAAGTTACTTTATTACATTTTCAGGGTAAAAATCTTGATTACTTAATTAATTACTTGTATATCCAGATGATGAGGGTGATCCCCGATGCTCCGAGGCTACCAGAAGCTAAGAATCCCGTGGCTAAGAAACTCGAAGTGATAACCGCCGGTACGAGAACCGGACTAAGAAATACAAATACCGGTATCATAACCGTTAACGCCACCGCCGTACCGGCGAGGGTTAAACCGGTGAGGATCATAAGGGATACGACAGCTATACCGATATAAAGAGGAGGTTTTTCTTTCGTACCGAGGAAATTCATTTGGCAGTAATAGAAACTTGTGTCAAGAATATGATTCTGTATTGAAGAGTTTGGGTCCAATTTTGATCGTCGCATGGCTTTGGAGGAGAGACTAGAGAGTGGTGAGGTCAAGTCGTGTACGACATTTGTCTGAATAGAGTATTGTCCATGCATGCAACTGACACCTTTGTGAGTGAAATTGCTCTACGTCACGCCAAGTTTATTCGCTTTTACTTTTTTTTTGTTCACATCTTTATTGCCTTGTTCGTTTATTTATCTTCTTTTGTAAAAAAATCAAAATCACTCTGAATATCAAAGTGCTCGTCTTGGATAAAAATATATATTTAATTTGATGTATCAAAGATTCAAATTGAGCTTTTAAACTTTTTATGTTAATCATCTAGAAAAATGCAAACTATAGTCTCTTGGTTGAAAACATGAAATTATGGGGGTTTGTTTTTGATAAATGGTTGCAAGTATGGTATACAGATTTAAGGTAAGATTTTTTACGACAGTTCTAACTATAATTGACTGCATAAATAATGTAAACTTTCTAATTATCTCGTTCTACCACGTGTATTCGGTAAATTGTTCAAATTCCTAAGATTCAATCCCTGAGTCATTAGGGGAAAATTAAGCAACGGAAACTGTTTACGAATTTGAAAATAATGTCAAACCTTTATATTGATTTATCTTCAAATGATGTGAATTTTGGCAAGTTGAAGTGTAAGCTCCTTCTTGGAGCCAACGAAATAATTAAATATCATTAGCCGTGGGCCGTGGCTTGGCTTGACGAGGGGTCGTTCCTTTAGTCGTAATGGTCAGACATTTCAACTTCATTTCTCGGATAAAACAAATTCAACTTTCAATATGCACGTATTCAAGCCTTTTGACATATATATATATACACGTATTTCATCATCTTTATTTTCAGACAATTTTTTTTTTTGCAAGCATATTTGTTTGATGGATATTTCAAGTCACCTTTCCGATGATTTCCCGTCTGGTACTAGTAAAAGAAATATGTTATCCTAATAAACAAGACTGTAATTTCAAAAAGACAAAAAAAGACAAGGCTATATGACTTGATCCTTTACATTCTTATTCATACAATGTAATTTTCAATTCACCATATTCTGTTAGACTTTTGAAGTTGGTATTACTAGGAAAAGTAAAAAGTTAATAGGTTTCCCGAGTACATTAAACTCTATAAATTTCCAATACATCTCAATCAATCAACTCCACTTGAATTAGAATTTTAATAATCCCAGTATATATAGACTAAAAGTTCGAATCTCTGTATTTCTCAATTTCCAAAAGAAGTCATCATGATAACTACTTTTTAAATGATAAAAGTCCATGTAGCGGAATAAGACAAAAGGTGAAAAAAAGGAAAAACTACTAAATCTAAAAGATAAAGAAAACAAGACAGAAGTCACAACTCCAGACAACAATACAAGCTAGTATGACCTTTCTCGGTCCTATCCACGAAACTCCCTCGAACCCACTCGTTATCTCCAAAGATTTCACCACTATTTATTATCATATTTCTCCTCACTCTTCTTCCCACTTCCACACATAGACATACACATACTTATACACATAAGATCAAGAGAGACTATATTAAGTTAACTAGGAGTGAAGATGGCAACTACACACGAAGCTTTAACTATCGAATCCATAAGTCAACACCTTCTCACAGACTTTTCTTCCATGGAAACCAAAGTTTCCTATTCTCCCCTTTACGAACTTGACCCATCTCTGTTTACCAATCAAGTTAATTTGTACTCAGAATCATGCCCTACAACCATCAAAAACCAACCCCCTAAACCAAACTCGACTCTAAACCAACGTAAACCGCCCTTACCGAATCTATCTGTCCCAAGAACAGTTTCAACGAAGACGGAGGAAGAGGAGGAGGAGAGACACTACAGGGGAGTAAGGCGAAGGCCGTGGGGAAAATACGCAGCGGAGATTAGGGATCCGAACAAGAAGGGTTCTAGGATTTGGCTTGGGACTTACGAAACGGTCATTGAAGCTGCAAGAGCTTATGACCAAGCGGCGTTTCAATTGCGTGGAAGAAAAGCAATCTTAAATTTCCCTCTCGATGTGAGGGCTACGCCTGAAACTTGTTTTGAGGAAGGAGTCGTCGGATTAGGGAAACGAAAGAGAATTAAGAATTCTCCGGTGGAAGAGGAGAAGACGGCAGTTAGGGTTAAAGTGGAGGAAGAAGAGAGTAAGACGACAGAGGCTGATGAGGTTGAGGCAGTACCTTTGACGCCGTCAAGTTGGATGGGTTTTTGGGATGTAGGAGCAGGAGATGGGATTTTCAGTATTCCTCCGTTATCTCCGACGTCTCCCAACTTCTCTGTTATCTCCGTCACTTGAACTTCGGAAAAGTCAACGAGAGATGATGTTTTCACTTGCGTCACTCTCGTAATTTCTTTTGTTTTTTTTGTATAATATAATTAAGAGTAGCGGACCAGCGGTCGTGTGCAAATATCAAATTAATAGTTTAGTGCCAATCAATTTTATTCATTATTTTTTTTACAAGAATATTTGGATGTTGAAAATCTGAAATATATTTTTGTATTCGTTGATGTTCTTATAAATTCGTTGAATGTAATAAAATTCTAAGTCATTAATATTTTAGTTAACGCATATCTAAAGTCTCCATCTGCTAGATAGTCAATAGATTACAAAATTGGATAAGAAAAATTAGATCCGAGCTATTAAAGCATTGCGTAAGAAACACACAATAATTAATTAATGACACACAAATCTAAACGAAAAAGCTAGATTTTCAAATTATCAATAGTGGAACACACCAATCAATAGATAATGCCCTCTAAGATTATCGACAATGGATCCATAAAGGTGTATAACTAATATTATCTTACATATTATTATAAAGTTAAGAGGACTAATTTAACTTTATTATTAGATTAGGAATATAATTGCCAAGCAACTGAGCAAGAGGGTAAGGTTTGGTTATTTATGTGGAGCCATACGAAATTAAGTAGCAACAAAGAAAAATCAAGTTGCTTCAAGCCTTCGAATCATATCCTAGCAAGTAGTTATAGCAAGAGAACCCTACAAGAAAAGCAATTTGGTGAATTTGTCTCTCCTCTTCGGGTGCAAATGCAAAATATCTTTTAAATATTTAGAATTTAGAAGGTGAGTCATTATTACTACGAAAATGATTCTAAGCATAAAACAAGCATTGGCTTTCTTGGGCTTAGTTTTGATTTTAACCACTGAAGTTCAAGTTTCGGTGGTTAAAATTCTAAATCTGTGTATGTTTTTAAATGAATCTTCAACCTTAACTCTAACAGAGTTCATTTAATTTGTAAAATATCTTATAATAAGATGAGTTGTTTTAGATTTTCAAAATATTAAATTTTTGATTGAATGAAATAGATTCTCATACAAAAAAATGGCGCTGCTTAAGAGACATCTAATACAAATGGTAACGATTTAAAAGCACCATTTAGTTAGCAAATAATTTAAGATTCGAACTGTCGGTAGCTGAAGGGGTTAAAACTCTACAAGAATGAAATGGATGTTCATGAAATTAGTCACTATCGTAGAGAAGATCAAGTTGGCACAACTTGAAGGTCCTGACAAAATATCTTTAAGTTGTCTACATAAATGTTTAATGGATAAGACTGGGACCCACATAGTAAACTAGAGAGACAGAGAGAGACTTGTGACACCTCACACATGGCTGCTACACAGATGTTTAGGATTTACCTTCTTTATATAGCCAACACAATCATCAAAACTTTTCTACAACCACCACTTGCAGATTTGCTCTTCTTTATCTTCTTCTTCTTCTTCTTGTCTTGTCTGCAAAAAAAAAGTGAAATAAAAATGGCAAAATGTGAGGACAGCTCTGATTTGGAGGTTATACAGAAGCATATATTTGAAGACTTGATGATCCCTGATAGTTTCATTGAAGATTTTGTCTTTGACGATTCTGCTTTTGTCTCAGGTCTCTGGTCTCTAGAACCCTTCAACGCAGTTCCTAAACTGGAGCCTAGTTCACCTGTTCTTGATCCAGATTCATATGTCCTAGAGTTTCTGCAAATGGAAGCAGAATCATCATCATCATCATCATCAACGAAAACAACATCACCTGAGGTTGAGATTGTCTCAAACCGGAAAAAAACAAAGAGGTTCGAAGAGGCAAGACATTATCGAGGTGTAAGAAGGAGACCATGGGGGAAATTCGCTGCAGAGATTCGAGATCCGGCCAAGAAAGGTTCCAGGATTTGGTTAGGCACTTTTGAGAGTGATATTGATGCTGCAAGAGCTTATGACTATGCAGCTTTCAACCTCAGGGGAAGAAAAGCTGTGCTTAACTTTCCTTTGGATGCCGGAAAATATGATGCTCCGGTCAGTTCAAGCCGGAAGAGGAGGAGAAACGATGTACCAGTGTCTCAAGAAACAACTACGAGTACTACATCGTCGTCATCAGACTAATGGAATTAGTAATTTTTATTTTGTATATATATAGGTAAATGAGTATGTGTTGCATCGTGTATAGAGCCAAGAAGATGTTAGATTAGTGTACTGCAAAACCTCTTGCAAAATATGTACTAAAGAGTTTCTGCAACAATGGAACTTCTATGTTTTCTCATGTCTTCAATAGCCTAAGGTTCTAGAAACAAAAGTCTAGTCCCAGATTCGGATTTTCAGAGACTAAAATGGTTCTGTGCTACTTAAGCCTGAAAGGAGAAACTTTAATCCAGCGACACAATCAGTATCACACAGTAGCTTTAGATTTCGATATCCCTGAGGTATTAATTAGTTCACATGTCCAGAAAGCGTGAATCAATGAATTGAGTAGATGAACTAGTTGCAAAGAGAGGGACCAGGTTTAAAAATGTAGCAGCCAGAGTTTTGTCTCATGGTTGGGTACAAGTCAGCACTAAGTTTTTAAATATAAGGAATTGGATGGACCACACGCAACATCTATAGATAGGAGAGATGCACAAGTTGCAAAATGGAAAAGTAAACAGAGAAAAGGAGCCAGCGTAAAGATATGTATATACATCTCAATCTCATCGTTGAGAACTTGAGATGTATGTTGTTATCATTATTACAAATAAGGAAACCAAAGAATTCTTATAACCAATGAATTACTTAATGGTTATCGATAAAGATATCTTCTATGCCTAGTATACATTTGGACCCGTTGATCAATATGAGCTGACCTGTTTCTTAGATAGAAGAGATCTTCATATTATCAAATTTTCCTCGAGTGTCCGTGTCGATCACATTCTGCAATGCTCCTTCACCAGTCAAGAAACTTGGTTGATTTGTCGATGCAAGGAGTCTAGCCCACATCCTATCCGTTAACTTTACTGTATTGGTCACTTCAGTCACCCGCTGCAGAAGTATAAACATGTCGCGCAGTTTAAAAGATCATGGGATTAACTTTTAACCACGAAGTTTAGGACTCCTCAATGATTAAGTTAGTCTTAGAATGAGAGAAGTAGAAGGGAAAAAGCTTACAGAAATTGGAATGTATGCGTGTTTGCTGTTAACTGGTCCCACGGTGAAACCTGAATACCCAGCCATTGCTCCATGAACTGCACTTTGGGCAAGAAGAGTGCAATAGACATTGTCTGATGCGTTGCTTGGTATTGCTCTTATCATGTATGTTGGGTCTGTTCAAAAAATAAATATGTGAATGAAATGCACAGAAGAGCGTTAACAAGATAGATACAGTGAATCTGAAGATATACCTATGTACTTCATGTTTATCGTCATTTTGCGAACATTTGTTAAGTGATCCTGCAACATTGTAATTACAACACTCACTTGAATGTTTGAGGAACCACTTTCTTAACTTTCGGGTTTCGACCAATACCTTTATCTGTTGAGTCAACCATAGACCAACATCAAGCAAGAGTCTATTTCCTGACTCGTCTTTAGTTTCAGATGCACGCATGCTTTGAGCAACATAATCCTGTCCAGCTCCTTCGGCTATCACAATAACCATGTGCCTGTTCTCTTTGAGTCGTTGTTCGATAAACTCAAAGAGCCCACCCTTTCCTTCAAGAAAAAATGGAGACTCCGGTATCAAGCAACAATCCTGTCGCATTTCAAAGCTGGCATTATCACTACAATATAGAAATTTTAAGTGAAAGTTTAACAATCAAAGTAATCTATTACCACATCACGGTTCGCTAAAGTTGCAATCATGGCAATAAAACCTGCAGAGTTTGTACCAAAAGTTTAACTTCATATTCACAAGAAAAATAGACCACGAATACCACAGAATATTTACCGCTGTATCTGCCCATGAGTTTAACAATTCCAATTCCATTTTCCACGCTCTCGACCTCTACGTGTGCAGCATTAATAGCTCGTTGTGCTTCCTCAACAGCAGTATCAAAGCCAAAAGATTTGTCAATCACCTAGAACAATGGGTGAACAAGATGTATAAGAAATTCCATAAGAGAGAAAAGTAAAGCTTAAGTTTGAAAAGTATCAACGCGTATTTACAGCAATATCGTTATCAATTGTCTTGGGAATGCCAGAAACCGCCACTTGAAGACCACGCCTCTCGACTTCCTTCACAGAATATGAAGAAAGAATCAGTAGAATTTCTTAACGCTCTATACACACAACAATTAGTAATACGTGATAATGAATCACCTGGTATATTTTCTCTGCACCCTTTTGTGTACCATCACCTCCGATAATATACACCTGAAATACCCATCCACAAGATATTAGCATGGCTCAATTTGAAGACTAACTAAACCACCTAAAGATCATGAAACCTGGAAACGAAAATGAACATTACTTATGCTAACTACCTGATTTATTCCTCTATCTTGAATATTATCAACTATCTTCACTGTATCATGTCCTCCTCTTGAGGTTTGAAGAAAAGTACCACCCCGTTTATGAATATCGTTAACAATTTTAGGCGTCAGGGTCACAGTATTTTTGGAGTAAAAGCCTCTATATCCTCCCTGAATGCCAAGAATGTTATTGACACCATACATATCGTTCAACCCACACACAATTTCTCGTATAACTGTATTGATTCCTGGGCACAAACCCCCGCAAGTCACTATGCAAGCTTTAACTTCATCTGATCTAAAGTAAACCTGTGAATTGAGAACATAAACAGGTTTCAGTCACGAAAAATCTTCACAAAAGTTTAAGAATTTAAGAAGAAATCACACTCTTTCTCGAGGCCCTGCTCGCCTAAAGTGTACTCCTCGCATACTTCCCTTCTGGACTACAATCTGAATAGGAAGGTAGTTGAGCAAGTAAAGAACGATAAATCAACAAAAAAAAAAAGCTCAGACCAGAAACCATCCGGCATACATTTTGTGCAACAACATCTTCAGAACTGACAAAGGTTCGCCTACAGAAACAGCATTAACAATATACTGTATTACAAGTTTACAACACTCACAGACATTATTAGCTTACTTTGAATTTAACTTACTTGACAATGGCATATGCTTGGCTTTGTTTCAATGGATTTGGGTATGACTGAGAGATATCAGAAACAAATCATGAATTAGTTTGGAGCAACAGAACCCAGCAGAAAAGTTATTACCTTTAGATGGAAAAACTTATGACTTGACAAAGTTAACACATAACAGACATAAACCAGTCTAACCAAATCTTTAAGTTACATTGATAATTTTCCATTACAGATTATAATGAAGTTAGAAGTTTCAATGGAATACTAAATCAGGGAAACTTCAAATACCGGTAAATCAGGGAGAAACTTGGCCAAGTGAGGGACGTCTTCTAGCACAAACCCATCTTCTTCCTCTGGAGCCAGTCCAGCTGAGCACTGAGCTCTTATTAGGCGGTTATGTTGCAAGATTCGCGGAAAAACTGAAGCTTTCTTCAATTTCAAAGCAGGAAGCGGGAAATCTCGTCGATCAAGGACGTTCGAGGAAGGGATAAGCGATGAAAGATTGTGTTTTGTTGACCCAAGAAACGAAATCGAAGCTTCCATTTGTACGGAGAACATAACTAAATTTGTGGGATTGAAAGTTTAAAAATATCTGTGGAATTCACAGGAGAGAACAGAGATCACCAAAATGAAGGAGAGTACACACACATCTGACTCTGAGAGACGTGGTTTTCGATTTCAATAAACCGATTTAAAAATTAATCTATCGAACTTAAACCGAACTGAATTGTATGACAGCATGTCGTTCGTGATAAATGCTACGACACACCATGCCGTTTATTTTATAAGCTTATTTTTTCAATGTTATTAGTTCGTTATTTTTCGTTGAACGGAAACCTAATATTTTCCCGGGAAAAAATATTCGACAAATATCTGAGATGAGCTCCTCTGTTGGAATATCGTTCCCTCTGGCCATTAAGCTACCTGAAGTTTCATCATATGTGAGAAATTTATCTCTTTCTCTTTATCCCTCTTTAATTTAATTAACCTTGCTTTCACTCATAACGCAATCCTATATTTCAGACACGAAGCTCAACTGTGTTTCTACCAGCTCAGGTTAAACAGAAGCCTCGAGAAAAATTAATTTCTTCGAATTTACTATCTTCTTTGACAGTTAACAATGAAGTTCACCGGCATTGTAATTCAGTTACATCATTGACTGAGCTTTTACGAGAGTGTGCAGATGAAGATTGTTTAAAGAAAGCAAAATCAATTCATGGAGCTATTATTAAATTTCAATTTATGGGAAATTCACTGACGGTATTGTTGAATCATATGGTTATTGCTTACTCAAAATGTTCAGACTTTGGTTCTGCTCGTCAGGTGTTCGACGAAATTCCCGTAAAGACTGTTTTCTCCTGGACTGTTTTAATGGTTGGAGCGACAGAGAACGGGTTTTACCGTGATGGGATTGATTATTTTGTTGACATGCTTGGCTGCGATATCTTCCTTGATGAATATGCTCTTTCTGCTGCAATACAGGCATGCATTGGTGTGGATAATATTAATGTGGGTGAAATGGTTCACGCGCAGGTTATAACTCGGGGATTTTCGTCTCTTACATTTCTTAGTACATCTTTGCTCAGCATGTATTCTAAGTTGGGGAGGATTGGGGATTCTTGTAAATTGTTTAATTCTATGGATAATCGTAATGATGTTTCGTGGAATGCAATGATATCTGGATTTGTGTCAAACGGTCTTTACTCAGAAGCATACAGTAGTTTCTTGAGAATGCTGGAAGAGGAAATTAGACCGAGTGTATCATGTTTTATTAGCGTCTCAAAAGCTTTAGGACAGTTGGGAGATGTTGAAAAAGGAAGATACATTACTCGCATGGCTTTAGAAAGTGGTATGCAGGGTAACATTCACGTGGGAACAGCTTTGATTGATATGTTTGCAAAATGTGGATGTGTAACGGAAGCACGGTCAGTTTTTGAGTCTAATTTCTCTGGATGCGGAGTGAATTTACCATGGAACGCTATGATATCTGGTTATACAATTTCTGGGCACGGAAAAGAAGCAATGTTGCTGTTCCTTAAAATGTGTCAGAATAATATTGAGCGAGATGTATACACATACTGCAGTACATTGAATTCAGTTTCTGACATGAGGTCTTTAGAATTTGGAAAGCAGGTTCACGGGATGGTCTGGAAAAGTGGACGAGAATCGATTGATGTGAGTCTCTGCAATGCTTTAATGGATGCATATGCCAAATGTGGGGAACATGAAGCAATGAGGAAGCTTTTTGACACTAGGGAGGAATTAAACCAGATCTCATGGACAACGCTTGTGACTGCTTATTCTCAGTCTGCTGAATGGGAGGAAGCACTAAGCATTTTCTCTCAGATGAGAGAAATGGGGTTTCAACCGAATCAGATCACATTTTCTGGTGTACTTGCCTCATGTGCTAGCCTTTGTTTTCTCGAATATGGGCAGCAAGTCCACAGCTTGACTTACAAAACTGGCTTCTCTAAAGACAAATGTGTAGAGAGTGTTCTTATCGATATGTATGCGAAATGTGGCAGTGTAAGAGACGCCATCAAGGTTTTTAAATCTTTGAAAGACCCTGATGTCATTTCATGGACTGCCATGATATCGGGATATGCCCAGCACGGTATGGCGAAGGATGCAATAGAGCTCTTTCAGAAAATGGAGTTTGTGCTTCCAAAACCAAATTCTGTTACATTTCTATGCCTTCTGTTTGCTTGCAGCCATGGAGGACTAGTGGATGAAGGCATGAGGTATTTTCATTTGATGAAGGAAAAATACGGACTGTTCCCGGAAATTGAACATTATGCTTGTATAGTTGATATCCTGGGCCGCGTAGGCCATCTCACAGAAGCATGGAACTTTATAATGAAGATGCCGATAGAACCTAATGAGAAAGTCTGGTCGACATTGCTTGGAGCATGTAGGGTTCATGGGAACATCCGATTGGCAGAGATTGCTGCTCAAAAGGTTCTCTCTTATAACCCTGAAGATTCTGCTGCTCTTGTTCTTTTGTCAAACACATATAGAGAAGCTGGGAATATTGAAGGTGAATTTCATGTAAGAAATATGATGAACTCTCAAGCCATGAGAAAAGAACCCGGCCTGAGCTGGATTACCATTGGAGGTCAAATCCACAAGTTTTGCTTTAGGGATCAATACCATCCCCAAAAAGATGATATATACAAAACACTGGATGAATTGATGGAGAAATTAAAGGATACAAAGCGTTGAATCTGTACTCTTAACATACACCAGAATATTAGTGTCATGATACATAGCTTGAAATCACTAGGATCTCCTTCAAGAGCAAGAATCAAAGAGAAAAACGCATGGATATTTCAGGTACATAACTCAAGAATCATGTATTGCTACATATTACCAAGCAAGACTGTAAGAAACAACTTCAAGGACAATACATTCAATGAATTGTTATCTTCAAGCCATTCAGTGATATTCATGAAGATGATGTTCTACGATGCCTCTTTAAATTCCTTGAGTCGTTTCTCTTTCTCATCTTATGTATTCGCCATTCATGATCCTGAAATTTCTGCTTAGGCAAAAGTTTGACCCATCTTCAGTTACTTCTGTAGGTAATCAGGCAACTACTTCTCTGTAGACATCCACCAGCTACATTTTGTACTTGTGTTGTTTTATCTGCTCTACGCTGTTACTCAATCTTGCAGTAAGTATCTGATTGCTTGAAAGATTCAAACTTTCTCTTGTCATGTCCGTTCCAAAACTAGTCAGTTTGCTAGGCATCATTTCCTGATCTCTTCAAGTTTCTTTAACATTTGCTTGAAGCTTGGCCTAAGAGAAGGTGATGGAGAGCAACAAGACATAGCAAGGTTAAAGTACTTGAGGACACATTCTTCGGGCACACCAATCCAATCTTTCGCAACTCTCCTAAGAATCTCAGGACGGTACAAACCTGATAACCTATTATGATCAAGAACAGACTCCGTTGGATTCTTGCTTTTCAGTTCTATGCCAGAGACTAACTCAAGCATGATCACACCGAAACTGTATACATCACTCTCCTTGCTTACTTCCTTCATCTTGATCAACTCAGGCGCTTTGTAAACCTCTGCAGCTGAAACTTCTAGAATCTCTTGCCCAGCCCCGAGGTTCAAGAGCAAATGCAAGCCAAAATCTGAGACTTTAGGCTTAAAACTTTGGTTTAGAAGAACGTTTTTCGACTTCAGATTTCCGTGAACTATCACTTTCTGCATTCCTGTGTGGAGATGATCAAGTGCGTTGGCTATTCCTCTGGTGATACTCAAAATGTTGCTCCATTTGTGTGATTCAACATCTCCACCTGCCAAAACTTTGCTCTGTTTTTTAAGAAAACGACTTGAATATTGATTAAAAAATCAATGAAAAGTTTTTGCTGATGTTGATGTTCTGGAGATTTAAAGGAACGAGATCTATAAAGTTTTTGTCTTTCTTAACATAAGAAGTGGGAAGTGGCCAAAAAAGTAGTTACCCACAAAAGATAGATCAATAATGGAATGGTGAAGCTAGAGCAAATAAAAAACAATATTTTATTTTGTCAGAGGAAAAAAATTATATATATCATTGAATTCTTTTGAAAAGATAAGAAAATTTCTTATTTATCAACTACAGTTACCAATATGATTCGATCTGA
This sequence comes from Nasturtium officinale, assembly GCA_963854855.1. Classification (NCBI taxonomy): domain Eukaryota; kingdom Viridiplantae; phylum Streptophyta; class Magnoliopsida; order Brassicales; family Brassicaceae; genus Nasturtium; species Nasturtium officinale. Next base: position 2,109,229 of record OY978513.1, read on the forward strand.
CCAAGAAATCTTCGATATAGACAGTATACTCGTATACAATATGCACACTACAGAAAATAAAAAAAATGTAACTATATTGATATAACGGTAAGTTTTTCTTAGATACATTCTAAAAACCTTTTACCATTTTCCCGGGAAAACAACTAACTCAGGACTCTATTTTTCCCAGAAAACAACTTAAAAAGTTTGTTCTTTTAATATTTTCTCGAAAAAAAAAACAGAGACTTACATTTGATGAAGTCAGAAAGATTCCCGGAACCGAAGAAGGGATGAATCATAAGCTTCTCTCCTCTATCTCCAACGTAAAACCCTAACAGAGGGACCAAATTATCGTGTCGAACAAATCCAAGCAACTCAATGACGTCGTTAAACTCTTTCGAATTCGATCTCACAGCACATAATGGTCGAAGGAACCTAAGAACCCTAAGTTTCCCACTTCGCTGCAATGACGCTTTGTATAATGTTCCATAGCTAGATTTTCCGATGACTTCTCCTGGAGCATCGAGGATGTCGCAGATCGTTAGATCCTCTCCGCCGTGAAAGATAACAAGCTCCTCCTCTGTTTCCGATCCGATGTAGGGATATTCTTGTTTTTCGTAAGGAGATTCAACATCGTATTGAGCTTCTCTGGTCTCTGTTTGTGTTCTTTTGCAGAAGATGAAGATGACGATGATGGCGACTCCGATCAAGAATATTGTTGGTAGAGATACTACAAGTATCAGTTTTAGCAAATGGGTTTTTCTCATCTCATGAAAATGTTTTTATTTTCAAGATTTTCGTTTTTTAGTGGGGAATGAATTGTAATTTGGGTATTAAGGTAAAGATTTTAAAGGTAGAAACTTTTTGGAGAAAGTTTTTTTTTATATTTTAGGTGTGAGAATAAAAATAGAAAAGGGAAAAGTATGAATAATTGAAACTTGTTTATGTTCACAGTAGGGATACATAATGGTGTGTGATAGAGATAAAAGTAAATGATATATAGAGACATGAAACATGTTTTAGTTGTATCAATGTGGACTTATGAATTGTTTCATTGCTGTTATTGAAAATGTGTTTTTATTCTCCTTCCAAGTTCTCAACCAACTACATAAGTTTATGACCTACGGATATAAAAAAAATTGTATATATTAGTCAATTTATTGGAAGGACTTTGATTTTTTCATATATTATAATTAGATTTTGCCATAATGGTATTAGAGTTAGATTTTGCCATTATGGTGTTGTATGTACTTTAAATTATGAAAAAATTCTTTTGTTTTTTTTGGGTACGAAGTCACTGCCCAAATATAAGAGTAGTTATTACTACCAACATTAAACATTTATGGAAGTTTTTAACTTTTTATGTACCTTTCTTTGATTGATTCAAGAAAGGTTATCTATATGGTTTTAGGATTTGAGAAAGAGATATCTTTAACTAAACAAAAACAGCACGAGAAAGAGAAAATATAAACAGTTAAATTTTTAAAGTTAAGTATCCTTATCTTAATGTTATTTATACATTTTCGATTTAGAGCCAACTATTACGAATAGTTTAGTAAAATTTGCCAAGGGGCAAGAATAGTCGATTATAGAAAATTGTAAAATATGAAGAAAAAAACATTTCTCACATGTAATGGTCCTTTCATAGCCCCACCAATCACCATACGAATCAGAGATTCAAGGGTAGTGAGGGGACCTTCATGTCACTCGCCTTTCAACAACCACAATTCGGTTTTAATTTTGGTTAGGAACAAATTTCAGAGATTTTACTACTAGGATTAGTTAAATATTTTTAATAAGATTTGAATGATCTGAAAATGTATGAAGAAAATATTATAGTTTCCTGATTGTATATTATCGCTAGTCTACTAGTGGTCAATTTTACTACCATTGGGAAATACAACTGTCAAATGGTCTCTTCAAAACCAATTGGACATATCCAATTAGATATTTATTTTGTTTGGACATAATTTGTCTGTCGGATTGGACACCGGACAAAAACCAACCAAATCCAATAAAGTCCATGTCCAACTGTACTTGCCCGCGGACGTCCAGTAAATAAAACAAAACACTTAAGTATTTTGTAAGATTTAGAATTCAAAATAATGTTTTAATAAAACAAAGACGTTGAATCTAAAATTCTAAACAGTTTACTTGAACTAATATTAGAGTTATGAGTTGTTTATTGTAGTATATGGAAAAAAAATTATTTTTTTGGGTTAACAATATTTTAAGATTCAATATTGACAATATTGTATAGTTCATCATACATCATTTCTTAACGGAATAAGTTTTATCAAAGAATTTAGCTAATCAAAAAAATTTATCAAAAAATTTAGTTAATTAAAGAATTTTATCAAACGAAGGAACGAAGACGAAAAAGGAACGAAGACACACAAGTAACAAGATCTAATAGAGAGGAAAAGTTTACACCCAAATTCAAGAAACAGAGCATTGAGGGCTTGTGTAAACAAACACAAGGAACAAAAACTTTGAGCCATTTGATTTCAATGATTTAAGACTGCACAACCAACAGTGAAATCAAATTCAAGTAGAACACATAGAACCAAGAGCTTAAGAGAGAAAAACAAATCGAGAAACCTAAAAACGGCGAGACATAATTTGTCCCGAACATATATAATTTTTTTTACAATTTCAATCAGAAAACCAAAAACGGCAAACCACAAATTGTCCCGAAAATGTTTTTTCCAAAAAAAATTCTAATTATATTTTGTCTATGGACGATCCGCTGTCCATCTGGTTATGTCCATATTTAACCATGCACAAATTTGGACATGTCTATCTGGACATATTCATATTTTGGACATGTCCAATTGGACAATATTAGTGTTGGTCATAGACAAAAACATGGACAAATGTCCAACTGACACCTCTAGTGTCAGATGTAACATACAATAAACCTAGTTAACACTTGCATAGCACAACAAGTTTTAATTGAAACTCTTTTCACAATGGACAGATATAGACCAAAATACATAGTAAGAGATATGGCCTGTGGGTATCTTTGAATGAATATTAAGGCAAACTTTGCGATCCTTATCTCATATTAGCAAACTATAAACTCATACACAACTATAAGAAATTGAATTTGATGTTTTTTTTGTCTCTGTTCTCATTTTGTCTATATTTCTGCCATACTGATATGTTACACAGATGCATTATTACCAGAAAATACGATAAAACTAAAAGTACACACTATTATATTTTCTTGCAAGAGCGCAGTCAAAACCTATCATACATGCTTTACATACAAAAATAAAACTCAAATATTAAATCAACGTTTATCTACTCGTGTGTATATTGTGTAGAGTATTGTGAAAGAAAAAAAAGATGCATGTTAATTGACGAATTTAGCCATATAAATTTCGAGTAAAAAACCTTGAACCTTTAATTTATTTAATAAGATGTGATCTCCACTCCTTAATTGCAGAAAGAAGAGAATGATTAGGAAGAAGAGAATGATTAGGGAAGGGCAAATCCGTCATTGGAGATTTCTGATCCTTCTGAAAACATTCCTTGATGGCTCGCTTCTCGTATGTATATCCATCCGCAGCAACACATGGACTCTCCATCACATCCTAATCTCATCAAGGAATCCATAAACGAAATCAAAACCCATAATTATTAATGATATAAAATATAAGATTTGATGATCATTACCTTTGTTATCGGACAGTAGAAATGGCTTGGAGCATTATGGTGATGGTCATTTAGGGTTTCAGCAAACATGTGTCTTGCGTTAGAAGCAATTTCCTTTAACCGTTCAAGAACCGGTATAATTTCTCTCCCTAAATCTGGACGATCACGCTTTCTCATCTCCGCACATCTTAGCCCTATCATAACCATCTCTTTCGCCTCCTGAACCGGCCAATCTCCTGCACTCTTATCCAAGATGTCTGTAAATTTCCCGGTTTGATCTTTCAATGCTTTCTCTACCGTATGAGCCAAACCCATCGCAGATCTAGCCGTAGCTAGCTGAAGAAGTATGATTCCAAACGCGTAGATATCAGATTCCGGGGTTACCACTCCTGTTCTTTGATACTCGGGGTCGATGTAGAAGAACGTTCCAACCGGACCGGTTTCATTGAAAACCGTTGAGGCATGAGAAGGATCAAGATTAACCATTTTGGAGAGGCCTACGTCTCCGATTTTGCTCACATTGTTCTGGTCTAGGAGAATATTGGCCGGTTTTAGATCCCGGTGGACGATTGGTCTTGGTTCGTTTGTGTGGAGAAAATAGAGGGCAGAAGCGATCTCCCAAGCGATTCTGAACCGGTCAAACCACCGTAATGGCGGTTGCGATGCGTCAGCGTTAGGTTGGCGTTTCATGAGTCTTTCCTCGAGGCTTCCATTGTGCATATACTCGTAGATTAAGCTGCCGCGTTCAGGACATGCGCCTAGGAGTAGGAGTAAGTGTGGGTGACGAATCTTGCTAAGAATCTCAAGCTGAACAAGTATCAACGAAAACGGCATCGTTTTAGCAGAATAGTTACTTTGCTTGAAGGTTAAAAGGTTAAAAAGTTAAAAAGATTGTTTTATTTTACCTCTTGGTGAAACTGTTTGGTTAAGCTACTTTTGTCTGAATGAAGAACCTTGACAGCTACTGTCGTGTGATGCAAGTTACACCGATACACGCTTCCGTAACCGCCCGTTCCAATCTTAAGCTCATCGGAGAACGATGACGTGGCATCGACGATCTCTTCCCACTCAAATTTCATGTATTGTTGGCGTTGAAGAGGTCCGCCTTCGAGTGCATCCTCTAGCCTCTGCTTCTCTTTTCTAACCTCTTCCGCTCTTGCTTCCGCCTCAAGTCTCTCTTCCGTTTCTCTCTCGACGCACTCTCTCACGAGCTCAGCTTCGTTTTCCGCTTCCTCTTGTCTCTCCCTCTCCATTGCCACCACTTCTTCCGCTTCTTCTTCTCTTATTGTTAAATGCTTAAGCCTCATAGCTTCCTCTGACCGCCGCTGGTTCAGATCGTGCATCTGATTTAGAGAAACAGAAAAATACATATCATATTCGAAATCGAACAAAAAAAGGAATCTTTCTCAAATATTGTAACAAATATGAAACCTTTTTAGAAGCATCCATGACTTCGCTTTGAGCAACTGCATACATTCCTTTAATGTGACGGAGCTCAATCTTCAACTTCTCTAGCTCAAAGTCTTTATTCATCTGTGTGTTATAAGGATCACACATAAGAAATTTAATGGATAATAAACTCACTCATTGTCAATTGTTTTTTATTGTTTAGTTAGACGAAATTAGTTATACCTGACTAGTAGATGAAGTAGGGTCGCTGTAGCTACTTGAGCTTGAAGCCTCCTCCGTCTGAGAGCTTCTCCAACTATCGCTTCCTACATACCCAATTCCGGAGCTGCTTGTTCTATAAAAGCCCTTCGTGTTATGTATCTTTGAGTCATCCATTTCTAGAGACCCGACTCTGTTATGATGATGTTGTTGATGTAACGTATCATTGTTCTTTCTTCCAATGTTCGTTCCGACCTTCTGGTTCACAGCTGAAAGTGCTTGGATTCTTTGGAAGAGTAATGGTGCAGATGAGAATTGATGACTTGAAGTCGAACTTACTGATCCTATAATGTTTCCAAAAAAAAAAACAATCAAATTAAAACAGGTTTAAAAAAGAGTTTTGGTTTTGTATCCTACAGAGTTAAGTTTTATTATTTATACCTGTATCTGAAGAAAACCGGCTTTCACTTCTATCATCTGCAATGCTCGTTTCAGTGTCTATATCGGATTTACGAACACTTAGAAGCTTTCCTTTAGAGATAACGTGAACTGTACAGAACCTTGGTGTCGCATCTGAAATCTTTAAAGACAAATTGCTTCTCTTTAACTTCCTGCAAAAGGAGAGGATCTAGAAATTCAAGAATCTGATTGAAAAAATAAACTCAGAGAACTTGAAAGTTAAGAGATTGTTTGGATGTTACCATGAGAAGATGATAGAAGAAGAAGCTCCAATGACTAACTCATTTATTCCATGATCTTGAACAGCTTTAGAGATAGCATCAGCTACATCGTCTGATTCAAGAACCATTATATCCAATTGAACCTTTTTCACATTACACAAGATTCAGATTTATAAAATGAAACAACAAATTAAATCCATTGTGGAATAATTACAAATTCTTACACATAATGATACCTCTCTATGAACAAACATGTCTCTGCTTGGAAGAAGCATCTCTCTGGTTTTTCTATCAACATCTTTCTTGTAAGCCGTTGTGGTTGAATCTTTTCTTGCACTCGAAACCGTATTCGAATTTCCTATTTTTAACCCAACAAAATTCAGATCTAAATTTGGCTTAAGGATTGTAACTTTTGTAAATTCTGTATGTATATAACTTACTTGGTTGGACATGTAAGAGCTTGAAGACAACATGTTCTTGAGAAGCAAACTGTTGAAGTGCCCATCGAACAACGCCTTTGGTTTTGCTATTGTTCCCTTTGATGGCTACCGCTACGATTAAAGCTCCATCTCCCATCTCTTGATTTTCAACGGCCAAGATCTGATTATCATCATCATTATTCACCATCATGGAGGTTTTAAAGGTTTCTTGAAACTTGAGAGAGATTTGAAGATACCTGATGATTTTGATTTCAAAGCTTGAAGCTTTTGTTTCCTTAATCTCGTTGTGCAGATGTTTTAAGAGCTTTAAGAGACGAACGGAGAGAAGAGAGAGTCGTGAATTGGTCTGGTTTTTATTTTAATTAATTAATGTAGCTACACAGAGAGTTTCTGGACAAACAAAAACAAGTTGAATCCTTAATGGATATAATAATTTTAAAGAAAGATTTATATAAGAAATAATAAAAATATGGAAGATCTGGTTTAATCAATTCTACGGCTAAGATCATCCGGGTTTAAGGTTTGTTCCTATAAGAATTTCAAAGATTTGAAAATACGTATGAATATTTTGACTTCAAAGCTTTTCCCAAAACTCGTGGGTGGGTGATTCAGCAGTTTCTTGACAAATGGAGAGAGAGAAGAAGACGACGAATTAAATTTGAGTCAGTGAATTGGTCTCTGGATTAAAATAATAGAGTTCCACGGAATTTTATGCACAATTGAGTTGAAATTCTTAATGGAAGTATATAATTCAAATAAATAATGATTAAAAACGATAAGAGAATTGAACATGTCAAGAAAGTCTAAAAGCGTTTTTTTTTGTGTGTAAATATGTAACGTCTTTTCTGGTAGTTCCATAGGTTGAGAAACGTGATGACGTTCAAAGTCAGAACAACTGGGCTTTTGTCGGACTACCACTTTTCATTATTATTCAATTTTGTTGACTTTTCAATTTGTGGGTTCGTTTCTTATCTAAACAAATTCGTTTTGTTTTTCTTGTTCAACTACATTATGGCTTTTAATTTTGGGAAATCTTTTTTTCTTGTTGTAGTAGTAGTGTGAAAATATTTTCGAATGATTTTTTCCTTATAAATACTTGTGAAAAATAAGAGATTTTTTAAAAACTTTATTTATCCTTTTCAATAATGATTTTCCTTTCTTGGACCAATCTGCGTCGACCCCTCTCGGAGACTTTCTGCGTGGATCCCCCGCAACAACACAACTCGAAGCTCTATAGACTAGATACCTTGTGTTTTGAACTCTTTCTCATTGCTTTTCCATTTACATACGCCCTAGTTTAATAAATGAAAGGTCAAATAATTAAGTCGGATGTCACACTCGATCTACTCATGTTAAGGAGGATCCATGCCATGACCACTGAACCTAGTCTCACTCTCACCCGTGTTGCATAGAAGTTGACATGTCGAGGTGTAGACACGGCACTTATTGTCATAGTTCATCTATTTGCCTCTAGCGTTTGAGGGACCCAAGACAAAAAAATATATATATATATATATACACATTTTCATAACATAATATGTAACAAAAAATTACATGCTGTTTTATACTTTTTTGGTTCATATTAAGTTTTTTGTTACATGTTGTTTTATACTTTTTGTTACATTTGTATTTTAATGCATTTTTGGCAAATTTTATTATTTTACACCTATTATCTTAATTAAATGACAAATTTAGAAAATTTATAGTATATGAATGAAAAATAAAAGAGACAAATTCATTCTTCACAATCTTTAAAAATAATTTTATAATGTTTTCTTAACTGTTAAAAAGTATACTATTTTCAGTTAACATTTTTAAGCTATAAAAATACTAAAAGTTTAAAATACTATTGTTAAATAGTATAAATATTTAATACTATATTTTAATATGTGAAATCTAATCTTATACTAAAATATTTTAAAATGGAAATATAATTTTTACTAAAATAGCAATAAGATACATATTTTATTAATATATTAAAAAAATTAGTGGCCTGAAATATGCTAAAATTTGAGGGTTTAGGCAAATGTTTTATTTGTATAGTCTAAGGCACACCCCTGAATGTCCCATAGTTTTGAATTATAAATTCAGGTGGGGTTAAGTCTGTAATAACAATAACATACTTGATCAGATTGTTAATATTTTTTTACAAGAGTCTATGTAGTCTCGAGAGTAAATAATAGTCTCAAAACATTTAACCTTAGAAATATTAGACTTCATTATTCTCGATTGGATTACTCATTTACTTGTGGATGTAAAAAAAAAAAAAAGTCCAGTGTGTGTGAGGTGTACACACGTACTTGCAGCATTTATTATGTGCATTAAATGGCTTGAGTACTGGACATTTAATGCTGGACAAATTAACAGGTGCATGGTTTATATCTGAGATAAGGATGTCTTATGGAGAGCAAAACATAAATTATGAGCTTGATAATACAGTACTTTACCTTTATCAGTTTGATAATACAGTACTTTACCTTTATCAGTTTGATAATACAGTAATTTACCTTTATCATTATTTTATTTTACTTTATTCGATAAAGAAGCTTTATTAGTATTGATTATGTGACTTAAATAGTAGACGTGTTTCTACGTCAAACCAAAATAAAAGTAGAAAATAGTGGACCACATGAGAGTAGGTGCGGATATCTTATGGATGGTCCCAAAAATCTAAAAATCAGTATCTTATTTCTATTTGGACCGAAACTGTATCATAGTGGCTTACTGGCTTTTATTAATGTCGATGTCATGTAAGATTTACATTCAGATTCGACAGTGTTTGTGATGAACTGTGGTTAATATGATTGGAGTTAAATTTTATAGAATGACGAATCAATAGTTCAATACTGAGTTAAATATCTGGAGCCAAGTGTTTTTTTTTGGGGAATTGGTTAAAACTAAAGTAACATTTTTACCGACAGAGATTTGAGAAACACGAGACTGATTCCAAAACACAAGAAAACTAAATCCAAAGACATTCCTCTCTCTTTCTCTCTATTGTTGTAATCTTGCATCTCATCACACACAACAAAAGATATGTCCTCGGAATAGAGACAAAGGAAGACTGAGAGAAACACACACAAAAAGGATCAGAGTAAAGACATAGAAAGCATCAATCGTACTTATTGTTGAATCTCTTCTTCACTAATGTTTATTAGATTTCCACTCCATGATAGCTGAGTAAAGAGTGTAGTTAGCAAGAAGGTTCTTGTTAGGCAATGGAAGATTCGTCATGGGCGATGTATCTTTCGCTCTCAGCCATTCTTCTATAGCTTCCCTATCGTACGTGTACCCATCCGCAGCCACGCACGGTTCATTCATCACTCCCTGTGATCAACATTCATTAAGTTTAAGTCAAAATTAAAAAGAGAAATGTTTTCTTGTTTTGCAAGAAACGAAACATAGTTAGGGTTTATATAAACCTTTAGAAGTGGACAAATGAAGTGAGATGGAGGACCAGACGGAGTTTTCGAAAACGAGTTTTGAGTTTTGCCGACGACTTTCTTTAGCCGTTCCAAAGCAGGGATGATTTGATCTTTAAGATCTGGTCTGTCTCTACGTCTCAGTTCCGTACAACACAGTCCCAAGGCAGCTAACTCACGAGTCTCACTAATAGGCCAAGACCCAGCATTCACATCCAACATTGCCATAAACTCAGCATCGTCTCCTATCGCTTCTTCCACCATATGAGTAATGGCTATCGCGGGTTTCGCGGTTATCAGCTGAAGAATCACAATTCCTAGAGAGTACACATCTGATTTAGGTGAGATAATCCCGGTTCGCTGATACTCAGGGTCAATGTAACAAAGCGTGCCCACGGGGCTAGTTTTCTTGAATACGGTTAGTTTAGAAGAGGCGTCATCTTGGTTAACCATTGTTGAGAGACCGACGTCACCGAGTTTGCTGACGAAGTTGTGGTCAAGCAAGATGTTTCCTGGTTTGAGGTCACGGTGAATGATGGGTCTAGGCTTAGATTTGTGGAGGAAGACAAGCGCTGAAGCGACTTCTAAAGCGATTCTAAAACGCTCGAACCAAGGGATTGGAGGTGTGTCGTTAACTAGCATCAACCGGTCATCTAAGCTTCCGTTGTCCATGTATTCGTAGACAAGGCAGCCTCGTTCGGGACATGCCCCAAGGAGGAGGACTAGGTGAGGATGTCGGATTTTGCTCAATATCTCAAGCTGTCAAAACGGAAATACAAAACTCTTAGATTCTTAATGGAACTTGAAGTAACTGAAAATTTGTAGAATGACGCAATTTCTAACCTCTTGATCGAACTGTTTAGAGAGCTGAGTTTCCCCTGCGTGAAGGACTTTAACAGCGCCTGTCGTATGATGCAGATTACATTTGTAAACGGTTCCATAAGCTCCGACTCCGATCTTGAGATCTTCTGCGAAGTCAGAAGTCGCAGCTGTGATTTCCTCCCAGTTGTAATGTTGATATTGTATTCCGGGAGAGACGAGAGAAGCCTGGAGCTTATCTCTCTCTTTAGCGTCACGCTCTGCTTTGATCTCAGCTTCTCTTCTATGTAAAGCCTCTTTCATCAGGAGTTCTTTGACCTTCTCTGCTTCCTTCATCGCCTCTTCATACCTTTGCTTCTCCTTTGAAGCTGTATCTTTGGCCTCTACTTCTTTTTCCTTCAGCTCCACAAGCTTCTCGGATTCCTCAAACCTCCGCTGGTTTAGCTCAGTTAGCTGCAATTAAAAGAACAAAGCAAGAACACATGTTAACTAAAAGCGAAAAACACCATGGTCTATGCGCTTCAAGAACTTGAGTCAAACCTTTTTCGAAGCATCAACAGTCTCGGTTTGAGCCATGGCATACATCTCTTGAACATGTTTCAGCTCGGCTCTAAGCTTCTCTATCTCAAAACTCAGATTCACCTACACAGTTTGATCCAATTTCAGATTTTAAACCAAAACATGTTCTGTTTCTCCAGAAAGACATAATCAAGAAGTCAATCAAGAAACAAGAACCAAGAAACAAGAGTCTAGACGCTTAATTAACCTGATTATCAGTCATGGAATGAACACTAAGGAGACCATCAGACATGTTAGAAGCACAATTAGAAACCCAAGAATAGGTTTCAGGAACCACGGCACCCCAATCCATATTGGCTAGCTCGTGGTTGTTGCTCGAAGAGGAGCTCATGATCTCTCTCCTATCCTCGTGATCTCTCCATTTAGAATCCCAGTTCATTGCGTGATATGCCTCTGTACCCTTTGGGAAAGAGGCGCTACAGCTCTCATCCTTATCCTCACCAGAAGGGAGTCTAGGACTATCAGTGGAGCCATTCGTGGAACTGCTTCTCTCGGTTCTCTCGAATCTTATGCTTCCGGTAGCGTCTGAATCAGAAGGACGCACAGAAGCTAGTTTACCCTTTGAGACCACATAGACTGTACAGAATCTCGGAACAGCCGTCGCTATCATAGAAGACATATCGATCTTTCTTGAGAAGAATCCGCGAAGAGACATTCCTATTACAAGTTTGGTGACTCCAGTTCCAGAGATCTCTTCTGCTATGGCAGCTACAGGCTCATGTGATTCCAACACCAGAACCTCTACTCCCACCTTTTTTTTAAAATTCCATATGATAAATTTTCAGATTTTGGGAAAACAGAGAAAACAAAAAAGAGCTTTTTAAAAACAGAGAGTTTTAGATTTAATTCTTGAGACAGAACCTTTCTCCTTTCGAACATTTTCTTGTAAGGACGAAGCAACTCGTTTGTGTTCCAATCTACTTCTTGTTTATAAGCTGATACTACGTCGTCTCTAAGCTCTGTTATCGATATCGCGTTCCCCACTGAAATCAAATCGTACCCAATATAAGAAAGAGTCGATCTTTGTACCCAAAACATGGATCTTTTGCATTAGTTATAAGATTCTGAATCTTTTTCAAGTTACAACTTACTTGGGGTAGGGATATAAGTGACAGGAGGACGAACATAGAGCAATTTGAAATCAGAAATTCCTTCGGGTATGAACTTTTCAAGAGCCCAGAAGACGACGTATTTGCTCTTCTTCTTCCCATTAATGGCTACCGCTACAGCAGGAGATGGTGGAGGAGGTAATGATAGGTGTTCGCTTAACGCTCTTGCTACTTTTTTCTCTTCCATTGTTTTAGCTGATACTTAAAAATAGTGTGTCTAAAATACAATGTGTTTCAAACTCTTGTAAGATGACGAAACATAAATTTGCAGAATTCAGAGTCTGAGATAGAGTTTTGCTGACGAAATGAGAAGAATTTAGATGTAAACATAAGAGAGCAATGGAGCTACAGAACAGAACTTAGCTTTTAGTTTTGTTCGAGTAGGGAACATAGAGGAAAAAGAAGAACAAGAAACCTAAGTTTGGTGATCTTAGGACATTTTCTTAAGACGAAAGAAATGACGAGAAAGAAGGATTAGGGCACAAGCAAGCACGTTGTTGCCGCCATAATCTCATATATATACTGTTATAGACAGCTCACTAAATTATCATTTTGTTTGATTATTTGTCTTCAAACACTGGAAAAATAATACATACTTTTCTCTGTTTTATTTGTTTAGGTTATTATTGTAATAATAGCTTACCACAGAAAAATCCTTTTATTCGTCGTAAAAGGGATCTACGATGGTATATACCTTCAGGCTGCAGTTTTTGTTTTAAATAAACAAAGTCAAACAAATAGAATATTAAATACTATTTTTCTCAAACAATAAAGCTTTGAATTTTGGAAAGGAAAAAAAAAAGGTCCACATAAACTATTATTGAACCTTTCAACTATATCGAAACAAAAATCAGAATACATGGCTTCTCAAAATAATTAAATTCTAGAAACTAAACCTTTCATTGACGTTAAAAATAGACTCTTGAAAATTAGAACCTAACCCTCTTTGCTAATTTAATATTTGACCCTTGTTGGCTTGATCATACGTATTACTTCTTTTAATTATTTAGTTTCAGTTTATGAATTGAATAATTAAATCAAGCTTGAAATGATAAGATGTTAATCTTTCTTCTTCTTTTTTTTTGAAACTTATCTTAGGATATTTAGTTGGCTACATGACATTCTCCTCACTGTTATCACGTCTTATCTTTTCTTACCAATTTCTTACCTAAAACAAAAATTATAACATGTATATATATATATATCATAAACAAAAATATATATCATTCTTTAATAATTGAAAAAATGCAACAATATATACGAGGATATACCGAGGAATTCCCCTATTTTTATGTGCTCGTGTAACAAAAAAAATTATGTTTTAAGTACAATTACAGAAAGTCAACTATGTTCAAATGATATGTTCTTTACTGAAAAAAAATCTTTAATCCCTTTGTCTGTCTGATTATTTCAGACAAAATTGGCCAATCAGCTACATAAGTTTCTATTTTATAGAAAAAAACAATATATCAAACGAGCTTATTACGAATGAGAGAGATGGATAAGAGTTTGTTAGATGAATATAATTTCTCATTAATCATCAAATGATCTGTACAAGCAGTGGGGTTTTCTCCCAAAATATTCATAGCACCATTGTTTGGCTTGTAAGGTCCACAGCCGTTTGCAGGAACTACATTCTTCCTAAAATTAGGTTGACATAGGTTCTCTTTCCATTCCGACCACTTCTTTACGGATTCAAGGGAACTTAGGTTCATGGGTCCAGGAAGACCCATGGAGATGGCAAATGCTGATGCTCCTTCTCCCGCGAGCAATGTGTGTTGAGAATATTTCATAACCAGCCTTGCAGCTCTTGTACCATCTTTAACGTACCGCATTACAGCAACAGCTCCAACCTCCATAGTCACCTATGAATGTCCTTAAAATAACCCCACAAAAACAAACAAACTTGGTAGTCATTCTGTAATTTTTTGTCCAAACTCCACAGTCAACATTTCAGATAGTAATCAACAGTTCTCGTATTGATTTCTCTTTCAGATATGAGAACTGCCAAGTCCCTTATTTAAACTTTGTCCAAGCTGATACACAAAAGTTAATTCAATAAGTAAATCCAAGTCCAAGCATCCAAGAATTCAATATCTACCAGCTTTCTCAAAGTATGTGTATCTAAGCTAAGAAAAGTACCCAAATTTACAAAATCTAGAATCTGAATATCACAAACCAGAGAGATATCTAGACTAACAATTAGAAAACCAAAACTTTTTTATCATACGGATCATCCACCTCTTAAAGATCCGATATTTCTTTCCCAGTTCCATTTGACTTGATATTTTCAGAGAACAATTTTTTAAAATATATATATTTTTAGATCACTTACCGTCAGTAACAAAAGGAGAGTAGAGAAAAACATTGAATTATCGCTTCTCGCCATAGCTGTGAGCTCAAGAAGCTACAAAAAAACTAGAGTATAGTAGGATATGCCTGCTCTGTTGACTCTTAAGGTAATTGGTCTGCTCATGCGTCGTCATGACTCATCATGACTTGCAACTTAACACGGCCCGGTTTAATCGGGTTTAGTTTCATTTCGATTTCAGTTGATAACTAGCGGTCACGACATGTCCGGTGCTTGCTTTATTCGATAAGGAAAGTCAACAATCCGATCTTGATTATTTATTTATAAGAAAAAAATTTATCTTTTTAATCATTAGTTACTACAATCTAAAAGTTGTTGGACAAAAGAACCAAATTATGAGACAAAAGCTTATTTACTGAAACAACTGGTCATCATCATCCACATAAAAATGCATATGTTCTTGTAATGGCTATCTTCTTCTGGCTAAATCACGCTAGGAACTGATGACTTGAGAAAAAGTTTGGTTTCACCTCCATACAGTCTCATCTGCATCCGTGAAAATTGCATTATGATGTTCAATTAGGCACTGCACAACCTCCACCGCTCCAAAATCGACTTCCACGATATCATCTAAAGGGATAGATGAAGATGCATCTAGACCTTCTCCTTCATCTGTTAACCACGAAAGATACACGAATCGCCATAATGGAACTTTGCTTTAATGGTAAAAGAATAAGAGCTAAATGTTTGTTTTTTGTGCTTTTTTTGTTTACCTGAGAGCAAGTCCCATGGGGAAGCAGCTTCAAAGTCGTAGCTTTTCTTAGGACTCCTCGATGGGCGTCTCCAATATTCCCGATAAGATTCAGGCCTCTTGTCTTCTCGCCACATGACCACTGGAGCCATTTCCATAGCTAGGCTATGTGAATCCATCTATTACATCAAACAAAAATTATTCTCAGTATTCAGGTTATACACTAATGCATATATCAATCTAATTCCTGAAAATTGGATCATTTCGAGTATCTTGAATCAGGCATTAGTGTTAATTTATGACTATTTTAAGTGACTATATATAAGGTTTCTACCTTGTTAAGTAGCGATTTCTGGCTTACACGAAGCAATAGCGCTGTTATGAACTCCAGTGTATTATAGTTCACATTAGAAAGCTTTTGGAGTGACTTTCTCATTCTGTGTACGCTCGACCGTGCATCTTTGATTTCATTATAAAGCTCAAAAGTAGTTAATGGTGTCGGAAGGCTAGCAAGATAATATTTCATAAGTGCAGCAACATCAGTTGGACTCACGCCCTCAGGTACTGATGCACTAGGATCTGACAAACATGTGACAAAAAACATAAGTTACACTTTATCCCTGAGCCTTAAGAGTCGAAAAGAAAAGTTGTTCGAATGTAAACTACCTTGATTGTAAGCAGAAACCAATTGTTGAATCAACTTTTTGTCTCCTTCAACTTTGAACAAGCTCGGTGAATTAAGTCCTGAGTAAGAGGAAAATACCACATTCATAACTCGATATGAGAAGGTATGCGCTATAAGTGTTTTGCTTGAT
Source organism: Nasturtium officinale (assembly GCA_963854855.1). NCBI lineage: Eukaryota > Viridiplantae > Streptophyta > Magnoliopsida > Brassicales > Brassicaceae > Nasturtium > Nasturtium officinale. The sequence continues at coordinate 2,125,402 of OY978513.1, forward strand.
TGGTCCAGACATTATAACCTGTTAATATGAGATAGTCTGCGCATTTAATCAGTATAAATGGAATAGGCCTACTTGACTCCTGCCGCTGGACAGTGATCTCAATTGCAACACCAAACACTGAGCGCAAAAGATTATCATATAGAAAAGTTACAACATTTTCTAACAAGCCGAGCAGAATCCCAATCACTAATAGTTCTCTCAAGAATGGAGTCATTAGAGTATTAAGTATCCCCACAATCCTCCATCAGGGAATCTAATGAATTTTCAATTAACCAAGGTTTATAAACTGTGTTTTCTCCTTTAATCGCAATTATCTTACCATCTGAGCTGGCAACTCCCTGCAGAAATATTAAGAAAAGATATTAGGGACCAGACTCAAATCAACGGCTAGAATGAAGGTAAGGTCCATATACCTTCTGCCACCTTTCGATATCTGTCAAAATGGTCTTGCTCTTTTGTGCAGTCTTTTTTGCCACCTAAAGAGAAAACTAAGAATTTAGCTACCATAAGTTATAAAATGAAACGACCTACATTCTTGTCAAGTAAGTTAGAGAAGCTTATTTTTGTACATACCTCTTCCACTTTGGTCTTTCCAACGGAAACTTTTTCCTTTGTCTCAGTTATACCCTTCCTGACCAATGTCCCGGTTGTGGCAGCAGCTGTTATGAGGTGTTCTTGTACAGCATGTCTAGTTGCAGGCTGCTGAAGAATTGCCCACCGGCTTTTAAACAACGAACCAACTCTTTCTGCAACATCAGCAACATTCACTTTCGCATCCTTAGCAACTTCCCCGACAAAACTACCAGCTGATTGCCTTGCTTCTCTAAGCTTCGTTCCTAAATCAGTAAAAACCACAGTAAGTTTTCCACCACAAACACACACAAAGAGACAAAAAAAAAGGTTAGTACTGAAATGATCAAACCTGATGAAGAAAAGAATCCACTAGTCCTCTCCTGCCATTGTTGTGAGATAAGAGAAGGCATTTTCCAATACCAAACAAGTCAGTGTAAACCTATTTGCATCAAGAAACAAGCAGGTAAGATAAATACTTAATACGAGTTATTCTTAGTAGATGATGTTAGATTCTTTCATAAGGTATAATTCATCTAAAAGCATCAGCTTCAATCCAATCATATACAAATTTTACAGAAAAAAACTAATAGACACCACAGTAAACCAAACCTAATAACTCATTTGGACCCTCCCAAATCTTGATTATCATCATCAAGCATGAAATGAAATTCTTAAGGAAAAAAAAAACAAGTCTTTAACAGCAAAAGGAGATAACTTTTTAGGAACAAAAAAAACTAACATATATCCTCTTAATCAATCAAAAGAACAAATTGAAAAAAAAAGGAATCAGATCATCGAACCTTTAGTCCCCAGAAAATTTGAAATAGCAGATGATCAAACGAACTAAACCCAATTTCACGATAAGGCGACGACGACGAGAGTCAGCGATATGATGAGAAAAAAAAAAAGGATATATGTGAGAAAAAAAAGGAAATGATCGCTCCAGGAGAAATAAAGGTTCCACCTTTTTAATTTCCCCTGGAACAAAGGTAAACAAATAATATTTTGCTGTTTGTAAAAGAAAAAGGAAACATATAGCTTTGCTTTCTAGTTTTGATTTTCTTTGCAAACACAGATTGGTGCCACGTGTAACCGGTTTTCTACTTAACTTTTGTTGAAGACTTTTTTTTTTTTTGACTTTTCCTTTATCTTTTTGTATTATCTCAATCGAGAGTTAAGCTTCTAATTTAAAATCTTTATCCCCTTAATATTTGATTTTTTGGCTATATAGTGAAATAAAAACAAAATAATTCGGACAATTTTGTTTTTTAGACAAAATCTCTATTTATACGTAACTGATCTGCCAACATAATTTCACATGCCCACAAAATTGATAGTTTTTTCTTTCAAAATTGATAGTTTTTCTACATAAATAAACACACAATTTCTGTTTTATGGAATTAAACAACCAAAACTTGCAACTTGGTAGGTTCTCTCTCTCTCACTTCCTAAGGTATCTATCATACCAATCGTTGAAAAAGATAACCATCTCTTTCTTTGAGATATTTTCATTAAACAAAAGAAGAGGAAACAAAACTATTGACTTGTCTACACGATTGAAAAATCTTTCTTTCACATGTCCTTGCTCTTAAGGGCCCATTCTCGATATCTTATTTAGCTAAACAACAACGACAAAAAAAAAAAAATCGACACTCAAGAAAAAACAAAACACTCAATCAAGTTTGTCTGTCTTCAAACTCAACCTTTAATTAGAAGATACACTAAAATCTGTCTTGAACTTGATTAAACATGGGAGAAGAAGAAGCAAAAAAAGAAGCCATGACTGAATCAAAATCTGGTGGGAAGATTACTTATTTTGTGGTGGCATCATGTGTCATGGCTGCCATGGGTGGTGTCATCTTCGGCTACGACATCGGTGTTTCAGGTTTACTACATAATACACTTATAGATCTTTGATTGTTTCAAACCCAAATTCTGTATTCGTGTTTTTCAAAAATTACATATTAGAAGAAGAAAACATTTCAGTTTTTCATAAGCTTACATATGTGGATTCATATTATTATTATTCTAATTAAAACTAGTAATACTAATTTAAATGAGTAATACAAAGTTACAAACCATAAGTTTAGTAGTCAAAAAGGTTTTTTAAAGTTTTTTTAAAAACTTTAATATGCAAACTATGTAATGATCTAATACCCAAAAAAAAAAAACTATGTAATGATCATGTACGTAGGTGGAGTGATGTCAATGGGACCGTTTTTGGAACGATTTTTCCCAAAAGTTTATAAGCTCGAAGAAGAAGATAAAAGAAGAAGAAACAATAATCACTATTGCCTTTTCAATAGCCAACTTCTTACATCCTTCACATCTTCTCTCTACGTTTCTGGTTTCATTGCTTCTCTGTTAGCTTCATCGGTGACTCGTTCTTGGGGTCGCAAGCCCTCTATATTTCTTGGTGGCGTGGCCTTTCTCGCTGGCTCTACTCTCGGCGGCTCTGCTCAAAACGTTGCTATGCTCATCATTGCACGTCTCTTTCTCGGCGTAGGAGTTGGATTCGCAAACCAGGTTACAAAAGACAAGATTGGTTTTTTCTCATTGTAATTTGGTCGGAACTAATCGTCTGGTTTTATGTTTTTATACAGTCGGTTCCTCTGTATCTCTCGGAGATGGCGCCGGCAAAATACAGAGGAGCGATCAGCAATGGTTTCCAGCTCTGTATTGGAATTGGATTTCTATCTGCAAATATGGTCAACTACGAAACTCAAAAGATCAAACATGGCTATGGATGGAGAATCTCATTAGCCACAGCAGCAATTCCAGCTTCAGTCCTTACGCTTGGCTCAATCTTTCTCCCGGAAACTCCGAACAGTATCATACAGACTACTGGAGATGTACACAAAGCCGAGCTCATGCTCCGTCGTGTCCGTGGAACAAACGACGTTCAAGATGAGCTTAGCGATCTCATTGAAGCTAGTTCTGGTACTGAATCAGATTCAAACTCGTTTCTGAAGTTGCTTCAGAGAAAATATAGGCCTGAGTTAGTGATGGCCTTTGCGATACCTTTCTTTCAGCAAGTTACTGGAATTAACGTCGTTGCTTTCTACGCACCGGTTCTGTTTAGAACCGTCGGTTTTGGAGAAAGCGGTTCGTTGTTGTCGACACTCGTGACCGGAATCGTAGGCACAACTTCAACATTACTATCGATGCTTGTTGTAGACAGAATCGGTAGAAAGACTCTGTTTTTAATAGGAGGGTTACAAATGCTTGTGTCACAAGTTACCATCGGTGTGATCATTATGGTGGCTGAGCTTCATGACGGGATGATTAAGGAAGGTTATGGTTACGCGGTTGTGGTTTTGGTGTGTGTCTACGTGGCAGGGTTTGGATGGTCGTGGGGTCCATTAGGGTGGCTTGTACCGAGCGAGATTTTCCCACTGGAGATAAGATCGGTAGCGCAGAGTATGACGGTGGCTGTGAGTAATGTGTTCACTTTGGCGGTGGCTCAAAGTGTACCACCGATGTTGTGCAAGTTTCGAGCTGGTATTTTCTTTTTTTATGGAGGGTGGGTGGTGGTGATGACAGTGGCAGTGCTACTGTTTTTACCAGAGACTAAGAATGTTCCAATCGAGAAAATGGCTGGAGTTTGGGATAAGCATTGGTTTTGGAAGAGAATGACAAGGAAGCGTGATATTCAAGTAACCTCCATGTAAAAAATGTTCAATCTCTCGTGATTACCTGTTTTCTGATTCTCAATCTCTCGTATCTTACCTATTTCTTCCTTAATCTCAAAAAATTATATAGAATACACAACTTTAGCAATTTACTTTCTTGTTTAGGCTAGGGAACTAGTGGATAACCCCAAGAGTTCAAGGTGTAATCTATGAATATATTAAACTAGCATGGTGATAATGTAATACAAGAAAAGTTAAAGGACAAGGTTAGTAAAACCCAAATAAAGTTAGGACTTAGGTGGCAGAGAAGAGAGGTAGGTAGGGACCATAGAAAATGGTGGCTTTGACGCTTCATCACTCGTGTTTGCTAGTGTCTGGACATCTGTCACATCGTCTCTATCAACCCAGCAGGAATCTCATCTTTCGACTTACTCCTTCCGAATCCTCGAGTTTTTCGTTGTCTACTTGCAGCACCGCAGTAGCTGTAAGAGCTCAGTGTACAGTCGCGGAGTCGTCGGAGAAGAAGATGGTGAAAGGTATTATGGTTTACGAGCATGGCGGTCCTGAGGTGAGTAAAGATTCGATTTTTAATTTTCCAGGTCGGATTTGGATCACTGTATGCTTCTATGATTATAATTTTAATGATTTGAGATTCACTATACGCTTTCGGTTCCATAACATTGATCAAAGTGCTTCAGCTTTATGTAGTGGTGAAAGGTCTTGGATTCGATCTTGGGTTGAAATTTATGGTTATTTACTGAATTATTGAGCTGTATTTCAAACGTAGTAGATTCAGGAATCTGAAGGCACTGCTTGATCTGTATTTCTCAGTAATTCATTGCGATTTTTTTTTTTTTTTACCTTTTTTGGTTTCTTTGAACTGGAAGGTTCTAAAATGGGAAGATGTGGAAGTAGGAGAACCAAAGGATGGTGAGATACGTGTGAAGAATAAAGCGATTGGGCTTAACTTCATTGATGTTTACTTCAGGAAAGGTGTTTACAAGCCGGCTTCTTTTCCCTTCACGCCAGGTTCTTTGCTCTACAACCACAGTTTTGCAATACAAAAGATATTGAGAAAAAGGAAAAATAAGAAGAAGTTTTTATTTTTCTTTATGAATTAATGTTTCATCTCTGATCATAGGTATGGAGGCTGTTGGAGAGGTGGTAGCTGTTGGGTCAGGATTGACTGGCAGAAAGATCGGTGATCTTGTTGCTTATGCTGGAAATCCTATGGGTGCGTATGCAGAGGAACAAATCCTTCCCGCGGATAAAGTGGTTCCTGTTCCTTCATCTATTGATCCTATAGTTGCAGCATCAATCATGCTCAAGGGTATGACTGCACAGTTTCTCCTTCGCCGCTGCTTCAAGGTTAGTTATCATCTGTTTATAGCTTCTTTTTGAAAGGTTATGAGTTTATAGGCAGACGACAAAAAGCGAAACTTGTGACCTTGTACCCCTTACCAATAGTAGATCTATGTTGTTCCACCATTGCCAACATAGAGAAGTCTCTTCACTATATGACTCCAGTCTTATTTTTTGTTTTGGAAAGGTCGAACCTGGGCACATAATCCTAGTTCATGCTGCGGCTGGTGGAGTTGGATCTCTTTTGTGTCAATGGGCAAATGCACTTGGAGCTACTGTCATTGGAACTGTTTCAACTAATGAGAAAGCGACTCAAGCCAAAGCAGATGGTTGCCACCATGTTATTATGTACAAGAATGAGGATTTTGTTTCCCGGGTCAACGATATAACATCGGGTAAAGGAGTTGATGTTGTGTATGACTCTGTGGGAAAAGACACCTTTAAGGTAAATGTCACAAAGAGGGGGGGACTGTTTATGTCCTAGTTCGGGTTTTCGGATTTCTCATTGTCAAATTTTGATGCGTTTTCAGGGATCATTAGCATGTTTAAAAAGCCGAGGATACATGGTCAGCTTTGGACAATCCTCAGGGTCTCCAGATCCGATTCCATTGTCTGATCTTGCTCCAAAGTCGCTCTTCTTGACAAGACCTTCCATGATGCATTACAATGAAACTCGGGACGAGCTCTTGGAATGTGCGGGAGAGGTTTTCGCCAACGTTGCATCCGGCATCTTAAAGCCTCGTGTGAATCACAAATACCCACTGGCTCGGGTGGCTGATGCTCACGCAGATCTTGAGAATAGGATAACCTCTGGCTCCGTTGTGCTCTTGCCGTGAAAACATGTATAATAATCTTAAGTATCCTCAATAAGGGCAATAAGATTCCTAATGTGATGGAAATATATCAAATGTACTATGTGGACTTTAAAGGATCGTTTGATAATACAATTATGCTTGGTTTAAAATGTCAAAGAAAGGGGACCTGTAATTGAAAAACAAAACAGAAGTATGGGCCAATAACGCAAATGAAAGGAAGTATGAGGTTTACTCCATAAATCTCTCAAAATATTACAAAGAGGCCTACCATCTCCTCAAATTGAGGCGGAATCTATCTCTCTCTCTCCTTCGCCGTCTAGTTATTAGGGCTCTCAATCGAATCTCCGATTATATTCCTTCTCGATACTGTAAATTCGTCGTCGATATAAGAATTGACTAGATCCTAAATCAACGCGAGGTAAAAGAAAATGGTGCTTACGCAAAAGCTTCATGAGGCATTTAAAGGTACAGTTGAGAGGATCACAGGTCATCGTACGATCTCGGCTTTTAAGGAGAAGGGAGTGCTCAGCGTCAGCGAGTTTGTACTCGCCGGTGATAATCTCGTCTCCAAGTGTCCCACCTGGTCTTGGTTAGTTCGAATTTTGAGTTTTTGTTGGAGAACATGAATAGCTTAAAAGCGAATTTTGACTTTTAGTTCATGAATTTTGCGATCTAAGTTATGTTAATTTGATCATCGAGGAATATGGGTCAATGGGTTTATCTGTGTTGGTGATAAATTTGTTACCTTTTTGTCCAAATTGTCTGAGATGTGATGAGATCAATCAAATTGCGGCAACAAGGTTTCACCTTGCTTGAATGGTTTTTCCTTAGTTTTCAGGTGCTCGATTAGCTTCTTGACCATTAGATTAATGGACTTGCAAGTTTTCGTGGGAAACCATGTTTACGAATTTTGATAGCTTACAGCTCAATATCACATGTTGATAATATATTGGGCTTTGCGCTTTAGTATTTGACTTCTTGTTCAGATCTATATCTTTTGCTTGAATGGGTAAGTTTGACATTATGGCTTTTACGTTTTTATTAGGGAATCTGGTGAACCTAGCAAAAGGAAGCCATACCTGCCCTCTGACAAACAGTTTTTGATTACTAGAAATGGTAAATTTGGAATTTTTAAAGCTGCTTTTTGTTTGATTTGTAGTTTCTGAATGCACATTCTGTTACGGGTTGACAGTACCTTGTCTACGGAGAGCTGCATCTGTGGCAGAGGATTATGAAGCTGCTGGAGGTGAAGTGTTAGTTGATGATGAAGATAATGATGGTTGGCTGGCCACACATGGGAAACCTAAAGGTAGATTTTGTATTTGAGAGATCAGTGCTTCCGGAGTTCACTTTTCTCCCATTTGACTTTTGTCCTGAAATTTGCTACAGATAAAGGGAAGGAAGATGAAAACTTGCCATCCATGGATGCCTTGGACATAAATGAGAAAAATGATATCCAGTCAATTCCTACTTATTTTGGAGGTGAAGAGGACGATGATATTCCAGACATGGAGGAGTTTGATGAGGCTGACAATGTGGTAGAAAATGATCCGGTGGGTGTTTTTTCCTTTACTCTCACTATCCCGTTTTTCTTTGCAGTTTGCTCTCAGCTTTTTGAGAAATGGTTTGAATTATGCATATGAATTTGAAAGTTCCTAGGAATTTGCAAAAGTTTTAATTAACTGGATGGACACTGGCCGTATGTAGCTGTTATTTTCCTTTGAAGCATATTTTCGTTTTCCTAATTTTTAGGCCTATAGTAGTTTTAAAGATGTTTGTTTTTTCATGAGTTAGGCAACTCTTCAATCAACTTATCTTGTGGCTCATGAACCTGTTGACGATAATATTCTCCGAACTCGGACATATGATGTGAGCATAACGTAAGTATTCCGCGTTTCCTTCATATTCAACGAATGTCTTTCTGCATTTTGACTTTAGACACACCTTTAATAATTTTGGCTCAGTAGTAGGTAAAACTTACAATTCTTCACTTTGGTTCAGGTATGATAAGTATTACCAAACTCCTCGTGTTTGGCTGACCGGCTATGATGAGGTTTTGCTTCTAGTTCTACTTGTTTCGTTTTGTTGCATCCTAAAATCCTTCGATTTTTCTTTCCTGTTTATGTTCCCTGTTATCTACTCAAATACTATGATGTATCTTGTAGTCAAGAATGCTGCTGCAGCCTGAACTTGTAATGGAAGATGTTAGCCAAGACCATGCTCGTAAAACGGTAAAAAGAAGACGTTCTCAACTGCATCACATGACCATTTGTAGTTCCACAAAAGTTTTCCCACATGTCCACTGACTGACCGATGTAAAATACTTTTGTAATCCTCTTTAAAAAAAAACCACAGGTTACAATCGAAGATCATCCACACTTGCCTGGGAAACATGCTTCAGTCCATCCATGTCGACATGGAGCTGTCATGAAGAAAATCATTGATGTATTAATGTCACGTGGAGTAGAACCTGAAGTTGACAAGTGAGTTTTTTTGTTGTTTCAAATAACACTAATAGTTAATTGAGCTTCGCTTGTAGCACCATTGATATTTTCTTTCCTTATCCACTTCGCTTGTTTATATTCCCAGGTACCTCTTCCTGTTCTTGAAGTTCATGGCATCAGTTATTCCAACAATCGAGTATGATTACACCATGGACTTTGATCTTGGTAGCTCAAGCACTTAATTACCAGGTTAGATCTCCTTCTTGGGGTCTATTATCTTCACATGCACAGTTACTTTGTAAATCTCGTACACAAGCTTTTATCTTAAATTTGGACATCCATGTTTTTTTGCTAGATTTAAACAATCATGTGTTCGTGAATCCAAGAAGCAATCACTGGTGTCATGGATGGCTTGGTGACTCTGCACTGTACATAAAACAGAGTCCTCGCTTTCATTTCTCTCTTCAAAATAATATATAAGGTGTTGTGGTCTCACCACCCGTTTATTTAAAGTTTGCTCGATGAATAGTTATTTGTGACGATACTCGAAAATGGGAATTTGATCAGAACCTATTCGGTGCTTTTAATAAAAAAAAAACAGAATTTGATTGTGTTTGGTACACACTTGCTTTGGAGAAGTTGGTTTCAAATGACAGATATTGTGATTGAAATCACTGTATATTATAACACAAGAGTAGCACAAATATAACGGTTTACGGTTGCGAGTATTAGCCGCAGAGATCACACTTACAATTATAACGCAGAGACTGAAATATAAGATCGTGGTTTAGCTTGACGATTTTATGCTATCTACCTCTTGTGGCTCGGGTTACTAACACGATAAGCAGGACAACAATTGCTAGAAGAACCGTCGTTTGAAGCTTCTCCATCATCGGTGCAGCGTCTGTGGCTAAAACAGCCGTCTCATTTCCAGGAACAACAATATTGAAGAGGTCAGTAACATACTTAGTGACTCTCTCCATGGCATCCATGACTTTGATGGCGCTTCTCTCAAACAATCTTTTTATGCTGCAATTTGCGGCTGAAGCAGAGTCTTCTCCTGGCATCTCAGCTGCATTTACCATCAGAGGAAAACTCTTTACATAATCATAGGTTATAACCAGAGTCCATTGATATCAATTTCTCACCGTTGTTAATGAGCTCCCGAACGACATCATTCTTCATCACCGCATCCCAAACAGCCCTGTCTGAAGCCAGTGACATAACCATTCTCTGAAACACAAAAAATGTCTATCTCAGTCATTTTGTTTTCTTGCTGTTAATGCCGGAATAAAACAGAGGACCTGAACTGCAGGGTCGGTTTGAAAAACATGAAAGGCGTCGTAGAGTCTATCCAACATGTAAGGCTGTAGAAGTGTAGTAGTAGTACAGAGCTGTAATGGTGGCTCAATCCAATCCACAAACTCCTCCGACTCTGAAACTTGGTCTTGTGATTCATCATCATTGAACATCCTAAAAAGATAACAATGTGTTCGTTAATCTTGAGACTCTTGAGATCAAAATACTCAAAAAAAAACCTTTATAACTTCAAATTCTCAATAAAACTCACAGTTGAAATGCAGAGAAAGCATCCTCAACTTCGTCAATTTCTGGAGCTTTATCAGTAGTAACATCAACCTCATTATCTACAGCCACCCATTCAAAATCTTCCTCTTCCTCTTCCTCTTCCTCTTCCTCCTCAACGTTATACCCATAACTCGCCTCCACCGGGTTAGTCACCGACGACTCAGATAATGAAACTGCGAGGACACTTGCCGATGCAGAGGATAAAATTGACGGAGACATGGGTGGTTTCCGATTGCGAAAATTGTTCACTGTAAAAGTATCATCGGTTAGGAAAATCTTCAGCTCCTCTCCGCTGCCGTCGCCGGTTTTGATTCCCATTTGGTTAAAACGTTTCTTGCTCTGGAAGAAGCAAACGGTGCTTAGTCAAAGCTATCTAATAATGGAAATAGTATTTATTTATTTCTTACTTACGTACTTTCTCATTTAGACCTCATACTTTTATTTATTTTCTAAATATTCGGTTAATTTATGCTATATGTCTTAACAAACCCAATACCTTCAAAATTGAACTATTTTTAATATGTCTAAACTCAATCTCAATGAACAAGGGTGGGTTGGGAGGTTCTTGGTGGAAGATAAGTAAGACGACTCTTAAAGTCTTGTAGAAGATTACTCGGAAGTACTTTTAGAGAACTCAAAAGAGTGGAAACAAACCGAGTTGTGTTTTTGCGTATTGTCCAGAAGATTGTCTTGAGATTATGACTCGTGCACGGATATGATACCGTTTTTTTTGGTGATGGTCACTATCAATAATTAAACTTTTATCAAGTTGTTTATAGTGACCTTGCCGACGTATATAGGATCGTTGAAAAGTTAGTCTAGTTTCCTTGTCAACTATATGGCAAGCCAGACCAAATTCATAAGTCTATGACTATCTGGTTATATATCAACTACTAGCAACATCGGTCTTAAGTTTCTCGTCACATTAGATTCCCTACAAATTTACCCCTAATAAATAACTAAATAATACTCCTTGAAATTCCAGCAAATTTAACTATTTGTTTTTATGGTTTTTCTTCCCTTTGAAGAAAATTCATACTAGCCCCCAAGAAAGAACAAAAAAAAAAAAAATCATACAGTACATTTGTCAGGTTCGCTTCAGGTCTATGTTTCTCTCTTTCAATTTCTTTCTGTCACTTCTTTTGACTTTGATTTAATGAATCTTGTGTTGTTAATAAGTATCTTTATCTTCTGCAATTAACATATTTCTATCACCATTCCATGATTCAAGCTTTAAAAAACCTTCCTTAGTCATAATAAGATACAACTAGCTGTTGGATTTTAGTTAAATTGTATTTATTCTATAAATATATTAGGATTCAAGAAATGTATGCATTCCAGCAGTCATTCAACAATCATGTTATGACAAAGCAAAACACTAACATATATCTTGTACCAGAATTGATTGGTCAAGAACCATTCACTATACATTATAAAAATTAGGTTACCATTTTGTAGACGAGCAATCACGAATAAAAGTCGACTGTGGTTATAGCAAAGAAAAAAAAAGAGAGAGGTTAATAGGCATATGGGCTGTCTCCCAATTTTCCACCAGTTTCACCCCACAAATCATAACGTTTTATTTTAAAAAAAATTATAAGAAAAGGACAAGGTTTTGAAATGAAAAATGATGATTATCATTGTTGATTTAGGATTCCATGGGAATACAAAATACTCACCTATTTCAAAAAAGTCGAACATCTATTTTCCTTGAACAAAATGATTACACGTTTGGATAAATATTTTTTTTTTTTGGTGTCATTAGTTTTATCATCTAATCTGCTTAACAACTTTGAAAGTGTTATGGAGTTTTATAGGTTAATGATAATGCATTATCGTCACTTTAAATGTGCTCATAACTTCAAGCTAAAGCATCTCTGTGCCCACAACACATATGACAAATATAAAGCATGGCCCATTAGTTATAACTTATATTTGCTCAAATAATTTGTTTTTGGTTTGTTCTATAAACTTATTTAACAGAAACTAATTAAACAAACCTTTTTCATACATCCAAAAAGAGATTTGTTTAGTGGGGATCATCAGACTTATAATCTATAGAAAAAATTCAAAAAAACTGACATCTAATTTGGCTTCATCTGAGCAATATGGAATTATTGTCAAATCAAGTTATATATATATATTTAATTGTGATGAGGTTGACAAAATTTGATTCTTTTCTACCATCTCAGCAACTGTGTTTATTCCTATTAAGAAAACTTTCTATAATTCCAAAAATTAATTTACTGTGATCTAAGACTAAAAAGTAACAAATAAAATACATGTTCATCAATCTGTTAGCTAAACACTATTTATTATACTTAAACTAAAAGATATACAAATTTTGGGGTTTGTATGGAGCATGGATTGTTAGGCATGGTGAAATAGTAGCTAAATATTGGGGTTCATCTAATATTGGGTTATGAATGTAAATTTGCTGTAAGTTTACATATGTTGCATGTTAAATCTGTCGCAGTCATGTATTGTGCGAATTATTCTTTTTATGTGAATTAAATAATTAGTTCATGTAGAATAATGAGCTCATTAGGATCGTAGTCGTAGATTATCATTTTTACTATATTAATACTTTTGATGATGTGATAATGTAATAAGAGAATTTAATTTTCACACTTATTAGATGAAAATCGTTTCATAACAAATGTCAAATAAAATACTAACGGCGTATTTCTAAAATAAAAAATAAATATAAAATTACTTCCATCAATCGTTGTCTTTCTCTCTTTATTTCATCCTCTTTGTTTACTTTTTAAGAATGTTCAATTCTTTCATCATTCTCTTGCGGAAGCTTTTCTATCATTTTTCCTTTCTTTTACTTTTTGTGTTCTTTCAAATTTATACAGTATCCACTAAATTAATATATTTTACGTAATAAACAAAATTAACTTGGATACAATAGCTTTATTACAAATTTTGAATACCGACACCGAAACAAAAATCTTAATGTCCAACTCAATTCAAAGTACAAATTTTTTATCTCAACCATTACCAAAATAACATGAATTTGCAATTTAATAACTTAACTCTTAACAAACATTAATATTGAATTTTTTTTTAAAAATTACCATCATTAAAGGTTGTATAAAGTTTAAGATACAAACACACACATTTCCTTGTAACTAAATAGTACTAAGAAGATATATTAGAGCCCAATTCATACAATAACGATAAACAAACTAATGATGTTAAATACGATGGTACATATTCTAATGTTAGAACCCTACAATTTAAAGACTTCTAGGTAGCCTCAAACCCAATGTAATACACATATTGCAAAATATAAATTTCTTGATGGTCTCGTGTATCGTTACGAATTCGGTTAGGGGTAAAACCGTCATCTGGCAAAAGGCGAAGACACATACCATACTGTTGTTGCGAAAAAAAGACACGCGTGTCAAAAACACTAACAAAAGAGCATTATGTAACAACGCATGCCTCTGTCTATACATTGTTTGCTCATTAATTGTTGCATTATTTTTCTCTCTTTTTTTTTTGTAACATCCAAAAAAATTTAGGACCATTTGATTCTATGGGAGGAGTTTGTAATACGTATATCATTCTACATTTCTACTTCAAGCCTAGATTCTTTTTAGGTTGCAAAATCATTTGAAGGAAAATACAAACTTCATCATCACGAAAATCATATATATATATATATATATCATTATATCAAATACAAAATAAAACAATACTAGCTAGTCTCTATACATACAAGCTCTTCCATTTTCTCTATTTACAAGTCGAATATATATTTTAATTTTACAGTCAAAATATAGAAATTTGCGTTTATACAATGTTTAATTTCTATGACCTATTGTTGCATTACATAGTTAGAATTATTATTCAATAATTACGTTTAAAATGCTCCACTTATGAAATACAAATATATATATATATGTATATATATATGTATAAATGTATGTCCGCATGAATGCAGATTGATTCCAAAACATAGTATATCATTATGCTCACTTTCGGAAACGTTAAGACTGTATACGTTAGCGATAATTTAGATGGTTAATTGAGGAATAATGAGTAATAATTTTGTAACTTTATAGATCATCAAAAAAAAAAAATGGGAGATATCTATTTCACCCCACCTTAATGATGAAAAGTGAATCTATAATGGCAAGCAACCATCATGATACGAACATCATCCCTTAAGTCAATTTCCACAGCCATAACTTTTTATATATAGCATTGACATAATATAAAATGATATTTTCGAGATTGTGTGTTTTCAGTAAAAAAAATTAATAAGAAAAAGGCATCGTGAGATTCGTGATAATATATATATATATATACATATAAAAGAAAAAGGCATTGCTTGGATTTCCTAGCAGTATTAAATGTTTTTAAGTTAAATGAGACAAACTATTGTTAGTAGGACAGGACCACGTGATCGAGATATTAGAAAAGGTGATTATACAAAACATGAGAATAGGTTTCATGTTCATAAATCATAAGGATTTAACTACAAGTAAATAAACATGTAAATTTAAAGAATGCAAGAAACGGTCTAAATGAGACAAACTATTTTACTAAAACAGGACTATATGTGATTGAGATAACTTAAGAAATACATTTAATAATGTTTTTTTCCCGGCTACATATTATAATGTTTAAAGTAGAATATAAAGAGAACACATGAAGAGAATTAGATTAGAGAACCCATTTCCATGATGATAATTATGTATTTACAATTAAACAAACTCGTAAATCTAAAGAATGCAAGAGAAGTAACTGAAAAAATAAAGTTTAATAGTGGAGTATTGGTAAAGAGTTTATCATGTGAGTTTAAAAGACTACGACTCCAATTCTTACTGGTCTCTGCAACAACATCCGGTTCTTACACATGCTTCGAAGATTAGTTAAAAATTTGTTTGGGATCGACCTTTCATTATTTAAAAAAAAAAATCCCAATTATGTATCTTTCATAAAAAATAATAAAGAGATGCACGCGTGTATTTAACTATTTATACATATGAATTAATGGTGATGAATTGGGCGCGAGAATGGTGTTCGAAAATCTGCAAGTCTTACTGTAATAATAAAGAATTGCACATTTAATAAAAATATATTTAGTGGGGTTTGATAGGTTAGTGGAGAAACTGAGGAATTTAGCTTTATCGGATCCTGTGAGTGACTGAGATAAATACAGTCCACTTTCCCTGACATATATGTATTGTGTATTGATATATTCATATACATGTACTTTGTATATCTGCGTATAGATTCCCTCAAACATTCAATTTGTCTGTAAAAGGTTTTTAAAAAAAGAAACCCAAAGTGGAAAAAACAATTTTAGTGAGAAGAAATAAGGAAAAAGAGAAGATACAACCAATCTAAATGTATAATCGGATTTTATTTTTGAGGGGCATGGTGATTTGGTTTCTTATTTTCAAAGATCTCCCACCCAAAATCAAACGTTGTATTTGCATAATGGCAAAATAAAATTCCAAAAAAAAAAATAACAATTAAAGAATGAACAAGTATTAAAATATGAAGTACAGTAAGTAATTTTGAAAAAAGTAAGAAAAGTAAAAGAAGAGTGGAAAACGGATTAAGTTTATTTTTTCCTTTCTTCCCCACAAAAACCATAATGCCTTAACCAACAAAAGCCAGACCATTAGACGCACTCCACAATCATCACCTTCAACATGACTTATTCTTCTCTTCACCTCCTCCATCTTCTTCAAACCCTTATATCCACCATTGTTAAATCTAACACCTTTCTCAACAATCTCACTACACTTCATCACATAGTCTTTTCCTAAAAGCCATCATGAACAAGAAGACCAATTCTCCTTCTCTTGTTCATCTCCTTCTCCTCCTCCTTCTTCTTCCTTTCTTCGGCTGTAATTCCTTAGCACTCAAGATTTCTCCTCAACTCTTATCTCTCATTTCCCTTAAAACATCTCTCTCTGGCTCTCCTTCTGCCTTTCAAGACTGGAAAGTCTCTAACGATCAAAACGACGCCATTTGGTGTTCTTGGTCTGGTGTCCTCTGTGATAATGGAACGGCTCAAGTCATTTCTCTCGACCTCTCTCACCGGAACCTCACGGGTCGTATTCCTCAACAGATTCGTTATTTGTCGAGCTTACTTTATTTGAATCTCAGTGGGAACTCTTTGGATGGTTCTTTTCCAACTTCTATCTTTGATCTCACCAAGCTCACTACTCTCGACATTAGCAATAACTCGTTTGGCTCGAGTTTCCCTCCTGGAATCTCTAAGCTTAAGTTCTTAAGAGTACTCAATGCGTTTAGCAACAACTTCGAAGGTCCATTGCCTAGTGACGTGGCTCGTCTTCGTTTCTTGGAAGAGCTTAACTTTGGTGGAAGTTACTTCGAAGGAGAGATTCCTGCAGCTTACGGTGGTTTACAGAGATTAAAGTTCATTCACTTAGCCGGAAATGTTCTCGGAGGTGAATTACCTCCGAGATTGGGACTCTTATCAGAGCTCCAACACATCGAGATTGGTTACAATCACTTCACCGGAAACATTCCTTCAGAGTTTTCTTTACTCTCAAATCTGTTGTACTTAGACGTTTCCAATTGCAGCCTCTCTGGTTCTCTGCCTCAAGAACTAGGAAATCTCACAAAGCTAGAGACTTTATTTCTCTTCCATAACGGTTTCACCGGTGAAATTCCAGAGAGTTATAGCAACTTGAAGGCCCTCAAGCTTCTCGATTTTTCGAGTAATCAGCTCTCTGGTGGTATCCCATTAGGCTTCTCAAGCTTAAAGAACCTCACATGGCTAAGCTTAATCAGCAATAACCTCTCAGGTGAAGTCCCTGAAGGAATCGGTGAACTCCCTGAGCTAACTACATTACTTTTATGGAACAACAATTTCACCGGAGTTTTGCCACAAAAGCTTGGATCAAACGGAAACCTTGAGACTCTGGATGTCTCTAACAATTCATTCACCGGCACAATCCCTTCTTCTCTCTGCCATGGAAATAAGCTATACAAACTCATCCTCTTCTCCAACATGTTCGAAGGTGAATTACCAAAAGGTCTAACTCGCTGCAATTCTCTATGGAGGTTTCGGAGTCAGAACAATCGATTCAACGGCACAATTCCGATCGGTTTTGGCTCTCTGCAAAATCTCACTTTCGTCGATTTGAGCAACAACAGATTCACCGATAAAATTCCGGCGGATTTCGCTACCGCTCCTGTTCTTCAGTACTTGAATCTTTCGACCAATTCCTTCCACAGCCGGTTACCGGAAAATATGTGGAAAGCTCCTAATCTACAAATCTTCTCAGCAAGTTTCAGCAATTTGATCGGTGAAATTCCTAATTACGTTGGATGCAAAAGCTTCTACAGGATTGAGCTACAAGGCAATTCACTCAACGGAACCATTCCATGGGACATCGGACATTGCGAGAAGCTTCTCTGTTTAAATCTCAGCCAAAATCATTTCTCCGGAATCATTCCATGGCAGATTTCAATGCTTCCTTCGATCGCCGACGTTGATCTTTCTCATAATCTCTTGACCGGAACAATTCCATCAGATTTCGGAAGCTCCAAAACTATCACAACCTTCAATGTTTCGTTCAATCAGCTGATCGGTCCAATTCCAAGCGGTTCGTTTGCGCATTTGAATCCGTCGCTCTTTGCCTCAAACGAAGGTCTCTGCGGAGATCTCGTCGGAAAACCTTGCGATTCTGATAGGTATAATGCCGGAGACGCAGATCTAGACGGTCATGGTAACGAGCAGCGACCTAAGAAAACCGCTGGAGCTATTGTTTGGATATTGGCGGCGGCGATTGGAGTTGGATTCTTTGTCCTCGTCGCTGCAACTCGATGTTTCCAGAAAAGCAAAGGAAACAAAGTCGGCGGTGGAAGAAACGGCGGAGAGATAGGACCGTGGAAACTAACCGCATTTCAGAGGTTGAATTTTACGGCGGATGATGTAGTGGAGTGTCTCTCTAAAACAAATAACATCCTCGGAATGGGATCAGCCGGAACAGTGTACAAAGCAGAGATGCCTAACGGCGAAATAATCGCCGTTAAAAAACTCTGGGGGAAAAACAAAGAAAACGGTAAGATCCGACGGCGGAAGAGCGGTGTACTAGCGGAGGTCGATGTATTAGGAAACGTACGGCACCGAAACATCGTCCGTCTTCTAGGATGTTGCTCGAATCGAGATTGCACGATGCTTCTATATGAATACATGCCTAATGGAAGCTTAGACGATCTACTTCACGGTCGCGTTAAAACGATGAACGCGGCGGCGGAATGGACGGCGTTATACCAGATCGCGATTGGAGTAGCTCAAGGAATCTGCTATCTCCACCATGACTGTGATCCAGTGATCGTACATCGTGACCTAAAACCTAGCAATATTCTCCTTGACGCCGACATGGAGGCGCGTGTGGCGGATTTCGGCGTCGCAAAGCTGGTTCAAACCGACGAATCCATGTCCGTCGTCGCCGGATCGTACGGTTACATTGCACCAGGTACCCCTCAAATTTTTAATTATTCTCTACTTTCCCCTAATTTTTAAATTTTGCACTTTTGTGTCCGTTTGTTGAACATTCTTTTTGTTGGGATGACGTCATCTGACAATATTTGTTTGCTTGTTGTTTTCCGGTTACAGAGTATGCATATACACTACAAGTGGATAAAAAGAGTGATATCTATAGTTATGGAGTGATTTTATTAGAAATAATCACAGGGAAAAGATCGGTTGAACCAGAATTTGGAGAAGGTAATAGTATTGTGGATTGGGTTAGATCAAAGCTGAAGACAAAAGATGATGTAGAAGAAGTTCTAGACAAAAGTATGGGTAGGTCGTGTAGTCTGATTAAAGACGAGATGAAACAAATGCTGAGAATTGCATTGTTATGTACAAGTCGGAATCCGGCAGATCGACCGCCAATGAGAGATGTCTTGTTGATTCTTCAAGAGGCAAAGCCGAAGAGGAAGACTGTTGGTGATAATATGATAGTTGTAGGTGATGTTAGTGATATCAATTTCGAAGATGTTTGTGGTGGTGGTGGTGATGATGTTAAATGTCAAAAGATTGGGGTGTGATTGTATTTAATTTGGAGTTTTCAATGTTTTGTAGATGTCTTTTTCCAAAAGTGTTAAGGGTATATATGAGTGTAATTTTGATTGTTTTTCATTTTGGCTATATGAGTGGAATGTTGAAGAAGATCATTTTTACATTTTTCCTGGCTGAAGAGTGATTATAAAGATTCTTATTTGAAGATGGTGTGGGTCTGACATGTCTTGATCTATTATCGGAATATTCCACACCGTCGTGACAGTGACAAGTTACTCCAAAAATCTCTTAATATTTGACACCATAATGATGTTTGATCTTGCCAGTCATTATAAATTATGATGATGTTTACGTGGATTGTTTTGTTAGTGCATTATTGAAAGTCACTTCTCCAACTATTTAAAACTTATTTCAGATTAAACTAGTTTGGTTGTTATTTTCAAAAATAAAATTCTCGGAAAACCAAGTATATGGTATAAACCATGTTTTAAAATTCGTTATGCGCTCGTTGTTAAATAATATAAATTTCATAAATAATAAAACAACATACATACACACAAATTTTAAAAGTGATAAATGTGCTTTTTTATTTTTAAATGAAATACGATTAGTAAAATATATAATATTTAAGTGTTCATAAAATTTGTTTTAATTTGTGCTAAGCTTGTTTAATGTATTTTTTTATTTTATATATTTTTATTTTGTGTGAATTTTATTTTATGTATTTTTATATTGTGTGAACTTTATTTGAATGTTATGTAATATTTATCTTATTCTATTTTATTTTAGTGTACTTAAGTAACTTTAAAATATATTTTATGAAAAATAATAAATATAAGGATCAAAAAGAAAATACAATATAGTTTTGAGGTTGTAAATAGTGAAACCTCAAATATGAGGCTTCACTATTCATCATCTCAAAATTTGAAGATTTGAAGTTGATTTGGAATGACACAAAACTTCAAAATTTGAAGGGATGAAGTTGGGTTGGAAATACCCTAAGTAACCAAATTTTCAAAGGTTTATCGTATTCACAAATTTCTAAAAGTAGGGCTCCAATGGTATCTGAGTTTGTAAGGTTCGTCCACAAGCCTTTCAGCCTAGTATTTGCCTATTGGCACGTGGATCCAATCATCGCTAGGATCTTACATTGTTTGTCCAGAATTTTATGATAGAAAAACCATTAAAAATGTCTTTTTATGCTTGATTTTTTTAAAAAAATTTGTCACTTAATATTTTCAATCCAAAATTTTAGACATATCTTCAGTTTTAACCATATTTCAATGTATATATAAAAATATGTATTTTATTAATAAATACTATAGTTATTAATAAATAAGATAGTGTTGATTTTTATTGATATTCTTAATTTGTATAAAAAATCTTAACGACGTTTATTTTAAAACAAAATATTAACATATATACAAAGAAACAATCAAACTACGACTCCACGATTTTTCCTTTTAATTTATGTTTAGTCGTTAGTCATAGTTTTTTAATTTCCATATCATATATATTGTTTTATTTATTTCATTTAAAGTATTATTTTTATTTATCTTCAGTCGTATCGTTGTTTTATTTCCGTTTAACGTGTTTTTAGTCTTATCGCTATTTGTTTCTATTAAATGATTCTCCTCCATATACCTTACTATTCATATTCAGTCAATTGCACATATGGATAAAATATCTTTGACTAAGTCAAACAAAATATATTTTCTATGATTTTTAATTTAGAATTACACAGATTAAATATTTTTGTTTGCATTTTCAATAATAAAAGTAAACTGTTGCTACGAATTTTGTTTTATTTTTGATTAACCACATTATCAAATGTCCTTAATCCAAGAATATTATTTTCTTGTAAATCAATAATATGCAACATGGAGATTTGACTAGAAGCTGACACATTTATGATATTAGCACAAATCGCTAATTTATATATTCCGGCTATCTAGAGGAATTTTCCAAACATTTCGTGTGTTTTCTTCATTTAAAAGCTTTAGATCACTACTTCTAAATCAATTATTGTATCATACAATCTGCGGTTTAAAACAAAATTTTGAAAAAAGTGCACTATGAATCAGCATTATTATGCATAGAAAAACATAAAATTTAACCAAAGTTTTATTAATATAGGAAAATAAACTTGAAGGGTACAACAACATTAGAAAAACACACACACAAAAACAGAGAGCATATTATTATTTGTTTATCCAAATCGACTAACCACCCAAATCCAACGCTCCTCAGATGCTGTGGTGACTCGGTAGACAGGTTAAGATTCAACCAAGCATAACCGAAGTTACTTAGTTGGTTGGAGAAACTGGTAGTGAACCTTTCTGTGACCGCCAAGTGCCTGACCAGATTGAAACACTTTGTCACAAATATCACATTTGTACTGTCTTCGAACCACTGGTTCATTATCCGGGTTGGTGGGTTGAACCTTGTCGGAAATCTTCAAACGTTTGTTTTTGTGACCCGTTCGATGACCACCCAATGCTTGATAAGAACGTAAAACTTTTCCACATATATCACAAACATATTTACTTTGTTTCTTACACTTTTTTCCTCTGGTACCGGAACATGCATTTTCATCACCATAATCGCCATCATCCTCATCACCCTTGTCTCCCGTTAGGATTCCCATGTCTGGAATGTTAAACTCAACATCTCCATCTTCATTGTCTTCATCTTCAGAGTCTATTTCGATATATTCAATCTCTTTTCTTTTTCGAGTTGATACCAAAGAATTTATCGATCTTAGACTCTCAAAGGTTTCTGTTCGCTGGTCCTCAGACATTTGTAAAAGACATAAAGCACATTCTTCAATAGTTATACCACATTGAGACTCAGTGGAGTTTACCTCTTCTAAATCCACGACGGTCTCTGTCGTCTTGGCAGGTACTTGTTGTTCACCTTCTTTGTTTAGATCTGACTTCGGACCACCAACGACTTCACTGGCTTGGGCACATCTAATCAAAATTGTTTCAAGAGATGTCAATTTTTGTGCTCCTGTGCTGCATGGTCTTAGTGCTGGAGTGATCGAGCTAGTTGATAACTCTGCGGAAATTTTCCGAGAGTGAGATCTCATGTGACCAGCAAGTGCTTTCCCGTTTTGAAATGTTTTGTTGCACACTTGACAGGTTTTTGTTTCCTTGAGAAGTGAATACATCATTTCGATGAAAACACACAAAAAGAAGGCCAAAGGGTTTAAAAGATTTTGATTGCTTTTTCTGCTAGAAGTGCTTTTGTTTGCTGTGATCTTGGTGACAGTGGGTTATGCATATTTATATACCTGCAGAGAGTGAGGCACATTTCCACGGTCACAATTCTATTCAACAGGAGTTAAACGCTTAACATAAGTGTTTGGTGTAATATAACCAAAAAATAAATGGCCTAGCAATTACGTATCTGTAGTAAATATTTGTTCATAAAACCACAAACAAAATTATCATCAATTATTCAAACTTTTTATTGGTCAAAACTATTCAAAAACTTGATAAACTATATCTGGTATTTAAGTAAAACTAGCTAATGATTAACTGTTCCAACTTTTTGTATATAGTACATAATTAATTTTAGCGAACATAAATGTGTTATATATATATATGTAAGTAGTGTCTGTATAATTTCAAACAAAAAAACCCTGAGAGGGTGTTAGACCGATTAAATTATGAGCGCATGAAATCAATAATCGAAGTAAATTATGTTATACATATCGAAATAAAAAATATACAACCCTTATATATATGCAGGTAGTGTCTATTTGTTATATACATACGGTACTGGCCCGTATATATATTGGGCCGAAAGCAAAAAAAAATATTTAATCCATGAATAATGATATATAAAACTTAAGCAATTAAGAGGTATCGAACTCAACAACTTTTCAATTTTTTTGAAACATTTAACCACTGTACTAAGATTCATATACCAAATTTAATGCCCCTAATAATATATATATTTTTGGTGACTAAATCATATGTTTCTCCGTTTTAACTGGGTCGGACCTGTATACATATATATAGATGATCACATATTATTATGATTATCTCTATAGATTGTATTTCGATATGTATCTTAATTTTTAATATTGTGTTTAGATCATAGTAAAATGTTTTTCTGTTAAAAAAAAAAATTAAAATAGTTAAGATTTGCACATGGTTGAAAAAAATTACGTATTTGTTCACTGTTAAAAACAATAGTATTGAATAAATAAAGCTGATAAAAACGCATTAAACCACCCAAAATCTAGTTTAGACCGGTGAAACACGGTCGAACGAACCCCCACCCCCTTCTCAAATTGGTAAGGCCCGTCGCCCATGTAAGGGCATATATTGTGGGCCCATTTGTCTTTCGTCATAAAAACTGCAGATGATCGGACGGTCAGTACGGACATAGTTAGCATACACGCGACGTACAATAGCATTGTCTCTTTCCCGCCCTAAGCACCATCCCCCACGAATGGAACTTGCTCAAATTAATTTTGTTTGAGTCGAGTGAGAAACCCTAGAACGCCACAGCAATGGCAAAATCTGGGCCTCGATCCAGTGATTCCTTCATCAAACAGCGTTCTGGCTCCGGTACGATCCTTAGGATTAAGCTTGAGAATTTCATGTGCCATAGTAATCTCCAGATTGAGTTTGGCGAGTGGGTCAATTTCATCACCGGCCAAAACGGAAGTAAGTTTAGCTTTCTGATTGACTGAATTTACATACGCATACCTTTTTCCAAACTGGGTCTGCTCCGAATTGTGATATTCTGAACATTTACAAAGTTCATTGTGCTGACAATTCAGGTTTAATTTGTTTTTTTTTGCTTGTTTGGGAAGCTGGTGAACATTATCTTTTATTTGATTTAGAGTTGGTTTGATTGAGGATTTTAGATATATTTTGGCTTTGTGGAATGTTAAACGACAATCATAATTTGTTTCAGGTGGTAAGAGTGCGATATTGACTGCTCTATGTGTTGCATTCGGATGTCGAGCGAAAGGGACTCAGCGCGCTGCCACTCTCAAGGATTTCATAAAAACTGGTTGCAGGTTGGAAATATTGCAAAAGTTAATTTTTTAGTGGCACTGCTTATTTCAGGTGAATGAAAATTTTCAATCTTGTTGGGATCTCTTTGCAGCTATGCCGTTGTTCATGTAGAAATGAAAAACCATGGAGAGGATGCTTTTAAGCCTGACATATATGGTGACGTTATAATTATTGAACGCAGGATTACCGAGTCTACTAGTTCTACCGTTCTCAAGGATCATCAAGGTTCATTCGCTGTATTCATATTCTCTATCTCTGTGGTTCAACAACTTACTACTTGTCTCATATTTCGTGTGGTTCTTGTTGTGATTACTTTTGCCTTTCTTATTCTCTTCTCCTCCTACTTTTTCTGTATTGTTTTCTAATTTCTGCAACCTGTGTTCTGCAGGGAAAAAAGTTTGTAACCGGAAGGACGAGCTACGAGAACTTGTTGATCATTATAATGTGAGTTTTGGTTCTTTTATTCAAATCTAAAAGTATTAACTTATATTAAAAATACTTGTTACTTCTGATCTTGTAAACCTGTTAAAGTTTCTAACTATATTAGCCATATTGGTATATTCATTGCTGGATCCGTATTATGTTTCACATGGGTAGATTGATGTTGAAAATCCGTGTGTGATAATGAGTCAAGACAAGAGCAGGGAGTTTCTTCATTCTGGAAATGACAAAGATAAATTCAAGGTATCTCCTGTGAACTGGTATTTATCAAATTGACCATGTTGATAATTTGGCTGAAAGTTTGTGTTCTTTAGTTCTTTTTTAAGGCAACCCTTCTTCAGCAAGTCAATGATCTTCTCCAAAGTATCTACGAACACTTGAATAATGCAACTGCTATAGTCGATGAAATGGAGAATACTATTAAACCAATAGAAAAGGAAATCAGTGTTTTGCAAGGAAAGATAAAGAATATGGAACAAGTTGAAGAAATATCTCAAAAGCTGCAACAGTTGAAGAAGAAACTGGCTTGGTCATGGGTATATGATGTGGATAGGCAGCTTCAGGAACAGACTGAGAAAATTGTGAAGCTTAAAGAACGTATACCTACTTGCCAAGCTAAAATAGATTGGGAATTGGTAAGTCATACTTTCCATTATCTGAAATTTGGGTGGCTACAATAATTTACAGATGATGGGATCAACGCACGGGTGAATATACTGGTTAATTCACATTTTCAAAAAATTCAGACTATTTGAGTATAATTGGCCATTTCTGTAGAGTAAAGTGGAATCGTTAAGGGATCTCTTGACCAAGAAGAAATCTCAAGTTGCATGTCTGATGGACGAATCAACTGCAATGAAGAGAGAGATAGAGAGTTTTCGCCACTCAGCCAAGACGGTTAGTGAACTTAGTTTAAGAGGACCCTGTAGATGGAACTTTTCCTAAACGTTTGACAAACTATCTTCCCATGTTAACAAAATATATTTTCTTGTTCTGCGTTTTTAAAAGGAGGAAGGAAATGAAAATATTGGATTTTTCAAATGCGGTGCATTCTCAACTTAGATAGCCTGAAAATAATAAGTCAAAGTGATTAATTTGAAAAAATTGCTTTTGGTAGAACGATTTTCCACATCTTGCATGTTTTTTTACATATGTTATGTGTTCTTGATGTGAATCTTTGATGTAGGCTGCACGGGAAAAGATTGCTCTACAACAAGAATTCCATCATAAATGCAATAATGTTCACAAGATTAAGGATCGTGTTAGAAGGCTTGAACAGCAGGTTGGAGATATCAATGAACAGACAATGAGAAATACACAGGTCCTCAATACTGGTCACTGGTTATGTCATTTTTCTTTTGAGTTCACTATCTTTACATAAAGATCAAGACATTGTGATGATATATACTTCTGTACAAATATATCTGTGTATATTTATCATAGGTTGATAGTGATGCAGGCTGAACAATCTGAAATCGAGGAAAAACTAAAATATTTGGAACAGGAGATTGAGAAAGTTGAAACATTGCTTTCCAGGTTGATATTAAGTTTTCTGTTTCCTATTCATGTGCCTAGCCTTCTTCTGTAGTCTTCTCTTTCGTCTTCAAAATGTTTTAAATATTTAATACTGTAGATTAAAAGAGGAAGAGAGCTGTTTACTAGAAAAAGCGCTAGCTGGAAGGAAAGAAATGGAACACATCGAGGATATGGTACAACCATGCTAATATATTTTACTTATATTCCACATGAATCTTATTTAATCAATTTCATATGCAGGTTATTAAAAGTTTTGTAATTAACACCTTGTTCATTTCTTTGGCCCTTTTGGCTTCTAGATTAGAGACCATCAAAAGAGGCAAAGAACCATACTCTCTAACATTAATGATCTGAAGAAACATCAAACAAACAAGGTGTGTTCTTCATGATATATGGTGTTTCAGCTGGATATTGTCAAAACTCTTTGGGTAATTTCTAAGAGGCGTAATACATGCATGTTCACTAGGTTACTGCATTTGGAGGGGACAGAGTCATTTATCTTCTGCAGACTATTGAGAGACATCATCGTAGATTCAGAAAGCCCCCAATTGGTCCTATTGGCTCCCATGTGGTGAGTTTCTACTTGTTTCATTTGCAAATCTGTGCCCCAAACAAATTTAGTTCATATGTCGTCTTATATTGACCATGCATGACTGAAGAAGAAACTGAAGTTTTAGCTGTCATTACAACAATCTTTTAATATGAATATTTTGGGGGGTAAAAAATCTCTTCTATTGTGTGATGTTCTACAGACTTTGGTCGATGGAATTAAATGGGCTTCTACGGTTGAACAAGCTCTTGGAAACATATTAAACGCCTTCATTGTGACCGATCATAAAGATTCTCTCACTCTAAGAGGCTGTGCGAATGAAGCCAATTATAGAAACCTTAAGATTATCATCTATGACTTTTCGAGACCAAGGTTAAGAGTCTAAATGAGCAATTTGATAGTTCCTTTTAACATTTTGAGTTGATGAATGTCGAGCTTTATAACACAAATATTTACTCTCTCTCATTTATGCAGGCTTAATATACCAAGGCACATGATTCCTCAGACAGAACACCCAACGATTTTCTCTGTCTTGCATTCTGATAATCCAACTGTTCTTAACGTCTTGGTGGATGTGGTAATCTTACTTTCATATTTTCCCGCCACTAACTAATTTTCTTTATTTTTTTAAAGCCCTATATGATAGTATTCATATTTGGTCTTGTTTTCTGGATATTTCAGAGTGGTGTTGAGAGGCAAGTGCTTGCAGAGAACTATGAGGTGGGTAAGGCAGTCGCCTTTGGGAAAAGGCTATCGAATCTGAAGGATGTTTTCACTTTAGACGGATTCCGAATGTAAGTAACTTGTTAGATTTGACAGGGTTAGTCCCTCTATATCTTCACTTGCAAACAAAAATAAATCTTTTGCATGGCGTGAGATCATTTTTTTTTTCTTTTATAATAAAATATTGAACTGTGCATACACCCCTCTTTCTGTGTCCTGGCTCTGGATTTCTCCAACATCAGTTTTCAACTATAAGAAAAACTTGAGAAGTGATGCAATAAGCCCTTCAAATGATCTTGAAAGGAACAGAAAATGAGATATTTGACAGTCTTGCATCTACCATTTCTCAGTCTTGTAAATTAAGCTAGTAATTTTTATCTAACAGGGATTGATTTGAGAGCATACAGGGATATAGGAAGATTTTCCTCAATCATAACACTTATTTATCTAGTTTTACCTCAGGTTTTTTCGTGGGTCAGTTCAGACAACACTTCCTTCTCATTCTCGTAGACCTTCGCGACTCTGTGCTTCTTTTGGTGACCAGATCAAGGATCTTGAAATAGAGGCCTCAAGAGAACAAAACGAGATAAATCAATGCATGGGACGTAAAAGGGAGGCAGAGGAGAATCTCGAGGAACTTGAGTCAAAAATGCGCACACTGAAGGTAATGTAAAATCAGTGATTAATCCAGTAGGCATGTCGAAACTAGAGTTCCGAGTCTGTTATCTTAACTGAAATGATTAACTTGATTTCACAAAGCTTTAGTTTGCTCGTACTCATAACCATTTTGCATATGTTTTTTTGTTTGGTTTACACAGAAACACCGCAGCCAAGCAGAGAACGGTTTGACGTCAAAGGAACTCGAGATGCAAGATTTGAAGAATACAGTCGATGTTGAGACTGAAACTTCACCTTCTTCAAGTGTTAATGAGCTTCAACTTGAAATCATGGTTAGTTTGTTGGTAAACTATTTGATTGTCATTTTCTTAGCCTTCATATGATTCCATAATTTTTTTTGTTCTAATTCTATATCAGAAAGACCGAGAAGAGATAGAGGAGAAAGAAACTTTTCTTGTGAAGCTCCAAAACTCCTTGAAAGAAGCTGAACTAAAGGCTGATGAACTGAAAGCTTCATTTGAAAACTTATGTGGTACGTCTGTGATAGACCACTGATTCTGAAACACCTGTGTCATTTTCTTGGTTTGTGGTCGAACGTGAATAATTGTCTTGATTGAGTTGCCGACTCTTTTCTTACATTTTCTCAAATCGTGTATGTAGAGTCAGCCAAGGGTGAAATTGATGCCTTTGAGGAGGCGGAGGATGAACTGAAAAAGATTGAGATAGACCTTCAATCTGCCGAAGCGGTACCCCTTCTTGCCTCTATAAATATTTTGACTTTTTACTTGTATTGCATGCAGAAAGTAATCGTGATTCTGTTTCAGGAGAAATATCATTACGAGAACATAATGAAAAACAAGGTCCTACCTGATATTAAGGTGGCTGAGGCTTATTACGAGGAGCTTAAAAATAAGCGGAAGGTACAGATAATAAGTAATTGTGACGCCCTGTTAGTTTTACAGAGGAATTTTTCAAAATGACAAATGCAATTCCATTATTTTCTATAAAACATACACACACAGGGATATGTACAAATATGTCTCTCTTAATCTCTTGGAGATTTCAGATTTCTCTAAGGAGGCAATGGTCGGGTTGAAACTTGGGACGCCATATTGTTTAAGTCTATGGAACTTAGTTACTAGACTAATATGTATTGGCTATAGATGTTTTTTTATCTTCTTGTAGGTTATTGCTGAGAGCCCATTTTTCTTGTGGTTTCGAATTACGTATGCTGAAATTTCAGGAAAGCGACCAGAAGGCTTCTGAAATTTGTCCTGAGAGTGAGATAGAATCTTTGGGTCCCTGGGATGGGAGTACTCCTGAGCAACTCAGTGCTCAGATTAACAGAATGAGTCAGAGACTTCATCAAGAGAATCAGCAGTGCGTATTTTAGCATTGCCTTTCAGGTCTTCCTTCACACCGAAACGTCCTGTGACAGTAAATTACATGCTTAAATTTTTCTTGGTGCAGGTTTTCTGAAACAATTGATGACCTTAGGATGATGTATGAGAGCCTAGAAAGAAAGATTGAAAAGAAGCGCAATTCCTTTCAAAATCAACGAGAAAGACTCATGGTTGAGTTCACAGATCTGTTTATTATAAAGCTGATACTGTATGTTGTTATAACTGCATCGTTTAATGTATTCATTACTATTTGATCAGGCCTGCAAAAATGCGCTAGATTCACGGTGGAGCAAATTTCAAAGAAATGCATCTCTTCTTCGCCGCCAGTTAACATGGCAGTAAGAGTTGCTTTCCCTTATTGCCAATCGCATATAGAAGTCTGTAGTTTGGATGTCTCTTGACTTTTCCTTATGGAGCTTTCTTTGATGTAATCTTCAAAACAGATTCAACTCGCACTTGGGAAAGAAAGGTATCAGTGGACATATCAAAGTCAGTTATGAAAATAAAACTCTGTCGATAGAGGTAATTGACACTGCCTATGCTATTGTTTTTTTTTTTTTTTTTTTGCAATTAACTTGTCCTTATGATTACGTCATCTGATTGATGGCTTTCTTTTTCGACAGGTTAAGATGCCTCAAGATGCAACAAGCAATGCCGTTCGAGACACCAAAGGTCTTTCAGGTGCTGCTTCCTCCCACGATCTTAAAATTTTTACATTTGTAACTCATTGCCATATAAAACCATTTCCTATGTCAGCTATCGGTAATGTCTATCTCACTTGTCATAATATCAGGCGGAGAACGTTCTTTCTCAACATTATGCTTTGCCCTAGCTCTTCATGAGATGACAGAAGCCCCATTTCGAGCAATGGACGAGTTTGATGTCTTTATGGTATTATGTCCTTCTAAGAATCCTCTCTTTACAAACATTACATTTGGATGAGAACTGCTGAAACAACCATTTTTTTAATCGTTTTTGATTATGGAATTCAGGATGCAGTCAGCCGGAAAATTAGCTTGGACGCACTGGTGGATTTTGCAATTGCACAAGGAGCGCAGTGGATGTTCATCACTCCTCATGATATCAGGTAACAGATCAATTTCATACACCATGGAACTCTGTTTGTGAAGTTGGATATATGGATAAAACTCACTCTCTCCCTCGTTTTGTTATAGCATGGTGAAATCGCACGAGAGGATAAAAAAGCAGCAAATGGCTGCTCCTCGTTCTTGAAATCGAAAGAACCTTCTCCTTGTATTTATAATTTTGACTCTAAAAAGGTACACACAGTTAACTTGCATCACTCTATTACGCCAGTTCTCACTTGTGTGTAATCACCCTTCTTTCTCTGATTCATTAGAGCATCCTCAGCTTTGGGCTAATACTTCAACACTTGTTCCTCACTCCACATTTGCTTTCTCGTTAAGAACTGCAGCTGATGGGAAGTTTGAGAAGCGCTTTGTGTCATATTGATTGCTTTTACAGGTGCTTAGTCAGACCCTACTTTTCATTTCTTTTTATGACAATTTCGTTGTCAAAATTTGACTTTTAAAACTCAATTATATAAAAAATTTGGGGGCTTAAAATTATTTATAGAAAGCAAAGTTGACAAAGTGAGACAGCCGAGGAAACCAATTTCCCAGTGATCTTTCAAATATATATTGAAAGGAAAGTGACCATTTCATGCAGCCTATACATAGTTCTCTTGTTCATGCAGCTTTAAAGCCCAATTTAACTGATTAGTATAATATATTAATATTACCTCAAAATTGTAGGATACTGAATGAGCAAATACATAGGCACAAAAAAAACATGGCGATGGAGTGGTTCGATAAACCCAAGAGTGAAGTATATAATTCTTTTTATTAGTGATACTGATACAGTTCGAACACTTCACCTTACAAATCTTGAGTTAAAGTTTTGCGTGGTCTAATCCCAGGCCGAAGAGACTGAAGGGCCAATTAAGTTCACTTTGACAAAGCCTATTTCAGATGTTGTATTGATGAATGTTATGAGACGGCCCAACTAAACGTGGACTCAATTCTCAGTGTGGGCCAATCATTATTTGAGTGAAAAATAGAATAGAATCTATCCTAAAAAAAAATG